>CM042484.1:14667500-15867500 GCA_023621385.1 Quercus gilva | reverse complement strand
GGGCAGATCACGCATTGCCTGCCTTTTTAACTCCAACTGTGCCCAAGGTTGCAAGCCAGACATGAAATTGAATAGCTTATCTTCCTTTGACATTTTTTTGATATCTAGCATCAAAGAATTGAAGGTCTTGACATATTCTCTCATTGTACTAGTGTGCTTCAATTTCTTTAAAGTATCTCTTGCAACCCATACAATATTGGTAGGAAAAAACTGGTCCTTTAACTCTTTCTTTAAGGCTTCCCACGAGTTAATTTTCCCTCTACCAGCATCTGCATCTGCATCATCTTCCACTCAGGTTCTCCACCATAACTTGACATCCCCTGAAAGATACATGCTAGTAATGGTTACCATCTCTTGATCAGGCACCCTTGCAGCTTTGAAGTACTACTCCATGGAAAATCTCCAAATCATTGGCACACCTAGCATCATTAAAGGGCTTTGGTTCAGGCACCTTCACTTTGGTGGCCACTTCCCCCTCCCTAGGCAAGCCACACATTGCCCTCTTTAACAAGGCAATTTCTATCTCAAGTTGGCTTTGGGTCTCTCTTGCTGCACTGGCCTAGGCATCCAGTGCAGCAGCCAACTCTTCAATATGAATTAACATAACATCTCTCTAACAAAAAAATCTCATCTGTATCATAGAAGCTTCTGTAGATAGTGCATCCAATCTGTCACACATAGAAAGTTGTTCTCTCTCTGCGGGAACTCCAAGTATGTTCTCCAAGACAGTCACCCTTGCCTTGGTGTTAGAAGACATTGCAACCAAACTCTGATACCAATTATCACAGGTTACCCTTGCCTTGGTGTTAGAAGACATTGCAACCAAACTCTGATACCAATTGTCACAGGGTCAAATTTTCACTCAAATTTTCTACTTGTGATGGCCTTAAGCCACCACCACACACACACTATAATAACACTTAGAATAGATTATATAAGGACGTTTAAACACACAGCACACACAATATTTACAGGGAACCCACCCTTAACCTTTATTACTTAATCTCAAGTACAAAGGAAACCCTTTTACAAGCCTAGAAAATTACACAGAATTTTTCCAAGGCCAAAATACATTCTGCTGTTGACACCCCTAATAGCCTTAGGGTTAAATACACAGAATTAACTACTATGGCAGTTACTACCTAGGTCTTGAACAATCTACCACTTGTGTTCTGACTTAGGACATCTTTAACTGATGCTGTCTTGGCTTGCTCTCCACTTTTCCAGCCCCTACATAGTAGGTCTGATCATCAGGAAAACTAGGAATTGTTTGGTAATTGCCATTGCACATGCTGCACATACACAACGCATGTCTCAGCAGACCATTGGGCCTCTGCCCATCCTCCAGCAGCCCACACAACATGTTCTCACACGTTTTGGTAGGCTTGGCTATGTTCAAGGCCTCTTATCAGCACTACAGCCCACACAGCATGCCTACATGCAGCACACAAAGTAGCTGCCATCAGCTCACTAGCACTTGTCCATGCATTCAGCCAGCCCCCACTAGCCCAATGCCTTGCACACAACATTCAATCATCACAGCAGCCCAGCCCTGCCTTGCACTCTAGCCACCAAGCCCACACACAAGGAATCAACAACTAAGCCACCAATGCTAAGCACCCCTACATAAGGTCAGCACCACCTGTTGTTGCCAATCATCGAAACCATCTCTGCCTACCATGGCTCTCCTCTGCTATGGCCTTGGGGCATCAAGTGGAGCAAGGTGCCTCCACATGTTGCCTTTCATCACTACTTATCGATCCAACTTAACTAGGGAGATTGTGCAAGCCCCCCTTAAAGAGCCCTTAGGAGCATTACTAGTCAGACATGAGGAGCCATGAGTGTGTTGAGAAAACATGAAGCCATGTGTTTGGCCCAATGCTACCCTAGCGCCTTTATTCCTCATGCCATCATTAGCAACAAGTAAAGAGCCTTGTAACCTTGTCTCAGAGCTTTTGTTAATATAAACCTCACACTTGGGTTACCTGGTTACCTTTGGCAAAATACTAGTTCAATACTAATTTCCATACCTCTACTAAAATGACACCATTTTAAGCTCTTTATGGTTATTCCCTTCCAAAGTTGCTTGATTATGTTCTAGGTACTACATAGGTAGCAGCTGTGGATCAATTATTACAGCTGAGACAACAGTTACTACTTTTAAAGCATAATTTGGAGACAGCTCAAGCAAGAATGAAGGCTCAAGCTAATCAACACAGGACTGACAAGTCCTTTTTAGTTGGTGATTGGGTTTACCTAAGACTCCAACTTATATGCAGCTTTCTCTTAGGTCCAGCAACTTTCACAAGCTGTCCCCCAGATATTATGGTCCTTTCCAAATTTTGCAAAGGATTGGACGTGGCATACAAGCTTGATCTGCCTATTGGCTGCTCTATCCACCCAGTTTTCCACATTTCTTGTTTAAAGCTCAAATTGGGTACCAATGTGGTTCCTATTCCTACTCTTCCACCTATTAATGATGAGGGGTTGTTCAATCCTGAACCTATTGCTATCCTTCAAAATCGATCTAAGCAGTTGAGAACTAGACCCGTCACTGAGGTTCTAGTTCAGTGGTAAGGCCAACTTCCAGAAGATGCTACTTGGGAGTCCTTGTTCTTCCTCCAAAATAAGCTTCCCCACCTTGTGGGCAAGGTTCTTTGAAAGGATGGGTGATGTGTAGTGATTTGGATTATGTTGTTGGTGAAGGTAGTGCAGAATTAGTTGTGCACATTTGGTGTGTTGTAGTGGAATTATGTCTTGAATTACTTTATGCGGCTGGGGATGTTATGTTTGCTTATGTAGTATGTTCAAACTGAAGTTACAAGTACTTGAAATCTGGCATGGACCTTGTGGACAAGATCTTTCTTAAGGGGTGATAGGCCACAAACTGAATGACCCCTTGTGATTAAACTAATTAATTAATTAGCCAAGTTATTAATTAATCAATTTATCATGCAAACGCGTGGAAGCACAAACAAATCACCAATAAACTAATTAAGCAGCGGAAATGAAATAGCACGATGATTTGTTTACGAATAGGGAAAACCCTAACGGCAAAAACCCCACCGGGTGATTTTCAGATCACCACTCCCGAAACTCCATTATTATCAAATCAAGCGGTTACAAGTAAAAGAATCCCAAGTACCTTACCAACCTACAGTTGAACTCTTACCTCAATACCCAATTGGACTTGATCTGTAGTGATAGTTCCCACCTTTGATGCACGGCTCCCAAGTACGTGACAACCAATGCACGGATCCCAGTACGCGACTTCAAACACCAACTTAGAAGGAGAGGTTGGCTGCAAAGTTCTTCAATTCATCCTACACAATGAAGATCAGGAAGATGCTTGGTCACAAAACCCTTTGGTGCAAATACACAGCAACTTCTTCAGAGAAGATGAACTAGGTCAAGAACTTCATCTTTGATCACAATTTGCTTGAACAGAGATTGCTCAATACTTTTGCAACTTGTGTACAATTTGACGGCTCTTAAAACAATCCTTTTATATGTTTAGGGTTAGAAGAAAAAAAGGCCCAAAAGCATATTCATGGATCCCAAGAAATCAGATCAGAAAATCTGACTTTATAATTCTCGACAGATAGCAGGTGTCAAGGAGCTATCGAGCAGGTGTCGAGATTTAATGAATTTGCACTTCAGCTTGCTTTTCTTGGACAGACTTGATGACTTCAACACTTGATCTTGAAACCTTGTTTCTTGAAGTATTAAAAACACCTAGAACTACCTAATTACAAGTAGAGTGCGTTTTGTCAAAGGATTAGCCAATTTACATAAGTAAGTGACATATGTTCAAATAAGTGAAAACACATATGTCCTAACAAGGGGAAGGGAATGATAAGAGCTGAAGCTGTTGAAGTCAATCATGCTGAGCTGGAGTTAGTTATGTTGAGCTAGAGTTATTCTGTTATGTTTGTTACAAGTAGTTAGTTAGTTGGTATAACTAAGTGATGGTTAGTCAGTAGTTTTAGTGTAATGGAATTGGTATTGTAAAGCCTATAAAGGGAATTGTATGAATTGAAAAAGAATCATTCAGAATGTTATTACTGAATCTTCTCTCTATTTAGTTCTCTCTCTCTCTCTCTCTCTCTCATTTACAATTTCCTTAGGAGGCCAAGTTCCCTCGAAGAACTATTCAACTTCTCTCTATTCCTTTCTTGAATTGAATTGATCCTATCAAAGTATCACTCAAAACATAATTTTTCAAAATTTTAATTTTGAGTCCCAAAAATCAAACAAGCAAATTGTCATGCCAAACATAAATTGATCAACTGACCTTTTTAAATATTATATTATTTCGGTCAACTTTCAATTTGGGAGAGCTAGTTTTCAATTTTTTGTGGCCAAGAGTTTATATTTTTTATTTATTAATTCAAACTTTCAATATATAGATACACGTACTAATAAAAAAATAAAAATAAAACTTCAGGAGGGTCGTGACCATTTGGTCTAAGAATAGCTTCGTCCTTGTAACATATGCTAAGCAAGAAAAAAGTTTGAAAAAAAAAAAATATATATATATATATATATATGTAGGGACTGGGAATAAGCACTTCTTTTATTAGAGGAGTGGGCTCAGACCTAACTAGTCCGATACAATAAATTTGTAGAGAATGGGTTTAAGAACTAGGCCCTGGTGAGGATTACAACAACTAAACATGGCTACGAGTGGATTGAATAAGAAAGACTTGGACCTAAGTATGAAATTCTGTTCCTCGGTCCTAGCCTGAGGAACTAGTAGTTCTTATTATTACTTTCGCGTCTAGTTACAAAGGTCCCAAGTATTACCCCAATTGTTACAACATTCTCCTCCCTCATTTTGGAGGACTTCTTACATTATATACTCCCTCTTAGTTGATCCTGGCCCTCCATCTGTTGATTATGGAGGTTACTACTTAAGTGCTTGTCTCATCAGCCACCTTCTTCAGTTTTCTGTGAGCTGCAGCAACCTAGGCAATATTGTTCAGGGGTCATTTCCTCATTAATGCGGCCAGAATGTTAGTTGTGGGCATTTAATGTGGAGGTGACAGTTTCTCCTTGAATTGCTCCTCCACCATGTTTCCATGGCTAACCCATTGTACTTGTCTTTTTCATGGGATGATTTGGGAGGTTGCCTTTGGTGGCGTGCTGCTCTCCCCTTCTATGATCTTGGTTGGCCAAGGACAGGATCGTCCTCGACAATGTTTTTTAGGAACTTAGGCTTCCTACTTTCATCCTCGGACGTTTCTACCTCCTCGGAGTGGGCCTTTGGGCCTAATATAAAGTGGCTAGGGTTGCGAAATTCTTAGGCCCTACAATAGCCCCTAAAAATCCTGCTGTTCAGCTTCTCAGACAGGGAGGAGGATTTTGATGTCCTTGGGCCCCTGTTATGGCTTGTCAAGTCTTGTCCTCCATTAGTGCCAAAGTCTTTTCACCTATCCAGGGCACGTGCCTAGCGCCTCGGTATATAGAGCGCACCGTCATTAAATTTCGACGGCTTTTTGTTTCCCACGCATAACGGTGCGATGATAATCTAACGGTGGGGATCTTTTGACTTTATGGGCGAGAAAACCCACACGGTTATCTTTAGTTAGAGGTATAAATACCCATTTGAACCGATCCGCTTTTTTACTTTTGCATTCAAGAGTTCTTGCGCACATATCCTGAGTTCAGTTAAATCTCCAACAAAATTCACGTCTCTCTCTCTAACATAAAAAGCCTGTCTGAGGAGCTTTTCTTCATTTCTGTAAGTTTTTTTTTCTCTCTCTCTAAGCTTCTTTCCTTTTTATTCCTTTTTTCCTTTCGCTTTTCCTTGAGTCCTCTAGCCGTTTCTAGGAATAGGTAGGTTTAAGAAGTTGGTTGAGTCTAAAAAGGCAATGGAGAAGTTCATTGTAGATTACAGGATTCCAAGCAACGTGGGCTTGAGGTACTATGAAGAAGGGAAGGGGTATTTTAGGAGGCAGGAGGGTGAAGTAGTTATTCCCATAATCGCCTTCTTAGAAGGTGGTATGAGGATCCCTATGGGACCGTTGATGAAGGACTACCTTAGGCACTTCCAGTTAGCTCCCACCCAGTGCGCCATCAACGTGTTTAGAATTTTGGGTTGTGTGGACGCTTTGAATGAGAAAATGGGGTTGAGGTTAACCCACCATGATGTGAACTGGTGCTACAACCTCCAACATCTAAAGGGTAAATCCTACTACATGAAGACGAGGGATGATAAGGTCCAGCTTATTTAGTGCCTCCCTGAGTCTAGCAAGGTGTTAAATAAGGATTTTCTCATCGTGTCCGGGGAGTGGCACGACGGCCTTTATTTTCCGATAGTAGAGGGGACACCAGGTGGGGTAATTAGAATAGGAAGGGGTTTAATCTTCTGTGTTACCAAAGTTTGCATTGCTTGGTGCTAACAAGAATATGTTTTCTCTTTTTTTTTTTTTTTTTTTTTTTTTTTTTTTTTTTTTTTTTGGCATATCCGCACGCTTTTGAACGACATTTCCATTTGGTCAACAAGGCAGATTTGGAGACCATCCTTAGGGCGGAGGTCTTTGTGAACGAAGCGGACAATCAAGTTAGAGCTGCTCACAAGATCCTCGGGTACGACCCAATCCAGATGTCATTCTTGGCTCCGAAGCACGTGATTAGAGTAAAAGATCCTCAGCTACACCAAATCACTATAACAGAGCACAGGTTCTTGCTCCCCAAAGGATCTTCTACTCCAGAGGGCATTCCGTTGGTAGGCCCCTCTTCATCACACCAAGCTGTGGAGGTTGAGGGAGGAAGTACAGAAAAGGAAGAAGAAGTAGTTGATTTGGGTCCATCCGAGGACGAATTTAGTGCCATCAACCAAGTTAACCTGTCCGAGGATCCTTCTGGTGATTTGGGTGACCCCAACTTAATTGAAGCAAACCTCTTGTCAGTAGGAACTTCTCCTCGGGCCGAGATGGGTTTCAAGAGACAACCCCAGACTAGCCTGCTTAACCTGATTGTGGGCCAGCCGGGGAAGGATGTGCCAGGGAAGTCTCAATCCAAGCTCCCTCCTCCTTCGCCCAAGCGCCAGCTTATTCAGACTAGGTCATCCTCCATCTAGTCTAAGTTTCCACCTCCTCCTAAGCTAAGTCTGCCAGAAAGGTTTGAGCCCATTGATCCCAAAAATAAGAAGGACCCCAAAGGCAAAAGGCCCATGGGAGTAGATAGATCTCGCCAAGGTTGTCAAAATCGGGATCTTACGTAGGATCGGGGGAGATAGGTAGGATCGTGGATCGTAGGATCGGATCGTGGATTGTAAGATCCTACCTATTTTCAGATTTGAAGCAAAAAACCTATTGATAGTGACTTTGTATGTTATATAATCACTTAAAATATGAATCCATCCATTAAAAAAAAAATTGCGTCATAAAATGTAATTTGCACACACTACATCGTTCTTATGTCATTCTAACGAAATAAAATATATTTAACTTTTGACATAATGTATCTAAAAAGTTCAGTACATGTTTAATTAGCAACTAAGTACCAAAATATTATCTACACATATGGAAAATGTTTTCCAAATTTTAAGTTCCAAATCTAAAATAAGTTAGGCTAATTAGCATATAAAAACTAGCTAACTACAAATTTACAATATGTAATTCAAACGAGAATTCTTAATCTAAGGTAAACTAGCTAATTACAAATATAAAATCCAAAAGAGAATTCTCATTCTAAGGTTCTTCTAATCTAATGATTGTCATTTTCATATCCCATTTCATCATCTAAATATTTTGCGTTTTGTTTTTGAAAATGTTAAACTTAAGAACTATAAGTTTTTTTGAGATTTTATGTTGACATAGGGGTAAATTTGGGACTTCAATTCATTATTGGGCTTTTAATAACCCATTGGGCCTGTGGGTTTAGGTGGATTATCTTACCCAAATGAATCCCACTTAATAAAAAAAAAAAATCAAACCAAATGGTAGGATCGATAGAATCCCATACGATCCTACGATCCTATGCGATCCTACACAATCCTACCATTTTTGCGATCCTGCGACGATTTTAAACTTTTTGGTTAGGTGGGATCATAAATTCTTGCGATTTTACGATTCGGATTACGATTTTGACAACCATGGATCTCGCTTCTCCTAGGAGGAGGAGAAGTGGCCCTACAATCCGAGCCCCAGGCCTGGCTCCCTGCCCCGATGCTCCACGGGGAGCCTTTGATGGACAATGCCTCCCTCAGGGACTTCCGAGGAGGGGAAGGCACATATGTGGCCAATTCGTTGGAGAGGTCCCTGCTACTCCCCGCAGATATGGCTGAGTTAGAGAACTTGAGGAGGCAGGAGGTCTTCCTGAACCTTAAGAGTTATTTGGGCATGGTAAGACTTCTAACACTTGTGACTCCGCTAATTTTTATTCCTTGATTTCCAACTTATTGTGCGTTTATTTCAATTGGCAGGCTATCTAGGCCACTTTTAGGCTAGAAGAGGTGGCCAACAATCAAAGCAGGGCCCTGAACATTGAGCGTGACAAGCCTCTAAACGCTGCTCAAACTCTTAAAGCCTCCGAGGCCGACCTCTCAAAAGCAAGGGAGGAGTTGAAGGAGATGACAAGGGCTCGAGACAGCGTTGAAGCAGGTCTGGCCGGCGCTCAAAAGCAGGCCCAAGACCAGATGAGGTGCCTGCTCGAGGTAGAGGATCAGCTGAAGATCGCTAAGGAGGAGATCATTGAGCTAAAGAAGAAGATGGCTGATGCAGAGGGGGCCAAAAATGTTGCAGAATGGGCTAGAGATGAGGCTTTGAGGGCTAAGGAGGAGGCAGAATTTACTAAGGCCGTGGCTCAGCTTTCTAAGGAGACCGCCGAGGAGGAGGCTTTTGCCTTGGGGGTGGTTGAGACTCAGGCCACTCTCAAGGCTCAAGTCCCTAGGGTATGCAGGCTCTATTGTTCCCAGGTTTGGAATGAGGCCCTCAAAAAAGCCGGAGTGGAGGCCTCATCTGACCTGTGGAAGGTGGAGAATGTATACTACTCTTTTGCCATCCGTGAGGCTACTCCTTCTAACTCCAAGGCTAAGGTGGCTCATAAGGAAGTTTGTACTGCTCCAATCGAGGCTGCTCTGGCTATTACCTCTTCTGATGAGCCTGCCAAGGAAGCTGAGCCTGCTGGGGTGACCGAAGCATACAAAGGTTTAACCAAGGAGGCACCCCAAGATGCTATAAAGTCCTCAGCTGGTGCCCAAGCCCCTGATACCAAGGAGTCACCTCTCTCAGTTGATCCTTTGTAGGTTGCTCCCCCAACTAAGGGCCCTAAGGATTCTGAGTCTTTTTCTGCTCAGCTCTCCAAGGAAGGGATCAAAATAAAGCTGAAGAAATAGGCCTCCTTGGCTAGCTTCAGTTGTATTTTTGCCTTATTGTATTTTTTTTTTAATCTTATTATTACTATTTATTTATTTTTTATTTTTTGGAAGATGTAATGTGATTTTTAAATTGAGTGTATGAAATTTCTTTTTTACATTATGTGTTTATCATTATTATGATGGGTTCTGCCATTTATATAACCTGTGCTTGGATTGTTAGCTAAACAATCTTAATAGTTCAACTTGTTTTCCATTTTGAATCAGCAGCCAAAAGATGCAAAGTCCATAGTGATAATTTCCACTTAGACTTTGGTTAATAATTCAGCCACCTTAATACTATGACTTGCTTTTGCTAAATTGAATACTAAGGGAATAACTTTACAATATTAATCATGTACCTCATGAATTGGTTACCATAGATGGTAAAAAATGCTAAGCACACAACACTCATAAAGATAAGCCTTTAAATCCTAAGATCAAATGCCACAACACAATGTACAAAGGTACTCATAGGTATGCTCTAAAAATTTATTGACCTTAAGGGAACAGCTAGCTGTTGATTATGCTGGGGAATTAAGTCCAATGTACCTCAGAATGCCTTAAGTGATGCTCATGGGCCTTTGTTTGTTCACCTCTTTGTTTGAAAGTAGTTAGTTTCCCTAGAGGTTTGAGTCCGAGGACCATGCAAGACCCCGATTTTGTCTAACACTTAGATTTTTCTTGAAGTAACTAGTTTTCCCATAGGTTTGAGTCCGAGGACCATGCAAGACCTTGGTTCTGTCTAGTACTTAGATCCTTCTTGAAGTAACTATTTTCCCCATAAGTTTGAGTCCGAGAACCATGCAAGACCTAGGTTCTGTCTAGTACTTAGATTCACCTTAAAGTAACTAGTTTCCCCATAGGTTTGAGTCCAAAGACCATGCAAGACCTTGGTTCTGTCTAGTACTTAGATTCACCTTGAAGTAATTAGTTTCCCCATAGGTTTGAGTTCGAGGACCATACAAGACCTTGGTTCTGTCTAATACTTAAGTGGTTGTCAAAACACAAGACATACAATCATAATAGACTTAGAATTTGAAATAGGGAGATGCTTTCATTAATAATAATACCTTCTTAGGTTATTTACATTCCATAGACGTGGTACAGCTTTTTCATCTAAGTCTTCCAAGTAATATGCACCAATCCCTGCTACTGAAGTAATTCGATATGGCCCATCCCAATTGGGTCCCAGCTTTCCCCAGGAAGGATTCTTGGCGGCCCCCACAACTTTCCGAAATATTAAGTCCCCTGGTGCTAGTGGTCTTAGTTTCACGTTGGCATAATATCCTTGCTTGAGCTTCTGGTGGTAATAGGCCAATTGGATCATTGCCTTTTCCCTTCGTTCATTAATCACATCTAGGCTCTTCCCTAGTAGTTCATCATTACTGCTTAGAGTGAAGGAGCTCGTCCTCAGCATTGGGAAGTTTGCCTTTAGAGGGATAACAGTCTCAACACCATAGGTCATGGCAAAAGGTGTTTCCCCTGTTGACCACCATGGTGTAGTCCGGTAAGTCCATAGGACGTGTGATAGCTCCTCTATCCATCTTCCCTTTGCGTCATCCAGCCTTTTCTTAAGCCCATTGACTTTGACCTTATTGACAGCCTCGACCAGCCCATTTCCTTGAGGATAAGCTAGAGTATAGTATCTGTTTGTGATCTCCAGTTCGCAACAGTATCTTCTGAAAGTTTTGCTATCAAATTGAAGTCCATTGTCTGAAATGAGGGTATGAGGGACCTCAAATCGTGTAACAATATTTTTCCAGACGAATTTTTTAGCATCCATATCCCTGATGTTGGCCAATGGCTTAGTTTCAACCCATTTTGTGAAATAATCTGTGCCAAACAACATATGTCTTTTATTTCCTGGCACCTTGGGGAAAGGACCTACAATATCCAGGCCCCACTGGGCAAACGGCCATGGACTGGACAAAGTATTGAGGACCCCTCCTGGCTGATGAATATTTGGGGTAAACCTTTGGCATTAGTCATATTTCTTAGCGTATTCTAGGGCTTCTTTTTGCATCCCTGGCCACCAATTTCCCTGGGTAATGGCTCGGTGTGACAGAGATCTTCCCCCTGTGTGGCTCCCACAGATCCCTTCATGCAGCTCCTCAAGCAATAATTCTGATGCCTTAAGGTGAATACACAGCAAATATGGCCCGGAATAGGAGCGCTTATATAGTTTGTGGTCCTCGGATAGCCAGAACCGAGGAGCGTTTCTTCGTACCTTCTCAGCCTCTGACTTCTCCTCGGGCAGAACATCATCCTTGAGGAATCTCACTATAGGGTCCATCCAGCTGGGACCCACTCTAACTTGATGGATATGAACCATGCCTTTTGCCACCTCATTTGCTCTTTCCAGATGCTCAATAAGAATAGTCTGAGGCAGATCTCTTACCGAGGATGTAGCAAGTGTGGCCAATGAATCTATATGGGTGTTTCCACTTCTGGAGACATGTGACAAGCTGAAAAGGTCGAAGTCTGACTGCAAGCGTTTGACCTGGCTTAAGTACTCTTGCATCCTTATATCCCTGGCTTCCAACTCTCCCTTTACCTGGCCCACTACCAATCTCGAGTCCGAGAACATCTCTAATGCTTTTCCTCTAATTTTCTGCACCATAACCATCCCTTGTAACAATGCTTCATTATTTGTGGCCAAGAACCCAAGCCTTAGGGATTTCTCTATGATAGTATTCTCAGGGGATACCAGGACTAGCCTCACTCCAGACCTCCTTTGATTTGCTGCGCCATCAACGTACACTTCTAACATGGGGCCCTGGAATAGAGATTGTCCTAACTGATTTTCCATCCATGCCTCACTTTTCTGCTATTGTCTCTACTAGTGGCTCAGCAAATTCGGCCACCAAATCAACCAAGACCTGGCCTTTTATAGATGTCTAAGGCATGTACTTGACGTCAAAAGCCCCCAGAATTGTGTTCTATTTGGTGATCCTTCTAGTGTAATCGGCAGTCCGAAGTATAAACTTTAAGGGTAGTTGGGTTAGAACAACTACTGTGTGGGCCTGAAAATAGTGGGGAAGCTTTCGGGTAGCGTGGACCACAGCTAGTATGGCCTTCTCCAAGGGTAGGTGCTTGACCTCAACTTCATGTAGTGACTTGCTCATGTAATAGATTGGCTTTTGAATGCCATTGTCATCCCGTATTAGCACCAAGCTCACGGCATGAAGGGCCACAGCAATATATGCGTATAAGACTTCATCGGCCTTAGGACTGGACATGATAGGTGGTCGAGATAGGTATTCCTTGAGCTGCTGGAAGGCCATGGCACAATCCTCGAGCCACTCAAATTCCTTCCACTTGTTAATTAAGAGATAGAATGGTTTGCATCTATCCGTCGACTTGGAAATGAATCAATTCAAGGCCGCGATCATTCCAATGAGCTTTTGGACCTCCTTGGGGTTTTGCAAAGGTTTAGATTATGAATGGCCTTGATCTATTCAGGATCAACCTCAATTCCCCTGTGAGTAATAATGTAGCCTAAAAACTTGTCTGACCCCACGCCAAATAAGCATTTGGAAGCATTTAGGCGCAGCTTATGCCTCCTCAAGACACCATTTTACTCTTCACCACCATAACATCAACGTAGATTTCAATGCTCTTACCCAACTGTGGCTCAAACATTCTCGTCATCATTCTTTGATAAGTGGACCCTGTGTTCTTCAGACTAAATGACATTACTTTGTAGTGATAGTTCCCAATAGGTGTCATGAAGGCTGTCTTCTCTTAATCCTTCAGGGCAAGTGGTATTTGATGATAACCTTGAAAAGAATCTAAGAAACTCATCCGAGGATGGCTCGCAGTTGCATCCACCAGCTGGTCTATCCGAGGCATGGGGAACGGGTCCTTTGGGCATGCCTTGTTTAGGTCTGTGAAGTCTACACAAACCCGCCACTTTCCATTTTTCTTCTTGACCATCATGATGTTGGCCAACCACTCGGGGTAAAAAACCTCTTTGATAGCCCTTGCACGCTTAAGCTTCTTTACTTCTTCCTTGATCACATCAGCATGCTCTCTTGATAGGCACCAAGATGGCTGCTTCTTAGGAGTGATGGACGGATTGACATTGAGATGGTGACAGATGAAGGCTGGATCAATCCTTGGAGCTTCACAGGCATCCCATACAAATACGTCAATGTTTCTTTTAAGGAACTCAATCAAATCCTCCTTCTCCAAAAGGGGCAGATGAGCCCCGGCCTGAAAGAACTTCTCTGGGTCATCACCAATGACCACTCTCACTAGATTTTCACATTTTGCTTCCTCAACAACTGCATCAGGAGGCGCCACCGAGGCCTTTGATTGCTATAAGCTATTCTCAGTAGAGGCCGAAGGTTCTGCATCGAGCTGATGTGAAATGGCAACCACCATGCATTGCCTTGCTATGGATTGGCAACCACGGATTTCGGGAACCTGGTCCCCTAACTAGAATTTCACCTTCTGGTGCAAGGAGGAGGCAACAGCCCCCAAGATGTGGAGCCAGGGCCTACCGATGATGGTTGTGTATGGAGAGTAGGTATCCACCACAATGAAGTTCACCTCCACTATCTCTAGGCCGGTCTGGATGGGCAGCTTAATCATACCCTTTGGGATAACAAGCTTCCCGTTGAAACTCATCAAAGGAGAGCTATAAGGTGTTAAGTCTTCCGGTTTTAACTTCAGCCCCTTGTAGAGGTCAGGGTACATAATCTCGTCCCCACTGCCATCATCCACCATCACTCTTTTCACATCGTAATCCCTAATTCTGAGGGTGATCACCAGCGCATCATCATGGAGCTGGGTGGTCCCAATCTTGTCTTCTTCTGAAAAACTCAAGATTGGGTGGAAATTCCTTCTAGCCTTCTTTGGCTTAGACTAGGACTCCTCGGCAGGCATCTGAACCACAGACAACACTCGTGAAGGGCGTGTGCCTGTTCTTCCTAGCGCAGCCAAGATCACATTGATTGTCCCTGTGGGTGGCCAAAGTGCAGTATCTCTCTGGGGCTTCTGATGGGTCTAGTTTTGATGACCACTGGAATGATGCAGAAGGTGCCTTAACTTTCCTTCTTGGACTAGTTGGTCTAGATAGTTCCAGAGATTCTTGCAGTTCTCTGTGGTATGCCTTTGGTCCTGGTAGTATTGGCAATAAAGGTTCTGATTGCGCCTTGTGGACTCTCCCGCCATCTTATTCAGCCACTTAAAGTATGGCTCACTCCTGATTTTCTCAAACATTTGGTGTACTGGTTCTCGGAATACAGCATTGACAGTCTGTGTGTTGGCTGCTACGGACTGCCCTACGAAATCTCTCCTTGGGCGGTTACTATTATATCGGTTCGACCTGAAATCCCTTCTCTCCTGAGGGATAACCTTCTCTTTTCCCTTACCTTGCAGCCGGTCCTCTTCTACTTGTTTATACTTATCGATCCTATTCATCAGTTGGCGCACACTGATGGCAGGCTTGCCAATGAAAGACTTCTTCAAGCCGTGCTCGGCTGTGAGACCATTTTTAAAGGTGCTGATGGCAACATCATCAAAATTGCCGTCCATTTCATTATACATCTCCCAATATCTGTTCGAGTAGGCCTTGAAAGTTTTTCCATCATGCATGGATAAAGATAATAACGCACTCAAGGGCCGAGGAGTTCTGCTGTTTGTAACGAAGTGGAAGCCAAAGGCCTGGGTAAGCTGTCTATACGAATCTATGGAATTCGTCTTCAAGCCATTGAACCACCTCATTGCCACTAGTCCTAGGCTAGAGGGGAAAACCTTGCACATCAGCGCCTCGTTTTTAGAATGGACAACCATCCTTTGATTAAACTGGCTCACATGCTCTACGGGGTCTGTTTTGCCGTTGTAAATGGTAAAGGTTGGTTGCTAGAATTGTTGGGATTTGTGCCATAGAATTTTATTATATGATGCTATGTATTATATTATGTATGACATTATGTATGAGATGATGTATGACTTAATATTGCAATTAATAAAGTTATTTTATTATTATCTGAAATAATGGTAACATGAATATTTGGACATTATCATATAGTCCATGAGTTGCATAGTATGTGATTTATGTGATTTAGTCACAGAAGATATAAGTCACAAGTTCTTTGTAAACTCAGAATTTAGTTCGTAGTCGGTGTTGAAATTGGACTTTTTATCTGCGAAGACTATAACATATCAACTAAGATGATTTGTCTTGATCATGAAAGTGGTGACCTCTAGTTGATATGTTGATATGTTTTAAGAGTTAAAACATATTGAACTGGACCGCTGTGAGATTTATTATTCTCTTAACGACTCTCAATTGAATAATAAATCTCACGACTTATATTTGCATGAACTCTTAATCCTGAAAGAATAATGGACCTGATTATGAAGTGTAGGTTGCTTTGAAATATCAGGAGTGAGATCTAAAGTAACGGTCAAAACCTCAGTATGTTGAGCAGCCACATTTAGTGTTGATGGAACATATATTCTCAAGATGGAATTCATAGTCTCTTAAAGGAGATACAAAATATTCCCTTCAGATAAGTTTAATGGATTTGTTATTCAGATGAGTTAGGCCTAATCACTTTAGTAAGATTAAAGTATATATTTATGAAATTGGATTTCATAAATATATGATGAATAACATTAAAGGATTAAACCGGGCACTAAAGCCCAATTGGAAAGGCCTAAAAGGCTAACCTAATTAGATAATCAGTTATGTAGAGAGAAACATACATAATTTTATATACAATGAATAAAATGGATTGTATGTGAGGAAGAGACACTCTCTCTTTGATTCTCTCTAGAAAATACACACATAATTGATTGAGAGACCACACATCTTGGGCATCAAGTGAAATTGGAGTGAAGATTAAAAGTATTCCCAAGTGCTTCTGATTTTCGGTTTTGAATTTCACTATACCAAGGTACAATCTCTTGTTTTCTAATTCTGAAACTTATATGACACATGTTATCAATTGTGAATGAAGTAGATCCGTTTAATAAATTTTTTCCGCTACGCACATTTACTTTTCCTACAGGAATCGCCGAGGAAGTATAGCCCCTTCTATGCAGTGTGTGAAAGGTGACTTGGAGAGTTGATCCAGTGCCTTGCTCATGGCATCGTTTCCCAAGCCTTAGGAGATGGGCTTTTGCGTTTGTGCCTCTTATAGTGCTCTTCTTTATGAGAAAAGGTCTCGCTTGGAGGAGTTCTCGATCTTTGCCTATATTCAACATTGCTTTCATCATCGAAGGGCACGTCAGGGCTGGAATGAGATCGTTTTTGCTGTGCATGGCGCAGCTTTCTCTTCAAGTTGTCTATCTCTCGCTGTATGACATGCTTATCATCCTGTCTCTGGGATACGTGATTGCCCCCACGAGAGTGGCTTTTGCTGGTTTGAGTGGTGTGCACACTTCCCTCTCGAAACCTTCCATTCTCTTCATTTCGATTTCGCTCAAGATTGGGAAAGTTACCCTGTCGTTGGGATCTAGCCGACTCAGGTTGATGGGAGCTTGCTTGGTGAGAACCTGATCCTACCATGCTTGATTGTTGCCCTTACTAATGCACAAATTCTCCCCACAGACGGCGCCAATTGTAGGGACTGGGAATAAACACTTCTTTTATTAAAGGAGTAGGCTCAGACCCAACTAGTCTGATACAATAAATTTGTAGAAAATGGGTTTAAGAATTAGGCCCTGGTGAGGATTACAACAACTAAATATGGCTACGAGTGGATTGAATAAGAAAGACTTGGACCTAAGTATGAAATTCTGTTCCTCAGCCCTAGTCTGAGGAACTAGTAGTTCTTATTATTACTTCCGCGTCTGGTTACAAAGGTCCCAAGTATTACCCCAATTGTTACAACCTTTTCCTCCCTCATTCTAGAGGACTTCTTACATTATATACTCCCTCTTAGTTGATCCTGGCCCTCCATCTGTTGATTATGCAGGTTACTACTTGAGTGCTTGTCCCATCAGCCACTTTCTTCAATTTTCTGTGAGCCGCAGCAACCTAGGCAACATTGTTCAGTGGTCATTTCCTCATTAATGTGGCCAGAATATTAGTTGTGGGCATTTAATGTGGATGTGACAGTTTCTCCTTGAATTGCTTCTCTACCATGCTTCCATGGCTGACCTATTGTACTTGTCTTTTTCGTGGGATGATTTGGGAGGCTGCCCTTGGTGGCGAGCTGCTCTTCCCTTCTATGATCTCGGTTGGTCGAGGACAGGATCGTTCTCGGTGATGTTTTTGGGAACTTGGGCTTCCTACTTTCATTCTCGGACGTTTCTACCTCCTCGGAGTGGGCCTTTAGGCCTAATTTAAAGTGGGCTGGGGTTGCCAAATTCTTAGGCCCCACAATATATATAAATATAAAATTGATTTTAAATTTTCATACTCCATTATAATCTTATCATGTCATATTTTTCTCTTTTAATGGGGGAATAGATACTTTTATATTAAAGTACAATCATAATGTATGCCTATATATAACAAGGTTCAAATGATAATTTTGTAATAATAACATCCTTTGTAGTGTTTCATTTATTTGGTTTGAACCTCACTTCTCATTCTGCCACTATTTACTTACTTAATATAATAATGCATCGGGAGTGGTTAGAGGACACTCCAAGTTTTTTCTACATTGCACTTAACACTTGTAACAAAACTTCAACCATAGTTAGTAAAATACAATACATGTATAATATGCTAAACTTACGAACGTGTATAGTTCGGCTTATTTTAAGAAAAGTAAGTTTCAAAAATTTTGCAAAAAAATCTAAGACGGAGAAATAATGGTACATGTGTAGTATGTGTATAATACATTTAGTATAAAATTCGCCACAAAAATTATTGAAATATTTATGATATACTTTTTGTTAGATAAATACAATAATATTTGTATTACTTTTGGTAGAAGATTTCCAACAATTTAATTTAAAATAATCTACTTAATAAAAAATTTACTTTATAGCTGGAAATATTAAAGATGTCAATGGTTAGAGGACACACCAATTTTTTTCCACATTGCACTTAACACTTGTAACAAAACTTCAAGTCTTCAACAATAAAAAAATAAAATAAAATAAAATAATGTTTTTATATTCTTCATTAAAATAAAATAAAAAAGTGGAGAAGTGAAACTGAAACCCAAATTCTAAATTCTATCTAAGAAAAATTAAATAATACCATTAAGTTATAAAACTCTCCAAATAATATTATACATAAAAAGGTAAACAAGAGGACAAATTATATATATACATATATTTGAAATAAAAGAAAAGGTTTATAGGCATTTCATCCTCACATCGAGGAGGTACAATTATTGGCAAAGGATTATGTTTATGTTAGCAAACTTTGCTATTTTTGCAATTTTAAAAATAACTGACTTTATTTTTTTGTTGTTGTTGATAACATAAAAATAACTGACAAGTATTGAGTTTAAATGACATAATATGCTTATAAAAAAATTAAAAAAATAATATAAAATCTATTTGAATACTGTTTATTTTGTTAAAAATTAAAAATTTATTATTAAAAATATTATAATAAAATAATTTTTAAATTATAAAGAATGTCGTGGAATCCAAATTTACCGTTTATGCTCGCTTTTCACTAACTTACCTTGGTCGTAAACAGTACTCTGAAACGATCCAACCAAAAGCATAAAAGGCCGAATAAGTTTTAGGCAAACGCACGCCCAGTATGGCTTGATTTACAATAAATATAGGTTTGAATTATTTTACAAGTAATAATGATAGAGAGAGAAAGAGAGAGATAATACAATGGCAGTCTCGACTCGAAGGACGATGCGAGGACTGAGCAATGTGCATCAATGTCAAGCTGACGGGATTCCTGAAGTCCCCAATGATTTTCCATCTCTATCTCACCAACTGAGAATTTAATTCCCAGTGCAAACTACAAGGCATTGTACTATTTGTAACTCTGATTTGTGTCAGTTGTTTTGTTTTTCTTCTTTTGGATGAAATGTCAATTTTGATTATTTATATGGTGTATTAATTTTCTCATCTCTTGTACGACGCAAAATTTGTCATAATTTGATGAAGCACTATTTTTTTTTTTTTTTGAAAGTTTTGATAAAGTAGTTAATGTTAGTTAAGTAGTAGATAATTATTTCTAGTTAATGTTAAGAGCATCCTTGTGAAGCCTTGCATATGTTGTAAATGCTATTTTTTAACATTTTCAACCCAAAAATCCACTTCATCAAACCTGATAAATGTTATAAAATTTGC
Source organism: Quercus gilva (assembly GCA_023621385.1). Lineage (NCBI taxonomy): Eukaryota > Viridiplantae > Streptophyta > Magnoliopsida > Fagales > Fagaceae > Quercus > Quercus gilva. Next base: position 15,847,903 of record CM042484.1, on the reverse strand, counting down.
AATATTGCTATAGTGTACTCTCATTTTTGAGAACGCACTATAGCAGTATTGTATAATATTTTTTTAATTTATTTATTATCTCTCTTTAGCTCTTTGTCTCCCACATCTCTCTCTTTCTCTAGTTCTCTATCCGTCTCCCACATCTCTCTCATTTCCTTACTCCCCTCTCTCTCTCTCTCTCTCACATTTCCTCACTCCCTCACAACAAGATCGTACGTTTGAGACTGGCTTGGTAGCGAGGAGAACGACGTGATGGCTTGAAATCGGCGTGGAGGAGATCGACGTGGTGACCGGTGTGGAGATCGGCGTGTTGTGTATTTTCTTGTGGTTGTTGTGGCCAGTGTCTTGTGGTTCTTGTGGCGGTTTTTTGTGGTTCTTGTGGTGGTGGTTTCTTGTTGTGACCGGAGCTATGGCTGTAATGTTTGGTGGGTATCGGTGGTGCTCGGCAATGGTTTTGGCTAGGGTTGAGATCGGGGTGGTGGGTTTTGGTTAGGGTTGAGAACGAGGTGGGTGGGTTGCTATGGCTGAGGCGTGGGTCTTGGGTTTGATGGGTTTCTCTATCCTCCGCCTCCCTCTCTTCTTCTCACGGTGAGGCTTCTCTCTCAAGTTTAGTTTAGTTTTTTTTTTTTTTTTGGCTATGGGGTTGATTTTTGGATGGATGCTGATTGTGGTGGCAGTGGGTTGGCCATGGGTCTGGGTTTGCTGTGGAATATTGATGGTTTATGGTGGTGGTGGCTGACAGTGGCTAGCTGTCGAGAAGAAAGTGGTGGAAAGAGAGAGAAAGTGGTAAAATAAAAATAATATTATTTAAATGAAGTTGTAAAAAAAATAGAATGTTTGATGCTTGGTAGATTGTAAAATGGTATGTTAAAATTGATAAAATATGATTTTGAAGTAGTAAATGCTAAAATATTTAGCATTCTTGATGACAATGCTCTAAGGGATAGTGGTGATGCAGTTCCTTGGAGAATTAAGAATTTTGTTGCTGTTAGATATATGTGGTTAAAATGTTAAATGATTAAATTTACTTTATCTTAATAGCTTAAGTTTTTTGGACAATCGATAATTTAATATGATATCAAAGCGAGAGTTCCTAAACTTTGCGAATACTAGTGTTAGTTAAGTTAACCATGAAGCAAACAGAGTAGCACACTCCTTAACTAGATAGTCTATGCTTAATTTCTGTTTTTGGATCTTTTGACTTAGGTAGCCTTTCTGCTATTGTAAATGTAATCTTGAAGGAGGCATGCCAGTAAGTTTGTGGGTAGCCCCTTGCTGTTTTGCTTTGGCCTATTTTGGTCATTAATAAAGTTTTTCTGTTATAAAAAAAATATATCATTTTTTTTTACATAAATTCATTATTTTTTAATTTTTTTACCGTCTATAGTCGACCAACTCAAAATTATGCCTCTAAAAAAAAAAGGATTTCCATAATAGTTGTATTATTAGACTCTCTTATTTCTTAAAATTAAGAAAGAAAGGATGTCCGATTTGACTACAAAAGAAAACTCATGTAAAATGTTTTTATTTTTGAAAAACATAATATTTTAACGATTAATTTTTCATGATTATATTATTTATAACCATTTTAATTTATGATCCATTTGGATTAAGGAAGAAGGAGAGGGAGTAGAATAGAATTGGCTCAAAATTAACATATTTTCAGCCAAATTTACTCTACTCCCTTCCACTCCCCTTCTTTCCCTCCTTAATTCAAATAGGTCATTAGATTATTTTGGACTATATGAACTTTTATTTATTTTTTTTATTATTATTTTTGGAAGAACATAAGATTTTATTTGATTGCATATGATTAGATGCCCTTCATCCTCAATTAATTCTTTAATATAATTTTTCAATTAATTCTTTAATCGATTTTTTTTTTTTTTTTTTGGGTTATAAAGAGGTGGTGTTCTAGCTTTTGAGTTTTGAGTATTTTGACTATACTATTCTTTAATGGTAAAAATATTGGGTTATTGGCAGCTTAAAAAAAAAAACTATTGGGTTATTGCCTATTGGTGGTGAGTCTGGTGACGCGGGAGTCATGACTACGAAGAGAGTGTGCTCACATTTGTTTTAGCATGGTCAAAGTAATTATATCAATCATTTTTAACTCCACAAAAACACTACACATATGGATGTATGTAATTTATATTTTGGACAGGTCTTTAACATGATTTGTTATTTATATCATTTTAATGTGCATAAGAAAAGTTAATCAAGTCAATTTTATAAAATTTAAGATAAATTTTTTTATTAAGTCATGTATAATTATCTTTTAGATAAAATTTATCATAACTAGTATTTTTTTATTAATTTTAATTCAAGATTTTGTTAAATAAATTAAGGTTTAAACATTAGAATTTAATAGCAGCTTTAGAAAACATAAAATGTGTCTATATATATATATATATCAATTAGTTTCAGATAATTTGAATACTAATTATCACTGTAAGGACCTGATTTGAGTCCCTAGCCCACAAGGTGGATGGACTTAAGCTCAAAAAGCCCAAAACAATGAATTTATAGAGAGTGGGTTGGAAAACTGGGTTTTAATGAATCAGACAACAAATAAAGTAGATCTTGATGATAAGAGAGTGAAGAAAGACAAGTTTTAACTAAAGAAAATTGTTCTTGGCAAAGTTCGAGAAGATCGGTTCTTATATAATTCTCTCAAATTTGGTTACAAATACAGTTCTTGATTGCTACAGTCTTTTTTCCTTTCTTTCTCCATCTTTTTTTTCTCAGGGATTTCTTACATTATATATCTCCATTTTCAATGATCCTGGCCCTTCATTTGTTGATCATCTAGGCCACTCCTTAAGTGCTTGTCCCATCGGACACACTCTTTGGACTTCTGTGAGTTGGGGTAGCCAAGGTAATACTGTTCAGGGGTTTTCTCCACATAAATGCTGCCAAAAAGTTAGCTGTAGAGCATTCAATGTAGTGACAATAGCTTTTTCTTAGATATTTTTTTATTAATTTTAATTCAAGATTTTGTTAAATAAATTAAGGTTTAAACATTAGAATTTAATAGCAGCTTTAGAAAACATAAAATGTGTCTATATATATATGTATATATCAATTAGTTTCAGATAATTTGAATACTAATTATCACTGTAAGGACCTGATTTGAGTCCCTAGCCCACAAGGTGGATGGACTTAGACCCAAAAAGCCCAAAACAATGAATTTATAGAGAATGAGTTGGAAAACTGAGCTTTAATGAATCAGACAACAAATAAAGTAGATCTTGATGATAAAAGAGTGAAGAAAGACAAGTTTTAACTAAAGAAAATCGTTCTTGGCAAAATCCGAGAAGATCAGTTCTTATATAATTCTCTCAAATTTGGTTACAATGCAGTTCTTGATTGCTACAGTCTTTTTTCCTTTCTTTCTCCATCTTTTTTTTCTCAAGGGTTTCTTACATTATATATCTCCATTTTCAATGATCTTGGCCCTTCATTTGTTGATCATCCAGGCCACTCCTTAAGTGCTTGTCCCATCGGACACCCCCTCTAGCTCTCTGTGAGTTGGGGTAGCCAAGGTAATATTGTTCAGGAGTCTTCTCCACATAAATACTGCTAGAAAATTAGCTGCAGAGCATTCAATGCAGTGACAACAGTTTTTCCTTAGATATTTCCTAACTCCTATTTTTCCAGTACGTTTATAATGTACGTCCTTATCAGTGGAATTTACTGGAAGGTCACTTTGAACGATAAGATATACATTTGATCTGTGCTTTGTTTATCTGAGAAGATACTCCTCATCGGGTCACCTTTCCCAACCTTTCCATTTGCATCTTACTTATAGGACTCTGAGCATAACACCCCCACTACTGTTTATTTATCCTCAGACCAACCAAGGCCCAAGGTCCAATATACAATTTTGGGCCCTTATCCCTACAATCACTTTTAGATGCATTAATATATACACTATAATATAAGAGGAATATAATGAAAATAAAATATTAAAAAACATTTCTTTTGTTTATGGATGACAAAAGTAGAAAATCTCCAAAAATGCAAACCTAAAAACCACAGAACCTTTTCTTCCGATTGAAAAAGAAAAAGAAAATCATTGCATTCCTATAGACCGCACTCCCTAAACACAAATTGAAGAAGAGTTTGTTATTTGAAAATAAAATATTTTTTTATTAAAGAGATTTACTCATATATTTTTTGTAACATACACTTTAAATATTCCTAAGATTTATAATGAATTGAACATGACTAATTGAATGCTAAAATCCTTGTGTGTGTGTTTGTTTCTCAAAAAAAAAAAAAAAAAAAAAAAGAATGGGTAATTGTTCTATATTGCTTAAGAGAGTGTGTTGTGTGTAATATAACTTGCCTCACCCTCCCTTAAAAGTTACCATGGCTTTTGAGTGAAGTTATGGTGTGCCTTTATGTTAGAATTCCTTTCCCTCTTCCTTTTGTGTTTGTATGTGTGTGTTTGTTTCTTAAAGAAAAAAAGAATGGGTAATTGTCTCACATTGCTTAAGAGAGTGTATTATGTGTAGTATAACTTGTCCCACCCTCCCTTAAAAGTTACCATGACTTTTGAGTGGAGTTGTGGTGTGCCTTTGTGTTAGAACCCCTTTCCCTCTTCCTTGAGTGTGTGTGTTTGTTTCTTAAAAAAAAAAAAAAATTGAATGCTAAAAGGAAAAAAAAAAAAAAAAAAGATATTAATATTTTAAATAAGTGTTTGGATAATTTTTTTAAATAAAAATATGAAGGAGACTAATAAAGAAAATTTATAGGTAATTCAAAATTTTTTTTTATAAAATAATATAGAGGAAGAGGGAGGATTTTGTAAAAGCCACCACCTTCTCCGCCAAATATAATTTTTTTTTTCAAAAAAAAAAGAAGATAAAATTGAAACTGAAACTTGAGTTATGTGTTCAAATCCAAAATCCTTTCCCTTCGCCTCTTCCTTTGCTATCAGTTTTATCATTTATGCTAACTCTATTCTTTTTTTTTTTCTTTTTTTTTTGAGATTGTTAGGACATATGTGAATTATGTTAGGAACATATGTCAATATAGAATTAGCTAATCCTTTGATAAATCGCATTTTATTTGTAATTAGGTAGATTTAGGATGTGTTTAATACTTCAAGGAACAAGGTTTCAAGTTCAAATGTTAAAACCATGCAAGTCTGTCTAAGAAACAAGTGAAGAAGTACTGAATTTTAAAACTCGACAGCTAGTAACTATCGATGTTTAAAAGACTGTTTAAGCTTGATGCTCGACAGCTGCTTGATAGATATGGTATCTGTCGAGGTTTATGAAAATCAGTTTTTTAGATCTGATTTCACTCCAATCCGTAAATAGATATTTGAGTTTTCTTTTCTCACAACCCTAGACATATATAAGAATTTTTTTAAGGGCTATCACATCTGATGCAACTCAATGCAAAAGTTTTTCACAAGTATATTGTGAACCGAAGACATATGCCCTAGTTCATCTTTCTATTCAAGAAGCTGCTGTGTTTGTACACTGTAGGGTTCTAAAACCAATGAGCTTCGTGATCTTCATCGTATTGATGAACTGAAAAACTTTGTAGCCAACATCTTTCTCAAGTTGGTGAGTAAGCCGTGTACTAAGATCCACACATCGAATTGGTTAGCCACGAACTGGGAGTCGTGCTTTAAAAGAAAAGATTGTCACTACAGAACAAGTTCAATTGGGTATTGGAGTAAGGGTTCAACTATAGATTGGTACAAGGTACTAAGATTCTTTTACTTGTAACTGTTTGTTGTGATAATAGTGAATTTTTGGGAGTGGTGACCTTAAAATCACTCGGTGGGGTTTTGCCTCGGTAGTTTTCTTCATTCGTAAACAAATCACCTGTGTCAAATTTATTTTCCGCTGCATTTAACTTACTTGGTGATTTGTTTGTGCTACCACGTATATTGCATGCTAATTGAATTAATTAATCAACTTGGCTAATTAGTTGGTTAATTCATTACAAGGGGTCAATACATTCTTAGACTATCAGAGATTATATATCTTTGTGGTGAATTTTTTTTTTTTTTTTGATAGGATTGTGGCGAAGTATTTTGGTAGATGCATTAAACCAAATCATAAGAAAATATATTTGACTGTCGTCAAGTGAAATTTTACATGAATTCTCACGTGCATTAATTTGAAATATAGGTGATTTTGTATTTTTTGAGTAGTCACTTTTTGTTTAACTTTTATTTTAAGGAAGTAAAAATTATTAACAATTTTAGCACAAAATTCTTAAAAATCTGACATGTTAATGAATATAATTGTGTCACTTTAAGTTTTTAACTTGTTGTACAACATGATAAATAATGTTTTTTTTTTTTTTTTTTAATGATTGGTGACTCAATTTGAAATGCTTATGTAGTGTGTATCTAAGAGTTAAGTTCTTTTGGATATAAACTATTGTCAGTTTTTTTAAGACTATTTTTTTTCTTCTCGTGTGTATGTATGTTAAAATACTTAGTATTCTAAAAAAAAAAAAAAAAAAAGCTTATGTAGTTAAATTTTATTATCAACAACATCACTTGCATTTAAATGACAAAGTTCTATGCAGTAATTGCCAAACTAATACTTGGAATACTATTTAATATTTCACTTCCACCACCCAAGTGGCCCTCATGCATTATTATTTAATCATTTTTTAATAAACACTATAGAAATTCGAACATAGGACAACAATATGATACTTGTTATTCATCATCATATCAAATATAAATTTATTTGGGTAATTATTTTTGTGTTGGTAGGTTTCCATTATTTGACAATAAAAAATTTTATTGATTGAGAAACCCACCTTTATTTAATCAAGTTGATCTTATAAAACAGGAACTATATTGCATAAGTTACATTTATATATAAAAACTTAACATAATTTTTTATAGTTGAGACTTGAGACACCTACGCAAGGGTCAACAAACTAATTTTATGGTATAAACGCAAATGTCCAACAAATGTTTGAAATAATGTGTATATATATAAAGGGGGAACTATATACGCTTGGAAGAATTGTCTAAGTACTCAAAGAACTTTAAACACTCACATTGACAACAATAACAAAACAAAAAAAAAAAAAGGTGTCATGGTTTGGGAAGGGCAAAAGAAACTTTTTTCGAAACCCTTTTTTGAGCAACAAAATGTAGTGTTTTTTTCTAAACAGGAAAAAAAAATAATCATGTAATAATTAAAGGAAAAGAAATATGATTCAAATTTATTCATGCATAGAACTGAAATCTGTATTAAACATATTGAGAATGTACCAAGTATAAGGATCACATAAAGGTATCGTTTGCCATAATCTCATTTGATAGTTAAAAGGTGGGGTAGGAGGAAGTAACACATGGAATGGTTTTATCATTTATGAGATGGAGGTCTATCTTTTTACAGTATGTTGGATCAACAAATGTGTGGATCTCATATGTTATGAAAGGATGATTTTATGAGAGAGAGAGAGGATGATTTCTTCAGCTGAGGTAGTTAATAACCAACTGCATTGTCATGTCTAATGGTGGCCCTCTTTTGAACAAGTCATCAACATATATTCAGTCAAAAAAAAAAAAAGTCATCAACACATGGGCTTCATTTCATTTCCGTAGAGCTCTTTGCTATTATTTTGATTTTTCCCCATGATTAGGTACGGTTGGACACTGGAAAGGCTATGATAAGCTGTGAGTTCCCGTAGTTGCAATTACTCAATTTATTTATTTTTTGTCGTTGTACAATATGGGGTTGTTGAAACTGTAATAGATGCAATTTTTGTCACATAGGAACACTCAATAGAGTCAAAACAATCCTATCAACAACAAAAAAAAATCAAAACAATCAAAACAATATGAATATGATGGATTTTGAACTTGAATTAAGTTTTTCGATCATGTTTAACATGGCAAGTGGACATTTTTGTGCCTTTCTCAACAAACTTTTGTGTTGCCGAGGTATTCTAAAGCGTGGGAATTTTCAATTTTGACTCCAAAAGCTATGATATAATTTACATTTGAAGTTAAAAATCAATTATCTTCTATTTTACATAATCTTATTTGTTATGAATCAATTTAAAAAAAAAAAAAACTTTTAGGATAACTGTAACATAATATTTCTAAAATCTTGTTTTTCTATGTTGAAATGGGCGGATTAAATTTTATTACATTATCTATAATTTAAATAAATATCAAAATAATTATTGTTGATGCCTATTTAAAACTTCAAATGTACTACTGCACACCCTTGGTGCAATGGTCACTCCACAAGTATAAGTGCTTGTGGGGTGCAGGGGGCAAGGGTCTAAGTTTAAGTCTCTAAGAGGGAACTTCACACATATATACACTTAGATTAGGTTAGAGTAGAAATTCTATCTTATAAAAAAAAAAAAAAAAAACTTTAAATGTTGATAATGTGAAGGAAAACTTTGACATAATATTTCTAAAATCTTGTTTTTTTGGATAAATAAAATCTTGTTTTTATATGTTGAAATGAGTGTATTAAATTTTATCACATTATCAGTAATTTAAATAAATATCAAAATAATTATTGACTATGCTTGTTTAAAACTTTAAATGTTGATAATATCAAGGAAAAAAAATATCCAAGAACTCGTCTTCAAATTATTTTTTATTTTTTCGAGAATGTCGTCTTCAAATTAATAGAATAGAATTTTAAAAATTTTCATAATAGAATCATGTTAAAACCTCCAAAGGATATTCGTTAGCTTTACATTTATACCCATCAAATACCTTTAATTGTACTAATATTTTCCCTTGGCGAGCAGCTCTCTTTTTAGGACTGTTAGATAATTTGAATGTAGGATCTCACTTGTATAAATCATGTATCAGGTGACTTCATATCTCCTAGTAATATATGATAGCCACACACTCTCTATTACACATTTATTATGCACACATTATTATATGGACTGAAATTATGTTTAAAAACACAATTATAGTTAAAATTGTGAAATCATGTTATGATTTCAAAAACTCAAAAGAAAATGTGTAGTACGTAATAACAAGTGTGTAATAAGATTTTTCGTATCTCAAATCAAATCAAAGAGCTCACAGTTCATAAACATTGTGTCCCACCATATGAGCTACTTATGTATGATTCCATAATCATCCTTCACCAACAGTTCTTACTTGTAACGGTGGATTCTGTAATAATGTATGTTTCCTCAACTTGGGGCATGAACTTCCTTACTTGCCAAACTCTAAGGAAATCATAGACAGTCACTATTATTACTAAGTAGCAAGTGACCAAGTGACCAACTCATTAGCACACAACCACATTATATATGTTTCCACTACACATTGCTACGGCATCTAGAAAATTGTCCATATTTTCACCACTTCCGTGCCAGTTGCCACTAGCACCATTGTCACCGGTGCTCCCATAGCCAACTTTGGTAGCCATCACCTCGCAATTCCAACAGTACTAGTGTATGTATTACTATTACTATTACTACTATTACCCCCACTGTCGTGTACTCATTTTGAGCTCTACTATATATGCCATTCTTCTCTATTTTTTTGGACAAATTACCACTTACCCATATGTGGTTTGAAAGAAATTTAAATTGCCTATTTGTGGATTTGAAATTTGACACTTTACTCACATCTATTAAAAACATTACTAAATATGTGATTTTGTTTCACTTTTATGTTTCTCTCTTCGAAAGACACAAAAAACACAAAAATACAAGATCAAATAATATGAAAAAGAATCCAGCTAAACACTGCATCATAGGACTTCAAACTACAAGTAGACAACTTAAATTTTAATCAGACCTCAGGTGGATAAAATATCAAATTTCATACCATAGGTAAGTAACTTAAATTTCGGCCAAACTATAGGTGGATAAATTGTAATTTGCCATTTTATTTTAGCAACGATATAAACACAATAAATTTTACAAACGATTTAAAATATAACAAATTTTACTATACAAGAATTATAAATAGGCCTACCACTAATCACAAAAAGGTAATCCAAACATTTATTTATTATGTTATTTGAGTCACATCAATCAAATTCTTGACATATCAATTTAAAAGCTTTTTGAAGTAAAAATTGTAATATTTTTCTTTTTTATTATACTCCAGTTACAACATGCTTGTCATCCATAGACTATGAAATTTGTTTTTGTGATTATACTTATTCTTTTAATTTTTCCATATTTTTACCTCTTTTGGTAAGGTCTAAAAAGCTAAAACCATGGGCATCCTCATCATCAGTTTGACCACTACAATTTCAACATTAAAAATTCAGCCGTGGTTTATTTTATAAAATTAAAAAAAATTAAAACAGAAGTCAAATGACGCAAGTACACGTGGGAATTGTTCCAACTGAAAATTTGAAGATGGAATATATCGTCATATCTTACATATTTCGAAATTCCACAAATTTGAAATGTCCTCTATTTGTAAAACCTTTTTACTAAATTCTTAGCTGTCTCTCAAGTGCTTTCCCATGATTAAAACTTTTTTCTCGTTCGACAAATTACCCAGAGTATCTGAAAAAAAAATCCCTAATGAGGACAATTGGTTACCATTCATATTCCACCTGGCCCAAGTTGGTCCGGAAGCAAAAATAATCACCACCCCAGCTATGCTATCTTCTAGATAAATAAAAAGGACTACTTTTACTAATCAAAATATTTCTCCTATTGCTTCTCCAAAACAGAAAGAAAGGAAAAAAAAAAAATTTACTCCTATTATTTTTGGATTTTGTCAAACAATAGAATTCTTAGGAGTTAGGAGAAACAATTTCAAGTAATACACACCCAATCAAACTTCTTTTTTCCACGATTTAAGGGGTTGAACTATAACTACAGCTTTGGTTATCATAATATTAGTGTTATAAATAATAATCAATCGAAATATTCATATATTGAGAAATTTGCTAGTGTTTTATGTCCCCACTTGTATTACTGCCCACATATGATATAAATCCTCTGTGAACAAAAGGAATATATATATAGACATATCACCATCCCTCTCTCTCTCTCTCTCACTCACTATCTCTCTCTGTGGGTGTGTGTTACTTTTAATGTTCAATGCTGATTAGCCCCGTAGTTGTTGTTCATACCTCCGCTTAATTCTCCATTGAACAACACAGATTTTTCACAAAATAAAAACCAAAAATACTAATTCTCACAAGTGGATAAGACCCTTCTAATCCACTCCAAATTTCCAGGAATTTCCTCGCCAGCCTAATCTTCCTTTAGATAAGAGAGGAATTTGTCATTGAATCAAAATTTCAGCCTTGACCTCCCAAAAGATCACACTTTTAGAGTCATAGCGAGACACAGAACAGAGTCAGCTTATCCAATATAGTCTTTTCCTACTCAACCAGCTCTTGACGCACACAAAACCTCAAGCTAGCTAAAGCCATTTTGTTCTGTTCTTGCATTGTTCATATGGAGAACTATTGCTGGAGAGAGATAGAAGGAAAACAAGCCCATGATCCTTTATTCATAGAGAAGACTAATTCTAATTCCAACAAGTTAAGGTCTTCACAATTCAAGGATGTTGAAGGGCCAGTGATCGTTGGTGCAGGGCCTTCAGGTTTGGCTGTAGCGGCTTCTCTTAAAGTAAAGGGTGTTCCTAGTGTTGTTCTTGAGAGATCCAATTGCATAGCCTCGTTGTGGCAGCTCAAGACCTATGATCGCCTTCGAGTTCATTTACCAAAGCAATTTTGTGAGCTTCCTTTCATGGGGTTTCCTAATGATTTCCCTACTTACCCTACTAAGGAACAATTTATTCAGTACTTAGTAGATTATGCCAACGAGTTTGATATCAAGCCACAATTCAATAAGACTGTGGCACAAGCGGAGTATGACTGTACTCTTGGTCTTTGGCGTGTAAAGAGTGTGGGATTAAAGGGTGAGATGACAGAGTATGTGTGTCGCTGGTTAGTCGCGGCCACCGGAGAAAATGCAGAGCCAGTGATGCCTAAGATTGAAGGAATAGAAAATTTTGGAGGGTCTATAAAGCATACTAGTTTGTACAAGTGTGGGGAAGAGTTTAGAAGTCAAAAAGTTTTGGTTGTGGGTTGTGGGAATTCAGGCATGGAGGTTTGTTTGGATCTTTGCAACCATGATGCTAAGCCTTCTATTGTGGTCAGAGACTCGGTAAGTATTCTTATTTCATAGCCATGTCCTCTCTCTCTCTCTCTCTCTCTTTCTCTCCCGCGCACCAAAGCAAGAAGCTCACTTTTTATTTTTAGCCGCTTATTGTCTCTCCAATCATGGACTTTTTTTTATTGAACTAGGAAAAAGCCAGTATAAATCTCTCTAGGTTTCTTCTTTTTTTTGTTTACAAAAGTTTTCCCAAAATTAAGGAAGAGAGAAAATAAATGTTGGGAAAGGCTTTTTTCAGTGTCTAAAACACTCATGTGGTTCTTCAAACATGTTTTATACAATTATAATCCCTGTTGATTTTTTTTTGTGCGATATGTAGAACACTCATTTCACTATGACTGTTTTGTTAACTGCTTATTGCTGTTAAGAGTTAGTGACTTCAAGTTCCAACAGTTTGTTTTAAAAGATGATTTTTTTTTTTTTTTTTTTTTTTTTTAAGTAGCTGTATTCATTTTTGGAAAGACAATTTTTTTTTATCCTTCACTTTCTAGGAATTCTCAAGCATGCGCAACATTGTTCAGAAACGTAAGAGGTTAAAAATATAGTCAAAATCACACAACCACTTTGGCCTTTTTCTTCTTCCCTATTATGATTTTGAGTATTTTTAAAGAAACACAATCCACCCCCATTAAGCATATAAAGTATCATATAGCTTAGAGTCAAATTAGGCCTATCAAAATAATGAGGGCCTCACACACATCAACTCCATGTCTTTTCTATGTTTCTTTTGGTCCATTTTTATTAAGCTTTTTTGGGTGTAAACTTTTTTGGTTCGAAGGTGCACATCCTGCCACGAGAGATGCTGGGAAAATCGACTTTCGGGCTGTCCATGTGGTTGCTCAAGTGGCTGCCCATGCGCCTCGTCGATCGGCTACTGCTGATTGTGTCATGGCTCATTCTTGGTGACACTTCTCGATTCGGATTGGACCGGCCGAGCTTGGGTCCCCTCGAACTCAAAAACTTGTCCGGAAAGACCCCAGTCTTAGATGTCGGAACGCTTGCCAAAATCAAAAGTGGTGACATTAAGGTACTTCCCTTTTATCAAATCATCTCACTTTATTTCACTTCCTGTTGCCAACACAAATTTTTCATAGATTTTACTATCCTTTTGACAAATGATTGTACTTATTATTTGCTTTTCTGGATGGCACACTTGCTTTTCTTTTTATTGAATCAAATCACACACTTTTTGCAAATTTTTGTTATTGTTTTTCACTTTAACTATGCATGACAATTTTTTGAGCCTTTCCAAATTTTGGAAACTTTTGTCCAGCCTTATTAAGAAAGACTGTTAAATCTAGCCATACATTTTGTTTTCACCAATAAATTCAAGTTTTTTTTATTTAGTGGGGGAAACTATTCAATCCCACGGGCCTACACTGCCTTGGAGTGAATAATTTCTTGAGGGTGTCAATTAGTTCCCAAATTTAGTTGATTCTTGATGCGGAAGTTATTCTCAAGCTAAATAATTTCAAAAGTCTTAACTTTTTCAATACTGGTTTAGGTGCTTCCAAGCATTAAGCGGTTAAAACGTCACGCTGCGGAATTTGTTGATGGAAAAATAGAGAACTTTGAGGCCATTATTTTAGCAACCGGTTACAGAAGCAATGTGCCTTCTTGGCTAAAGGTACCTTTCCTCTTTATCTTTTTCATTCTAGTTTTAGTTCCTTGATTCTTTAAGCCAATGTCTTTTTTTATTTGTCTGTTGCGGATGTAGCATCATCACTTACTACCTTTATACATTATGCATCAATTACAACGAGTCATGTCCGTGAAAAATATTGGGAACTTATTTACTTATTGTTTTATTTTCCTTCCACATGTTAACCCTAGTTTCATAGACTGAAAAAGAGATTATATGGGCTTATATTGTCAGGAGGGACAAATGTTTTCAAAGAAAGATGGGTTGCCTCGAAGGCCATTTCCAAATGGTTGGAAAGGCGAGTGTGGGCTCTACGCAGTGGGGTTTACAAAACGTGGAATTCTTGGTGCGTCAGTGGATGCGAAAAGAATAGCTGAGGACATCGAACGGTATTGGAAAGTGGAAGCAAAACATAATTCTACAACCTTTGCTAGCTCACTTTTGTCCTAAGTCATATTACTATGATTTTGTCGAGTTTGAGATATAGAAAATCGATGGACAGACTAAAACATTGATGAATGATTGGCGGCATCATATGTATACCCACCTTTGCTCGATCCGTTTACTTTTGCCTCAATCATCATCATGATTTTGCCGAGTTAGACACTTAGACATTAGTTGGAGCTAGGAAGTAAAAAAATAGTGAATGAGCATCAAATTTTTTCATCTACATTTTCACTTTCTTCAATCATCAATTTCTGTATCTTTGACTCGGCAAAAATCATGATCATGGCTAATGCAAGTGTGAACGAGTGCAAAGTTAGTACCAAAATTGGAGGGTTTTGATGGTTTGGTACCGATGCCGGTGCTCCTCCAACTGAGTGTGAAAAAAAAGGGGGTGGGGAAAAAGTTGAAACGGAACTCTTTTGCTTCACAAAATGACACAAGCCAGGCAATGGGAAAGGAGGATTTCAGAGAGAAGAAAAAAAGAAGGACCTCATAAGCTATTTGTACATGTTGTACATTACCGGTTTTCTCTAATTAGTAGTGTTAGGTATGACATTTTCCAGAGAAAAAAAAAGATAGGAGAGTGTGGGGAGGAAAGAGTTATAGAGAGCCATGTTTGATAATTGTTTGCCTAGTGATATAATTATGTTTTAACCTCTATTTAGTATTTGCCCGTAGGATTAATTTCGACGAGAGTATTAACGTTTTGATGTTTTCCTCTAGTGTAGCATTGTATGGAATTCAATTCTCCATTGAGTTTTTGGGTGTATCCGAGACAACTAGAAGAGAAAAATGACTTCTAATGAAAATCCCTTCTTTTTTTATTCTTTTGCCTACAAATTGTACCAGTTTAATTATTTCTTTCATGCATTTTCGCTTTCGAAATGATTTCATTCCAACTAGTAGCTAGGACCACCACTTAATTTGAAGCAGAAAAGATTATATTAACTGAATACAATTCCCATATCAATTGTCATGTCTCAAGACTCGGTCTTTCCTAATTTTGTTGCAGCACCTACTCTAGAAAATTGATGTATCTATTTTCTATTTTTCATTGAGGTTATGTCATATGTGATGCATATTATACATCTATAATATTTTTTTAGGATAAACTATGTATTTGATTTCTATCTTTTACACTATTTTTCAATTTGATTTTTAACTTTTCAGTATTGCGTTAATTTAGTGTCTGTACTTATCTCTTAAAAAAAAATTACTGACGTAGCAAACAACTAAAATAAAAAATTTAATTTCCGTTGATGTAACAATAAACTAATTTTTTAATTTCTATTCAAAAGATAATAGCAGAAACTAAATTGTCATGGTAGTGAAAAGTTAAGCTGTAAAAGATATAAACAAAATACTTAATTTACCCTATTTTTTAGTTTCAACTCAAAAAAATAGGAAGCCAAACCCTAGCATTATTGAAAAAGAAAAGTTGGGAAGTACATTTATAGAACTCACGCCTGAGTATCAGAGTGTCATGACATCAAGCATGCGGACTGACTGGTTCATTTTTGGATCTTTGACTGTTTTAGGAATTTCAATCCAAAGCTTGCTAATTTGGATTTGTTCACTATCGAAAAGTATTTTTCTCCATTTGCTCAAAGTGATTTCAATCCTTGTCACACTTTTTTTTAAAGGAGGGCACTGCCAGAGAGTACCCACTTCCACTCACAGCTGTTTGAGCCAAAAAAAAATGCTTTCATTTCCCATTCTGAGGATAGTTGAAGTAGCACGCAGCTGTAATATTCTTGGAATCTTCATAATCATAAATAAGAAAGAAAGGAATTCCCACTCTTTTTTTTTTTTTTTTGGAGGGAAAAAGGAATTCCCACATGGTGTAAATTAAATTCCCTTACTAGTGTCAGTTCTGAAATACTGACACTTTCTGCAGAGGGTTTTTATTTTTTAGAATTTATTTGTCTCTGTATTAAAGCCACAAAGAAAAAGAGGAAAATTTTTTACAAGAAAGTGGTTTAATTATCCACAATTTTATTGTTCGATGTAAATATGTAATGCAAAAAATGGAGAAAATGAAATCTCAGCACCTCTCAATCCCATCAAGGGAGAGACTAAACATGTTCCAGGTATATGCGAGACCAGTAAGATTGACTATAACCAACTCTTGCTCTAGTTGTTCACATTATCACAATCAGTATCCCGCTTTTTCTTTTCTTTTCTTTTTTCCTTCTCAAAATATATTCCTAAAAATCTTAATATCCCGAACTAAGAGGAAATGGAAATTCAAGAAAGTGATTTTCATTATCCAATCCATTTGAATTCCCATGAGAGACAACACTCCTCTCCTTTCCTCTATTATCTCCCAATCTAAAGAAGGGGAAGAAGCTTAACCACAAAAACCAAGGGGCTGTTTGGCAAGAATATTTAAATATAGTTTTTTGTTTTACAATTCATAAAATGGTGGGTTCCACACTTGAATTTATTATTTGGCTAATATGTTCTAAATACAGTTTTCAAAAATCTGTATCCTATTTTCTTAATTTAAAATGGGAGTTTGAAAACGGCTTAGGAGGTGTTTTCAGGATATAGAAAATGTTTTTAATGACATAGTTGTAAATAAATTGAAAACAGTGGACTCCACATATTTGTCCAAACTCTTTTATCTCTTAAATTTAGGAGTTTATCTTTACCACAAAAAGAATTCTCAAACCTCAAATTTGAAACTTATCATTAAAAATAAAAAAAATAAAAATGATGAGCTTTATTCCCTTATCATTATCCACACAAAAAATGTAATCTACCGATTTTACATGTTATTTTTTGTAATTTTTTTTTAAATCTCAAAAATAGAAATGGTCTCCCAAACAATTATTTTTGTTTTTAGTATTTTGAAAATTGTTCTTAAAAGTGGGAGCCAAACACATAAAATATAAAAATTATTATTTGAAAACTAGTTTCAAGTTTAATTTTTTTTAAATTGTTTTTATACTGTTTTGAAAAAAAAAAAAAAAAATCCTCCTATCAATCAAGCCCTAAGATGTAAAGAATTTGTTCTAACTCTATTGTATACATTCTTCTAAAAATTGATTTATATATAATATACCTATATCTAAACTATTATTTAAGGGGTTTTCCCTGTTTGAATCGATTTTTTTTTATTCCAAAATACACTTAAACCCCTAGGTTTAAGTAGAGACAAAATTAAAAGATAGTCTGGTAAAAATACATGTCTAACTTGCACTAAAATATTGTCTACAAAATAGAAATACTCTTCCACTAATCTACTTCTTCAAAGCAACTATAAGTTTTTTTTTTTTTTTTTTTTTTAATAGAGAAACAAGTTAAACAACCCGTTGTTTTTTTTTTTTTTTTTTTTTTTTCCTATTAAAAAAAAAAAAACACCCCACGTTCATCCAAAAACAAAACTAAATATAAAAAAAAAAAAAAAAAAAAAACCAAACTAAATAGATATATACACTTTTTTTTTTTTTTGATAAGTAGATACACCTTTAACTCTTACTAAAACGTTGCCTACAAAACAGGACCACTCTCCTGATAGTTTTCAAATTGCTTTATCCATTTATAAAAAAAATTAAAATTAAAAAAAAAAAAAACACGTTTCTTTGTAAAAACACATTTGTCATACTGATAATAAAATAAAATATAATATAAAAAAAACCCTGTCGTACACCCACATTTTAGTCATACACACAACTCCAAACTTCTACCCAACAAATTTAAATCTCCTCATAATTATTAAGCAGTTATAATGTTATCAAATTACTTCCCATCTCTTTCATAAAATAAAAAAAATAATTCCCATCTCCATCCTCAAGTACCTACTTTTTATACTAAGAGGAGCAAACATTTTTGCATTTTAGTAATAGGTGACTACGTGCCAGGGGAAGTCACTCAAAATGGTATTTACTCATCATTTTCTTTCTGTTCATGTCAGATAATTTAAGCTTTTATGTTTTTGGAACCTCTGTCACCAAATTCTATTTAATACCACTATTCTATAACTTCTTTTGGAATTTGATGTTTACAACATATTAATTAAGCTCAAAAGCTATGAGACTTACATAGCGGATGTGTTATCTAACTACAATTTTGGTTAGTTTGTCTCTTCTAATTTTTATTTTTATTTTCCATAAACATTTACATGTGATATGTATTCTTTGTGATAATTTCTATTTTTCTTGATCAAGGTTGGTAAAGTGTTACAGTCACCGCATAAATAGATACATGAAAAAGAAACTTGATAACGCCTTAAAATGTATACTTGTCATATATTTATGTGGGCGTTATCTCCTTATTACTATGCTTAATTTGTATAATTAAGTCATGATTTGCATTAGTCTCTATAATTTATCTTTACATAATTTCTTGGATAAGATGCCATTCATTGTGTGTAATTTTCTACTTTTAGGAAATCATGTGAGAAAAATGAGTTTACAAGAATGTATAAAAGAATGGAGGCCAAACTAAAATTAAAGTGGAGCTAAAGGACCATACTTAAATGTCTAAGATTTTATCAACAACATATTTGATTCTTCAATTAGATTTCTTTTGATGTATTAGTTCTTTCATGCTTTCAATAAGTTCAATCATGTTTTTCTTATTATTTAGATGAATTTCTAATAGTTTCAAATAGAAATCAGGTTTTAAAGTGAATGAGTTTTTCTGAAATTTTTTCTTACGGCATTATTAATCTAGGTTATCATGCGATCTTGAATTGTCTCAGTTCAACTGAATCATAAGTATTTAATTGTATAAGAACAATCAATTATGAAATATATAATTTCTTAGATCACAAAGAATTTCATATCGATATAGAGAAACACCCCGATGCCTTAGTATGCACATTATTGATTTAAATCAGTTTTTATTACTATTCTTGTTAACAATCACCAAGCAAAAGTATTTTTCTTCTTCACCCAAACTATTTTTTAATTATATTGTCTTTGAATCTATCCTGCTCCTTGTGGTTCGACCTCGGTACTCCAAGAATTATATTGCTACGATCTCCTGCACTTAGGAGTGAGCAAGCAAAACTCTACTTATATAAACAAAATATCTTTTCAAATTGTTCATGCTTAAACAAGAAAGGCATTTCCATCTCAACTAGTATGTCTTTTTTTTTTTTTTTTAGGAAAACAACAAGTATGTTAATGTACATAGTTCTTTTATTTATTTATTTTTTTAATAAAGAAATAAATAGTCTTCTAACACTTTTTTCTAATTTATTTTTGTCACAGTCACCGACAATTTGTCTATTGATGAGGATTATGCAATTTGTAGTTGGTTTTTGTTGAATTCGGGTAGGTTACTTTCGCTATTCCTTATTCTAATTATATGGACTCTGAATTACTTTTATTTATTTCAATATTTCCCTATCATTATTACTTTTTTTTTTTTATAATATGCATTGTGGGTTAAAGCTTACTCATTACCTTAAAAAAATGGAATACTCATTGCTTTTCTTTGATTACAAAATCGAATATTTATTGCTTTTCTTCGATTACAATATTACAGTATGTTCATAGAACTTTGTTTTTAAAAAAAAAAAATTGATTAAAATATTACAGTACGTAAAACTTTTTTTTTTTTTTTTTTTTTAACTTTTGTGCAATTTAGGAATAGTCATTGCTTTTCTTTGATTACAATATTACAGTGTGTAGAACTTTGGAGGATACTCTCTCTGTGTCTTATTTTTTTTTTATTTTTTATTTTTTAATACAAGTCTTTATATAAATTAAAAAAAAAAAAAAGACTTTGCAATTTGGATAAGTATCAAACGGGTTACTCCACTATTAACCAAAAAAGATGAACATGTTGGGAAATTTAGGCCCCAGTTGATAGAATTAACAAGTTTTAAATCCAAATTGTTAATTAGATTTATTGTGAATAAACCTTGTTAAAACAAACAAATATCAATATCATGTCAATATCATGCACAGCGGAATAATAAATAAGACAAGATATGATGACCCAAGAAAACTAATGAAACAAACTAGTTTCACACTAAAAAAACATGGGAGGAAACCTTCCCGAAAAGCAACTCACTATAGTAAAGATAAGTTTCAGATCTAGTACAAAACTTTTATCCCTAGACTCTACAATCCTCGTAGATGAACTTACAGCAGAAACCTTTTACCGCTTTAGAACCTCTAAACTCTTCAATATATGAACGCTGTTTAATGCACGAATCCTAGTACGTGACTAACCAATGATGCATGGATCTTAGTACATGACTAACTCCAGCAACTTGAAGATGTTGTTAGCTGTAAAGTTCTTCATTTCATCAATAATGAAGATTAAGAAGTACTTGGTTACAAAACCCTAAGGCGCAAAAGACGCAGTAACTTCTTATAGAGAGAATAAGGCACTAGGTCACTTTCTACATGTGTTCTCCATGTATAACGGCCTTTAAAATAAGCCTTATATATGTCTAGGGTTGTGAGAAAAGAAACCCTACATATACATGTCAGCTAGGGCCAAAAATCAAATCTGGAAATTCTGATTTTGTAGATCTCGACAAATTCAATTTTTGTTAAGCTTCATTCTTAAATCTCGATAGATAATGTTTCTGTCGAGGTATTTGTCAAGCTTTAATGAACAACTTTTCTTCACTTGTTTCTTGGTCCAATCTTTATGAATTTAATACTTGACTTGATCTCTTGTTTCTTGAAGTACTAAACTCATCCTAGATCTACCCAATTACAAGTAAAGTGTATTTTGTCAAAGGATTAGCCAATTACATAAAATATGTCCTTAATAATCTCCCCCTTTGGCAATCCGTGACAAAACCACAACAAAACAACTAATCATGAGAGAAGTCTTAAATTACTTAACTCATAACCACTTGTTGTATTACAAAATAAATCTATCCCTACTACAAACTCTTGAAAAACATTACAAGAAAAGAGTTCATGGCATGATAAACTTTCACAACCTGTCTTTGTGAAAAACTTAAACAAAACTCATCAAGGTATCACGTGTGAAACAGAAATAAAGATTGCGTATATAAAGAAACATGCGTATAAAGATAGAGAAGAAACAACACATATAAAGATAGGTGAAGAAGACATACATTATCATATATATATATATATATCTCTCAAAGATAAGCACAATGTATGTAAAAATAGTCACAAGACCGGTGTACAATAAGTTAAAAGAAGCTCCTAAAACAATAAGGAGGTAAACACTCCCCCTAACAAGATGAAACACACTCCCCCTTACAAAGGTATGTATTTCTCCCCCTAACATGTAGAATCTTAAATAGAAATCACATTTTCTCCCTTTTTTTGTCATGATTGACAAAGGGTACAAGAAGCTATAAATTTTCACCCGAGAAACATAAAGATGTTCTAAGATGATCAAAGGACACAAGGAATCCATATAAATGCATGAATGTAATGAAACAAGATACTATGAATGACAAGATAATAAAAAGATGCAAAACATGTGAAAAACAATGCATGCAAAAGGATCTCGACAAATCGAAAAGCTGTCGAGCTGCTATTAAGCTGGCAAAGAGCACATAAAATTAATTCGATAGATCGAGATATGTGTCGAGAAGCTACCCAAAAATCTCGATGGATTGAGAATTTTTTGAGAATGTATAGAGCAAACAAAGAGCACAAAAATTTGGCTCGATGGATCGACCTAGCTGTCGAGAAGCTATCGAGGTCAAATCTAGAAATCTTGATAGAAGAAACTTATGTCAAGCTGCTGTCGAGATGCTGTCAAGAAGGTATCGAACAGTTGTCGAGAAGACAGAAGCAAGGTTTTCCAAGGGAGGAAAAACACATAAGATGAAAAGGCAACAAGATGACTACTCAAACAAGCATCCAAGTAGCATGTTAAGCACTCAAACACAGCTCAAATCTAGATGTAAAGCATTTCTAGATCAAAAGACACACATACATACTAAACAAGTCTAACAAATTTTATTTTTCAAAAACAAGTTAAGACAGTTTAGCAAGCATATATAAACACATGTATCCTTTGTGATGGCCAAATCACATTGTACTTACATATATATCAAGAGTAGTAAAGAATTTGCATGTTATGTGTAAAACAAAGCAAGAGTGCATAAATGTCTCATATTATGAAGATTTGAGACATAAGAAAATCAAATACACTCACACACAATTATAACTGTTTGATGAGAACTATCACCTTCGAGGTTCATCCTATAACTCTCACATCTCCTAAAAACACGCTTGTTATCATATTAAAAGCATTTTGATTCTTTTTGCTTTTATATTCTTTGCGTAATTTCTTTTTGAATATATCATGCATGGGTATATAAGAGAGAAAAGAAATACCCAATTATGTAAGCCAAAACATCACAATTTTGCTATGCCGAAGCACACAGATGTTATACATGATTGACAGGTTTTAGTGGTGAGATGGTTATTTATGTCTTTCTCTTAGGATTTTCTAGTCTTTCCTATCAAAAAAAGTTATATGAGTATGAGATATAAGAGACAATTTTAATCGTACTCATCACAACCATAAGCCACAAAGCTCGCTTGCTTAGTTGTGCATTGAGATGCTCATCTAAACTACAAAACATACAAAGTTTAGAAACTTTGTTTCAATGGCTATCAAAGTACCAATACACACAAACACACACTGTTTTTGTATTTTTCTGATTTTTTATATATTTTATTTTGAAAACAAAACAAAATAAAAACTAAACAACTAAACAAAAATAGACAAACAACATGAAAGTATGAAGATAGATGCAGATGCATGAAAGCATATTCCAAAAACAGATACGAAATCAAGCAAGAAATCCCTACTTTAGATAGAAAGAAATAAAGCAAAAGACAACAGAAAAAACAATTAAGTCTTAGGCTCCTTTCTCACCCCCACAGCGCGAGTCTTTGGCCATGAAGATGAAAAGGCATGTGTCTTAGTATGTCTACTAAAGGACATAGAAGAATTAAAATTCTTCTAAAATTGAGATAAAAAAAAAAAAAAACTCAAGACTTTTAATAACTCTCTTAACAAAGGTGTTGAACCTTGAGAGAAAACCTGTAACCGTTTGGACACTTGCTTATGAGGATACAACTTGAAGCAATTAGGACGAATGTGTCTAGAAACACCACAATGGTGACAAACATGAGTAGTTTTGGAACTACTCGGCACCCTAGAAGGAGGTCTAACCTTAGATGTTGACAGAGACCTCAACTTAGAACAATTTGGCCTAATATGACCAACAATATGACAATGATGACAAATGGGGACAAATTCAGATTTTTCTTTCATCCTAGAAGGAGTTTTAGACATAGGTTTAGAAATTTTAGCGTTAACATCAGAATTTTTACCTTTGTCTATCATAGCAAAATTAGCCTTCAACTCTTCGTTATTCCTTTTAAATGGAGGAATATAAACACCTTTTTCTTTTGAGTTAGGCTCAACAAGAAGTTTGGCACTAGTTAATTTTTCAACTTCAACTTTTAGATTCAACTAGTTACTTTTCCAAACTCTTAATTTTGTCCTCTTGAGATGAAATTTGATTTTTAAATTTCTCATTCAAATTATTGGCTTCATCCAATTTTGCAATCAATCATCTCTTTCAAGTTTGACCTTTTTAAAATTAACTTTTAATTTTGTAAAACATTTAAAAGATTTCATACAAAAATTATAAAGCTTGCAACAGGCATCTTGAATATCATCATCATCATTCAACATAAGATCACACAAATCAATACAATCAAGAGTTTCCATGACAACAGGGATCAAGGATCACACTCAAGAAATTAATCCAATCAAAGTGTACCTACTCTGATACCACTTGTTGGGAAATTTAGACTCTGATTGATAGAATTAACAAGTTTTAAACTCAAGTTGTTAATTAGATCTATTATGAATAAATCTTGTTAAAACAAACAAATATCAATATCATGTCAATATCATGCACAGCGGAATAGTAAATAAGACAAGATATGATGACCTAGAAAAACCAATGAAACAAACTAGTTTCACACTAAAAAACTTGGGGGGAAACCTTCCTGAAAAGCAATTCACTATTGTAAAGAGAAGTTTCAGATCTAGTGCAAAACCTTTGTCCCCAGACTCTACAATCCCCGTAGATGAACTTACAACAGAAACTTTCTATCGCTTTAGAACCTTTAAACTCTTCAATATATGAACGTCGTTTAATACACAAATCCTAGTACGTGACTAACTAATGATGTACAGATCCCAGTACATGACTAACTCCAGCAACTTAAAGATTTTGTTAACTACAAAGTTCTTCTGTTCATCAACAATGAAGATCCAAATGTACTTGGTTACAAAACCCTAAGGCGCAAAAGACGCAGTAACTTCTTGCAGAGAGAATAAGGCACTAGGTCACTTTCTGCATGTGTTCTCCATGTATAACGACCTTTAAAATAAACCTTATATATGTCTAGGGTTGTGAGAAAAGAAACCCTAAACATACATGTTAGCTAAGGCCAAAATCAGATCTGGAAATTCTGATTTTGTAGATCACGACAGATTCAGCTTCTGTCGAGCTTCGTTCTTAAATCTCGATAGATACTGTTTCTATCGAGGTATCTGTCGAGCTTTAATGAATAGTTTTTCTTCACTTGTTTCTTGGTCCAATCTCCATGACTTTAATACTTGACTTAAACTCTTGTTTTTTGAAGTATTAAACCCATCCTAGATCTACCAAATTACAAGTAATATGTATTTTATCAAAGAATTAGTCAATTACATAAAATATGTCATTAACAAAACGTATTAATTATATTGCAATCTTAACCAATGAAATAATAGTATTAAACTTGACAAATTTTGCAATTTGGGAAAGATTGCAATATAATTAATACGTTGAAAAGTATTTTTTTTTAGGTGCATTAAACTTGACGAACTATGCAATTTGGATAAGATTGCAATATAATTAATATGTTAATTGATTACTTAGAGAAAGTAGTTATATTTAATCCTTACTCTCTCTTTCTTTGTCTTTTTTTTAGGGTGACATATCAACAATTTTGTTGAATTGCATAACGGGCACATTGGATGAGTTTGAGTGAGACACTTTAAAAAATTATTGTATAATTCAAAGCTCACATAAAGTGGCAGTCATCTATCAAGTGGTTGTTGAAGACTTTTTTTTTTTTTTTTTTTGGTATATAAGAAAAAAAAAATCCTATCTATGCCTATATTTATCAATATGTGTAATTCTATGTTGGATTCAATTTTTTTTATTTTTTTTTATTTTGGAAAATTAATGTACATATCATCAATCGAAACTCCTATAGTTTAGCTTTATTTTTCTCAATCACATCTCTTCCCTATGAAACTGATTAATTATCCATAGCAATTGTCTTGCCTTTCACTCCAACTTTTTTTTTTTTCAAGAAAATACATTTTAAAATTTTAAATGATACTTGCCTCTTTT
Organism: Quercus gilva; assembly: GCA_023621385.1. Classification (NCBI taxonomy): domain Eukaryota; kingdom Viridiplantae; phylum Streptophyta; class Magnoliopsida; order Fagales; family Fagaceae; genus Quercus; species Quercus gilva. Next base: position 15,822,284 of record CM042484.1, on the reverse strand, counting down.
ATATATATATATATATATATTTTGTAAAAGTTAATAATTTGAATCCATTATAATTTTGGATTACTACATTTTCTAATCACAAAATATCTAGGGGTGTGATGAGTGTTATGCGTTTGTAGATGAAATATTTTTTTCATCACACCTAGGGCTGTAAACGAACCAAGCTGTTCATGAACAACTCGGGTTCGACTCAATAAAAAGCTCGTTCATGTTTATTTGTTTATAAATAAGCCAAACTTGAGCCTTAGTTTTAGGCTTGTTCATAAACAAGCCGAGCTCAAGCAAAAAAAAATGTTCGTGAACAATAGGGCTCAATACAAAACATGATGAGTTGAGGCTCGTTTATAGCTTGATATATGTTTATTAAAAAAACTCATTATTATGACATTGCACTTATGTTTTGGAATGGTAATTTATAGCTTGTTTATTCATATGTGTTTTGGAATTTTAATTTTTTAGATTTGTGAAGATTATAGTTGCACGGATGACAAATGTAGATGTAAAAATTGTATTTTTAACAATTACTCAAGCTATAGACAATGAATGGTGAATGGATGGATTTAATTAGGTATTGTAGGGGCCACGATTTGAACGCTATTCTGGATAGAGGAATGAGTTCAAGCCCAACAAGCCCAATACAATAAATTTGTAGAGAGTGGGTAGAAGAACTGGGCTCGGTGAGTGTGACAACAATTTACGACGGTTTAAAGGATGAAAAAGTGAATCAAAAGTTGAGTTAAACAAGCTATTCCATCCTCGGCGATGATCTGAGGACCTTTAACTTATTATTTCTTAAGTATTAGAAGCAACGGTTACAGAATCGACTTAGATTGCTACAGTGTTTCTCTCTTTGGTAATCTTCTTCCCTCTTCCCATGGAGGGTCTCTCCCCTTATATAGCCCCTTCTAAGCCATCTTGACCTTACACTTGTCGACCATTTAGACTCTCACTTGAGTACCTGTCCCATCAGACACCCCCTCTTGCCCTTTGTGAGTTGTAATGACCAAGGCAACACTGTTCAGGGGTCTTCTCCACATAAATGTGGTCAGGACGTTAGCTGCAGTGCATTTAATGTGGAGGCAGCAGCTTTTCCTGGGATTATTCTACCGCCACACCTCAGCATGCTTACTTTAATGAATTTGCTTTTTCCTTGGCGTGCTTTGGAAGATTACTTCTACTCATGAACCGATTTTCTTATACCTCGGTCTTGGCTAGCCGAGGACAGCATTGTCCTCGGCCTGATTCCTTGGCTTACCATGGACACCACTATTTTCTTCATGTATGATTATGGGCATCGACATGGGCTTCAGGCCCAATACGGAAAGGTGGACGTGTATTACTAGGCCTTATGTCCCCACAATAGCCCCTCAAAATTCTGCTGTCTGGAGACTCGAATAGAAAGGAGGATTTTGACATCCTCGAGCGAACCTTTGGCCCATCACATCTTGTCCCACGTCAGTGTTAGTGTCTTTTTAACTGCCCAGAGCATGCTTCTGATGCTTCGGTGAGTGTGGCATGCCTTCATTAAATTCTTGCGGCTGGTTGTCCCCCACGTTCTATGGTGTGATGGCGATCCAACGGTGGAGATTTATTTTTCATTCATGAGTGGGAAAAATCCCGCTGCTATTTTGATTTGGGTATAAATACACATTTAAATCAAATTGCCCAGTCTATCTTTGCATTCAAGAGATCTTGCGCACATACATCGAATTTGTCAACACTTCTTACCTCATTCGTGTCTCTTTAAAAGCTTGTTCCGAGGACACTTCCTTCACCTTTGTAAGTTTTTCCAAAATTTTCAAGCTTTCTTTACTCTCTTTTCTCTGTGTCTTTCCTCCTAGACCTCTCTTTCTAACTTTCTTTACCTTTCTGAGTTTTTTCGGGGATGGGTAGATTTAAGGATTTGGTAGAGTTTGAGGAAGGGATGGAGAAATTTAAGGCTGACTATAGGATCCCACCCCATGCGGGTCTGAGATATTGTAAGGAGGGTGAGTGACACTTTCGAAGGCAAGTAGGTGAAGTGGCGATTCCCATGATCGCTTTCATTGAAGGTGGCATGAGAATTCCCATGGGGCCAGTGACGAGGGATTACCTTAGGTTTGTTAGATTAACCCCTACTCAGTGCGCCCTAAACATCTTCAGAATATTGGGGTGTGTAAACGCTTTAAACGAGAAAATGGGGTTGCTGTTGACCCATCATGATGTGAATTGGCTTTATAACCTTCACCGTCTGAAGGGTAAGGGGTACTACCTAAAAACAAAACAATCTAAAATTAAGCTTATCTAGTACTTTCTCGAGTCCAGCAAGAGGCTGAATAAGGACTTTTTGATCGTGTCCGGGGAGTGACATGATGGCGTCCCCTGCCCCATGGAAGAAGGGGCATCAGGTGGGGTTCTAGGGATAGAACTAGGATTTGTTAATTGTTTTATCATAACTTGCGTTGCTAGGCCGCTAACCTTTTCCTTTCCATGGTTTTGCAGATAGGCACGCCCTTGAACCAAACTTCAATTTGGTTAACTAGGAGAGTTTGGACAATATCCTTAAAGCCGAGGTGTTTGTGAACAAGGAAGACGATCAGCTCAGGGTGGCTCATTTGATACTTGGATACAAGCCGATCTCTCGAGCTTTCTAAGTGCTGAAGTGTGTTATCAAGGCTTGCGATCCACATTTTCATAGGATCAGCGTTGCAGTTGAGGGCTTCCTGCTCCCTGAGGGTACTTCAGTCTTAGAGGGCGTACCCTTGGTTGGTACTTCTTCCTTTCGTCCCGAGGTAGAGGAAAAGGAAGAAGGGTCAGAAAAAGAAGAGGACGTTGTTGAATTGATCCCGTCCGGGGATGAATTTGACGTATTCGATCAAGTTTAATCACCCGAAGACCCTTCTGGTGATCTCGGTGACCTAAACTACACCGAAGTAGATTTTCGCTCGGCAGATACCCTTTCGGAGGAAGAGATGGTTATCCAGAGGAGGCAGCAGATGAACTTGCTGGACTAAATAGAGTCTCAACCTAGGAAAGAGACACAAGGGAGAACTTCTCAGAAGAAAGCTCCTTCCCCCTCAAAAAGCAAGTTTCCTCTTACTCCATTAAAGTTTCCTCCTCCTCCTTCCAAGTCAAACCTACCGCTAAGGTCCGAGCCCTCCGACCCTAAGCAAAAAAGGGACTCAAAGGGCAAGGAGGTAATGGAGGCGAAGAGGTCTCATCCCGCATTGGAAGAAGAGGCTCTGCGGGCGGCCAAACAGTAAAAGGTGGGGTCTAGGGGGCCCGAGAGGAGGATTGATCCCCTTTCTGAGCCGCAGGCTTGGCTCCCTACTCCGATGCTTGAGGGGAACCCTCTGATGGATACTGCTTCCATTAGGGATTTCCAGGGAGGCACCGGCAGCCATGTGGCCAATGCTCTGGAAAGGGCCCTATTATTGCCCTCGGACATCGCCGAGCTGAGGTCATTTAGGAGGCAAGAGGTCTTTCTCAGCCTCAAAAGGTACCTGGGTATGGTAAGGCCTCCAACTCTCTTAGTTTAGTCAGTTAGCCTTTCTTTTTCTTTCCCCCTTTTCTTTTAAAACTTCGTTCTTCGTTTACCTTGCATTTGTTCTCTTTTTCAGGCTATTCAAGCTATATTTAAGGCTAAGAAGATGGCCAACAGCAGTAGCAGGCAGTTAGAAGAAGAAAGGAACAGGCGTGTCACTGCTGTTAAAGCCTTTAATATTGCTAATCAGTCCTCGCAGAACTTGAAAGGCAAAATGAATAAGGAGGAGAAGGCAAAGAGGAGTGTGGAGTCGGCCTTAGAGGGCGTGCAGAGGCAAGCTGAAAGCCAAAGACAACTCCTTTGCAAAATCGAGGACCAATTGGCTACTGCCAGGGAGCAAATTGAGTCCTTCAAGAAAAAATTAGATAGCACAGAAAAAGCCAAGGCTGATTTAGAGAAAGCTAGAGGTGAGGCAGTGAAGGCTCGGGTTAAGGCAGATGAGGCCAAGAAGCTGGCTAAGGAGGCCAAGCAGCAAGCCGAGCAGGATGCCTATGAGATAAGAATAGCTGAGACTGAAGCCAACCCTAAGGCTCAGGTTCCCGGGGTATATAGGCTCTACTGCTCCCAAGTTTGGGTTGAGGCCATCAACCAAGCTGGGGTTGAGGCTTCATCTGAGCTTAGGAGGGCCGAGAGTGTGTATTACGCCCTCCCATACGAGGGGCTGCTCCTGCCAGCTCCGAAGCTGATACCGCCTTTGAAATGGCAGATGTAGATCAAACCAATGTTGCCAATGATCCTACTCCAACTAATAAGCCTGCCGAGGAGGTTGAGCACCCAGGGGCGTTAGACAAGGAAAAAGACTAGTAACCAGGAGGTACCCTCCGAGGCCGCTCTGCCAAGCCAAGGCTTCAAGGGCCCTGATGCTGCTTCTCAACAAATCCCTAAGGACAAGCTGTCCATCAAGTTGAAGAAATAGGCTGCCTGTTTTTTGGGTTTTTTTTTTTTTTTTTTGTAGCTGGACTTTTGTAATGAGATTACTCCCTTTGTAATGAAAAGCGTGCATTTCTATTAATGATAAAGTCTTTTGTTTATACAATTTGTGTTTTTATTCACACTTGCGTAGTACTAATGGTAATAAATCTGTCGATTGGACATTCAAAAAAAAATACTAAGTCCATAACGTGACTTTCACCTTAGATTTTAATTGATAACTGAGTATTCTGTTGGGTGGACCAAAAAAGGGTTTAAGTTTATGATGTAGATCTTGTAATTTTTAGATTCATGCATTAAGGCAAGGCGTACAAAAGCGCCCTTTTTTTTTTATAAAATGACTGGCTTCGAGCAGACACCATAATATTGATTATAATGGAAAAAATAGGCCCAATGTACCTTGGAATGCTTTAAGTGATGCTCATGGATGGACACTTGCTTATTCGAGTAGATACCTACAATGATCAATTTCCTCAAGGCTTTTGATCCGATGATCTGTGCAATAACCTGGTTTTTCATACTTAGATGATTGCCTAAAGTTCTGAGTTTCCCCAAGGCTTGTGGGCCGAGGGGACATACAAGACCCTGGTTCTATCTAAAACTTAAATGATTGTGAAAAGCTGTTAGTTTCCTTAAGGCCAGTGGTCCGAGGATCCATGCATGACCTTGGTTCTGTCTAGTACTTAAATAATTGGAAAAGTTCTTAGTTTCCCCAAGGCTTGTGGTCCGAGGATCCATGCAAGACCTTGGTTCTGTTTTATACTTAAATAATTGGAAGAAGTTCTTAGTTTCCCCAAGGCTTGTGGTCCGAGGATCCATGCAAGACCTTGGTTCTGTCTAATACTTATATAATTGGCAAAATTTCTTAGTTTCCCCAAGGCTTATGATCAAGGATCCATGTAAGACCTTGGTTCTGTCTAATACTTATATAATTGGAAGAAGTTCTTAGTTTCCCCAAGGCTTGTGGTCCGAGGATCCATGCAAGACCTTGGTTCTGTCTAATACTTATATAATTAGCAAAAATTCTTAGTTTTCCCAAGGCTTGTGGTCTGAGGATCCATGCAAGACCTTGGTTCCGTCTAATACTTAAATAATTGGAAAAAGTTCTTAGTTTCCCCAAGGCTTGTGGTTCGAGGATCCATGCAAGACCTTGGTTCTGTCTAATACTTATATAATTGGCAAAAGTTCTTAGTTTCCCCATGGCTTGTGGTCCGAGAATCCATGTAAGACCTTGATTTTGTCTAATACTTATATAATAGTGAACCGCATGACACACAATTTCGATAAATCAAAGTACAAACAAAGCTGCTTTCATTAATAATAATATCTTCTTAGGTTATTTACATTCCATGGACGGAGTACAGCTTTCTCATCCAAGTCTTCTAAATAAAATGCACCTATTCCTGCTACTGAAGTAATGTGGAATGGCCCTTCCCAGTTGGGCTCCAACTTTCCCCAAGCCGGGTCCCTGGTATTGCCCAAAACTTTTCTTAATACTAAGTCTCCTGGGGCTAGAGATTATAGTTTCACATTGGCATCATACCCTTACTTGAGTTTCTGTTGGTAATAGGCTAGTTGGATCATTGCCCTTTCTCTTCTTTCTTCAATTAAATCCAGGCTATTTTCTAGCAGTTCATTGTTGTTGCCTGGAGTGTAGGTACTCGTTCTCAGCGTTGGGAAGTTATTTTCTAAGGGGATGACAGCTTCGGCGGTTTGGCCCCATAAGTCATGGAAAAGGGAGTTTTTTCGGTTGACCGACGTGGTGTAGTCCAATATGTCCACAGGATGTGTGGAAGCTCTTCCACTCATCTCCCTTTCGCATCATCTAGCCTCTTCTTTAGTCCATTAACTATGACCTTATTAACAACCTCGGCCTGTCCATTTCCCTAGGGATAGGCCGGAGTGGAATACCTGTTTGTAATTCCCAGGTAGCAGTACCTCCTAAAGGCTTTGCTATCAAATTGAAGGCCGTTATCCGAGATGAGGGAATGAGGGATCCCAAATCGAGTGACGATGTTCTTCCAGATGAACTTCTTAGCATCCACATCTCTGATGTTAGTTAGGGGCTCAGGCTCGACCCATTTGGTGAAGTAGTCCGTACCGACCAGTAAGTATCACTTATTTCCTGCCGCTTTGGGGAAAGGGCCTACAGTGTCCAAACCCCATTGAGCAAACGACCAAGGACTGGAGAGAGGATTCAGGACTCCTCCCGGTTGGTGGATATTCGGGGAAAATCTTTGGCATTGATCACATTTCTAGACATATTCCTGGGCTTCCTTCTGCATACCCGGCCACCAATACCCTTGAGTGATGACTCTGTGAGAGAGAGATCTTCCTCCTATGTGACTTCCACAAATTCCCTCATGTAATTCCTCAAGCAATAGTTCCGACGCTTCAGGGTGTATACATAGCAAGTACGGTCTAGAATAGGAGCGTTTATATAATTTGTGATCCTCGGACAGCCAGAATCTAGGAGCTCTTCTTCGTATTTTCTCAGCTTCTGATTTTTCTTCAGGTAGTATATCATCTTTAAGGAAGCTCACTATCAGATCCATCCAACTCAAACCCACTCTGACTTGATGGATTTGAGCCATGTCTTTCTTGACCCCATCTGCTCTGTGCAAGTCCTCAACAATGATTATCCGAGGCAACCCCTGTGTCGAGGAGGTGGCAAGCATGGCCAATGAATCCGCATGCATATTTCCACTCCTAGAGATGTGCAATAAGTCGAAGAATTCGAAGTCCGATTGCAAGCACCTATCCTGACTCAAATATCCCTACATTCTTAAATCTCTGGCCTTCAGCTCTCCCTTTATGTAACACCCGTCTCACTTAAATTTATTTTAATTGCTTCTAGAGTGGAGTTGATGAATTATTTAATTTATTTTGGAAGTGACAATATTTTATATTATGATATTCTAAAAAAAAAAAACAAGAGTAACGTGAATAGTTATTTTGTGTGGATTATTCATACTTAATTTTTAGTCTCCTCTTGTTTAAGGAAAAGGATAAGAGACTAAAACCTATTTGGATTAGGAGTTTAAGTGTTATTGGAATTCTTAGAGTTCTAGCCCACATAAATAACCTTAATATGAGTTTAGTGGGAATTAAAGTCTTGGGAAGCTTATTTTTAAGTTTTTAGTGGGTTTTAAATTTGAGCCCAAGTGAAAACAGTTTTAACGTGTAAGTAAGTTAGGGTTTTCCTGTTGAAAGACATAGAGAGAGAGACTGAAAAAGTACAAGAAACAAATCCTGCATCAGTGTGGTGGTGTGGTCAGGTATATCTCTCTCTCAAACCCTCATGGAAATAAACTACGTTGCTAGAGTAGTTTAATAGATTTGCTTTAATGTCTATATGAACGCTTGAACTAGGCGAAAAGCTCTTGAGTGATAGTTGCTAGAGTTTAAGCTTGGTAGTGGGGCTGGACTTTTGAATCCTGTAATCTATATCGTGGTCAATTTCTAAACTTTTATCAATACACGCTTCAGGTCACTAATCCTACGATAGGAATTTATTTGGTAAATCTATTGTGTTCTTTCTATGGCTTACAAGTAGGAAAGTCCTTGAATATTATATATGTTAGATAAAATTTCTAATACTCAATACATCTATGCCATAGGTTGCTTTGTCCTATGGGTAGAATTTTTATGGACGCTATATATATATATATTTGGATCTTATAGAGTTGTCCTGGTGGTGTTGAAGTGTGATATGAAATCTTAAAGAAAATATGAATCTAGGTTGTATTGGTAGTAAACTATTAGGGCTTGAAGAAAATCTTAGGGAACTGCCAGCATGCATATTCTTCTTACATAATAATGGTAAGAAGAAGTAACATGTTATAGAGGATTATATAGATGTTTAAGGACTAGTAAATTATTAGGAAGTGTCCCTTACATCCTTATGGTATACGTCAAGGTGGTTTAATTATATAATTGTGTTACTCCTTTACTTTTAGGTGTGGGGGGAAAGCTCATTTGATTTTGGATCTAGACTACAAGTATCAGCAATTGGAGGTAAGTGGACTTCAGAACATGACGTCTCTCAAGACGTGTATATATATATATATATATTGGTAAAAATATATATATATAATTGCAAAAGTGAAATTTCAAAAACTTATACCATTGTAAATGCATAATGCATACCAGAATTTTATTATTTATTGTATATTATTATTAAACTGTATATGTCAAGAATGTTTTCAAACGGTTGGCTAGACAGTTTGCAACCTTTGCCAACACAGGGTTAAGTGTTGGCCTTCGGTCGATGTAGTGTTATTGTGGTGTGTGCAGTGTTATCGTTTGCTCTTTGGAGCCAGTGTTGCCTCTTTGAGGTTAGTGTTATTGTTCCCAATGAGAATCACCCACCGAGTGTTTAGCAGCTATGTCTTTGTCTGACTAATATTTATTGTTTTTCTTATTGAACTACTGTTTTATTGTTATTGATCTTTATAAGTGGAAAAATTGTTTATTACTAATATATAGTAGTTTTATCTATTTAGTGTATTTTGACTAACTAAAGTGGTTATTACTTTATTTAATGATTACAGTGTTATAGTTAAATGTTTTATTCTCGACAGTTTTATAGAATATATTATATAACTGTTAAAGCTATTTGTAAATGTTTTGTATAGACTATATTTTGTCAATGATACTAATGTTTTGTTTTGAAAGACATCCTCATATTATGTAGTCTCTTATTGAGCTTCTAGCTCACCCCTCTTTCTTCACCATTTTCAGATGAGAGCAATGGAATATCTTTTAGTGGTAGATCATTGAAGCAATAGATTGAAGACTTCTTTTGGAGCTATGATAATTGATGGACTGTTTTAGGATATTTTCTTAAGATAGCGAGTTTGTTATTTGTAGAACTCTTTAAGATTGTATTTGGAGACTTTATTGTTAAACCAGTTATTTTTATGGATTTCATAGGAAAATATTTTGATTATTTGACGTTTATTTTGTGGATATTTAATTATGCTCTGTTCCATTATAATGGTGTTGATTATTAATAAGACAGGTTATGCATCTAAATCTTTAGTGTGGGTTTGGGGTGTTACACTTTACTTGGCCTACAACCAATCTTGAGTCCGAGAAAACTTCCACTGCCTTTCCCCCCATCTTATGTACCATGATCATCCCCTGCAATAAAGCCTCATATTCGGCTTCATTGTTTGTGGCCGAGAACCCCAGTCTCAGTGACTTCTTTATGATGACCTCCTCGGGAGATATTAGAACCAGCCTCAGCCCGGACCCCCTTTAATTTGCAGCACCATCTACATATACTTTCCAGCACGTCGAACCTTGCGCAGAGATCGAGCCAACCGCTTTTCCCTCCATGTTTTGCTCCTCTGTTATAGTTTCTATCAGAGGTTTGGCAAATTCAGCTATTAAATCGGCAATAACCTGGCCCTTGATAGAGGTCCGAGGCATATACTTGATATCGAAAGCCCCTAGAAGGGTGCTCCACATGGCAATTCTCCCCGTGTAGTCTGCATCTCGAAGCACAAACTTCAATGGGAGCTGAGTTAGGACTACAATTGTGTGCGCTTAGAAGTAATGAGGGAGTTTTCGCGTGGCATGTACTATTACTAGGATTGCCTTTTTCCAATGGTAGATAACGCACCTCAGCTTCATGTAGTGATTTTCTCACATAATAGATTGGTCGTTGTATGCCATTATCAATCTGTATCAACACCAAGCTTACGGCATTAGGGGCTACTGCGATGTAGGCGAACAAAACCTCGTCAGCCTCCGGGCTAGACATGATGGGTGGCCAGGATAAGTACTCTTTAAGTTGGTCGAAGGCCAAAGCACAATCCTGGACCACTCAAATCCTTTCCACTTGTTCATTAGGAGGTAAAAGGGGCGGCACCTATCTGCAGATCTGGAAATAAACCGATTCAAGACCACGATCATTTTAGTGAGTTTCTAGACTTCTTTTGGGTTCCGAAGAGGTTGCAGATTGTGAATTGCTTTGATCTGATCTGGGCTTACCTCAATTCCCCTATGAGTTACCATATAGCCCAAAAATTTGCCAAATCCGACACCAAACGAGCATTTAGAGGCATTGAGACGCAGTTTGCATTTCTTTAGGATGTCAAAAATGACCTCGAGGTCTCCCACGTGCTCGGACGCCACTTTGCTCTTTACTACCATATCGTCTATGTAGACTTCGATGCATTTGCCCAGCTGTAGATCAAACATTCTCGTCATCATTCTTTGGTAGGTAGACCCTGCGTTCTTTAAACCAAAGGGCATCACTTTGTAATGGTAATTTCCGATGAGAGTTACGAACGCTGTTTTTTCTTGGTCAGACAGGGCTAGTGGTATTTGATGGTAACCCTGAAAGGCATCTAGGAAGCTCATCCGAGGATGTCCTACCGTTGCATTCACTAACTGGTTTATTCGAAGCATGGGGAAGGGGTCTTTTGGACACACCTTGTTTAAGTCTGTGAAGTCCAAACAAACTCTCCACTTCTTACTCTTTTTCTTTACAACCACAGTGTTAGCCAACCACTCGAGGTAGAACACCTCCTTGATAGCCCCAGCCTGTTTGAGCTTTCTCACCTTCTCCCTGACAGCATTGGCGTGCTCCTTAGATGGGCGCCGAGGTGGTTATTTTTTTAGGGTGGCTGATGGATTTACGTTCAGGTGGTGACATATGAAGTTCGGATCAACCCCTGAGGCATCGTAAGCGACCCATGTGAACACATCGACATTTTTTCGGAGGAAGTCTACCAATCCCTCCCTCTCCCGAAGGGGCAGTTGGGACCCCACCTAGAAGAACCTCTCCAGATCCTCGCCAATGATCACCTTTTCCAAATCCTCACATTTTGCTTCCTCTACTGGTGGAATAGTAGGCGATACTGGGGTCCTTGATTGCTATGAGTCTTCTTCAATAGGGGTCGAGGATTCTGTTCTGGGTCGCCTTAAGACGGCAGCCACTAGGCACTCCTTAGTCGTAGCCTAGCAATCTCGGATTTCCAAGACTCGACCTTCGGAGGGGAACTTCACCTTTTGGTGTAGGGTGGAGGCAACAGCCCCTAGGGTATGAAGCCAAGGTCTGGCCACAATAGCAGTATAGGGGGAGTAGCTGTCCACCACAATGAAGTCAACCTCCACTATCTCCGGGCTAGTTTGCACAGGTAGTCTAATCTGGCCTTTTGGCATGACAATCTTCCCGTCAAAACTCATCAAGTAGGAGCTGTAGGGCATCAAATCTTCCGGTCTTAGCTTCAACCCCTTATAGAGGTCAGGATACATGATTTTGACTCTGCTACCATTGTCCACCATTACCTTTTTCACATCATAGCCCCCAACCCGAAGCATGACTACCAACGCATCATTGTGGGGTTGGATGGTTCCGACTTTTTCTTCCTCGGAAAAACTCAAAACCGGGTAAGGATACCCTTTGGTTCTTTTCGGCTCTAGGCCAAAGTCATCGGTGGGTGGTCGAGTTACAGACATTACCCTAGAAGGGCATGAGCCTATCCTCCCTAGGGTAGCGAGGATTACGTTAATTGTCCCTTTGGGTGGTCTTAAGGAGTTGTCTCTCTGGGGCTCTTAGTTTGCTTGGCCCTAATGCACACTGGAAGGATGGAAAAGGTGCCTCAGTTTCCCTTCTCGAACCAACTGATCCAAGTGGTTCCAAAGGTTCCTACAATCTTCTAAGGTATGTCCGTGGTCTTGGTGGTACTGACAATACAGGCTTTGATTACGCTTCATGGGTTCTTCAGCCATCTTTGTTGGCCGCTTAAAGAATGGTTCATTCTTGATTTTTTTCCAAAACCTGGTGCACTGGTTTTCGGAATACGGCATTGACCACCTGCATGTTGGTTGATCTGGATTGCCCTACAAAATCTCTCCTCGAGTGGTCATTGTTGTATCAGTCCGACTTGAAATCCCTGTTCCTTTAAGGGATAACCTTTTCCTTTCCTTTCCCTTGCAATTAGTCCTCTTCCACTCTTTTGTATTTGTCAATCTGGTCCATAAGTTGATGTATACTAGTGACAGGCTTGCCAGTCAGGGATCTTCTCAAGCCATGATTAGTTGGGAGGCCACTTTTAAACATGCTGATAGCGACGTCATCAAAGTTACCGTCCATCTCATCATACATTTCCCAATATCTGTCTGAGTAGGCTTTCAGAGTTTCTCTCTCATGCATGAATAATGACAGCAACGAGCTCAGGGGCTGGGGAACCCAGCTGTTTGTGATGAAGCGAGAGCCGAATGCTTGGGTAAGCTGCTTGTAAGAGTCTATGGAGTTCGCTTTTAAGCCGTTAAACCACTTCATCGCTACGGGTCCTAGGCTGGACGGGAAAACATTGCACATTAAACTGGCTTACATGCTCTACGGGGTTCGTTCAACCATTATAAACGGTGAACGTAGGCTGGTGGAACCGCCGAGGTAGCCTAGCCCTTTCTATTCTGTGCTTGAAGGGCGACTTAGAGACCTGATCCAAGGCTTTGTTCTTGGCATCGTTACCCAGGCTCTTACCAGATGGGCTCTTGTGTTTGCGCCTATGATAGTGCTCGTTTTCATAGGAGAAAGTTTCGCTTGGGGAAGTTCTCAATCTCTGCCTGTAACTGTGGTCCCCTTCATCATTAGAGGACATGTCAGAGCTGGAATGGGATCGCCTACGCTGCACATGGCGCAGCTTCTTTTTCAAGTCATTTATCTCTTGCTGCATGGCTTGGTTGCTGTTTTGTCTCTGGGACACGTGACTGCCCACTGGGGAGTGGCTTTTGCTCGTCTGGGTGGTATGTACGCTTTCCTCTCGATTTCTTTCGCTCTCTTCATTTTGTTTATGTTTAGGGCCAGGAGAATTATCCTGTTGTTGGGATCCTTTGGGCTCTGTATGTTGAGGGCCTATTTAGCGTGGGTTTTCTTGGTGTGGATTTGATCCTACCATATCTAACTGTTGCACTCGCAAAGGCACGAGCTCTTCCCACAAATGGCACCAATTGTAGGGGCCACTGTTTGAACACTATTCTGGATAGAGGAATGAGTTCAAGCCCAACAAGCCCAATACAATAAATTTGTAGAGAGTGGGTAGAAGAACTGGGCTCGGTAAGTGTGACAACAATTTAAGACAGTTTAAAGGATGTAAAAGTGAATCAAAAGTTGAGTTAGACAAGCTATTCCATCCTCGGGGATGATCCGAGGACCTTTAACTTATTATTTCTTGAGTATTAGAAGTAATGGTTACAGAATCGGCTTAGATTGCTACAGTGTTTCTCTCTCTAGTAATCTTCCTCCCTCCTCCCATGAAGGGTCTTTCCCCTTATATAGCCCATTCTAAGCCATCTTGACCTTACACTTGTCGACCATTTAGACCCTCAATTGAGTACTTGTCCCATCAGACACCCCCTCCTGCCCTTTGTGAGTTGTGGTGACCAAGGCAACACTGTTCAGAGGTCTTCTCCACATAAATGCGGCCAGGAAGTTAGCTGCAGTGCATTTAATGTGGAGGCGGTAGCTTTTCCTAGGATTGTTCTACTGCCACACCTCAGCATGCTTACTTTAATGAATTTGCTTTTTCCTTGGCATGCTTTGGAAGATTGCTTGTGATCATGAACCGATTTTCTTATACCTCGGTCTTGACTAGCAGAGGACAGCATTGTCCTCGGCCTGATTCCTTGGCTTGCCATGAACACCACTATTTTCTTCATGTATGATTATGGGCCTTGGTATAGGCTTCAAGCCCAGTACGGAAAGGTGGACGTGTATTACTAGGCCTTATGTCCCCACAGGTTTATTATTATTATTATTATTATTTTTTTTGTTTACTTGATTAGAAGTATGATATATAAGTATATTGTAATTGTTATTTTTGTTTACTTGACTTTTAGTGATATAAGCATTTGATGATGCAATTTTTTTGAATCCCAAGCTAAAAAGCTTGATTTGAGCTCGAGTTTGAACTTGATATTAAGTTCGAGCTTGGCTTAACTAATTAATCAAGCCAAGCCAAGCCAAGCTCAAGTTTTTTGGCATTCTCTCGAGCTCAAGTTCAAACATTGTTTTTAGGCTTGTCTCAAGCTCGAGCCAAGCTTGAGCATTTGATTTTTATTGTCGAGTCAAGCTCAAACACACACTACTCGACAAAGTTTGGCTCGTTTACAAACCTACCCCTAGGTATTGGTAAAAAAAAAACCTAGGCAAAGTCATTCAACTTGGCCGGTCTAGAAAAAGGAAGAAATCTAATAGAAAGACTCTACCTGGGCCAATCGTAGATCACAGTCAAACTGATCAGCAGCCAAGCCAAGGTATTTCTCTCCCTCAATCTATAATTCAAATTGAGAAGCTTGCAAAAATATTTTTTTCATCACACCCCTAGATATTTTGTGATTTGAAAATGTAGTAATTCCAAATTATAATGGATTCAAATTATTACCCAAAAAAAAAAAAAAAATAGAAGAGCCTTTGAGCACATGCATGAGCATGTGCTTAGAGACTAGTATGCATTAAAGATTTGTCAGCTATATATTAGGATTTTCTTTTTGAATTCTCAAAATTGCTTCCCTTCCCTAATTTTTGCCAACTAACTTCTTGGGTCATTGGTGGTTGGTTCTATAAAATATTCAATAAAAAGAACTGTGAACCTTATATATAATTTATTGTGACACAATGAGTATAACTAGTTGTTTCTATAATAATAATAAATAAATAAATAATGGGTAATTATCCCACATTACTTAAGAGAGTGTATTGTGTATAGTATAATTTGTATCATCCTCCTTTAAAAGTTACCATGGCTTTTGAATAGACTTGTGAATTATGTGTTGGGCTTTGTGGAGCCTAGTTGTGTTTGATTCGGTTGACGACCCGACCCAACCCGAAATAATGTTGTGTGGTTTTTAATAGGAGATTTTCTAAGGCTTAGTCCATGGAGCGGAGGCTTGGGCCAACTTTTGCCCCGTTTTGTAGCCCATTGTGTATCCTGTGCGCAGAATGTAGAAAGCACAACTTGATGATTAGGGTTTTGTGGTTGTCGTGTTTTAGAGAGAGAGAGAAACACTGTACTACCGCACTTTTGTATTTTTTCCTGATAATAGTGAAATCCCTACAACTCCGTGGACGTAGGTAAATTGCCAAACCACGTAAATATTGTCTTATGTGTGTGATTGTTTTTTTCTTTGGCGTGTGTTTTCTCTATTTTTTGTTTCTCACATGTTGGGAATTTCGGGTTGAATTCCCTTCATTATGATGTGTTTTTATATTAGAACCCCTTTTACATCTCCCTTGTGTGTGTGAGTGTATTTGTTTTGAAGAAAAAAAAAAGAGTATAACCAGTGGTTTCATCCATATGATAGCATTTTGACTCTCCTTGTCCTCGTTTCATCACTTCATCAGCAACCCTAAAAATAATTTAGAAATACATTTGCCTAGCCCTGAAAGGTGAAAACCAAAAAATATATATAAAAAGGCATAAATGTTTTCATGCTTGCATCATAGTCACTAATTTCTATGGAACAAAATATGTATTTTCTTTTTTCTTTTTTATAAATTTTTTTATTGTTATTTTAGTTTATTTATTATAGATTATTTTTTATTTTTTATAATCAACATTATAAATTTTTTTTCCATATTTTATCATATATTAGATTAATAAGTTTTTTATTAATTAATTAATATAATAATTTGAGAGTAAGATTTTGTCAAAAACCAATTAATTTAAGATACTACTATTTAAGGGTTTTTTTTCCCCTTTTTTGAATAAGTATTTGCCCGTTAATCCAAAGATGAGACATGAGAGGGCACACATTCCCTCAACCAAGTCAATTCTACCATATTTTCAACTATCTTAATGCCCCACTTCAGGGACGGAGCTAGTTGTTGACTGGGG
This sequence comes from Quercus gilva, assembly GCA_023621385.1. Taxonomy (NCBI): domain Eukaryota; kingdom Viridiplantae; phylum Streptophyta; class Magnoliopsida; order Fagales; family Fagaceae; genus Quercus; species Quercus gilva. The sequence goes on along the minus strand of CM042484.1, from coordinate 15,805,976 downwards.
GGCCTATGCCCCCCCCCCCCCCCCCCCCCGGATTTTGGGGGGAAAAGATTTCTATTTTCTATAAGTATAGGTATATTTAATGTTAATGTTCAATTAGCCCAAAAAAAAATTAATCTCGGAGCTATGTTATGACTAGGGCCCTCACAAGTGACAACACCCCATATATATATATATATATATTGTTTACTATCTCATATGAGAAGATAAACTCGAAGATGAAGATGAGAGAAAGAAATTTCTCATTGAATGAATAAGAAAAGTGCAGCTCTGCTTATATATACAAGGAACAGAGCACTTGAATGAAACAAAATAAAAGCAATTAAAAACAAGTTTTTTTAATTTTAACACAAATCAAGTTCTGGTACTGCACTTTTTGGATTCTCAATATCTAAATTAGCCTAAATTCTCTCCCTTAATGACCAAAATATTGCAATTTTTTATTATAATTTTTTTTTAAGTCCAAATTTTGCCCCCCCAAACCTTCGGCTCTAGCTCCGTCCCTACCCCACTTTCTCGGCATTATTTAAATAATTTGATATATTTATATTTATCATCATACTTTCAAAAAAAGCAATAAACATGTGATTTTTTTTTTTTCTTTTTTTGAGAAACAATAAACATGTGGATGACTGTGTTGTTGATAATAATAACATAAGTAGTTATAATATTTAGCAAACAACTATAATACCAATAACACAAGTGGGTATAGTTAGTATAACAGTTAATGAACCACTATATTGCTGATAGAAGTATTAAAATTCAATCACATCAGTATATTTTTACATAATATAATAAAACATAAAAATTATAGTCCTTATTGTACTTTTTTTTTTTTTTTTTTTTTTGAGAAGAAGTCCTTATTGTACTTTAAATATAAAAACGTGGATTTTTTTTTTTTTTTTGGAATATTTCAGTTACTTATGAATTATGATAAATGAAAGTTACTGAAGAAAAAAAAATTAAATATATGGCAGAGTACGGACATGTTCTGCTGACATTGGAATGCATGTGAATTATTTATGTACTATGTTCTGAAATAAATGAGCTTGACAGTTGATGAATATTACGGTTTGGTTAGGTTTTTAAAAACTCAACGTGGTGCCATGGTTCTGGTGGGGTTTGTTCCGACCGAATAAGGTTGAAAATTGAATCTTTGCCTACAGAACAGGACACTCCTATAATTTTTGTGCGAGTGAGAAAGAGAGAGATCAACATCAAAGGGTGTTGGTTTTTTTATAATCCTATTTAGGCAAAGCAAAAGGGAGACATCGAAAAAAAATATATTACTTTTAGGTGGTAGGCTAAAGCCTTAATGAATGGTAGTTATATAACTTATATTTATATTTATTTGAATTAGATTTCTTTTGGAATTTTTTTTTTATAAAGAGTATTAACTCATGTCGTCCGCTCTTAATGATATACTACCTCTGTTCCATTTTTTTTTTGTCCTGTTTGAAAAGTCAAACTTTTAAGAGAACATCATTTATTGTCTTGTCTACCTTTTAAAAATGTATAAGTTTCGAAAACAACCCTTAAAAAAATTTATCAAAAAATTGAATTAGTAAATTAACAGGGGTATAATAGGAATATTAATAAATTAATTACTTTTATTTTTAAAAACAAGACAATATTTTGCAACATCTTAAAATAGAATAGAGGACAAAAAATGTGAGACGGAGGAAGTAAGTTTTTGGTATAAGAGGGAATTAAACCCCAAATCTCTTATTCAACCATTAGAGACTTTACTAATTGAGTTAACTGGAACCCACATTATTTATAGAAATATTAAGTTCATGTATATTGATTCAAGAGGTCCAATTATATTGTAAGTTTATGTATTCCTAACTCGAACCATTAATTAAATAAGAGATTTAGAGTTCAATTTTCGCCTACACCAAATACCAACTAGTATCTTGGTCTAATAATAAAAAAACTATCATCATGAGCATCATGAGCAAACGACATATGTTGAAACTCTCTAAAGAAAAAAACTCAAACCATTAATTCTATATATGTATATATATATATATATATATCTTGCTCAAGGTTCATCGTAATAGTACAATTGAAATTATAGTGAAGATGTAATCATCAAAAGCTTCCTATGTGGATAAAAGTCAAAAGGCCGAACTAGATAATCCTTGTGTCCTTTCTATTTTCTTTATACTCTCTTTTATATTTTCATTTATTCTAACATTTTTTAAAATAAATATAAGATGATTTAAATTTATAATATCTGTTGTATAATAATTTTTTTTCGTTTGAAAATTTGTTGTATAATGATTACTCTTTTAGATCTTTTATATTTTATTATATGATAAAATTTATAACCTACATGGACAATTCATAGTGGTTTTTTTTTTTTTTTGGGATAATTACACTTTACCCACCTGTGGTTTGCCTCTAATTCTATGTGCCTACCTGTGATTTTAATTTTGACACTTTACCCACCTGAGATTCAATTCGTTACTGCTCCGTAACCTACCTCCCTGTCTGCCGTTACTCTTAACACGTTTTCTTTCAAAAACAAAACACAAAACAGATCAAAAAGTTAGGATTTTTGATTGTTTAAGAACATTTTTATGAAGCTGAATTCAAGTCCCGAATTGTCCAACAAGGCTGTAATCTCTACCTCATATGGATGCGAATTCAAATCATTCTCTATTACCACTTGTCAAAAAAAAAAAAAACATTCTCTGTTACCAAAAAAGAGCACCCTCCAATTTTAATTACCACCATTATTATACCACCGTAACAAAAATATAAGGAAAATAATCATTTAGATTCTTATGCTTTAAGCTCTGTTTTGATTGATCAGAAGGCAAACGAAAACTTCAACAACAACAACAACAAAAAGAAAGAGAAATCTAAGCTTTTTGCTGAGGTGAGCACTTGAGCTGAGATTTTCGCTTCGTTAGTTCCATTTGTTTCAACAGAAAATAACTCCAACTAAGTTCTCTAGTAACTAAGAAAAATCTTTAATTCGAAGAAAATTAATTTCTATCAAATATTTCACAGTACAAAATGCAAAAATTCAAAAACTTGTCCCTCAATTTTCTCTGCAGCCAAACAGAACTTCACCTCATGTCACCACATATTTCAGTTTAAGAATATCAGTTACAAAGTTTCAAACTCTATGCCCCTGCCACCAGGCACCACAACCCACCCACTGCCATAGCCACCATCGCCCACAACCTCAAACCCCAATCACCAAAACCACAAACAAGTCACAAACCCAAAATCAAACCACAATCAAATCACAAACCCAAAATCAAATCAAAAACAAGTCACAAACTCTAACCCACAACTGCTGAACCACCAAGAAAAAATTTCACAAACCCAGACCCACGATGAACGAAAAAATTTCGCAAACTCAAACCCACGAAGCAAAAATTTTACATACTCAGACACACGAAGAACAGAATTGATTGGTCGACGACAGGCAGTGAAACCGAGTGGCGGCATCGGGATTTGGCGTCTCTGTCAAGTTCTGATTCGAAGTCTAGGTGTTTTGGGTGGACTGATCTGACCCCCACCGAACTCCAAGCAATTGACCCACGCCGCTCCCAGGAACCCGAAGAAGGGTGCGGTTTCGTCGCCACTAAATCCGGATGAAGAAGATGACATGTTTGGTTGTGGGAATTGGATGGAGATCTGTTCTTGGGTTTGGATCGGGAAGAAGTTCAGGGACTGACCGGTGAAGGTGATGAATGATTGATTGGATTTGGAGTCACTCACGACCACGGGAAACAAACCAAATAGTCATTGGGGTGTTTGATTGTGAAGTTTATAGCTTTGTTGGTTATTTTGGATGATTTAGATGTTTTATTATTGATGATTTAGATGTTTTATTTTGGGTTCAACTTCTTATAATTTTTCAGATTTTTGGTATGTTCTTCATGTTTAAGATTTGAGTGAGAGTGTTTTGATCCGTTTTGGGGTTTGGTTTTTACTTATTTTGTGTTAGAGTAACGAAGATTGGAGAGGTGGGTTACGAATGACTAACAGTTAGAAGCATAGGTAGGCAAAGTGTCAAAATTTGAATCATAGGTAGGCACATAGAATTAGAGGCAAACCACAGGTGGTTAAAATGTAATTATCCCTTTTTTTTCCTATTACAAAATAAAATATATATGAAGTGGTGTATTTATAGTAAAACCAGTATTATAATTTTGGGTTAGAAACTCAAACTTGTGTGATTTATAAAGGTAGTTTGCCAAAAAAATTAAAGGCAGAAACTAAAGATGTTGATGTATAACGCTTGAAATACAGGAGGGCCACAATCATGACAACAAAAACTTTGAGGGGGCCGAAGAAGGGGCCCAGCAGATAATCTAGTACACTGTGAAAGAGTATGAAATCTTTGGGCGTGGGGAGGAGAATCATGGCCCCCAAAGTAGCAATAGAGGTTAGAAAAACTTGTATGGCCCATGAGATCCCAAATGCCAATATTCATTGGGTCCCTTTTGGTCCTTATTTTGCACCAACTGTCCTTTTCTCTTTTTCTCTTAATTTGTCATATCATATATTTCACTATATAATAAAAATTGTGTTCTAAAAATCATACTAAAAAAATGGACAGAATCAATATTTTATCTTTAAGGAGACAAAAAATGAAAAAAAAATTAAGAAGTATACTAAAATTTAAAACTAATTAACATATGAAAAATAAAATGAGCATCTATTTAGTATAAACAATAAAACATATATAAACAAAAGAAAAATAATTCCAAAATAACCATTTCTTAGATACATGTTAACTCAATCATATATAAATTAGAATAGTACACCTCTCTATAAACAAGTTGGCAAACTATTGGTTTATGGTTCTTACTAGTTATTAATACAATTCATACATATTTGGCATTTTTTTTTTTTTTTTTTTTTAGTTTGGAAGTTTTTCTTTTTTTTGGAAGTTAAATTGCATTATTCCCATAATAGTGACGTTCCATTTTCAATAGTAGTTTTCCATGATATGTTAAGTGATGCAATCAAAACTTATTTATTACCAGAAAAATATTATAAATCTTAAAAGATTCATTTGCCTCTTCGAAGATCCAAAAGTAAGGTAAGAGTAAGCAATTTCATTACATGAAAAATTATTGAATACTCCGAGAGTACCATTAATATATACTCCCTCCTCTCAAATAAATTGTGGGTCCCATCATAAATTTAATTAGTGGGACCAACAGTTATGTAAGAAGAGAGTACGCATTTATGGTACTCTGAGAGTACTCAATAATTACCCTCACTACACAATCACTAAATCTAGAATTTAATGATTGTAATCAAGAATCAGAATCTATTGCAAAAAAAAAAAACAAAAAAAAAACCCAAAAGAAGGCTAAACACATCATAGTCTTGGTCACATACACAATCATTTAAATTTTTTTATAATAGGTCAAACACCTAACACCAACAAGGGTTTGGATTAGGTTCAATGCTTCCAATGTACCGGACCTGGTCGGATGGTGACACATGTCACAATCATAACAGGTCCAGTGCCACTAGACACTGGACCCAAACCTCCCCCACTGACAAAATGAAATATAGCTCGGTATAGTTAATACAGAATCACAAACATAAATTCACATACTCACAATAAAATATTTTTTTAATGTTCATTGGATTTTTTTTTTTTTTTTTTTTTTTTTTTTTTTGGGGTAGTGAAAGGGTAGTTTCATTTTTTGGTTTGGAAGGGGGCCACGAATTAAAAATATGGATTAGGTAGACATTTAAGCAAACTTTTAATTTGGGGGAAGAGGTTTCAATTTTGAGGGGCCATGCATCAAAAAAAAAATTAATTTGGCCTTGGGGAGGGACCCCTTTGGTCTTCAATTAATTCCATCATTGGTCGTAGTTATGTTATGTCAGCAGCCAAGTGGCTACATTCTTTTTGCTCTATATGGTGTGCTATCAATAGATTCAATACATGAAAACTACTAACGTAATTTGTTCACTAAGTCAAACAATAAATTTAGATTACTACTCCGATTAATACAAAATACCAAAAATTTCAATAAATTTGAAAAGAATTTCATTATTTATTTTAATAAAAAAAAAAAGTAAATTACAATTATTTTTTTTGATTAAAATTTACTCTTACGCATTTTGAAATTCTATTATTGAAATAATTTCTCAGTTTTCATGATCTTGGATTACTTCATGCATCACAAAGTTTAAAGCCACCATAGGGATAAGGCGAGATGTGTTTCTGCTCTATGATAGCCTTAAATACCTTTCTTATTTCTTGAGCAAGGCAAGATATTTTTTCAGAACTCACATCTGTCCCCACCACAGTAACAAATAAAGTCAAAAATATAATAAGGCGAAAATAAATTCTTAGAACTTTCTCAACATGACTATTGGTTTGCAATTAGCTTAAGAGACAAAAATTGTGAGGGTGGGAAGAGTTTACAAGTCTTTATAACATTGATAGAAAATGTAAGAGTTACACGATGATCTTGGGATACATTTGTAAGGGATAAGGCTTAGGGTGTGTTTGGATACCACTTATTTTGCTGAAAACTGAAAACACTGTAGCAAAATAATTTTTAAATATGTGAATAATACCATAGGACCCATTTTTAATGAAAAAGTTGCTGAAAAAAGAGGTTTGTGGGTCCCGTGAACAATGCACGAGACCCACTAGTGTGCACTATCCACTACTTATTTTATTGATGTGAATAGTGCACGGACAGACAAAGTCAAAAAGAAATGCGGGTCTCAATAAAAAAGAAGAAAAGAAAAAGGGAAAACGCAGACGCAAACGTCTGCCTTTTCATCCGTATCCAAACCCCACTTTAGTTTCAATGCACCGAAGCCAATACAATGTGGAAACGTGGTAAAAATCTGACACTAATAATATATATATATATATATACTTTTTTTTTCTTTTTTTCTTTTTTTTTTTGAGAAATAAACTAACTGTTAAACACACACACATTTGATTACACCCTCTCACCAAGCTCAAACATCTGACACTAATAATTGATTCAATCCACCTCTATCAATTCAAAATAAAAATGAGTCTCTTTATCTCCTTGTGAATGCAGATATTCTCTACAATCTGCACTCAATTCAAATTGGTGAATTTGTTTGAAACTAGAATGAAATTTAATTCTCAAAAAAAAAAAAAAAAATTGGAATGAAACTTATAGCTAAAAAATTTCACATCAATAAAAATCCAATTGAATGCATTTTAATCTTTTACCTTTTTTTTCCTTGGCTATTTATTATTTAAGCTAGGTAAATTTTGTGATTAGTGAATAATAGACATCCATTTTTCTTAACCAATTTAAAAAACTCAATATATACTTTTGTATTTGTGTATTCTAATAAGTATTACTGTTTCCTTATAAAAAAAAAAAAAAAAAAAAAAAAAACAATATTGTCGATAAGAGTCAAAGAGAATACCTCCAAGAGATTCCAATTAAGTAATTAATACTACATATAAAGACACTACTTTTATCTATACTATTAATAACATGATTACAAGTTTAGTTTTCAACTTTTTGCATATTAAAATACCCTCATACAAATTCTTAAACTTTCTAAAATATCTCTATCATTTAGTTAAATAATTTTAAATTAAAAAACACAAACGGGTTAAAACAGTAATTTATTGTTCCTAAGTTTTAGGTTTTTTTTTTTTTTTTTTTGTTGAAAATTTAGGTTTTTTCATTTATCTTCTCCATTCAGCTTAAAACTTAAAACACTATCTCTATCTCATTTTTAAATATTATTTCACATTATCTTACCTCTTTTTTTATATTAAAAAAACACAATTATTTATATATCACTTTTAAATATTATAACACTAAACCAAAAATAAATAAATACACACGATAGAAATTCAAACTATGACGTTCACTTTTTTATTATCAAGTTGAGGTACCAATAAGTTTTTGGTGTAAACATAATTCAAACTCCAAATATCTTATTTAAAGATAAGAGATATTACTAATAATGTTATATTAAACACTGACCATGCCAATTTTGTCGTTAGTATGCCATGTGGGACTTCATGTGAATATTACAACAAATTTGAATGCGGAATTGACGCTTTCTATTTTCCTTTTTTTGGTGGTTAAACACGAAAAATTATTGAATACTCCAGAAGTACCATAAATGTGTACTCCTTCTTCTCACATGAATTGTAGGTCCCACTATAAATTTGATTAGTGAGACTCACAGTTATGTGAGAGAATAGAATACTCAATAATTACCCGTTAAACACTAACCCTAGGTGTTTAATTTAGAGATATCAACTTTAAAGCATCTTTTAAGTCTTGCACTTAGCATTACCACGTATAATTAAGTGGTCCTGCTGGGATGTTTATCGTCCACAAGCTCATGATACAGGGGATTTCATGATATACACATGCACGGTGCACATGGTCACTCTAATCAGGACCATCAAATTTTGATGGGCTTAAAAAGCCTTAATCGATTGTGGTCCAATTTATTGATTATTCTAGTGGGTTTGATCGATACATGCATTGCAAATGGACCATTCCAATCCTTTAAGGCAGAAGTCAACATCAGATCGGATGGTAGGAAGTTATTAGTCAAAAATATGGTTATCCATCGGACAGCTCAAATCAATGATGGGTGATGATCTAATCTAATCAGCCATCAGACATACCCGGGAATGTCTGTCGTGAAAATGGATTTCCCATAAGTGAAGTCCATAGAAAATTAAAGGTTGTTGGGGGTTACCTCATTGCCTCACGTCAAGCTTTGCTTAAGTATGAGTTTTTGGAGTTTAGACACATGTTTGTGAGAAGGAGTTGGGTTTGGAATTTCTTTAATGTTTGAGTGAAAAAATGAAAGGATAGAAAATATAGATACGATGAAAAAGTGGGGAATAAAAAAGATTTTAGCTTTTTCTCGTTGTATTTGGTTTGAGGAATGAAAAACTGGAGGAACAAAAAACTTTTTTATTTGGTTAAGAAAAAAAATAAGATGATGAAAAATATAGTTTGTATAAATTTACTTATACTCTTATTTTAAAAAAAAGTAACAAATTATATTTTTATTAAAAAATTATACATAGATAAAAACTTCATTAAAAAAAAAAAAAAAAAAAGTACAAGAACCCCCAACACAGATGAGGGAAAAAATATATATGAAAAAAAAAAAAAAAAAAAAAGGATGAACACCCCACTAAAAATAAAAAATAAAAAGAAGAAGAGAGAGGAATGAGAAGCAACATAAAAAGACAAAAACGGAAGAAGAAAAGACAAAAACTAAAATGATAACAAAACGCTGTATGGTGGATATTTTTGTCAAAACACCCCAAACCATTTTACAGCTCATTCCCTATTCAATTTTTTTTTTTCCATTAAAAGTTTGTTTGAGATTTACTTATTTTACTAAAATTGAAAACTTTTTATTGAAATTACTGTAAATAAAGGTAAAAATTAGCTGATATAGTACAATGAGACCTATAAATAATACCAAAAAATGCAGTAGGGCTCATGAATAGTAGCAAAAAAGCTAAATAGTAAAAAAAAAACTAACTTTTTAATTTGTGTCAAATGCAGACTTAGGGAGAAAACATTTTCTCTCCTAAAATCACTCCAACCAAAAGCTCAAAAATATCCACTTTTCTCTCCATTCCCCTAGAATTACCCTAACCAAACGAGGCCTAAGTGAAAATACAATTTTTACTAGTAAATGATAATCATGACTGAGCAATGTAGGGGAAATTGCATAAAAGACTTATAGCAAAATATTTGTGACAAACTTAAAGGGTTGAAGTGGTTTAAATATTTTAGGAGAATATATTAATCGAATGAAAAAAGTAATAATATAAGAAAGGCAATAGTTTAAGAGAAGTAATTTGCACAAATTGACAAATAGGGTGTTTGACAGCCTTAGCTTATGTGATAATGTTTGGTGTATGAAATCTAGCAACTCATGATGGACTTGCGCTTACCATTGTTGCATCTTCAAGCTAAATCCAACCGTGCTTACAAACAAAATGCAATGTAGGAGAGATATAATAATCCATATAGAAGCATATAGTAAAGAATAATATGATTATAAAAAAAAATAAAAAATAAAAAGTAAAGAATAATATGAGTGAGTGGTAGAGAGAGGAGGTGTACCTGAGTTGTTACAAGACAAAGTGCCAAAGATAGTGTTTTGTGTTTTGGGAGATTTTCATGGTACTCTAAAGAATGGTGATGAAGCAAGAGAAATGACACTTAGGTTGTGTTACTAAATAAAGTAGACTCAACGTAGGACTTGCTGAATTGGAGGATAAGAGTATTGAACATCTCTAAGGCAAATGGGTATGAGATTAAGTTCCTTTGGAGTAGTGTGAACTTTGGTTTTTGCTACCTGCTTTCTACAAAATGTCTACTTCCTTTTTATACATGAAACTCTTGGCTTTTTAGATTGAAATCCAAGGGTTGAGGTGTGAAATTCTCATTGAACTCTTTGCCCCACGTTTAGACATAATTTGGGAAAAGTTGCATGTCTTGCATTTGGTGATCCCAACAGAGGCTAGTTTTATTTTAGCATTCAACATAATAAAATAATATATCTACTACAATAAACAACAATCACCACCAACAACACAATAAAATAATATATCTTTTAATAAATTTTAATTTTTTTAGTATCTGAGTTACAGTGCACATGCAAAGATGGCTATGCACTACAGCTCAACAACTATAAAATTTGGCTTTTCGAGCATTTTGTTATATTTGGTTAGTAAATTTAGCATTTTAGCAATTTGCCTCCACCAAGACTAATGCTATGACTTTTATACATATGTTGCTAAGCACCACATAGAGTAAATAGGATATGCAAGGGTGAGCTTCAAGACTACACCATAGTCTACCATGCCACTGCTCCCTACACTCCCCTAGATCCGGTGTAGGCTTGAACCATACAGTGAAAGAATAAATCAATTGGGTCAATCTGAAGAGCCCTCAAAACGTGCTAAATTTGATGGATCATGAAAATAAACACTCAATGGTGATGGGCCTTTCAAATAGCCTTGATTGGCCTTTGGGTCAATCTTGAGCAATTGGGCATTTGGCAGTTTTGGCTAAAGTAATGGATTTTGCGATTTTTTTTTTTAAAGTACTTTCATAGGCCCAAATTCACTCATTTGCAAAACAATTTTGAATGCCTTTGGATTTAGCGGCACTTGTTCAAATTACAAACTAAATTTAATGGTCAGAGGGCAACGATCCTTACGACTTAATGGAACCAATTCTATGATTCCACTAAAAGCAAAGGAGTGTAATTTGACTTGAGAATTGAAGGCCAGGTGGTAAAACACTGCGCGGGTGTTCTAAACTCTCACTCTCCTAGTCTCCTTTCTTACTTCGGAGATTGCGCCAAGAACTTTAAGTTACAATCAACTAAATCATTAGAGATCTTGAAGGGTCTCTTTCACTAAAATATGTCATATTCTTCAAGATTTTCTTTTTGTTCATGGAAAGTATTATTTGTCTTTATTAGGACAAAAAACCATTTCCCTTATATTGGTCAGATTTTATACTATAGTGTTTTTTTTATTATTCCTTTTTCTCCCTCCCGTTTTTGGTACCTTAAACTTGTAGGGTTATTTATTTATTTATTTATAAAATTTCAACTTATGATAACTATTTACTCTTTATCATCAAACCAAGACAACAATTAATTTTGGGTATAGATAAGAATTTAACCCTAAATCTTTTATTTCAACTATCAGAGATTTTATCAGTTGAGCTAACTTGTAGTTTAATGCTATGCTATTAATATATAATTTAAAAATCTCTTAATGTGTAACATGTGCATTGGTTTGATAGAATTTAGACTCTTAAATAGATAGGATTAATAGCCCATTTGAAATTTCTATAAGAGGTAGAGCTTTAAGTAATGAGACCAAAGAGAAGAAAGAAGTGAAGGATAATCCAAGTCATCTATCACTCCAAAGCATATCTTGTAAATGTCACCATGTTTGTCAAATAAATGGCTCTCTTGATTGCTATCCGGTCTCATCTTAACACTTGGATACGAGAATACACCACTAAGTTAAGGTGAAAAATGGAGTTGTCATGTAAAGTTATTTTTTTCTATTATTGTTTTGCTTGTCCAAATTACACTACTGAGACCGAAGAGAAGAAAGAAGTGAAGAATAATCTAAGTCATATATTCTATGATGCACCCGAAGAAAATAGAAGTCCTCTATGAGCACTCCAAAGCATGTCCTGTAAATATCACCACGTTTGTCAAATGAATGGCTCTCTTGATTGCTATCCAATCCCTTCTTAACACTTGGGTATGAGAATACATCACTAACTTAGACATTAAGGCGAAAAATGGAGTTGTCATGTAAAGTTATTTTTTCCATTATTGATTTGTTTGTCCAAATCACACTAATTTGACCGAAGAGAAGAAAGAAGTGTAGAATAGTCCAAGTAATATATCCTATGATGCACCCGAATAAAATAAAAAGTCCTTTGTGAGCACTCCAAAGCATGTCCTGTTAATGTCACCATGTTTGTCAAATAAATAGCTCTCTTGATTGCTATCTGGTCTCATCTTAATACTTGGGTACAAGAATACACCACTAACTTAGACGTTAAGGCGAAAAATGGAGTTGTCGTGTAAAGTTATTTTTTCAATTATTGTTTTGCTTGTCCAAATCACTAATAACACCATACAGAAGAAAGAAGTGAAGAATAATCCAAGTCATATATCCTATGATGCACCCGAATAAAATAAGAAGTCCTCTGTGAACACTCCAAAGCATGTCCTGTAAATGTCACCATGTTTGTCAAATGAATGGCTCTCTTGATTGCTATCTGGTCCCATCTTAACACTTGGATACGAGAATACACCACTAACATAGACGTTAAGGCGAAAAATGGAATTGTCATGTAAAGTTATTTTTTTCTATTATTGTTTTGCTTGTCCAAATTACACTAATCAGACCGAAGAGAAGAAAGAAATGAAGAATAATCTAAGTCATATATCCTATGATGCAATATACATCCAAATTAGGAGTCAACAGAAATCCACACATTACTTTTACAATCTAAATCCAAGTATAACAAAAAGTCATACCATTAATTAGAGCAACCCACTTAATTTGTTTATGAGTTCAAATTTTGAGCAGAATAATTGTATCTAGAAGACTAGAATATACTCCATTATTTGGTGCACTTACATACATGGAGATGTGACGCCTTCCACTCTTAATTCAAACATATGCCTACTCCCTACTCTTTTATGGTCAAAATATGTTCACACATGCAAGCATGCCACATGCATAATGCTGAAGACGACGGATTAATTTATCAATTATCATAAGCTTTATAAGAAGATTATATCAGTGGAAGACCCCATGCGAATAGACTCTCTTTTCATGAATTCATGAGTCTCCTCTCCCTCACATCACATTCAAACTTTTGCTATTTCTTTGCAATAACGTGTAACAAGTAAAATTATGAGCATTTTCGACCTTTCTCTCTCTTTTCTCACACATGCTGTGTATATTCTTCCTTTCTTTCTTTTTTTCTTTCTTTCTTTATACTTGTCTATCTTCAAGATTTCTCCATGCTTTGTTTGAACCTATTTATTTTCATCTCAAAAGAGAATTAATGTATAGCTAGTTTTTTAAAGTTACATAACTTTTTTCAAGGTACAACTATATTCTTACCCAACAAACAAAATAAACTCATCTAATTGCAAATTGCTGCATTTAGACCTTCACACATCCGAGACCAACCGAGAATTTGGGCAAACCAAGGTTCAGACTTTGCAAACTGTGGTGGGCCTATGTTGAAAAAAATCCTACCCAAGATAAATCTGGGCTAGGAGAGAGTTGGTGAAATTTTATATAAAAAGAGGTCCGATCGAGGAATAAAAAGATCTGGTAATGCAAGTTCATTTATAAGACAAAACGAAAATATAATGTAACTTAATTCAGCAGACAAAAAGAGCGAGGGAAAGAAAAGATATGTAATTTTGCAAGAGAGAATAACGTTGTTTTTGGCGACCATCTTGTAAGTTCTAGCAGACATACGAATAAGGGAGATAGATAGCCAAAAAAAAAAAAAAAAAAAAAGAGTAAAAACTAAAAATGCGGTGAGCGTGGATCGAACACGCGACCTTCAGATCTTCAGTCTGACGCTCTCCCAACTGAGCTATCCCCGCTGCTTGTGACTATGGATTCCCATATTAATTAATAGTAGACTAATATTCATCACAGTCATTCATATGATATTTCTTTTTCGTGAATAGAGCTCATAAGTCATTACTGCTTAGTGCCTAGTGGCCAGTGGGTCAAGAGTCAAGACAGACTACAGATAGCTGATGCCTGATAATGATATATAATACTATCAATTTTCTCTAACGTGCCCATTAGCCCCATTACAATCCTTGTATTTTTTTTCTTTTTTCTGAATCATTGCACCCCTTGAAAAAACAAAATAAGCTAAACCAAATAAACTTTTAATTAGTCAGGAAATTAAAATATATTGGGAATTTTTTTTTGAGAGGAATGACATAAAGCTGTTATCAAGAGAAGCCGGCTATATCAGCTTGGATTACATAAAAAAAACTGTAGTAGCACATTTTTCATTCACAAAATTTTTTTTAAAACATTTATAGTATATTTCGTTAAACTATGAGCAACTTTGTACCTTCTTCACGAAGGCTTAGAGAAAAACATTGTCCTACTTAAAACAAACTACCTTTTTTATAAGGTCCTTTGTTGTTATCTACTTACCTCTATCTTTGATTTCAAAAAGATCTCTATAGTAAAAATAAAAAATAAAAAAGCCATTGTTTATACGTGGGCACACGTCCTGATCACTCGTGAGGTCCATTGTATACTTCTGAGTTCTGGCCTAATACAACTATAAAATTTCGTTATTGGTTTGGGTTGAATTTTTAGTACAACAATGACCAAAAGGCCCATTTACCATAGATATATAAAGTAGTCAAAATTCACAAGGCCCACATTCATTTGAGCCTGTTAACATGGATTAGAACCCGGACCAATAAGTCAATGATCCAACAGTCCAAAACCATAAAAAATCAAAACCCTAATTCACATCGCTATATTAATATCAAAACTCTCAAAAGCCACAAAGAAACTCTTCCTTCCTCAAAAACCTAGCTTAGGGCTTCTTTCTCTGCAACAAAAGAAATGGTACTCCCTCTCTTTCTCTCAATCTCAATCTCAATCTCTCTAGCTTTTACAAGGGTCTGTTTGTTTTGTTTGATATTAATATGTGTATGTAAAATGATTTTTTTTTAATATTGAAATGAATTAATAGGGAAAAGGAACAGGGAGTTTTGGTAAGAGGAGGAACAAGACTCACACGCTGTGTGTGCGATGTGGGCGCAGAAGCTTCCATCTCCAGAAGAGTCGCTGCTCAGCTTGTGCCTATCCAGCTGCTCGTGTCAGAAAATGTATGTGATCTGATTTTCTGGGTTTCTTTTATTTTCTTTGTTTAATATATAAAGGAAGCTAGATTTATTCTTTATTGACTTGTTTGGTGAATTGGGTTTTTCTCAAATTCCAAAAAGAAACTGAAATTTTGAAATATTTTGCCTTTTCATTTTCGATATTCAGAAACAATTTTTTTGTTACAATATAATACAACAACAACAACAAAGGTTTAGTCCCATTTTTTTGGGGTCGGCTATGGATTCTCAACAGATTAGTTAGGGTCGGCCACTTGTATTCTTTTCCTGCATTCTATTCTATTGAAGTCATAGTTTATGTTACTTACTTAATTGACATGTATTGTTTTGCTTAGTTGAGTTTTGTTCTTCTTGTTTGTTTTATTGTATGCTTTGTTTGGTTGTTTGGAGAATCTACTAGAACAAATGATTGGTGTGACACTTTGCGTGTTAGGTTTAGTTATTTGACATTAAACCCCAAGGTTGCATTTAGATACTTGAATTTGAATTTTAGAGTGATGAATTTGAAATGCCTTAATTCCAAATCCATAAATATTTAAGTATGTCATTCATATGGATTTCTAAAATTCTACGGGTTCAGAAGTTATTTCAATTTCAAAGGATTTTAAGGTTTAAAATCCTTGGCCGATTTGTCAAATACAAATCCTTGACGCTTTTGTAAACTATCCAAACAAGCTATTTGGATTTTAATCCCCCAAATCCAAATCCATGTGCCCAAATCCTGCCATCCAAATACACCACAAGTGAAAATGGAGCATAAAGCTACTACTCTGATTTGTGAAGTTTGAGTGTTTTCTTAATGAATTTACAACAAGAATAAGCATTATGTTAGCTCTAAGAAAATTTTCATTTCTTCATTGGTGTCAGTTATCTGATGATTTGTAAGCTGATGGATTTGGTAATCTGTTTTGGTGCATTTTGACTTTCGTCTCTGTTGTTTTTTGCTGATGGGTGTTTCAAACTTTTGTTCTTCACTTGGCCATGCACAATCTCCTGAAACTTTTAGCTTGGTTGGTTGGCATTTTGATTGCATGTTGTTGCTTTTTAAAGTATTTTGTACTAAGTTTTGAGGACAGAGGGTTTTAGTTTAGATGCTTGCCATACTGCACCTTAGGTTTTTTAAGCATTGAAGTTAATTGAGGTGTTTATAATACTCTTGAGATACATATATCTTGATGTGAGCTGTTGTCTGGGTTTGGTTTCAGATAACTGGAGTGTGAAGGCTATCCGCCGAAAGACAACTGGAACGGGCCGTATGAGGTATCTCCGTAACGTGCCACGCAGGTTCAAGACTAATTTTAGAGAAGGTAAATGTTTGTTTATCTACTGTATGCATGAATTGTATCAATATTTTTTGGCTGAATGATTGATCAGCTTTTTTTGTTTATTTAGGCACTCAAGCAACCCCCAGGAACAAGGGAACAGCCGCTGCATCCTCTTAAAGTTCATAAGAGCAATGTTATTCAGTTTTGTTTGATATTCTTGAATTCTCAAACAATTTTTGGATCATTGTTTAAAGAGAGTTATTTATTGTTACAAGTCATGAGTTGTTTGCGATGTTGGAGACTTATAATTATCTCGGCTTGAATTTGATAATCAATGGTCGCTATTTTCAATCTGTCTCTCTGTTCTCTTCATTTTTAGTTTTTCAATGCCTGTGCCAGATGTGATTATTTCTTGTTTGATGTTTAATATTTTGTCTCAATTTTATGTTTTTCGTCATTGATTGGCTTGTGATGACTGTTGCTTTCATGGCATGCTGTGAAATTTATTCCATTATGATTCCACGAGGGATTCAGATCTTCTAGAGTTCTTAGAGTATTCTACTAATAGATTTTCTTAAATCCTAATTATTCTTTAATGATTTAATGGTCTAAATTTTGTCATATTAACATTTCACTAACAATACTTTTTTTTTTTTAAATCACTAATAATACTTTTAAAATAATATAATAATGTTAAAAATAAAACAATTAAGATTATTATTAATAAAATCCTGATATGACAAAATCTAGACTATTAAATCATTAAAAAACGGTTAAAATTTAAGGAAATCTATTTGATAGAGTACTCTAGAGGATCTAAATCTTTCCATGAGGGATTCAGCTAATGGATTAAAAAGAGAGTATTGATGGTTCTGGGCCTATACCGGATGCAAGCTTTCACTTTCTTTACCAAGTATAAATCTCAATATTTCAACCACTGGGCAATAATAAGCGTTCTGTTCTCCAAATGTGGATTATTGACCAACCATGTTAGATGAACTCCGGCATTTTAGCATAGGGATTTTTTTTTTTTTTTTTTTTTTTTTTGTTGTTCTCGTGGTTTGATATATCTTTTTAATTTATATATTTTTGGTGTAAATGTTTTCACATTTTGGTTTAATTTCTAAATAATCTTTGTCAGGCACGTGGGTTTTAAGAAAAGATTGATTTGCTTTGCTGGTAGTGAATATTTCTAGGTAGAACAAAGGATTTCAACGAGCTTAGAAAGTCGATGATGTGTTTATAGAGCTAAGCCAACTTGAAAACCAAGTTCTGTGCTTAATAGGCCGAACAGCGATTGCATTTTAATTGTTATGGACATGTTTTTTGCATTGCATTGATGCAAATACATAATGGAGGTTGGATTATTCTGGAGACTGTATGGACCTTCTGGTATCTCACTGTTGTGTAAATGTGTGTATTGATGTTCTTCGTACTGAACTTTGGAGTGTCTTATGCTTGAAGCATTCCATTCATGATATCACAACTTTGTTATGCCTAAAATGATAGCATTAGAAACTAGATCATAATTTGAATTTGGACATTTGTCTTCAAAAGAAGACAGAATTTCAGGCATCACCGTTTGCCCCAAAACAAAAGATGCAGTGAGAAAGAATTTAAAGCTTAGTTTGCTTGATGCCCTGTTTGCTTTGTTTTGAAAAAGGGTTTGGTTAACGAAATAGATTTTTCAAAATTAACAGAAAATACCTAAACAAGATGGAAAATGTTTTTGCATTCGAGTAAAGGAAAACATTTTCCTTCATTTCTTGTGTCTTTCCTCGTACCTTTCCTGTGTCAACCGAGTCTTGCTTCACAAGACCTGGATAGACCTGCCTAATATGGCAGATTTTCCTCAACCTGATGGAAGGAGCGAGGCAAAGGATGGGGCAAAATTAGCTGATTCAACAATGGGGCAAGGTGGGGTTGGGTTTTGGCTGTCCCAATCGGCTTCTTGATTCTTGTGTGTAGAAGACTTCACAACTCTCTTGAGGAAGGCAGGAATGGAAAGAAGGAAACATAGAATTCTGACAAGCAGAGGAGGGCCAAAAATCACACATCTATGTTTTGACGTGCAACAATGAGAGTGCCAAAGACTCCCAGAACATTGGAAACTTCGGGCCAAAAAATAAATTGAGACAGGAAAACCATATCCATATTAGCCAAGAGAAGTACTATATCCACAACATTTTCACAATATTTTCACAACAAATCATATGTGACATATAGTTATTGGTTTTAATTTGAATCCACAACCTAAAATTACTTTTTTGCCCACTTATAACAACCAATAATAACCTACCAATTAAGATTTGTTGTGAAAATGTTATAAACATAGCATTTCTCTTTTAGCAAAACCTTACCAAAATAAATAAAGGTTTGAGTAGATTTACTACATGAAGTTGTAGAACATACAATCAAGAACCATATTTTCACCTCCACATGAACAAAGTTCCTCACCTATATAGTACTGCCTTTCTAAGTGTAAAGCTGAGGAAATTGAATCATTGATCTTACCAAAAAGAAAAAGAGAAACAATTTCATAGAATTGAATTGTAATGTAGGACTTGCAGGCTCCTATTGTAGAAAATCCGGCTCTGCCTTTCTGAGTACTCTCCTTTTTCCACGTATCTGTTGATTAGTTCAGGGCCTTACCACTGCTTCACGGGGACTTCACGATGATAGAAATCAGCAATTAACAATCTTGTACATCAAGATGAAGCACTTTCCTCTTTTCTTAGTCAGGAACATGTGCATCTGCGAAATTATGGGAACAGGAAGCTTGATAATGTATCACTTAGTGCTTGAGCCAGTAGTTGCGTAGCTGAGCCATATGGAGTAGTATTTCATCACGACCCTGATTGGTAACACTGCTAGTCATAATCCATGGTGGTGCAGTCTGGAAGAAGCCACGTATCAACTCCTGAAAATCATTCACATTTTCTTCTGGTCTTTTCCCCCCATTCTTTCTCTTCTTCCGCTTGTCACATTTGGTGAAGACCAATGTCATGGGAACCTGTAAGAACATATATAAGCCGTCATACATCTTTCCCTTTCGAATGAATAGCTACAATATTACATTCTTGTTCATCTTCCTATTCCCTTCCTTGCACAATTAAATAGTCATGCCCAACATGAAAAGCAGCAGCAGTCATGGAGAAGTGTTTGTTGAGCCCTTCTTAAACTCAAGCCAAAAACATATTGTTGTTGCCAATATACTTAGTACCCATCAAGTTAAAACAAGTGGGAGTTTTGTGCAGTGGGTAAGACCATTTTAACTGGCTGTAAACAGTCAAAAGAAGGGGAGCTGACAGATTGAAAACATAAATCTTTACTATTGACAGACACCAATAAACACGGGAAATAAGTCAATAAAGACAGGATTAATGGTTCGAAATTATTGAATAGTTTAAAGATCTAGTCCTGGTCGTTTTAATCATTTCACATAAACATATCTTTGTCTTTCCTTTTAAAGATTACAGAAAATGAAAGTACCTGATTCTCACCCAGCCAACTAGCATACTCAAGATCAATTTTCTTGGCAGGAATGCTAGCATCTATGAGAAGGAACACAGAAACCAGTGTTGATCGGTTCAGGAAGTAGTCTTTGGTAAATTTTTCCCAATCTATGCGAAGTTCATGTGGTGCCGCTGCATACCTATTCAGCATTCACAGCAGACAATGTCATGACATAGAGTTTAAATGATTAGGTTATAAACAGCAGAATCAACCTCCTGCTGATAGATGGTTCTCTTGACCCAAAAAATAAAATAAAAATTTTGTAGTCCAAACACAGAAATACTTGTAAAACCTGAAGGAGTGATAAAATTTGTTGCAAGTCTGATACCATGTTAGAAAATTAAAAGCAGATCAAAATGTTTTTTAAATTTCTATCTAAAATATATCAGACAATGCTCTCCCAGGCAATAAAGTAAAAGTAAACAAATTAACCCACCAGAACCAAGACCTAGAAGAAATGCTACTTTTTGAAGACCTGGAAGTTTTTTAATTCCCTAAAAAGCACAGCTCATATCCTATCAATCAATTGATGTCTTAGTCCTCAACTTCACCATTTTCACATATTACAAAATGAACAAAGGAACCACCGAAGAAGCAAGTACTCATAGCTTTCAGACATACCCATATCCAGGCAGATCCACCAGGTACCAGCTATCATTGATCCTAAAATGGTTGATGCATTGTGTCTTCCCTAGAAGGCAAAAAAGGAAATGAATAGTCAACTTGGAGATCCTTTTCAAGTACTAAAGAGCACATCAGAATATAATTGAAAGCTCTAGTTTAAAGTTGGTTAGTGTTTTTGTCAAGACATCCTTTATAATATATAAATCCAAAGTAAACCATCAGATACGCAAAAGTCTTAATTTCATTACACATCGGCGAAGAGTAACAGCAACAGAACATAAAAGGTAACTAGAATTCGAACATTTTTGAGATAATGAGAAGTAGGTCCGTTTACAAGGCAAGGTTAAATTAGTGAATGTGGTGACAAGAGAAGGGAGTGCCACTTTGCCACTTGAATAATTCATCTCAGACAGTAGAACTCAACAACACTATTGCTTTCTTCGCAGTTTCTGTCATTCACTGAAGTAGACAAGCAAACTTCATCAATGATAGTCCTAGTTCCCAGTAACATACAATATTCACTCTCTCAATGCAAGCACAATAATATCTAGTGTACCCTAACCATTTCAACCTGACTCACATTACAACTCACGTAAGCATTTGTTACCATAAACATTGCCCAGACACTCTCACAGTCTCACCACAATTACTTTCAAAATACAATAAATTCACATAGCCAAGACACCAATTAGTTTTTGGTATAAGCAAAGCAGGATTTGAACCCAACTCCCATATTTGACAACAAGAGAGTTTACCGTTGATCTAACTCGAAACTTGAACCATCAAATTCACATAGTAAACTACAAACAAAGAAAAAAATAGTTGCAAACTTGCAAATAACATTTCTCAAATTTAAAGTGCAACAACAGACCAGGTTTCTTCGACGTAAGGGCGAGTTTTTTTCGTCGAACAATCGAGTTAAGAAGCGAGGATTTGCCGACATTGGAGCGACCAACAAGAGCAAACTCAGGGAGCCCATCAGAGGGGCAAGACTGAGTGTCGACACTGCTTTTAACGAAGTCAGCTTGCGAAACCTGAGCGTCCCTAGCGTACTTACTCAGTACAATATTGGAACCCTTCAAGATTCTCGTACTCAACGAAGCGGCAGTGTCGGAAGAGACATCGGTATCAGGTGGGACAAAGAGCTTTTCGATTGAAATTGGGACATGGGTCTCTTCTGGGATATCGAGATTAGAAGTGGGTATTGGGATGGGTTCGGATGTGGTTGAGAGCGTGGAGTTGAGTGCAGAGAAAAGGGTGGATGTGGTTTTTGTGGGTAGTTTGGGTTTAGGGAGAAGATTGAAGTGGTTGTAGAGAAATGGTGTTTTTGTGAGGAAGATTGAGGAGTGTAATCTTGGTAGCTGATGAAGTATTACCATTTCGTTCTATCTAAAATTTTGTACCCGTTTTTTTTTTTTTTCTTGATATTTCTATGTGGCTAAGAGAGCAGACCATAAAAGCTCTGCTTTGTTCCTTGGTGTTGGAAAAGCCTAGCACAAGTGGGGGAGATAAATCTTGGGATTTTAGTTGAAAACGCGCCGTTTTTTTATCCGCCTACTAAAAAACGCCCATTCTCGTGTTTCTTGAGAAACGACATGTCGTTGTGAGTAATTTTTTTTTTTTTTTTGAGTAAGAAAGGAGGTTTATTTATTTATTTAAAAAAAAAAAAAAAAAGGCAGTGATCGATGATGCTTGAAAATTAGTAGGCTGAATGCTTCAGGCTACAACGGCAGTTGGATGACCTAAAAAGAAAGAAAAATACTATCGAAGGTGACTAGGGTGAACTGGTCCATGACTCACTGGCGGTTAAGTTAGTTTTCTCTCTAGAACTCAAGTATAGCGAGTGGATGAATAGTATAACATACCTTGGTTTGGTGAGGCTTAGTCACTTTTATGGAGAGTTTGGAGTGGGTCTACTTATTAGGTGCCACTAACATTGTGAGAGATGTATGGACTTAGTGGGGAGAGTTGAGCGAATTTCAGGGAATTCACCCCACGTTCCGAGATAAGAAATAGTGAAAAATGTTCAAAATTTTACTAAGTGTTTATTGATCATCCATACCTTTTCATGGTGTGGATAACCAGAATCTCATTGGACAACTGGTGACATACTTTGACGTCCTTATTTTATGTTCGTGGAGGATATTTCTCATTTCTCCTTTCCGAAGACAGTCTTGAACTTCACTAGTCTTGGACAACCATTATGGACAAAGACTACTTGTTTTTTTATCACCATCAGCTAGTACATCAAATTTGTCCAAGAGACACCTGTGAAAGGTGTCCAATTACAGGAACTAAAGGGCACTCGTGTGGATCCTTATACACAAAAAATCCCACGCATATTCACAGAACACAAAAGATGGACAATTAGTAAATGTTTTCAAAAAGCTAGCTTGCGTCCTCCTCTACTATAGAGTTTGCTTCATGGTATATGTGGTGTAGATGGACCACCAATTCCCTACTGAGGAGCATCCTGCAATAAGAAATTATAGGAAACATTTCTGGAGTCAAGTTCCCAAAAGAAGTTAGACATGTGAGAACAAAAATGGAATCAACATTTTTGATAAGTAAAGGAAAATATATATTAAAGAGGAACGCAGCCCCGTACATAGGAAATGTACGAAAAGGCAAATACATCAAGAAACCAAATTACAATGATCAACCAAAATAGGAAGAGAAAAACAAGAAAAAGATGGTATAGCTAGACACCATTCAAGAAGAGTAAAAAAGAAAAAAGACTTAAATTCAAGAATGGACCGTTCGAGACCGTCAAAGCTTCTGGCATTCCTTTCCCACCAGATACACCACATCAAACAGTGCGGCACCATCCTCCAAATAACTATGTTACGATGACGCCTGAAATTACAAGACCAACAATCCAACAAATCCACAACCCTTTGAGGCATCACCCAACAAATACCAAACAAGCAAAAGACCATACTCCACATCTCATAGGCCAAGGGACAGTGAAGAAGGAGATGATCAACAGATTCCCCACACCTTTTGCACATAAAACACCACTCAAGGACAACAAAATGCCTCTTCCGAAGGTTATCTATAGTTAGAATCTTGCCTAAGGCCGCAGTCCAAGAGAAAAAGGCTACCCTGGGGGGAACCTTCGATTGCCACAGCATTTTCCACGGGAAGGGAGAGGCGGTAGAGGGGGATAGAGAGTGATAATACTTGCTCACCACGAAACCCCCATTGTTGGCCGGCTTCCAACAAAGCTTGTCAGAACCAACACCTCGCACCCTAGTGGAGTAAATCATAACCATACACGAATCCAAAGATTGTGATTCTTGGTCATTCACTAGGCGGCGAAACTGAAGGTCCCAAAAAATTCTTCCATTAGCAAAACACATAACCTCAGAGACAGATGCATCTCTTGCCCTATAGATATTATATAAATTTGGAAACGCCTCCTTAAGAGGACGATCCCTGCACCACACATCATCCCAAAACTTCACACGAGAGCCATCACCCACGTCATACCGAAGGAACTTAGAAAGATTCAGCCAGCCTCTTCTGATGGACTTCCATAAACAAACACCATAAGCACCAGGCACGGATTTTGTACACCAACCACCCCACTCATTCCCATACTTCGCCTCAATGACCCTTCTCCAAAGGGCATCATTCTCCACACCATAACGCCACAACCATTTGGCTAAAAGGGCAGCGTTAAACCTTCTCAAGCACCGAATGCCAAGCCCTCCATTCTTTACTGGCCTACAAACCTTCGACCAACTTACTAAGTGAAGTTTACGTTCGTCACCTAAACCTTTCCAAAGAAAGTCCCTTTGCAAATCCTCCATCCGCTTGGCCACCTTGGCAGGAATAGGGAAAAGGGAAAGAAAATAAGTAGGCAGGCTAGAGAGAGTACTCTTAATGAGAGTGACCTTGCCCCCCTTAGATAAATACAATCTCTTCCAACCAGCTAGCCTTCTCACCATTTTCTCCAAAATAGGATTCCAAATCGTCTTATCTTTAAAAGAGGCACCCAACGGAAGACCAAGATATTTCAGAGCAAGAGTAGACACTCTACAGCCCAAAATCTCCACTAGCTCAAGCAAATTAGGCACATCCCCAACTGGAACCAATTCAGACTTATTTAGATTAATTTTTAGCCCTGACACCTCCTCAAATCTAGAAAGAATCCCACGCAGAACTGAAATATGATTACTGTCAGCATCACAAAAAACAAGAGTATCATCTGCAAATAACAAGTGGGACATCGTCACCAAGGAACCAGAAGCCCTCCCCACTGAAAAGCCCGAAAACTGACCTGACGCAATAGCAGCGTCCAACATACGGCTTAAAGCCTCCACAACAATATCAAAAAGAAAAGGGGATAACGGGTCACCTTGCCTCAGACCTCTAGAACTCCCAAAAAAGTTAGAAGGACAACCATTGATCAAAATAGAGAACTTAACAGTAGATATACAACACCTGATCCATCTTCTCCACCTATCGGAAAAGCCACATTGCTGTAACAAAAACAGGAGAAACTCCCAATTCACATGGTCATAGGCTTTCTCAATGTCTAGTTTGCATAACACCCCCGGAACCCCTGACTTTAGTCTACTGTCTAAACACTCAGAAGCAATCAAGACAGAATCTAAAATCTGATGGCCTTTCAGAAAGGCATTCTGAGATTCTGAGATAATACCATGAACCACCCTTCGCATTCGATTGGCTAGCACCTTAGCAATAATCTTATACAACCCTCCCACCAAACTAATAGGCCGAAAGTCTTTGATGTCCACAGCATCATTTTTCTTAGGAATGAGAGCAAGGAAAGTAGCATTAAGACTCTTTTCAAAAACCGCATGAGCATGAAAATTATGAAACACCTTCATAATATCAGTTTTCAACAAGCTCCAACAAGATTGAAAGAAAGCCATAGAAAAACCATCCGGCCCTGGCGCTTTATCACCGTTGAAATCCTGAACCACTCTAAAAACTTCATCCTCCTCAAAAGATCTGTCCAGCCAATTGACATCTTCCTCAGATAAGCTAGAAAATACAACCTCATCCAAAAGAGGTCTATGAACCTCAACCTCTGAGTATAACTGTCTATAAAAATGAGAGATGCACCCCTCTATGATCCCTTGATCCATGGATAACTCTCCATCCACCATAAGCCTATCAATGGTATTGCTTCTTCTATGAGAATTCGCAATATGGTGAAAAAATTTTGTGTTCCTATCTCCCTCTTTAAGGAAAAGAGCCCTAGACTTCTGCCTCCAGCAGATTTCTTCCAATAAGGTTGTTTTTTCTAATTCTCCCCGAATCCGATCCTTTTCCACACTCTCCTCCACTGATAGAACACGAACTTCCTCAATAACTTCCAACACATTGAGATCCTTCCACAGATTCTGCACCCTGAGCCCAATATTACCAAACTCCTCCACATTCCATCTTTTCAAATCCAACTTCAACATCTTCAATTTGTTAGCCAAAATAAAACTAGGAGAACCTTGGACACGATAGGACTCCCACCAAGAACACACCCTTTCCAAAAAGCCCTCATCCTTAAGCCACATGTTCTCAAACCTAAAAGGTTTCTTACCTCCAAGCAGATTTCCACCCTCCAGCAGAATAGGAAAATGGTCAGAAAGCAGTCTAGGAAGACGACGCTGGCAAACAGAAGGAAATTTCTCCTCCCAGTCCGCTGACAGAAGGAATCTGTCCAATCTAGAACTAGAAGCCACCTCTCTAGTGTTGGACCAAGTGAAATTCCCCCTAACCAGAGGCAAATCAATAAGGCTAAGCTCTAAAATAAAAGCAGAAAACCTATGCATAGCTGAAGAAAAATTTGCAGAACCAGAACGTTCAAAGGGGAACCGCACCACATTAAAATCACCTCCCACACACCAAGGCACTTCCCACCAACTACAAACACCAGATAACTCCTCCCATAATAGACATCTGTCACTATCACAATTGGGCCCATAGACACCAAAGAAAGCCCAAACAAACTGATCCACCACATTTTTGAATTTACAAGAGACTGAGAAACGACCCACTGCTTCCTCCACCTTTTCCACCACCCTATTGTCCCACATCAATAACACCCCACCTGAAGCACCCACAGAACCTAAATAAAGCCAATCCACATGATGACCTCCCCATAAACTGCAAATGACACCCCTGTTAATTAACTCCAACTTAGTTTCTTGTAAACAAACAATATCAGCTTTCCACTTACGAATCAAATTACTAACCCGAAGTCGCTTCTCCTGCTCATTCAACCCTCTCACATTCCAAGAAACAATTCTTAAATTCATTGATGCACTACAACAGCCCGATCCCTAACTGCACTCCTGCTCCTATCTGTCTCATTATCCTCATCCCAAGAACTCAATAAATTCTTTAAGTCACGATGCCCTTTATGCCCAGCCTTAACCAACTTCCTCTGAGAGGCTACATCCAACATCCTTTTTTTTCTTCGTTCTTCTAAAGCTAAGAGCAAACCTATAACTTGTTCTTCAAACCCCTCCAGCGAGGTCCCAACAGATTTCTGGAAAGCTTTTATTCTGTTGGTTACCCAAAGAGACAACTTAGAGTCGTCGACATCCACCGAACACCCTCTTTTCTCTGCCATAGGGAACTCCATAACCACTGAATTGTCCACTGCCAGAGGTGCCACATCAAGTGGTTCACCTAAATGTTCCCAATTCAGCAAACCCACCTCAAAGTCCCAAGTCTCACCCTCTGACCCAAACTCAGAGTCAACAGAACCCACAACACCATTATACTCAGATACCCCACTGCCATACTGCCCCTCTATAACAAGAGAATCCATACCTGAATTATAAACACCCTCCGAGGCAGTCAGGTCTGACACGGAATTAGGGGAGCGATAAGCTGAGAGCGGGATAACTATTTTCCTCCCATCCCGAAATTCAATCTTCCAATCATTGAAGTCACCCCATGTTCTGCTCAGGCCACCTACAAAATCACTGAGTGTAGGACCAAAATCATGAGGAATTTTGGAGAAGATCTGGTCAGGCTTCTCCGACTGAGAAGACCTTACCGATTCATTCTCAAAAATCCCCTCCTCCGACCCCAATCCATCCTCGTCACTCGTCGGAAAACAACCACCCATCACCGGAAAGCAACAACCCACCTTTGGATTGATGGGAGTCGACACAACTGGTGGCTTACTTGGGAGAATCTGTGGAAGCCCAAGAACAGAGGGAGCCGCCGAAGACCCCAAGCCTGAAACCACCTGGTGAGAAACCGAAAGAGGAGCTTTGCATGCAAAAGAAGTGTTCGCACCATCCGTAAACGAGATCCCGGTCCCCGCAACATGGCCATCCGATACGCAAGGCAGAGATGAAGGCCCACACTGTGTGTCGGAGTGGCAATTTGGAGAGGACAACGTAAACGAGTCTTCAATAGGCTGATTAACACAGGGGTTGGGTTTAGAGCAGACATTTACAGACTTAGACTTAACAGTCAAAGCCTGAAGAGGCCCAACGTGGGCTTTGGGTTTCCAAGTAGATTGGGCCGCTGGCCCACTTCCTTTCATTAACACATTTTTAAAGCTGTGTGGCTTAATATTGTCACTGGGCTGCTCAGCAACCAGGCCCACCTCACTAACCTTAGAAGAAGTCACCTGCCACTGCCCATCAGTCCCACGTTCCACGCGCAAAGAGATATTCAATGTCGGCGAAGTAAAACCACTGCTACACGCAGCACCCTTAATGACTGAAGTGACAACCTCCCCATCCCTATCCTTTACAATCCCGGAATTCCCTCTCCAAGAAAAATTCGGATTCAAAATTTGAAAACCTGACATCAACTCCTTCCCTTTGTAAACACCACCATCAGGTTTTTACCGGAACTTCTCCAACACCCCCACCGGCTTCGTGTTGGTCCTACAAATCTGACCACCGAGATTTTGGCTGACCGGAAATAAAATCTTCCTCAAATGGACACCAAGTCTTCTCCAGCCGCTCCCAGCCTTTCCTTCCGGAATAACGATGGAACCCCTTCGGCGGCCTTTGACTAATTCAGAGATCAACACAAAAGTGCCATGGGCATTGGAGCCCAGCTGAAGAATAAAAGTTCTATCTCCCTCCCGAACGATTCTCGCAAACTGACCTGTCTGATGCTTAGTTGCCAACTCCTCAATATGAAACAAAATTCTCTTCGCACTCTCCTTACCCATACATACCGAGCAAGTGAATTGCCTACCTCTTTCATAGATACATAAAGAGAAAAATGAACCCCCTTCCTCAACAGCAAACTCAAAAGATTTAGACTCAATAAAAACAAAAGAAGAACCACCCATAACTACAACTGATTAGTTATGACATACCAGCATTGCATAAACTTAAGATGCAAAAGATTTCAAGATGAAATTCTTAACTGACATTGATTAAGTCAATCAAAAATAGAGGAAGAAGAAGAAAGAAAGAGAAATAAGCACACAACCATACACATAAATAAGCACATGTAGGCTTTTTTGTAAGCTTTTTAATGTATTTGTTTCCAAGGTTTGATAAATAATTTACTTATAAAAAAAAAAAATTTAAAAAGGTTTGATGAATAATTCCTATGGAATCAACATTAACATTTAAAAATTTAATACCCATGTCCAAGTAGTAATTAAACCTTGTCTAACAGCCCATAATGCAGCCTTATTATTAATAAGCAATCTTGATGTAACAAAAAAAATCTGCCACTCATTTTCCTAGGTGATCACGAATAATGAGTATTTTCTTTCTCTTTTTTTTTTTTTTTTTTTCCTTCTTTAGAAAAAATGCAAAATATACCTTTGAATTTTGAATCATAATAATTAAATTAATGTTCAAATCATTTGAAGGAGTATTTTTGCTTTGTTTTGGGTTGGATGATACAAACACTTAGATATAAAAAAACAAAACTTGGGAAGAAGGGAGATAAAAATATGATTTTCTATTATTTGGTTAGAGTGAAATAGGAGGGGAAAGACAGCCGAGTGGTTGAAGTTTTTAACCTAATTTTACCTATTTTTTCCCCTTCCAAATTAGTAAGAAAAGACAAAATAAAAGAACAAATTTACCCCCACTTTTTTTTAATCATTTTACTTTTAATAATAAAGGCATAATAATAATTCACTATTTATTCTTTCACATTTTCATCCTTACTACTAAAGAAAAATAAAAAATATATTTTATTTTCCCATTTTTTCATTATTCCAATCAAACATATAGATAAAAAATCACTTTAAAAACATAATCAAATTTAATGGATCAAATAAAATGGTTAAAGTGTAAACTATAACTTAAAGTTTCATAATTTGAAGTTACCTTTTCAAGTTACATTCTCTTTGCATTAACATTTATTTCATCCATATTTTTCATTAAGATAATATGTGTTTTTTTAGCCTAAAAAACTTTAAATAATTAAAAAAATTAAAAAAAAAGGTAAACTCAAAATTAAAATTGATAGATGTTCAAGTAATTGACTATTAAAAAAAGGAAAAAAAAAAATTGACTCGTTTGCAGTTGGAAACCTCTCTTTCTAGTTCTACAATATACATATCTTAAAAAAAAAATCTTATTAATTTATAATATTTTATGTCACGTTTATCTCGGTTAATAGAAAAATGAGAAAAGAAAATATTTTCCAAAAACTCCAATTTTCACAGATTCCACAGGCTTTTAACTTTGGTCCCTTCCTAGCTAGCAATCACTCTTCGTTCCTCGATCAGATCGATCTCTCTATCTGCACCTAACTCAACGAGACCTCTCCATAGATCTTACCCACTGTACGGTTCAGAACCGTACCACAACTCAGCTCAATTCCGATCGCTCCGCCATGGCTCCTCCCGCGCAATCTCAGCGCTCTTCCTCTCCCTCTCAACCTTCCGGGTAACTCTCTCTAAAACCCTGAGCTGTTTGGTTCTTGATAATTCTGGGAAAGTAGATTAGAATTTAAAAACAGAAATTCTTTTTTGATTTTTTAGGTTTTGGTTTAGTTTTAGTTATCGTTGTTGCTCCAGATATGAAAATTCTTTGATTCAAACATATAATTGCGTTGTTTTAATTTCCATATATTCAAACTTAATTTTAATGTTAATTTGAGTGATATAATGCATTAGCAAATAAGTAATTGCATTGCCAATAATCGTTGATTGTTTTCGTGTTTGGTGCTCTATTGGTTTTCACATTGTCGAAAACTTGATTCTGAATTACTGAGAAAAGCATTTGCATTTGCATTTGGCTTAGTTGGTTTATTATTGCTTATATTGTTGAAATTTTAGAAATCCGGAATTGCATAGGCTTTTGTTTTCATATTTTATGACTTTGAAACCTTACTTGGAATCTGATTCTCGGCCAGAAAAGGCGAAGTCTCAGACTTAAAATCACAGCTCCGGCAGCTTGCTGGAAGCCGGGCACCTGGGGTTGATGATTCGAAGCGCGATCTGTTCAAGAAAGTGATCTCATACATGACTATTGGCATTGATGTGTCGGCTGTTTTTGGGGAGATGGTGATGTGCTCAGCAACATCAGACATTGTTTTGAAGAAGATGTGTTATCTCTATGTCGGGAATTATGCAAAAGTCAATCCTGATCTTGCACTCCTGACGATCAATTTCCTTCAGAGAGATTGCAAGGATGCAGACCCCATGATTCGGGGGCTTGCATTGAGGAGCTTGTGTTCGCTACGAGTGGCTAATCTTGTGGAGTATTTGGTGGGGCCCTTGGGATTGGGGTTGAAGGACAATAGTAGTTATGTGAGGATTGTGGCAGTCATGGGGGTTTTGAAATTGTATCATATATCGGCTTCAACATGTGTTGATGCAGATTTTCCTCAAACGCTGAAGCATTTGATGCTTAATGACCCAGACACTCAGGTTACTTTTCTATGCCTATCATTTTGTACATTTTCCTTTTGTTATTTCCTCAATCCAAGTATTTTGGCAATGTTAAAATGACTTTTTATGCTTTACTTTAAATAAGGGAAATGTTTGTATGTTCTCTGACATAGTGAGTTTTCAAATTATTGTTTCCTCAGGTCGTTGCAAATTGTTTAACTGCCCTACAAGAGATTTGGAGTGCAGAAGCAAGTACCTCTGAGGAAGCATCCAGGGAGAGAGAAGCTTTGCTTAGCAAGCCGGTTGTATACTACTTTTTGAATCGGTATGTTCTATAGCCTAGACATTTACAATAAATCTGTGAATTATTTTAAGGAAAACCACATCTTTATAACATCTATTTTAACCTCTAATAGGATCTAACACAATTATTGGTTCTGTTATGTTTTTCTCTTATTAATAACCATGGCTGTTTTATGAGCTCTATAAGTTTGATAAATGTATCTAGTGGATTGTTCTTGTGAAAGAATACATGAACAAGAATTGCTTATTTGATTGAAGCAGATTGTGGTAATTACAATGTTACACATAGATGATGAAAACTTTGATTACAGTGTTTTTAATCAATTTACCGCTATGTGGCCATTATGATATTCCCTAGTACTGCTGGATTGTAATCTGACAGGTAGAGAAGAAGGGCCTTGTTGCATGCATGGGATGATAACATTGAAGTATTACTTATATATACAAAAGAATCATTTGAAGTTACAGAGTGAATGTCATTTTGTACCATAGATACTGTAGATTGTTTTGGTAAATGGTTGATAAAAAAAAAAAAGTTTGAATAGTGAAATTCCTTGTAGTACGTGTAGAAAAACCACAATTTATCATCCCTTACTAGAATATTTTTATGAAAGTTAAAAATAAAAAAGCTGACATCTTCATGTTTTGATATGCAGGATTAGGGAATTCAGTGAATGGGCCCAATGTCTTGTACTTGATTTGGCTGCTAAATATGTACCCTCAGATAACAATGAGATATTTGACATCATGAATCTCCTTGAAGATAGACTTCAGCATGCAAATGGTGCCGTAGTCTTAGCAACCATCAAACTGTTTCTACAGCTGACTTTGTCCATGGCTGATGTTCATCAGCAGGTGCTTATCAAAGCCTTTCTTCTTCATTCTTTTAATTCAAACTGTTGAGAAACTGTGTAGTATATCTAAATTACAAAAGAGTTCCTTGGATTTTCATAATGATGGATGTGCTATCTTAAATTAAAAAAATAACTTTTGGCTATTACTATTTTAGTCTGGACAGCCCTCATTTCAATGAGGTTTAGACCACCTGGTATATGTTAAGCCATTGAAACACAATTCTACTTTATTTATCGTTTCAGACATGATTTTATGGGCAGGTAATCTTTATTACATTGTTACACCTTCTTTGATGCATGTCATTGTGGAAAAAATTGACTCCATCTTGTAACACTTGAGTTATTTTCTTGTGGTCAGCTTTTCTCTAATAAGAACTTTTACTGTTATTAGGTATATGAACGTATTAAAGCCCCTCTCTTAACACTAGTGAGTTCAGGAAGTCCAGAACAATCATATGCAGTTTTAAGCCACCTGCATCTCTTGGTGATGCGTGCACCATATATATTTTCCTCAGATTACAAACACTTCTATTGCCAGTATAATGAGCCATCTTATGTCAAAAAATTGAAGCTTGAAATGTTGACTGCAGTGGCCAACGAGAGTAACACATATGAAATTGGTAAGCACACAGCATCTCAATTTCATTTCTTAGGGTCTCCAACCAAAAAAGATTGGGAAAATCTGTGTACTGTCATATTTGGTGACCCTGTCTCTGGTCACAGGTGCTGTTATTCTTTGTTAGCTTTCATGTATCACTGATGCATGACCACCTTGAGTCTCTTTCAGTGACGGAATTATGTGAATATGCTGCAAATGTTGATATTCCTATTGCAAGAGAGTCAATTCGGGCTGTTGGGAAAATAGCACTGCAGCAATATGATGTGAATGCAATTGTTGATAGGCTTCTTCAGTTTCTGGAGATGGAAAAGGACTATGTGACTGCTGAAGCTCTGGTAAGTGGTTATAGTGTAAATCTAATATGCCAGTGCGGTGACTTTAATTCCTGAAAAACGTATGTTCATTGCTTAACTATATCTCAACAGGTTGATTGCACATTCCGGGTTCTTCTGTGCAGGTGCTTGTCAAAGATCTGCTAAGGAAATATCCACA
The DNA here is from genome assembly GCA_023621385.1 of Quercus gilva. Lineage (NCBI taxonomy): Eukaryota > Viridiplantae > Streptophyta > Magnoliopsida > Fagales > Fagaceae > Quercus > Quercus gilva. The sequence continues at coordinate 15,772,046 of CM042484.1, read as the reverse complement.
ATGGAGTCAGGATTGCATTGCAGTAGTTGGGAATATCAGCAGCAAAAATGTTCAAGAACCTAAGGCCAAGGCAGCTCTGATATGGATGTTGGGGGAATATTCACAGGAAATGCATGATGCTCCTTATATATTGGAGAGTTTAATTGAAAATTGGGATGAAGAACATTCAGCTGAGGTAATTAAGCTGCTTGCTCTACATAGTGTTCTTGTGATGCCTTTGCTATGGGCTTCATGTCCTTTATATACACTTCTTTGTGGTTTTTAATTTTTTAGGGGATCTGATTTACTTGTCAAAAGTTGTTCTCTTGTGAAAAGTAGGTTATTCAAAACAAATAGGCCAGTTTAATTTCCCTGGGATCTTACTTATCAAAAATATCCCTGGGATCTTCAAATGTTTCATAGCAATGTAATTGTAGGCTTATATGCTATGAGTTCAGTCATCTATTCCACTCCACATGTTGAGCAGTGTTCTGGATTGAATGTCAAGTGCTTTATTGTCTCATCCCATCTATGTTATTTTTTGTGACATAACAAAATATTTATTTAACAGTTCATTCTAGTATGAGCCATATTATGGGTGCAATCTTGAATCTGTAGGGATGACAAAATGTCCCAGCCCTGCCCTCACCCATGCAGGTTTTTCCCGTCCGGAAGAGGGCACAGGATGGGGAATGATTTTGCCTGCCCTGCCCCAAGTGTGTGTGTGTGTGTGTGTATATATATACACACACACAATTTTATTAATATTTTTATGAATATCCTATTATGATCCTCCAAAATTCTCGTCTCTCTCTTCCTACTCTTACTGCTGCACCTTCCCCTTGTTATCTCTCACTCTCATCAGTGCCAGCCCACCCCATTAGGGATGGCAAAATGCTTTTGCCTTGCCCCAACGTGCTCCACACTGTTACCATCCCTAATTGTAAGAGATGATGCAATACTTTCACAACTTATATGCTGTGGCTTGAATTATAGACTTAAAATGTAAGATACACACATACACACGCGCACGAGTTAAGTTCAAGTTACCCTTGGTGTAATTTTAACAAAAGCTACACCACTTAATAACTTTAATAATTTGCGGATCCCACTGTTAGATCAGATGTTCTCGCCCTCTGATGTCATTTACTTTCAAATCCATAAAATTATTCATTTACTATATTTTGAAGTCATAAAACTAAAAATTCGAATAAATTATAGATGAGATGATTTTTAACATGATTTTTAAAAACCAGACCAGACCGGCTGGTCTGATCGGTTCAACCGGGAACCAGGCACCAGTCCGGTCTGGTAAAAACCCTCAAAACCGGTGAAAACTGGCCAAAACCAGGTTAAACTGGGAACTGGAGGCAAAAACGGTTTTTGCCCCAGTTCGGTTTTTAAAACCATGATTTTTAATCTCCAATCATCTTGATATTTGATGCGCACTATGGGTATTGGATAAAGATGTTTAAATTGGGTTTTGACAAAATGCTTGGCAAATAAAAAAATCTTAGATAATTTCTTGTCTGACTAATTTTAAAGATTGAATTTATAGTGTTGTGCTTTTGATTACTTCATTTACTTGTTTAGTGATGGGCTATCACATTGCTCAGGTTCGTTTACATCTTCTCACAGCAGTAATGAAGTGTTTTTTCAAGAGGCCACCTGAGACTCAAAAAGCCTTGGGAGCTGCACTGGCTGCAGGTCTTGCTGATTTCCACCAGGTCATGGTTGATCTGTATTGTTATTGTTATCATGATTAGTATTATCATCATTATCACCATTATCATAATCATCATTGGTATTATAATTATTATTATTTAAGGTGATAATCTTCTCACAATATTTACCTCTTTTTCTTTTTGAGATGATAAAATTTTTCTTAAATGTTATCAATACTTAACTAAGTTTTCGATTACTTTGTATAAAATGTTAAATTTAAAGTTTTATTTGATTGCAGGATGTTCATGATAGAGCCTTGTTCTACTACAGGGTTTTGCAACACAACGTCTCTGTAGCAGAACGTGTAGTGAACCCTCCAAAACAAGCTGTTTCTGTCTTTGCTGATACTCAGAGCAGTGAAATCAAAGATCGCATATTTGACGAATTTAACAGTTTGTCTGTTGTGTACCAGAAGGTAACTGCAGTGGATAATCTTCTCACAATAATTTGTTTCATATTCCACATTTATGGGACAAAAATGGCATCTCCTCCCTTTAAACATGGGGTTAACAGTGATATCACTGGTTCATTCTGCTTCATTGTCAGTTAAAAATGTGCCAAGCAAAAAATATTGGAACACATTGACATGATTTTTATTTTTTTTATTGGTAAGTCACACAAACACCCAGTTGGTGTTGAACCCACAAATTTACCCTCCACCAAACACCTGCAAGGGGAGGAGGTGCCAGTTGAGCTAGAGCTCATTGGAAACATTATTTACTTCCTTATCAATTGAGATACCTTAATTCCAAAAAATCACCCCTTCCCACTGTATATGTAAGTGCTCTTTGTTGGCAGTGATCATATTTGGCTTGTCCACAATGGATTAGGGTGAGGTTCAAATTGACTGATCCGTATAATTTTGCAGCCTTCCTACATGTTTACTGATAAGGAGCACCGGGGGCCTTTTGAGTTTTCAGACGAACTTGGAAATCTATCTATTGGGGCAGAATCTGCAGCAGGTACTGTTGTTCCAGCTCACAGTGTTGAGGCAAATGACAAGGATCTGCTTTTAAGTACTTCAGAGAAGGAGGAAATTAGAGGTCCTAGTAACAATGGATCTGCATATAGTGCTCCTTCATATGATGGTTCAGCTGTATCTGCTGCATCACAGGCATTATCAGAGTTGACCATTTTAAACCCCAGTGTACCAGGGCTTACTCCACAATCTAGCTTGGCAATTGATGATCTCCTTGGATTAGGTCTACCAGAAATCCCTTCACCTGCACCTGCTCCGTCACCTCCTCTTTTGAAGCTTAATTCAAAAGCTGTTCTAGATCCAGGCACTTTTCAGCAAAAATGGCGCCAACTGCCAATATCATTATCACAGGTTTACTCCTAAATTATGGCATTACATTGATAATTCTCTGTTTGTTTTTATTGATGCTCCTTTTTCACTTTGTAACAAATGTTATGTTAGTGTTTTTTACATTGGTAGCACAACTCCTCTATAAAGTGCTTCTATATTAGCCTGAGTTGTGGTTTGATTATCCTTGGGAAACAATAGGAATTGAAAACGAACCATACCTATTCACCTCTGGCCTACCAATATGCCACTTTTGGCCTCTAGAGGTATTTCTACCAGCTTTTGTATTACCAACAGTTCTCATAGATCATATTATTTAATCTGGTGCAGGAATATTCTGTTAGTCCTCAAGGAGTTGCAGCATTGACGACATCTGAAGCCCTCCTCCGGCACATGCAAGGCCATTCCATCCACTGCATTGCATCAGGTGGACAATCCCCTAATTTTAAGTTCTTCTTCTTTGCACAAAAGGCAGAGGAATTGTCCACATTTCTTGTAGAGTGTATAATTAACACATCGTCAGCCAAAGCACAAATGAAGATCAAAGCTGATGATCAAAGTGCATCCCAGGCTTTCTCAGCTTTGTTTCAATCAGCTCTCTCCAAATTCGGTGTGCCTTAAGGATTTAATTATATCCCTTCAGGGCCCAGCAGAAAATTGGTTATTTCCTATATTTATTGAAAAATCCTCCCACTCTCCGGAGAGGTTGGAAATGAAATAATATGAAATGAAAGAGAGTGGTAAAAGAACCTTACTCTTTAGCAGTAGATCATTGTATAATGTAATTGAAGATGAGAATTCTCTGTTTTTGTTTTTCCTCCCACACCATAGTTGCTGTATACCTCTCGCAATCTTGATCACAGGGCATTGTCTTGTAGGAACACATGTCAATTGTTTCAGTTATGCATTTAGGTTAGTCTTTTTTTTTTCTTTTTTTTTTTCTTTACCTTTTCTAGTAAGATTTTTTTTCCTCTCTGTACCATGATGTGGAGCTGGCCTGAACTTCTGCACTTTTCCTTGTATCAGAAAATTTCTGAAGGTTTTCTTTTTCCTTTTTTGGTGAGTGAACTTCTTTTCTAGATGCATGTAGATGTTTTTTCTTACAGACTTCTGTACTTTTCCTGTATCAGAAATTTTCTGGAAGGTTTTCTTTTTCTTTCACAAAAATTATGTTAGTGTTCTGTATTCTTGTATCATTTGGTCAAAATTTGTGAAAATGAGAGGAACAAGCACAAGCTATACTACGTTTGTGCGAAGGACAAGTTTGGTTGTGGTATTCAATGATGGTTTTTGCCCACCAATGAGCAAACAGTGTCAGCATCTGTCGTTGATATAACTGTATTGTTAAGGGAATTGTAGCAACTATAAGGGAAGAGATTCATGGCAAAGAGATGTTGGTCATTGCATTCATTGTGTGCCTTATACTTGGTTTTTTGCTTAAGTAGACAATGAATGTGTATAATGAAGTACACACTTGGGTAAGCTTTGTTTTGGAAAGATCATCAAACATCCACGATTTGGTTTGGTGATACAAAATCCAAATAGGTTTGGAAATCTAATCGCCATACTTTTAAGAGAATTTTTATAATTCTGTATATTAGATATCCTCTATTTAAAGGTTTAGACATCTCACGGTCGAGGGAATTTGCAAACTAGCAGAGTGAGAAGAAAGAATATCATAAGTTAACATGCGGTTAGAAGAAAATTACAAACTAGCATCTCGAGTTCTATAGACTCAATTTCAGTCTAAAACTCGATAATTAAATACTCGATTCTCACTTGGTGAGTTGGAAATATGTTGCCAGATAAATCTCACGTCTTATAGACTCGAGTTCTAAAAAGCAAAATCGAGTCTCTAAGACTCGATTTTGGTACTTGAAGAACAACAAACCTGAAGAAGAACAGAGGAACGATCTGACGACGAAGAACAAATGAACGGTCTGACGAAGAATAGAGATGAAGAACAGAGGAAGAACAAAGGAAGAACCAAGAACGCTGGAGCTCCAATTGGACGATTGAACGCTGGGTGGGCGATTGCACGAAGAATGCTGGGCAATTAAACGTGGATTTTCTTCCACATCGGCTCCCACCACTTACAAATCGAGACTTAAAAACTTGAGTTTTAAACACTCGAGACGTTAGTTTACAGTATTGTTTTGAAACGTGACAACTAACTAAATTTTTTGATATTTAATATTATTTGGAAAAAAAAATTCCTCATGGTCCAAGGGATTTATAATATTGTGTATATCAAACATCCAAAACAAGTTTAGAAACTTGATATGCACTATTTTTTTTATTTTTGATAAAACACGCAAGAACTTTATTGGGAAATATTAACAATAAATACATCATGAAGAAGAGTTTGTTCTAAAAAATAAAGACTTTCTTCAATCAAACAAAAAAATCATCAATACCTATAGCATGTTTAGCTAAAAGATGAGCATGAATATTGCCCTTTCTATAAATATGAGAAAATTTAATGCTTTGGAACTCATAAGACATAGCTTGAACTTTTTTTTTTTTTAGAATGAATCCGTGTAATTTTATTAAGGTAAATCAACTATATCCAATTGTAAAATCGAAACAATATGTAATGGAACATTTTCCAACTATACTTAAAAATCTGGTATGCGTATAGCATATTTTGCTAGACTATGAGCTACACTATTACCGTTTCTCTTAACATGAGAATACAACAATCTTACAAAATTATTTGCAAACACCTTCATAAATCAGATTAGCAACAAAAACACTGTTTATTTAGGTGATATGCACTAGTTTAGAAAACTGATATGCACTATTTATTTAGGTGATTACACACATTCACAACTTACTTAGGAAATAAAACTCTCTCTCAAAAAAAAAAAAAAAATTTAGGAAATAAAAAATCTAATTAGTTTGGAAACGAGATATTTTAGACCTATAGAATTTCCAACTTCTTCCAAACAAGAAACGACGTCATTTTCCTCCGCATATCCCTGCGTCCAAACACCCCCTTTCCATTTCCACTCCTCAAACGTAAAACCCAGCCACCAACAAAGTAAAAAAGAACAGGAAAACAATGGCAACAATTCTCAGGGTTTTATCAATCTCTTCTCAAAGAGGTTTAACGTTAACATCAACGCCTCAGTTTCTGGTAATACAACGTTTGTTCTGTAACAGCAAACTGCTCAATCCCATTTCCAATCCTCTTGTGGCAAAATTGCTTCAGGTCCCAAACTCACGAATTAAAAGTGCACTGGATTCAGAGGACACTTCTGCTCTCAAAAGCTTCGGAGATTCCTGGGAATCCCTTGTCATTTCTCTCAGATCTTCGTCTCCTCAGAAAGCCCACCTGGTAATTTTCAAATTTCAGTCTTTTTTTCTTTCTTTCTATTCACCACTTTGCACTGTTTGGTCTCTGAGAAAGTGTGAGAAAAGAAAGGAAAAATGAAAATTTGAAACTTTTATCATAAAATGGAAGGTGATTTTTTTTTTTTTTTTTTTTTTTTTTTTTTTTTCCTGGGTAAGTTTCTATCTTCCTTACGTTTACACAGCAACCAAATGGAGCATTGAATAGAAACAATAGAGGATTTTTTCCGCCCAAGTTTCTTAAAACTTTGTTTCATAAATATGTGATTTTTACATGAAAGTTTGAGCTTTTCTGTAATTTGTGATCAGTGGCCAATGTATTGGTATTGAACCATAAACTGAAAGTTGTGTCTGTGACTGTGAGCCTGTGAGAGTGTGAGTCTGTTACTGGTCATAAAGTAAGAATGTCATATTGTCGTGTTTGGAATTTGAATAGTTTGCAAGCATTTGAATCCTGGTATATTTGTGATATTTCATGTGAACTTTTTAGTACTGTAATCCCATATTGTCATAGTTTTCAAATTCACAGTTATACCCATAATATCCAATTATTTGAGTGGTCAGGTTTTGGAATGGAGACTAGAGAAAATGCTGGAGGAGAACGTGAGAGACCACGATTCCTTCTCTGAGTTGATGTATCTATGCGGAAAGGTTCAGAATCTCCCTCTCGCTATGCGTGTCTTTACTTCTATGGAGGCTCATGGAGTTAAACCCACTTCTTCTGTTTTCAATTCCCTTATAAGTGCTTGCTTGTCTTCAGGTAATTTAGTGACAGCCCGCAGCTTATTTGAGATAATGGAGAGCTCTGAGGGCTATAAGCCTAATTCTGACACTTACGATGCTTTCATATATGCGTTCTCAAGTTTGGGAAATGCTGATGCCATGCAAGCTTGGTACTCGGCCAAAACGGCTGCTGGGTTCTCCATTGATCTTCAAACCTATGAATCTCTCATTTCAGGTTTTGTTAAAGCAAGAAAATATGATAGTGCTGATAAATTATATGAAGAAATGATGGCGTCTGGAGTCATGCCTAACATTCCTATATTGGAGAACATGCTTGAAGGGCTTTGCAAGCGGAAAAGTTTTGATCAAGTGAAAGAGTTCTTGAAATTTGTGCTTGATGGTGGGTGGGAAATTAGTAGCCGGATGGCTGAGAGGCTTGTGAGGTTGTATGTTGCAGTTGGGACAGTGGAAGATATGGAGGAGTTACTTGTAACTGTAATGAATGCCAATCAAGCTTCTGAGATTCTGTCACGGGTGCACTGTGGGATTATAAGGATGTATGCCAGTTCAGATAGATTGGATGATGTAGAATATTCTGTTGGTAGGTTGTTAAAACAAGGTTTGTCATTCAACTGCCCAGATGATGTTGAGAAGGTAATTTGTTGTTACTTCAGGCAGGCAGCTTATGATCGTCTAGACTTATTTTTGGAACATATAAAGGGTTATTATGTGCTCACAAGATCAACTTATGATTTGTTGATAGCTGGCTATCGGCGAGCAGGTTTATCTGAAAAATTAGATATGGTTATGAAACATATGCTGTCAGCTGGATTGTCATAGCATCCCGTATCATGTTCAAAGAAAATTGCTATGATCTTTCATATGTAAGTGTAGCATTGACTGAAGCCTGCAATGCATACAAATGCTTCTGTGTAGGGATTCCTCTGTGTAGAATTGAGCCATTCCCCTAATAGTTTTGCTTGTCAATAGGTTGATTCTCTTGATTCTTTTATTGACATACTTCTGGTTATGTTGTGTTGGGGTCTTTTCACTACAACGTGTTGTACTATGATACATTAATGGCTAGAACCAGATTTATGGGATAGTCGAGTCTGAAACTTGTACTAACGGGTTGTGCGTTCTGTTCCCGTTGTACTGCTAATAAGTAAAGTTACATGAAGGATTATGTAGAAAATGAAATTAGCAATATAGGGAAGAAATAACTTTTCCTTCATCGAGGTAGCTTTATCATAAAGCATCCAACAATGTTAAGCGTGGTTGTGAGGTGATCTAGTACTGTTAGAATTATTTGTATAGCCTTCAACAAGTTCTAGTTGCTTCTTGGTGTCGAAAGGTATCCAGCAGCACCACATGATATTCAGAGGTTCAACAAGAGTGTCCAAGATTGGCAGTGAGTGAGAGATTCAGTTGAGACAAAAGACATCCAGCACCAAACAACACTAGCTGTTAGTTGTGACATATGAGTTCAGGTGGCAATGCAAGTACAAATGTGAGTTATCCAGTGGTGAGAAATACAAGCATCAATAATGTTAGAGCTTGTTATGTAGAGGATGCATAATGGTGAGGAATCACATAGCATGGCAAGAAGAGTGAGGAATCACGAGTTCGCTTCCAGAAAAACCAACAAGACGAGATTTATATATTCGGTGAGATAGTGAGATCAAGATAGAAGGCTTAGGAAAGTCTTTATGATGCGTGTAGCAAAGCCAAGATAATCTGTTTAGTAAGATCATGATGGTGCATTGGGTAAAGTCAAAATAACTGTAAAGCTAAAATAAAAGCATCCAGCAACGATAAGCAAATGTGTCTAGTGTGTTTGGTGAACTTCAAACTAATGTGTCCAACAGGGTTAAAAGTTTGACCATATGACAAATTAAAAGTATTTGGCGAAACCCATATAACGGAATCTAGTGAAATTGGTCTTTAAGAGTCTGATAATGCTGAACTCTTGAGAATCTAGTGAGGTCAATTTGTCAAAATCTAAGTAAGGTTACAAAATAAGTCAAATAAGCTTAAATAGACATGTCTAGGATGAGTGTGGATAAAATTAGACTAAGAAATTATAAGTCTATTGCAATATATACTAGCTTTATATCATCAACTAATATTCTTTCCACCACATGCGGTAAATACAAAAAGACAACATAGTATTCTTTCCACCATAGTATGCTTCCCTGTCTTCGAATGGACCTTATCCTCGTATCAAAAAAAAAAAAAAAAAAAAAGGAATGGACCTTAACCTGTGGTCTGACTTTCACGCCCTTAACGTGTGGTTTGACTTTCACGCCCTTAACGTGTGGTTTGACTTTCACGTTTTGAGTATAAAAAAATAAAATAAATAAAATAACCTTCAGTACTTTTTTAATTGGTGATTTTTTTTTTTTAAAATATACAATATACAATTGTAAGTGATAGTGGGTTTTAATCTCCACATTTTATTTAGTTAGTGGGTGATATAATAGTTTTTCATTAAAACAAAAGGAGATTCCAGTTAAATAAATACTGGAGGTAAGTCAAACCTGTCCAGAATAACAATACAAGGGTCCAACAATGCTAAACAAATGTGTTTAGCGAAGACATGAAAAAAGGGTTTAGCAAACTTATGCAAATATGTTCGATAATGATGAAGTTTTTTAATCATGGCAAGATGTGTACAATGAGTCATAAAATTAAAAAGAAGTAAAGTAATTTAAACATCTCTAGTATATGTAAACATGATCAATATTAAAGCAATATAAATTACTTGGTTTTAACTCATTAACTCTCCTTTAATGAGTTAGAGAGTGAGGGGGCACATAGCTTTTGCTGAAGCATGTCAACCGAAGTGAAGTTGTTTTCTCCTTTTTCTTGCCGGAAGTACTGTTTCATTCAGCTAGATATTTGGATGGTAACCATGGAGGCCAATCAATTAACAGGAGTGAACTTTAGCTGTTACCGATTAGAATTTATGTTGATAGTTGAGAAACTAGAAATCGTGTCTTAGAAACACTATTTCAGTTTTACATATCAAACATCTAGACCTTTAATATTTGGATATCTATTATGCAAAAATTCAATAGTATTTATGTTATGCGTAAATCATGTCTTAAAAACACAGTTTTAGTTTAACATCAAAACTTAAATAGTGCACATTGTGGATGCTTGGGAAAAAATGAAGGTGGAGTTAGAAGATTGTTTCGTCACGTCAGTATAGATTTTCCTCTTTTTGATTTCCCTTTATACCCAAAACCCAAATGTCTATCTTCAATTTCCACATTGCATTCCCTTAAGTTGGAATAATAGCTTACATCTCGAAGAGCTCGGCTAGACCTTTGGGGGAAGGAGAGGGTTGTGTCTTCGGCTGAGCCCACTTCTTCCATTGCCACTAAAACCTACTCGTGCTCTTCAAGAACACAGCCAACCTCCATTACAATTACCCATGTTCTTCAAGAATCATCACTCGGGAACTTGGGAGAGAGAGAGAGAGAGTGAACTTGAGTTTGATATAAGTAAGTGTTTGGTCATTCGATTGACTTATTCTTGGATAATATGATGAAAGTATACTTGGAATTACGATAGCTGATTGTATCACATTTTACTGTTTTATTTAGTCATGTCGCCTTTTATGTATGGGTATGTATAGTTTGGTGTGTAAAATAGACACGCTTGGCTAGAACATGGTTTCTCATTCCCTTGAAACATACACTCAAGCATATATGTGTCAATGTGCATGAGTGCCACGTCCATCGTTTCCCAAAACTTGTCCCTCTACCTTCCAAAGCCACTTCTCCTCTTACCGGAGTTTAATGCCTTGGCCACATGAAAGAGTAAAATAAATAAAAATAAGACTATGTACCCGCTTGTTTGCATTTTCAGATGGCAAAAAGCACTTTTTACTTCAAAGTTCAAAATGTTAGGTGTTTGGTGGGTATTAAAAAGCTGCTTTAGCAAGAAAGTTGTTTTTTCAAAAAGTGCAAAACTCCCAAAAAGTCAAGGGAGCTTCAGCCATCTTTTGCAAAAAAAACCAACTTTTAGGAATTGTTGGTTCAATTATCAAATTGTCCACTTGTTTTATTAAAAACCTAACTTTACCCTTTGAAACCCCTTCAGACCATCATGCCAAAACAGATAACACCATATTCAATAAGACAAAAACATGATTAAAATAATGATATTGATATTATTAAAAATAGATAACATTATTAAAATAAGATAGATAACATACTTGGTTCAAAATTTTTAGAATAACAAATAATTGATGCTAAAAAAAATAACATTATTAAAAAATACCAATAATAATAATAGTAATAATAAATAATTATGACAATAATATATTTATTATATTATTGTTATTATTAAGTAGCTTTTTTTTTTTTTTTTTGGAGTAAGTATTATGAAGTAGTTTATTTAAAAATGAAATAAACTCCCTTATATATACATTATTCTTTTTGGTAATTTACCACTCAAACCACCACTTTTATAAGTGCTAACCAAACACTCAACTTTTTCAAAAAGCAATTTTTAACAACTTTTACCAAATACTCAGTTTTTTCAAAAAGCCCAGTTTCATACCACACTTTTTGAAAACCCCACTTTTTTCAAAAAGCCTAATTTGAAAAAGCTGAATCAAACTCACCCTATTTATTTTTCTGGCATTTGTTACATTGGACTTGTTGAGAGTCGAGACTAAATAAAAAGTCATCTACAATGTTCCTTAATCTTTTTATGGCAGTTCCTCTTTTTCATTAGAATTTAACTCACAGTTAAACTTTTTTTTTTTTTTTCAATCTAATATCATGTTATATTGTATACTATATAATAAAAATTGCCTACTAAAAATTGTGACTGTATCATGAGTCTACTTTCCCTCTAGGCAAGTGGCTACATTGTCATTCATTATTAAATTTATTATTTTATATATTATTCTTATTAGGATAGATTAATTTAGCTAAAATTTTATTACCTAAAGTTTCAAAAAAAAAAAATTTTATCTCCCTTTTTAAATTAAATATTAAATTATCAAAAAAAAAAGTTTTAAAGAATTAAATTTTATATATTTTTTTTATACAAAATATAAATTTTACTCTAACCTAATTTAAGTGTATATGTATGTGAAGTTCCCTCCTAGAAACTTGAACTTTAGCTTACCCTCCACACCACACAAACACTTATATTTGTGGAGTGACCATCGCGCCAAGGATACATGATGGTTAAAAATTATACTTTAACTTATCTAATTATATGATTTTATTTTAATTATTAGAATAGTTCAATTTAGATAAAACTTTATCATCTAAATTTCTTCAAATTCAAAATTCTACTTGAACTAAGGCTGCGTTTGTTTTAGTGTAAAATATTTTCCGGGCGTAAAATAATTTCAGGTGAAAATATTTTCGGGAAAGGAAAATATTTTCTAGTGTTTGGTTGCATTTTAAAAATTATATTAGAAAATAATTTCAAGTGTTTGGTAACATTTTGAAAATGCAAATTTTCTACTAGTTTCTCACATTTTCTCAGCCATTTTCTCAGCTTCCAAACAAATTTTATAATAGAAAATTGCAATATGTAAACTTTTAAAGAAACAAAAATCAAAACAAAACCATTCGGTCAAACTGAGAGAGGGAGGAGGAAGAGAGAGTGATCGCAAATCGAGGGAAAGGGAGAGGTAGATCAAGAAAGAGAGAGATCGGTCATGGGCGACAAGACCGGTCCAATGGCAGCAGGCTTCAGGCGGCGCTGAGATTAAGACGAAAAGAGTTCGATTTAGAGGGCGGCAGGATGATCTCATGGTGCGATCTAGAGGGGTGCGATCTCACGGTGCGATCTCGGCGGGACGATCTCCCCAACGCGATCTTGACGGCACGATCTCACGGCGCGAGCTCTATGGCGCGATCCCGCGGCTAAATCTCACCGACGCGAGCTTGACGGCGCTTCTGGGCTTAGGGCGGTGGTCTGAGCTCGACGGCGCGAGCTCGATCTCACTCTCTCTAGTCTCTCTTCGTGCTCTTTCTCTCTCTCTCTCTCTCTCTTCGATGTCTGAGTCCAGAAATCATTTAAAGGTAACATAGAAGTATAAAATATTTTGCACCCGTGAGCCCTTATTTTACAGTCATCACAAAAAACATTTTCAGTTTGACCCAATTTTCGGTAACTACCAAACACACACGTTTATAGAAAAACATTTTTGGAAGTGGTTTGAAACTAAAACAAACGCACCCTAAGTGTATATATATGTGAAGTTCCCTCCTAGAAACTTGAACTTCAGCTCTTACCCTCCACACCACACCACACAAACACTTATACTTGTAGAGTGACCATCGTGCCAAGGATACACGATGGTTAAAAATTATACTTTAACTTATCTAATTATATGATTTTATTTTAATTATTAGAATAGTTCAATTTAGATAAAACTTTGTCATCTAAATTTCATGAAATTCAAAATTCTACTTGAACTAAATTTTAATTAGTAAAATTTGAAAAAATTTAAAATAAAATTTAATATTTATTGTAATTAACTTTAATTTTTAATTGTCCAACAATCCGTAATAGTGCGAGACTAATATTGATTTTGGATATCCAAATTTCAAAATGATTGAAATTCATTTTGATATCATTGCAGTGGAAGATAGATAAAAATCCTATTCGAAATCCACCCGTGATAGCAGTAATATATATCTCGAAATTTGAAATAACTAGAATTCATAGTTTTGAATTGGTTGAAACTAATGTGTTCACACCCATAATAACTCTTTACATATAAAACAAATCAAATCACACCCCATGTTTTCTTCTTCTCTATCACCACCTGTTTTGGAAACAATGGCTAGTCCACAAACACCACCATCATCATTGTCTCCTCCACCTGCTTCTTCTCCTGTTCCAACAAATCAATCACAAACTCCTCTAACTTCTCCTCCTTCTCCACCACCACCTCCACCACCACCACTGCCTTCTCAGCCTTTAAAACCACCACACAATACTTCTCCTCCTCCTCCTATTCCTACACCTTCATTACCTCCAAATCCTCCATCTGCGAGACCCTCGCCACACACTATTTCTCCACCAACCCCACCAGCCTCTCCATCACTGCCAAGAACTCCTCCTACAACTCCTAGTGGGTCACTACCGCCTTTAGCATTGTCTCCGCCATCTCCTCAGGCTACAAACAGTCCCATCACATCTCCATCTCTGCCACCACATGTATCAACCGGGATTGTAGTAGGATGTTTCATTGGTATTCTGGCTATTGTGATTGGCATATATTTTGTTTTTTGCCGGAGAAAAAATAAGCACGAAAAAAAGAATGAGGATTACTACTTCGTGGCCTCAAAAGGTGAGAGATCTTAAATGTTTGTTTTATGTTTTATGTTTGGCAAAGTTTTCTACAAAACATTCGTGTGAATTCTTCATTAATATCTTTATTATGTATTAATGGGAATTTGATGGAAATTCATTAAGATGCTACCATGTCAAAGAAAAAGGAAAATATTGAAAATTAACAAATTCCACCACATCCGAAAAATTTACTATTAGAAATTTTACAACCAATATCACTTATTTTTCGGAGCAAAACAAAACAAAGATAAACAAAAACAGACTAGGGACTAGTTTTACTTTCGCATTCATAATTTGAGCCACTATCATAAAACTAATGTTTATGATAACAAACAAAATGCATTTTCAACAATTGGTCTGACATTTCTTCAAATCTAATATTCCTTAAATGCCTTTCATGCAATGGCCCCATCATTACTATTAGGATATATGCGTAAAGCATTTTAAAATATATATTTTTTTAAAAAAAACTTATAAATTCTAAATGGTGTTGTTTTTTGATATTTTTTATTTAAAAATTTATTTTTCTTGCCTTTTAAGATGTAAGATTATTACTAATTATGTTTTTGGGTTTTCAAATTTCTACCAAGATTTCAATTTCAATTGGTAATATTGCTAATTCACTTACTCTTTCTTATGATATATTCTATCTTAGATAGGATTTTATTAATTTTAATTTTTTGGATAACTTCTCTCCGTATACACAAATGTAAGATGCATTGTCAATTAATATTTTATAAGTTAATCTAGCCTAGCCTTTTTACTTAACTTAATATATTAATTGGACTATTTGCATCTATTTATAAAATTTTTAATTATAAAAATCAATCTAAATAATCAGTATCATGATAAATGTCTTGTCTCTGATGGTCATTGTCTCCATTGGCACTATATTTTAAACTTAAAGGTATTGAACAATGGATTTCAATAATGAATTTGTCTGGAAAACTATTAATTTTAATTTTGATTTTGATTGGATGAGAAAGGAAGAGTAAAAAAAATTTAGGGATTGCAAATTTTTACTTTCTTAAACTATCATAAACTTAATAAAAATGTATTAATAGAATGCACAACATTCAAAAAGAATATAATATTTTTTAAAATAATTTTTATCCATTACTTTTTTTGGCCTTAATTAAATTTTTTACAGACCAATAGATAAGGCATTCGATTGGGTAATAGAAGCTGTATTTTTTTTTTTTCCCTTGATGAGAGGCCTTACTTTTTTTAATTATATTCTAAGGTTGAACCACCCCGGTTGGCTTCTTAGGCTTTGTCATGATGAAACTATCATTTTTTTTTTTTTTTTTAGAAACAAAAACACACATAAGGGAGAGGAAAAAAAGTTCTAACATAAAAGCATACCATAAATGATAAAACTATCATTTATATATTATTTTAGGTTTTGTAGGCTAAATTTGGAATTTCCCTGGCATGTACATGCTTATGATTTTCCGAATAGTGTTTATAGTAATTCTTTTTCATGTTCAATTTAAGACACATGCATTCATAGTCGTAATTATTGAATCTAATCTGCTAATAAACCCTTTTTTTTGGGTGGTTGGTCTTATTGATAAATGTTATGTTGCAGTACTACCCCAACATTATTCACAAAAGAATAATGTTCTACGATCAAGGGCACAGTTTCTCAAGGTGTTACCAAATCCATTTCCCCAACCTTCTCACATGAGCAGCAAAGGACGTTCTGGTTTACTTAGTCCAGTGTCTGAAATTCCATCTCCACGCCCTGGTGCTGCCTTGGGTTTTTCATGTGTAGTTTTCACATATGATCAATTAATGGTAGCCACCAATGGTTTCTCTGAGGCCAACCTTCTTGGACAAGGCGGCTTCGGGTTCGTACACAAGGGTGTCCTTCCAGGTGGGCAAGAAGTTGCAGTCAAGCAATTAAAGATAGATAGCCATCAAGGGGAGAGAGAATTTCAGGCTGAGGTGGAGACCATTAGTAGGGTTCACCACAAACATCTTGTTTCATTAGTTGGGTACTGCATTACTGGGGCTGAGAGGTTGCTTGTTTATGAGTTTGTTTCAAACAAAACCTTGGCATTCCACTTACATGGTAAGCCTATTATCTGCATGATGTTTCTGATATATAACCAATACAATTTTCTATCTTTCATATATGGTGTTAGTGTCACTGGAAAAAAAAAATACATTAATGCACTGCAGGAGAAGAGCAACCTGTGATGAACTGGGCATGTAGAATGAAAATCGCTGTTGGGTCTGCAAAAGGACTAGCATATCTTCATGAAGATTGTAAGTTTTTCACACTTGCTATGTCTCTCTCTTAAGAATGATGAATACGGTGTTCTAGTTGCGGTCCAAGTTTGAGAAATTCTTGTGCATGACAGTATTAATAACTTTGGTAGGTATGCTTTGGTGTTGAGCAATTAATCTATAACTTCTGTCTGATGTAGTGGTAAAGTGTAAGATTTTTAACTTTTTTCTTAAAATCACACAGCCTCACATATCCATCTACTACATTACTCGTGTTGAACTTAATGTCAATTTCCTCTTCACATCATCAGTTATGTATAACATTATAAAGTGAATTCCTAGTCTAATTGTATTAACTTACCACCTACTTAACAGCAAGGCTCGACTTCTTATTAAATTTATACCGTATATAATAATGAAAGTATTGCATTTAATTTTCCTAAACTCTTTTTGCACCACATTATTAACATTTTTTCCTTTTTTTTTTTTTTAGTTTTTTTTTTTCCAAATTCATTTCGTTTAATTATCTCCTTACGTCTTCTTATATTTTATAGTTAAATTTATTTAGCGTTTATCTCCTTACTTATCCCTATTCTTATTCCTTCATATATAATTTCTCACTCTAATCTCTTATTTTATTGCAACCTTCCTCCTCTGTCATTTTTTTTTTTTTTTTTTTTTGACGTCAAAGATAGAAGTATATTAATGTATGAAATGGAAAATTACAAAGAAAAGACCTTGGACCAGGAGCTGTATTACATAAAGGCCAAAAACAGCCAGGCACAGTGGCCTACAGCTCCACGAAACCAAGAAAAAAAATAAGAAAATGTATATTAAAGACCGAAAAGCAAAATCATCAAGTTCGCTGTCGGTGTAATTTGCAGCCGAGGAGTTTGTTTCTACATAAATTTGGTTAATACTCCCTTTGCATTTCTCTCCCCCTTCCATTCTAAGTTCTGTGTACCAAAAAATATTGTCAATACTTGCAATTTTTTCTATTTTGTTTCTCTTTTGCTAGGTTTTTTTTTTCTTACTATTTTTTTCACTAATATTTCTTATTTAATTACCGTATCAAATTTGCATGTTACAATATAGTGTTATCAAAATATTATCAATATTATCATGTTAATCAATTCAATTATGTTTTGGGCTGATTTTTTTTTTTTTTTTTTGACAAATTTGTGTTAGCGTATGTGTTTTGTGTACAATAATAGATTATTGTCTCATTATTTTCATGAATCCTATTCATCCAGAGGGAGAGCTACATGTACGAGTCGGGGCCTAGGGCCCCCAAAATTTTAAATATATTTTAATATTACATATAAATATTTAACATTTTAATTATTAGCCTACAAAAATGAGATTCCCGCCCCCCCAATATTTGAGCTAGTCCAATAATATTCTTAAAAAAATTGTCCAAATGGTCTAGTGTTATAGAGAATTTTTTTTCTTTCTCACATTCATTTTTTATTATAAAATGTGTTTTTGTGTCTATTAAAGTTTTGAATCATTCATGTCTTTGAATACTTTATTAGTTCAATTAAAAATTTTATACTCACTTTAGTTGATAATTTGGTAATATTAAAAATGAAAACTTTAAGAATTCACTATGAATTACACTAAATTATATGTGTATAGATATCTGTGTTTGTGCATGTTTATGAAAAGTTTGTATAAGTTAATAAATTAGTATCATAAATTGGCCCTTCAAATAAAAATTTCTAGTAATGCCCCTTCATTCATCCCACGTTTTTATGATTAGTAGTTACTCATAAGAACGCCTCTTGCTAGAGAATATTAGTATCAGAGTGTAATTAAAGTTATTCATTCCTGCAGGTAATCCAAAAATCATTCATCGTGATATCAAGGCATCGAATATTCTTCTTAACTCTAAGTTTGAGGCAAAGGTGGGAACTCTTGCTCCTTTTTGTTTTTGTATTTGTTATAGTTCAGAAAATGTTTTAGATCTTCAAATGAAGTTTATTTCTGGAAATCTGTTTCATTAAACCAGATATTTGATTGATAAAACTCATCCACTCGTAAGTTAAAGTAACTTCAAGACATTCTTTTTAGATTTTTTTTTGTTTTTTTTTTTTTTGATAAGTTGATAATTCATCCACTCGTTTAATGATCTATACATGATGTGTAATGAAAATCAAGAATCTCTGCATATATTATGTTAAATATTAATAATCAAGAATATTATTTTTCAGGTTGCCGACTTTGGACTGGCCAAAATATTTTCAGATACCACTGCTGACATTACTCACATCTCTACTCGAGTGGTGGGAACCTTTGGGTAAGATCATTCATGTTCTTATATTACAACACTAGATCAGTGTACATTACTTCTGTATATAATTATTGGATAAATATTAAGATGAACTTAATCATTCTCACAATTCCATCTTTTATGTGATCAACTAAGTTAACTTCTTATCTAGTGCTACTAGAGTAATCCTCAAGCATTGGATCTAAGTATAACTTGACTTAAATAAGTTGACCTCTCTCTCTCTCTCTCTCTCTCTCTCTCTCTCTCTCTATTTTTGAGTTTCGTGAACATTTCAGCTCATGTTCTTTAGCATGATTAACTTGTCATTTACAAATTCGTTAGGATAAACATAGCCATGAATAGCATTGAGTGATACATGTTTTCAACCAACATAAATGCTTATTTCTTACAGGTACATGGCTCCAGAGTATGCATCAAGTGGTAAAGTAACAGATAAATCAGATGTTTATTCGTATGGGGTCATGCTCTTAGAACTCATAACTGGACGATTACCTATCAGCCAAACGCAGTCATCAACGAATATAGGCCTGGCTGAATTTGTGAGTTCTCTTGCATCACTACTATATCATCTCCTTTAGATGGTTTGATGAACTGAGATGATGGGGTAATTTAATAGCACCTAATAGTGGTTTAAAACCACCAAATCATTGGTTTGAAACTCAATATACATGTTATTTCTATATGAATGCAACATTTTTATTCAAGTTATTTCCATATGGTTTGATGAACTGAGATGATGAGGTAATTTAATAGCATCTGATAGTGGTTTAGAAACCACCAAATCATTGGTTTGAAACTGAAGATTCAAGTTATTTTCATATGGTTGCAACATTTTTATTTTATCAAATTCAGTGTTAAGTCATGTTAGTCAACATTTATATATGCTTTCATGCAAGACCAAGTATGCTTGTTGTCAATTAAGCAATATGAGATCAAATCTATGGTACATTTGAATCATTTGGTGAAAGTATTTCTTTTGAACTTCAAATATTCTTGAGTGCAGCTGCAGAACTATGAGTCTTCATTTGATTAACCACATTTATTTGCCTTGACATTATAGGCTAGGCCTTTGCTCTCTAAAGCACGAATGGATAGCAATTTCGATGCTCTTGTTGATCCAAGATTGCTGGGTAATTACGACCCCGATGAGATGACTAAAATGGTTGCTTGTGCTGCTGCTTGTGTGCGCTATACAGCATGCAATCGTCCACCAATGAGCCAAGTAATCCTTTTTCCTGTTTGTTTTTTCTTTGAGCAAGTAGTAAGAAGAGAAGTAAACCCCACTAATTTGGAAAATATAGAGAGTTCAAATATTACTAGAAAACTAAGAAAAGCTTTTTCTTTATTCAATAATGAAAAAGAAGAAGTCATATGTGTGTGTGTATTCAGGCAACTTATATATTCTTTAGGATCCCCTACTCACATGGCCTCCTCGACTGTCCAAGTCCCCCTAGTTGGAATGGTATATTGTTAAGTTTTATTGACCCATGATAGTATTCTTCTGAATATCTAAAAAACTAAGTGCAAAATAAGAAAATTTTATTCAGTGTCTGTAACTAATTTTTTTTTTTTTTTAAAATAAATTTGTTTGAAACCAAGCAGATAGTTCATGCTTTAGAAGGACATGTTTCTCTGACGGCTCTTGGTGAGGAAATGCAACCGGAGCACGGCAATACATACATGAAAAACATGAAGTCAATATTTGAAGGTCATGGATATGGCACCAGTAAGTACAATAGTGGAACCACCAGTGAGTTTGGTCGTTACCCATCTAGCTCAAGCAGTGAGTCCCACCAAACAAACTGAGATTAAGATGGCAGAGATGACGATGGGGAGCCAATATATGGAATGCTCATTTTTGTCCCTTGGAACACTTGCTTTTTCTTTCTGGGGGATTTCCTATTGGATTTTATTTACTTCATTTCCTTGAGATAAAAAATGGGGAGGCAGGGGGTACTAAAATTGCTTAAATTTTCTTACTCAGGTCTGCTCAATATTTGTTATATGTGGTTGTATTTAAAGTTAATCGTGGAATCATGATAGGTGATGATGCTTATCATTGCAGCTTAGCCACCGCTTGATTAAATACAAGAAACAGAGAGGATCCTAAATCTCCCCTTACATATTTACCATGCAATGCCATAAATGGCTGGCCCTTATGCTAAAAGTGTTAAGGTGTATTTCAGCAATCATAGGCTATAATTTATGTGTCAATCCGTAGTGTGCTCTAAAGTCTGAAGTATAGATATCAAATACAAATCCTATTTCACACTTTTTGTGTTCCGCTTTATACTTACCATTCACTGCCTTCCTATCCAAAAAAAAAACCATTCACTGCCTAAACAATGTGGGCTTTTTCCATTCATGCTTTTCTTCTTTAGCCGCCAACTTTGTTCACTTTGCATTAAGCAGACTTTGTGGCAGCCAGCAGCTGCATAATTGGCTTGGTCAGGCTTTACCCAACCATGCAGGCTCGTCAAACAGCTGCTTTCAACAGTTCCAAAAATCATCCTGATTGTTACTCATACTCTTTCATAGCCCATTCAATGTTATCCACCCTCAGCTTTGTTTCCTCCCCAGTCCCCATTTATTACCCATTTTCACAAAGCTGCATGAGGTAGTCATGTCTCCAAAGGTTAGAAACGTTGAACAAGTGTTGGTGCAACTACAAACCTGAGCAGGGCTAATTTCCATCATAGCTTATGCATTTTAAAGAAGTTCGTATGTCATATGAACTTCCTGGAACTCCAGTGCTAATTGGATTTCCTTTAGCTGCTGATTTTTTATCAAAACCTTCTATTTCTTCCTCTTCACTAGATTTTTAAGGCAAAATGCACCATTTTAATACATTTTGATTGTATTTTCCCAATCTTTTAGTAAAAGTTTCCTTTTACTAACAGAAGTTCAATTAGATATTTTGGAGACAAGTGATCCTCTAACCGACATTAACAATCAAAAGTTTCCTGATTCAGCACTAGTTATAAAATGAATTGAACGCAGGATCACAGCTCCAATCTCATGTGTTATAACCTTTTTCATCACTATGCAATTACGAAGGAGTATTTTAGCAGAGAGTTTGGATTACATTTAGTACTTTTTTAACTAGACATCTCTTATTATTTTAAATAAACAATAGCAAGTGATAGTGAATTTTAATCTCCACATTTTATTTAGTTAGTGGGTGTTGTAGCAATTTCTCATTAAAACAAAAAGAGATTCTAGTTAAAAAAGTATTGAAAATAAGCCAAACCCTTTAACAGAATATAAGAGATCATAGCCAATGTGATACAACACCAAGCCAAATCTAAAAACCAATATCAAAGAAAATTAAAATCTTTATTGATTGAAGATGATAGAATAACAAGCAATGTCAATTTTTTTTTTTTTTTTTGGGGTATTACAAGTGAAAACCAGGTCAGTGTGAGAACAATTTCATTACTTCCCACATCCCAACTTTAAAAGCTAAGTTGGTCTTTTTGGTGGGTTCACAGTGAACTCTTTACCTTTTCTGACATGTATCTTCACTATGATGAGCAAGGTCAGGGATGAAAGATGAAATAGCTGTTGAAAAGCCATCACCCACCCTGGCCTTTTTGGTCCTTCAAAGGTAGCAAAGATTTCAACCACTGCTTCCAAGGAGCATCCTGTTGTTGCTCAATCCATGACAAAAAACAGCTATCCACCAAGCAGAAGAAGTTGACATAAAGAAGCTGATACCTCACAGGTATGTATCGGAAATTCGCAACCTGAAGAATTGGCCATATGCCTCCTTCCAAAATCAAGGCCGGGAGAAAATCCCTCTTCACATCTTCCTTGATTTGAGGGACACTCTTTCCAGTTGTAAATCCCATGTATGTGAAAAAAACGAGTAGATCCAATGGGCCGAAAATGACCCCATCAAGAGCAACTTTAGTAGCAACGAACCGAAAGGATTTGGGTTGCATTAGAAGTCGCAACTTTATAAATCGGTCCAAACCTTCATACCTACAAATGAAATGAATAATACGAAATAGTTTGATAAACTAATAGAAAGATATACACTATTTTCTTGTGCGTGTGAAAAACTCAAAAAAAAAAGATAAAAAACACCTCCCCCTCTCCCTATACCTCTCTTGATGGTCCTTTTTTTTTTATTTTACATTTCTTTTTATCCGGGCAGGAGGCTTTAAAACTTTAAAACAGTTTAATCTACAGGACCTCCAAATTCCATCGAATACCACAATATTTTAAATCAGGACTAGCATGTGGCCTAAGATGCCTGTGATTAGCCTGCCTCTAATTGAAAATTCGAAGCAATACTCTGATGTGTGCAACCACATGTTAAACTCACCAACAAACTTCCAACTTCGATTTTTTTTCAGGATTGTTTACATACAAAAGACAAAGTGAAAGAGGCAGGAATTAACATCTTCAGCAAAACGGAGAACCCACCCATTTGTTTGATTGAAAGAAAATGCATTAAACAGGGATTTTTAATGAATATCTTAAATTTTAATCTAGAAACAGGTCAGGCACATGAATCAAGTAAATATTCAAAAAATTAGGTGACTGAAAGGGACTTCGATACTTGTATAGGGGTGCACACTTCATAGCCTTATTCTTATAGCGAGAAGAGCAACAGATTACAAAAGTAAATTAAATTATGTTATATGCTTTCAGAATGATTTTTGGCAAGTTTCTTTTAGCTTCCCTTAAGAGACAGATTTTTGTCAAAAGAATTTCAACACAAATAATTATATAAATACCCCATTTTATATCAATCAATAGACCCAATCTGTCATGGAAGGTTATTTTCTATAAAAAATAAAATAAAATAAACAAATAAACTTACCAGAAGTGGCCTACTGGCCCAACAAATCCAAACCCAAACAAACTGGTTGTAGCCACTCGTTTCCAATTGATTTTCAGCTCCTTATCTTTACCCTGGTGCATGCAAGATAGGTTGGTCATTCAAAAATAAAACATAAAAGTAGTGCTGAAAGCTTTCGTAACATGTAATTAGGCCAAAAAGATGAGTCACATAAATTTTGTAACAATTGCAAAATGCCTGTCTTTTTATCATATGAACAATCTATTTAAAACAAATAAAGAAGAAACCGGAAAGCATAAAAATACATAAATTTGAAAATTTGTGCAGAAAGGGCAGCCAGTGGCTCCACAATAATCTGCACAATCACTGGCATTTGACCAGTCATCACTGCTGACTCGTTCCACAGAGAAAACAAAGGATACTTCAGTCTTTTTTTTCTTGCATTGTCATAAAATGAAATAGGTGTCATTTGCCATGCTGTGACTGATAGGTCCATGATTACAGTGATTAATTAGAAACTGTTCCCTTGCAAAAGGGGCTATCAGGATTTTGGTACTACCAGTGAATATTTTCTTTTATAAATAAACATATTGGCCAAAAAACAGGTGACTGATTTATTTATTGTTCTCCTTTATTTTCACTTTCTATTCGATGGGTAGAATCAAATTCCTCCTGATTTGAGTAAACGCAGTTCAAAAGAAGCCGGAATATGTTTGGCACTTAAACATATATCATGAGGATGATGTCACCCATTCTAATTTTCATCTCTTCTTATTATTTTTCAAGGCTGCAGTAATTAGAAAAATCCCCAAACATAATGTTGCTGATATAAAAATTATAACCCTTGTAAACATGAAAATTGCAGAAACACCAACCATTATAACCATAAAGAAGCCTTAATCAAACCTTGCCCAGAAGTAGGAAATATCAAAAATACCATCCATGAACAGATATAGACATGATCTACACTGGTCAATTTCACGATGAAGATAATCATAGATAGAAGAAAATATGGTTCAGAAAATTTTAGATGGTCTTTAAACAAAAGAAGAAAAAAAATCCAGAAGTTTGTGTTCAATGAGAAAGTTAAGCCCTCAGGCACCAGCATAGAAGTAAAACAATGAAGACTACAAACTCTTAACAATCAAGTAAGTAGTTAGACGGGGTACAAGTGATAGCCCAATAGTAATGGCATCCTTTGTGTTGCCCCGTGTCTGTGGTTTGAACCCCACCTCCCCTTCCGCCATTATCTACTTTATAAAATAAATTTAAAAAGTAATTAGCTGGACAGACACTATCATAGTGATCTCAAGAGTATTGAAATTACAAGCCACAATCCAAAGTACTTTGTGTAACTTGTAGGAACATTTTTTTTTTGATAGATAATAAGAGTTTTATTAATGAGAAGGAACAATGTGTTTACGATTGTAAACTCACTGCCCTAGAAACAAATACAATCAAATCATAAGGAAAGTCTAATAGAAAAAAGAAAGTCAGGCAAGGAACTACTATGCGTAAGACCCCAAATACGGGACCACTCAAACAAAGTCCTAGCAAGCATGTTCTTCAGCATATCAATAGGTCCAAAATTGTAGGAACATTTCCCATATGTTAGTTCCAAAATTCATCTGATTTAAACTAAATGATAACAATCAAATGTTTTAATGTTCAGCCATTTTCCCATTAAACTTTGAGGCTATTAAAATGTCGTAACAAGAGCACAAAACTCCACTTTTGCAGAGTCTAGGAGAAGTGATTGGTAGGTAGCATCATCCCCAATTTTTTTGAAGAGGTTGATTTTTAGACTAAAACCTTTGACATGCCGCTTTGGGTGGAAGGCACTTAAAGCCTATTCAACCCCTAATTATTCTACAAATCCTAGGCCTATTGTTTTACAATCCCAACAATAAAATAGTAATTTCAACTAACACAATGCCACTGGTTAATCAACCGTAGACAGGTTTTCATATCTTTCCGGCATCAGGCACTCACAAATCTTCATCACCTTATGGCATGGATTTTATCACAATATTCAGAACATACACAAGCGCTGCACGTTGGACAGGAGGCACCTAAGTGGAGTACTGACATAGAGAGTCAGATACTTTAATCACAGAGTTGGATATCTTCGCTGTTAATCATATTTGTCTAGAGTAATCCCACCCCTATTTACACTCTCCTCTTTCAACGCTGCGCCAGCACCATTATACTACATTGGCTTCAGCATCAATAATTTTACTCTCAAATCTCAATCCAAAAAAAGAAAAGTTTACCTTGATCTTGTAAAGCACAGGGAAACTGTCAGGAATCTAAAGTCAAATCCAACACTAACAAATATCTAAAGATAAACCTAAACCGCCATTTGACAAAATTGAAATTATTTGAATACAAAAGTGTATTCATTCTAGAATCCTAGTGAGTAAAGTTCCTCTGCGTACTTGACCTCTTAAAGCCAGAACTTAGTAGGCCTGTAGAGTACATGCCAAAAGCTCCACTTTTTGCCTTTTGCAACCTACAGTTTAGGCATAATATCCCATCAGTAATTCATTGGAATCTCTTAACAATATGCACTTTCTTCATTTCTCCATTAGAACCTCATAATCCACTACATCTTAAGGGAATAAAATGAACAACAAGAAGCTAATTACAGATAGAAATAAGAATAATGAATCCTAAAAAAATGAAATTAAGCAGATAGCAAGAAAATGACAGATACCCAATTGGCCAAACGGTGAATATATACACATGCATACATGTAAACAAAGAAAGACTGGCAAAAGGATGAAATAGAAGCAAAATGAGAGAAACCCATTTGCCAAAACAGTGAAAAAATATCAAAGTTTTTTTTTTTTTTTTAATAAAAAATATATAGAAATGAGAGAGAACAATAGGGTATTCTTTATGGTTATTAACCTGAATTTGATGCTTGTTCTTGGCAGTGGAATAGGTGATGGTTTGGGCAGCAATATCTCCAACACCCCATATGATAGCTGAGCTGATGACCTGAGTTTTAACTGGGTGGACAGCCAAGGAATTCTGGTACCATTTCCACAACTTCAACATTTTCCCAAAAGTATGTATATATACGAGACGAGAGAAAAAAATTCCAGAAAAGAAAAAAAGAAAGAACCGAGAGACTGAGAGAGAAAGTGATATAAAGAAAGAAACGAGAATTACGGGTTTTGGACGGTCATGCCCTTTTGGGCTTTCGTTTTGGCAAAGGCCTGAATATTCAGATGCACCTTTGATCTAATCTTTGATTTTAGTACTTTTCCCAAGTGCATGAAAGAGTGTGATTTCTAGTTTATCAAAAAATAAATAAATAAATAGTGTCATTTCTAGAAAGTGTTCAAATGAAAAGGGTAATCTCTATTGTAGGAAGGTTGACCTAAAACTATAGTGATTTGTATTGTTTGTGTTTTTTTTTTTTTTTAAAGAGTAATTTACTATTTTTTTTTTTTTAAGTTGCTAAGTTTTAAACTTTTAAAATTTCATCAGCTCAAATATTCTAAAACTTAGGACACTATTTCTATCTTACTTATAAACATTATCTCATTATCTCACTATTTCTATCTTACTTAAAGTGCGTATGATGAATCTAGTTAACATATATTTAAATTAGTATATTGCTGATTAATGAGTCTCACACTCCTCATAACCCAAGCGTTATGACGAGGTGGATGAATTGCTTAATCACTAGGGCCCACACTCTCGGGTTATATTAATTTTCAATAATTAGAAATGTAGGGCCAGAGGCCCAAATTTGTATGATGGGCCTTGAGCCCAATCCGAGGGCGCCAGCCTATCCGAGGAGGGACGAATATTTATGAAGGGATCCAACGTAGAGTCTCATGAGCGAGTAAGAGAGTATATGGCGATCCGAGGAGTAATCACCCCTTGGCCATGGCAAATATAGCTCAAATACGTGTTCCATCGACATGAATGACTCCCATAGAAGCTCCAGTGTCAGGAACGTGCCTTATAAACACATGAGAAGGAAGGGAACCCATAAATATCTAAGGGAAGGCTGCTACCTCTGCATTAAATGCATTGCAGCTACTTTTCTGGCCGTATTTATGTGGAGAAAACCTTTGAACAATGTTTCCTTGGCCACCGCAACTCACAAAAAGCCAGAAGGGGTGTCTGATGGGACAAGCACTCAAGTGGTGGCCTGGATGATTGACAAGTGGAAGGCCAAGATCACCAGGAGAGACCTATATAACGTAAGAGACCCTCCATGAGTTGGGGGTCAAGAAAAGAGAGAAAGAACATTGTACTAACGAGAATAGCACTTGTAATCAGTCCCATTAGTTTATAAGAATATTTGCCTCCTCGGACAATACATTCACCTAACCTTATGTATGTTGTTCTTGCATGATTATCTTACAACCCCATCCTAGCCATTGTTATACTTATTAAAGCTTAGTTCTCCAACACATTCTCTACTAATTTATTGTATCGGGCTCATTAACCCAGAATCCCACACTTATTGGGTTTTGGCTGTAAATTGTGACTCTACAATTGGCGCCGTCTGTGGGGAGAACTTGTGTGATAGTGAGTGCAGCGGTTAACGATGGTAGGTTTAGGTCCACACCGGGCGGAATCCATGGCACCCCAACGTGAAAACCCCTTCGCCAACCATGAGCGTAAAGAAGATCGAGAAGGCAATGTGCACACTACACATACAAGCAAAAGTCATACTCCAGTCAGAAGTCACGTCTCGCAAGACCAGCCTAACAGAGCCATGCAATTGGAAATTAACCGATTAAAGAGGGAACTGCGCCATGCACAATGAAGGCGAACCCCCTCTAACTCTGACGCTTCTTCTAACGACAGAAAGGACGTCAATTACATACAGAGGTCTCGAACCCTGCCCAACGAGTCTTTCTTCTACGAAAAGGAACACCGCCGCGAACGGAAGGTCAAAAGCCCGTCTCACAAAGGCGTGGGAAACGACGCTGTGAGCAGGGCCTTGGACTAAATCTCTAAGTTACCTTTCATGCGCAAGATCGAGGGGGCTAGACTTCCTAAACGATTCACTTAACCTGCTTTCACCGTGTACAACGGTAGAACAGACCCCGTGGAGCATGTGAGTCATTTCAATCAAAGAACAGCTGTTCACTCTAGAGACGAAGCCTTGATGTGCAAGGTTTTCCCATCCAACCTGGGGCCCGTCGCGATGAGATGATTCGACAGCCTAAAGGCAGATTCTATAAGCTCCTTCAAGGAGCTCACCCAGGCATTTTGTTCCCACTTCGTCACCTGCAGCAGGGTCCCTCGACCCCTGGCTTCCCTACTGTCCCTAAGTATGCGAGAGGGAGAGACATTGAAAGCGTACTCGGATAGGTACTAGGAGATATTCAACAAGATAGATTGTGCCTTTAATGATGTGGCCATCAGTACCTTCAAGCTCGGCCTCCCTACCAACCACGGTTTGAGGAAGTCTCTAACTGGCAAACCAATCACCACTGTGCGTCAACTCATGGACCGAATTGACAAGTATAAAAGGGTTAAGGAAGACCAGCAGCAAGGGAAAGGAAAGGAGAAGGTTATTCCTCAGGAGAGAAGGGATTTCAAGTTAGACCGATACAATAACGACTGACCAAGGAGAGATTTTGCCAAACAGTCGGGGTTTACCCATCCACAGGCAATCAATGCTGTGTTCCGAGAACCAGTGCATCTGCATCTGGAAAAGATTAGGAATGAGCCGTTCTTCAAATGGCCGAATAAAATGGCAGGAAACCCCACAAGGCGAAACCCTAACCTCTATTGCCAATACCACCAAGACCACGGACACACCACAGAAGATTGTAGAAGCCTGTGGGACTACCTGGACCAGCTAGTTCGAGAAGGAAAGCTAAAGCAGCTCCTTCACCACTCAAGTGGTCAGGGGGCCCAGATAAACTCAGAATCCCAGAAAGATGACCCATTAAGACCTCCCTTAGGAATGATAAATGTCATCTTCGCTGCTCTAGGGAGAACTAGATCCTGCCCTTCCAAAGTAATGTATGTGGCTTGGCTATCCGCCGAGGACGCAGAGCGAGAACCAAAGAAGCTTAGACTGGAAATCCAACCAATTTTGGGCTTCTCAGACAAGGATAAAATCAAAACCACCTAACCCCACAACGACGCTTTAGTGGTTACCCTTAGGATTGGAGGATATGATGTGAAGAGGGTGATGGTGGACCAGGGCAGTGGTGCCGAGATAATGCACCCCGACCTATACAAGGGGCTGAACCTGAAACCAAATGACTTAACACCCTACAGCTCGCCCCTAGTGAGCTTTAATGGGAAGGTCGTCATCCCGAAGGGTCAAATCAGGCTGCCCATACAGACAGGCTCAGAAGTAATGGAAGTGGGCTTCATTGTGGTGGATGCGTATTCCCCTTATACTGCCATTGTCGGCAGGCCCTGACTTCATACTCTAGGGGCTGTCTCCTCTACCCTGCACCAAAAAGTGAAATACCTGTTGGGGGGTAAGATTGAAGAGATTATGGGGAACCAATCCATGGTTAGACAATGCCTGGTGGCTGCCATCAGGCATCGGCCCGAGGCCAAGTCCTTAGCCCATACTAAAGAAGGCCTATAGCAATTAACAGACCCGGCATCATCCGTCGGTGTGTCGACCGAGGAGGCAAAGTGTGAAGATTTGGTTAAGGTTGTTATCGGTGACGATCCAAAGAAATTCTTTCAGATTGGGGCCCAGTTGACTCCTCCGGAAAAGGAAGAGCTGATAGAGTTTCTTAGACGAAACGTTGATGTCTTCGCATGGACTGCTTATGAAGCCTCAGGGGTGGATCTGAACTTTATCTGCCATCATTTAAACGTTAATCCGTCAGTTATCCCCAAGAAGCAACCTCTTCGACGCTCTTCCAAGGAACACTCTAATGCTATTAAAGAGGAGATGAAGAAACTAAAGCAGGTGAAGGCTATCAAGGAAGTATTTTATCCTGAGTGGTTGGCCAATACCGTGGTGGTGAAAAAGAAGAGTGGAAAATAGCGAGTGTGTGTGGACTTTACAGATCTGAATAGGACTTGCCCAAAGGACCCTTTCCCTATGCGGCTATACCTAAAATAGACCAGCTAGTGGATGCAACCGTAGGCCACCCTCGAATGAGCTTCCTAGACGCCTTTCAGGGGTACCACCAAATACCACTAGCCCTAGATGACTAGGAGAAGATGGCTTTCGTCACCCTCACAAGAAACTACCACTACAAGGAGATGTCGTTCGGTCTAAAGAATATGGGGTCTACCTATCAAAGGATGATGACTAGAATGTTTGATCCGCAGTTAGACAAAAGCATTGAAGTCTATATAGACAACATGGTAAAAAGCAAGGTGGTGTCCGAGCACTTAGGAGACATCGGAGACATATTCAACATTCTGAGGAAATACAAGTTGTGCCTCAACGCCTCCAAGTGTTCCTTTGGTGTGGAATCAAGTAAATTTCTAGGCTACATAGTAACCCACAGGGGAATTGAAGTTAACCCGGACTAGATTAGAGCGATCAACAGCTTACAACTACCTCAGAACCCCAAGAAAGTCCAGAAGCTGACTGGAATGACTACTGCCCTGAACCGGGTCATCTCTCAGTCAACGAATAGGTGCCAACCCTTCTTCCTACTAATGAACAAATTGAAGGGGTTTGAGTGGACCAAGGAGTGTGCCTTGGCCTTCCAATAGCTTAAGGACTATCTCTCTCGGCCTCCTATTATGTAGCCTTAAGGTTGACGAGGTCCTATTTGCTTACATCACTGTGGCTACTCATGCTGTAAGCCTGCTCCTGATACGAGTAGACGATGGCATGCAAAGGCCTGAGGCCGAGATCCGTTATCTGCCGCTAGAGAAAGCTATTTTGGCAGTAGTTCACGCCACACGTAAACTCCCCTACTACTTTCAAGCGCACACGGTCATTGTCCTAACTCAGCTTCTGCTCAGGACCTTGCTTCGGAGCGCTAATTATATGGGGAAGATTGCTAAATGGGCCACAATCCTGGGGGCTTTCGACATCAAATACATGCCTCGCACTTCTGTCAAGGCCAAGTCTTAGTAAATCTGGTGGCCGAGTTCACTGAATCCCCGTTAGAAGAAAAAACGGAAACGCAACACATGGATGGAAAATCGATTGGCATGATCTCCCTGCAGGGCCCCCTATGCTGGAAAGTATACGTTGATGGTGCAGCAAATCAGAAGGATTCCGGAGTGAGGCTAGTACTAGTATCACCCAAAAGGATCACCATTGAAAAGTCATTAAGATTGGGATTCTCGGCCACCAATAATGAAGCTAAATATGAGGCTTTGCTGATGGGAATGACCATAGTGCGAAAAATGGGCGGAAAGGCCATAAACATGTTCTCGGACTCCAGATTGGTTGTCGGACAAGTCAAGGGAGAATTTAAGGTGAGAGATGAAAGAATGCAGATATACCTGAGTTAGGTTAGGTGCCTACAACCAGAATTCGAATCTTTCAGCCTGTTGCACATCCCTAGGAGCGGAAACACACATGCCAATTCCTTGGCCACGCTCGCAACCTCCTCGGTGCAGAACTTACCTCTGGTCATCCTCGTAGAAGACTTGTGCAGGCCCACAGGGAGAAACGGAGGTATAGTTCTTATTCACCAAGTCAGAGTGGGGCCTAGCTAAATGGACCCCATAGTACTATTCCTCAAAGAGAACACCCTGCCCAAAGAGAAATCAAAAGCAGACAAAGTGCATAGAAAAGCCCTTCGGTTCTGGTTGTTCGAGGACTAAAAGTTATACAGACGCTCTTTTTCCAGGCTATACCTGCTATGCATACACCTTGAGGCAACAGAACTACTTCTTGAGGAGTTACATGAGGGGATCTGTGGAAGCCACACTAGGGGTAGATCCTTAGCGCACAGAGCCATTACTCAAAGCTATTGGTGGCCCAATATGCAAAGAGAAGCATAAGAATATGTAAAGAAATGTGACCAATGCCAAAGATTCACACCAAACATACACCAACCAGGAGGAGCCCTTAACCTAGTGTCCAACCCCTGGCCATTCACTCAATGGGGCTTAAACATTGTGGACCCTTTCCTTAAAGCAGCAGGAAATAAGAGATACCTGCTGATCGGCACGTACTACTTCACTAAGTGGGTCAAAGCCGAGCCTCTAGCAAACATCAGGGATGTAAATGCCAAGAATTTTGTATGGAAAAATATCGTCACGCGCTTCGAAGTCCCTTGTACCCTCATCTCGGACAACGGCCTTCAGTTTGATTGCAAATCTTTCAGGAGATACTGCTATGACTTGGGAATTACAAATAGGTATTCCACCCCAGCCTATCCCCAAGGAAATGGACAAGTCGAGGCTGTTAATAAAGTCATTGTAGGCGGACTCAAGAAGAGGTTGGACAACGCAAAAGAGAAGTGGGTGGATGAGCTGCCACATGTCTTATGAACATATCGAACCACACCGCTTAGGTCAACAAGGGAGACCCTTTCTCAATAACATATGGGGCCAAAGCTGTTATTCCTTTGGAAACTGGTTTTCCAACGTTAAGGACCAGCTCATTCAATCCGACCACTAATAACTAGCTGCTGGAAAAAAGCTTAGACCTAATCGAAGAAAGAAAGGAAAATGCAATGGTTCAACTGGCATACTACCAACACAAGCTCAAGCAGGGTTATGATGCCAATGTGTAGTTAAGACCATTGGCACTTGGTGATCTGGTACTAAGAAAGGTCCTGAAAACTGCAAAGAACCCAACGTGGGGAAAGCTAGGGCCCAATTGGGAAGGACCATATCGCATCACCTCGATGGCTGGTGTAGGAGCATATTTTTTGGAAGACTTAGATGAACATGTAATACCACGCCCATGGAATGTAAACAACCTAAAAAGTCCTCGGACCAGATGCTATGGGGAAATTAGCATATTGTGACATCTTTTATAAGTGTTTAAACTAAACCATAGTCATGCCTGCAGTCCTTGAACCAAATGCTATAGGGAAATTAACACATTCTGGCACATTTTCTAAGTGTTTAAATAGAACCATAGTCATGTCTGCAGTCCTCAAACAAGATGCTATAGGGAAATTAACACATTCTGGCACCTTTTCTAAGTGTTTAAACAGAACCATAATCATGCCTGTAGTCCTCGGACCAGATGCTATGGGGAAGTAACACATTCTAGCACATTTTCTAAGTGTTTAAACAGAACTATAGTCATGCATGCAATCCTTGGACTAGATGCTATGGGAAAATTAACACATTTTGGCATCTTTTCTGAGTGTTTAAACTGAACCTTAGTTATGTCTGCTGTCCTCGGACCAGATGCTATGAGAAAATTAACACTCAATGGCGTCTTTATAAGTGCCAAAACAAGTCTAAGACTATGACTGAATCCATAGATTGATAGCTCTAAGGAAGGTAAAGCCCTTAATTATTTATTCAAGTGTTGAACAATGTGGAGGATATCTCCCCCTTTTATTCTTTGCAGAGTCCAATACTTATCTTTATTAGATTCAGCGCTTACTGGTGCTTGCGCTAGTTAGTTAAAATTACCTGCGCTGGTAATAGGGTATTGTTGTTGGTTTTTACTGAAACTAAAGTGGCAATAGTCCAAGATCATTTACAACAACAATAAGCCTAAAAGCATATGGGAAGAAGACACAAGAGATAGAAAGAAAAGTACTTTCATTGATCAAAAGGAGAGAATATACTACATTCCATAACAACAATTCCAAAAAAAAAAAATTATTACAAAAAAAATGGGGGGGGGGGTCTTAATGGCTAAGTCTTGGCCTTGGGGGCAGGAAGGTCAGCAGCTTGGCTTGGTTGGGAGATAGCAGCATCCTTGGCTTTGTCCTTGACTTCGGAGTGGGGCTTATTCTTTTCCTGGCCCTTTCCCTTATCCTAGGCCCCCTCAGTTCCCTGGCCCTGATCATCAGCCTGACCGGATCCCTTTGAAACTTCGAGGAGAGCAAGACTAGTTTGGCTGGTTAAGGGCTGCTCGGGTGCCTCTAGAGTGCATCTAGGAGGAGAAGAGTCAGAACTTGGGAGTTCACGAGTTTCTGGGTGGTAATATATACTCTCAGGTTGCCTCAAAACAGAGTTTGTGGGGACTTTTGCAACCTCAAAGGCCTTACCCCATGATACGCCACAATAATCCTGGCATACCTCTAAAATCTCGTCGGCGAGCCTTGTTTGCGTCTCCTCCACGCTGAGTAGATACAATGCTTTCTTCTCAGCCTCCGTTGCCTCCCTAGCCAATTAAGCCGCCTCCTTGGCCTTCTGAAGTTCAGCTTTAAGATCTTGGACCAACTGCTTTTCGGTGGCCAAGTTTTATCTTAGTCACATGCAGCTTTTGGCGCTGGTCCTCGGCCTATCTTTCTACAGTTTTTAGGCCCGCCTCAGCACTGTATAAGAAAAAGGGAAAGGATGAATAAAAACAACGAAATATTTAATTAGAAGAATGGGTTAAACCATTTACCATGGCAAGATCCCTCTTAAGGGATAAGAAGAACTCAGGTTGTTTAAAGCGCCTATAAGCGTTCATATCTCTTGGCAAGAGAAGCGACTACTTTAAGGCTTCATCAATGTGACCCGCATGCCCCCCTTGAAAATTTCGGACTAAAGATTCCCAAGGGATGGGGGCACCGTCCATCTCCAACCTAGGGGACCAAGTGCGCTGCGGTCGGTGCACGTCAGCCTCTAGAGGGTCCTCTCGATTGTCAACTGAAGTAGATCTCTTGTCCCGGTGGTTTTTGGCCACTTTCTGTTGTTTTGTCCCCTTCTGAGGACCCACCTCACCTTTCTCGAGCACTTCGATTAGCCTCTTCTTCGTTAAATCAGTAATGGGCTTCAATCCAAGGTCGATGGGAATCTGAAGAGGAGGTGGGAGGTTAGTAGGAACTTGGGACTTGGGGGCATTCTTGGACGACCCCCCTTGGCCCCTCACGGCAAGAAGGTTCTTTAACCCCTTCTTTGGTTGAATGTCCATGTCTTCTTCCTTCTCGGAACTAGGATCAACACGAGCAATAACCAGTCCGGGAGATTGGGCAGCAGAATGCCTGTCTAGTTCCCCCTCGGAACTCTGGAGTTGGATTATGGGGTTTGCACGTTCTTCCTCGTCCTCCTAAAAGCAAAATCGATCAATCTCGGCCTCGAGGGACGAATGTGCAGAGGCTGCCTCCTCTCTCGGAGCTGCTACCACCTAAAGGGCACGCTGAGCAGGCGGTGGAACGGGAGGAAGGTCTCTCCAAGCCAAGAATCCCGACTTGGAAACGACTATCCTAGCTAACCGAGAGCTTCTAGCCCTTATTGCCTGACCTGCATCCTGAAATATGAGGGACAAGGGTTTATAGTCTAAGATCAAATGAATAGCCCACAGCTATCCGTCCTCACTCACAAACACCTCCGACCTCGGGAGGTAGTTAAGAGCCTGAATGTTGGTTAGGATCAGTCTCGAAGCAACGTGATTCTTATCTACAAAAACATCCAAGAAGAAAATCGCGGCCAGAACAACAAAAATTATCATCAGAAGAGAAATAAGAATAGAAGGGCTAAATCTTTTGCCTAAAGAGACTAATCCTAGGGTACCTCACCTGACTCTCCTGCCCGAGTTAGGTAAGGAAGACCGTCGTGCCACTCCCCGGAGGCGATCAAATAATCATCCTTCAAGCCCTTGTTGGACTTAGGAAGGCAGGATATCAACCTAACAACGTCGGACAGGGACTTGAGGTAATATCCCGCGCTAGTAAGGGAATGGCACTCATACATATGAACAACGTTGTGCCATGTCAACCCTAAGTTCATCTGGTTGTTCAGAGCGTCTATGCACCCTAAGACTCTAAACGTGTTGGGAGCGCACTAATGGGGGCATATCCTATGGTTGAGCAGATAATCTTTGGTTATCCTACCCATGGGAAACGTCATTCTTCCCTCTATAAAAGCAATCATCGGAATGACGACTTTGCCTACTTCTCTATCGGTAAGTATCTGATCCGGGGGACAATACTCTAAGCCCACTCCCTGTAGGATATGGTATTTGGCCCTAAAACCCTCCATACCAGACGGAAAGTCCATTAAATGTTTAAATCTATCCATTTACGCGAATATGGATGACAAGGAAAAAGTTTTCAAAAAAAAAGGAAGAAAGCCGAAGAGCCGGCCAAGGAGAAATAGAAAGTCTGGAAAGATAGATACTTACGGGAATAGGTGTACTGAACCCTGAACCTTTAAGAAAAATCCTTGGGAAATTCCTTAAGGAAAAGTTCTAAGGATGTTTAGTGACTGAGAGAGCTTTGTGAGTTTGAGTGCTTGGGATCTCTAGAGAGCTTGAAGGTGTAAAATGGGGGGAATGAGTTCTCCAGGTGATTTATATAGGGAGCAGGGTTGAATGGGAGTTACACCGCTCAAGAATGAGTGCCAGCCATTGGATTTGTGCTTTGCTATTAGATGCAGGGAACATCAAGCCGCTTGGAGCAATTAATGATGCCTCGCCAGGCACGAAGTGTCAGTGGCAATTATGGGGCATGTAAAACGGCACTCCCACACGTGTGAACCAAGGAAATAAGTGCTTTTGCCTCTTAAAAATCAAAACTCCACTTTTTCCCCTTGGATGAGAGGAAAAAATTGGAGTTTTGAGGGGTTATTGTAGGGGCAGAGGCCCAAATTTGTATGATGGGCCTTGAGCCCAGTCCGAGGGCCCCAGCCTATCCGAGAAGGGACGAATAT
This sequence comes from Quercus gilva, assembly GCA_023621385.1. Classification (NCBI taxonomy): domain Eukaryota; kingdom Viridiplantae; phylum Streptophyta; class Magnoliopsida; order Fagales; family Fagaceae; genus Quercus; species Quercus gilva. Next base: position 15,734,582 of record CM042484.1, on the reverse strand, counting down.
TTATGAGGGGATCCAACTTAGAGTCTCATGAGCGAGTAAGAGAGTAAATGGCGGTCCGAGGAGTAATCACCCCTCAGCCATGGCAAATGTAGCTCAGATACGTGTTCCATCGACAGCAATGACCTCCATAGAAGCTCTAGTGTCAGGAGCGTGCCTTATAAACATATGAGAAGGAAGGGAACCCAGAAATATCTAAGGGAAGGCTGCTACCTCCGCATTAAATGCACTGCAACTACTTTTCTGACCGCATTTATGTGGAAAAGACATCTGAACAGTGTTTCCTTGGCCACCGCAACTCATAGAAAGCCAGAAGGGGTGTTTGATGGGACAGACACTCAAGTAGTGGCCTGGATGATCGACAAGTGGAAGACCAAGATCATTAGGAGAGACCTATATAACGTAAGAGACCCTCCATGAGTTGGGGGTCGAGAAAAGGGAGAAAGAACACTGTACCAACGAGAATAGCACTTGTAATCAGTCTCATTAGTCTATAAGAATATTTGCCTCCTCGGACAATACATTCACCTAACCTTACGTATGTTGTTCTTGCATGATTATCTTACAACCCCATCCTAGCCGTTGTTATACTTACTAAAACCTAGTTCTCTAACCTATTCTCTACAAATTTATTGTATTGGGCTCATTAACCCAGAATCTCACACTTATTGAGTTTGGGCTGTGACCCTACAAGAAATATTAAAAATCCTTATCATATTAAGATATTAATTAAAAACAAGCAAATTACATAATTCTATTAGTAGTTTCAAATTCAATTTTACGTTTTAAGAAAGTATTAATTAAAAAAGTATTAATACTAATCACTATCCAAACTTTTCAAAAATATTCTATTTATCTCCAAAGCACAAACCGCACTTATATTATTTATGCTCATTTTTCCAAAAACTAATTTATGGTTAGTTTAATTACCACAACACTTATTTTTTAGATATATAATCTGCCAAAAGGCAATATTTTTTTTTTTTTAACAAAATCTCACAACACTTTTTTTTTTTAATTTTATAATTTAATAGGTACAATAGAGGGGGAAATCACATTTTATATATCTCCGTTAAAAACACTAAAATGTGCCAATTCTTGATTACAAAACCCTTTATTTTGCCCCGTGGTGAGTCTTAGTATTTATTTTTATTTTTTTAAAACCTATGGTGAGTTGATTGAAACCTCATTTGATGCAATGAGATTTTATGCTGCCCCGATAAAATAAAAATAAAAATTGGAGAAAAGGATAAATAGCAACCAGTGAGACATTTCAGAGCCATACTCTCAGCCCCACCCTTTATCTGTTTTCTACTTCTGTCAACCACTCTTCTCTATTGATAATATTTGTGGATAATATTTTCCATTGGATATTACGGGACAGGACTCCGTTCATTATAAACTCCACAAACAATTGCAAAATCCATATTTTTTTTTTCTCTCTGCTTCCAAGTCTACAGTTCCTGAGCTGAGCCCAGACAGGTACAAAAACTGAAAAACTGTACAAGTAACCCCACACTCACATAGCAGCTTTTTAATCATCAACAACTTCATTACTCTCTGATGCTTTAGGTTCTACCTCCTATTGCACAAAGAAAGTTTCTGTCTTGCACTAATTAAATTGCTCAGTACCACTAATATATTTATTTCTTTGGGTTTTTACTTTTTTTTTTCTTCGGCTGAATATGTTGATCTTTGCTTGTTTTGGAACCCAAGTTTCCCTTTTTGATGGATTTTGATGTTGTAGAGTCTTTGTTAGGCTTATTGGTTGATATGCATAGTGGGTGTGGTTGATACAATCTATGAAGTTGTGGAATTTCATTTGTTATAGCAATTGGTTTCAGTGATGAAATGATGCAAATTCTGACACCCAGGTTTGGATTTTTTATTAGTTTGTCACAATGCTTGGACCCTTTGGTTGAATTTTGCTATAGATATGGAGAACATATTTGGTGAAAAGCCCGAGTAATTATTAAGTACTTGCTCCCTGCTCTCACAAAATAGTAAGTCCCTATAATTAAATTCATGATAGGACCCTTTATTTACGTGAGAAGAGGGAGCATTGCTCAATTACTTCCAGAGAATTGAATAGTTTTCCGAAAAACCCCATGTTGAGGTTTATTTCCAGTTCTTGATGTTCAAGTCTATTCTTTTCGTTTAACTTTTGGAAACTTGTCATGAAATACTTGCCTAAGTTTTTTATTTCCAAACTTTTTTTAACAGAAGTGAATGTATAGAAAGTAGAATATATGTTCAGAATAACATTCATGGTTGTCAATCTCAATAATTTTTCTCTATGTTGTTGATGTTCTCAATATTCTAGAAAATGTGACTGTTTAAATGAGACAAAAGACAACCCTTTTTGTTAGAACAATTTTTCATGAACATTTTACTATTGGTTTTGAGGATTGCAAACTGAGAACAAGTAAGGGCACTTATAATTATAATTTTTTTTTCTTCCCCTTATGCAATCATGTGAGTTTGTTTTGTCCTTTTGGTATCGGCTGGGGAAGCAATCTCATTACTCCTGTAGAAGTTTGAAATTTCATGCTTTGGTTTTCCTTCTCTTTCATTAAGCAGGAATAAAATTGACGGAAGACCCTTGTTAAGACTTAAGATGCATATTAAATTTGGCAGGAGCCAATACACTGTTGAGCTACAGATATCTGTCTAATGCATTTTGATCATTGTTTCTGTCATATCACGAGACATATAGTTTAGACTCTGGAATTATTTGTAACCATCAGCTTTCCAACGTTTCAATCCGTATGCTAATAGCGTCCTTCCTCTATATCTCTCTTAAGAAAAAGAAATTTATGGTAAAGCTCTAGTGGCTATATCCTGCATCAATCACAATGTCGTGGTTGACTCATTGGGGTTCAGTTATAAGACATAATAAATTTAATACTTGGGACTTACAGGTATTTTTTCTTTAGGAACTTCCTACGAAGGAATGTGAAAAGGAAATAGAAATTTGAGTCTTGGCCTTGGTGGGTGCTTTTGTAAAGTTATCTCCAGCTGAAGACTTTAAAATTGGAAAAGACAAGAGGACCATATGGGAGAATCTGGCAATGAGAAGGCTATTTCCAAAACCACCAGAAAACATCAAGTGAGGACTACCACTATCAAGAAAGGATGGGTTCAAGCATTACCAATCAAGGTAAATTCAGCAATAATTTTTTTCTGAATATTTGGACTGTGTCATTTTACTTCTTCTGCTGTATACTTTGACTGGCCTCAATTTGAATCTGAGAACGTATCATTGTTAAGGGACTTGAGATTAAGGTCTAGCTACCATGGTTTCAATCTCTGGATAATCCTTTTTACTCCACCAGTCTTTTTATTTTGGATAAATATTAAGTATTGAGAAGAGGAAGAGCTTTATGTACACAGGGTATATACACAAAAGTTTTCTAAACAATCACAAGAAGAATGAATTAATATTATATGTAGTTTCTCCTGCTATAATTAACAATCCAAGAATAGCGGTTCAAGCCTATCGTAAACTGCATGTGAAAAATAGTACCATGTAGAAAAGTGAATGGAGAACTTGTGTGTTAAAAACAACCCTTCATCCCCTCCTCCCCACCCCACCTTAAAAAAAAAAAAAAAAGGAGGTAAAATTATGATGATTCTTTGGTTTGGAATAATTAAAGATCTATTAAATGTAAAGTCTTAATGATTTTTGCCTTGTGGACCCAACTTGTGTGTATTAATCATATGTAGTTTATATGAATGCTGCTTTGATGGAAGTTTGAAGTTTGTGTTGTCCAAAAATTAATGCTTCTTGAACCTTTAACTTACCAGGAGCATTCCCTTAATGACAAGAGTCAATTATATCCGACATCAAAGTCTACAAATTCAAAAAATCAACCCTACTGCATCATCTGCAAGACCAAAAATAGTTGCAGAACAGTGCGCTCAAGAACAAAGTTAATGAACGTTTTGATAGAAAGAGGGAAACCCCAGGAAGTCCAGTCCATATTTGACAGTTTGATTGAAGGAGGGCACAGGCCATCCCTTGTAACATACACAACCCTTTTGGTTGCCTTGACCATCCAGAAGCGCTTCGAGTCCATACATTTGATTATCTCACAGGTGGAAGAAAATGAAATGAAGCCTGACTCAATATTTTTTAATGCTGTTATAAATGCTTTCTCTGAATCTGGGAACATAGAGGAAGCCATGGAAACCTTTTGGAAAATGGAGGAGAATGGACTAAAACCCACTACTAGCACTTATAACACATTAATTAAAGGTTATGGGATTGTCGGTAAGCCTGCAGAATCTCTGAAGCTGCTAGACTTGATGTCCCAAGAGGGAAATGTAAAGCCCAATCTCAGGACTTATAATGTGCTTGTCAGAGCATGGTGTAAGAAGAACAACATCACAGAGGCTTGGAATCTGGTATATAAGATGGTAGATTCTGGGATGCAACCTGATGCAGTTACGTACAACACAATAGCAACAGCTTATGCTCAAAATGGAGAGACAGATCGGGCTGAAGGGATGATTTTAGAGATGCAGAACAACAAAGTGCAGGCCAATGAGCGAACTTGTGGCATCATCATAAGTGGGTATTGTAAGGAAGGTAAATTAAAGGAGGCCTTGAGGTTTGTGCATGGGATGAAGGATCTTGGGGTGCACCCTAACCTTGTCATTTTTAACTCATTGATCAAAGGATTTGTGGAAATTATGGACAGAGATGGGGTGGATGAGGTGAGTTTGAACTATGATAGTCTGGCCTTCTGGTTCTTATCTTTTTCTTCCCACAAATTCTTCTCATTATTGCATGGCATATTGCTTTGATTGTTTAGCCAAAACCATATTAGCAGTTTAATATGTTCACTACTAAGTCCTACTGTTACAATTATCAAAATCCACATATAATGTGTTATAAGAGTGATCCTAAAGGGATTAGTAAAGATCTCAGCAACCTTAAAAGTAAAAATCAATAATAAGCTTTACAACTCTAGCATCAAACCCACTTTATATACAAATCAAATTCTGATTGATGTAGTGACATAAATCTATACTATATATGAAAGTTCAAACCTTTTTTTTGGACAAAAATCCTATGTTTTTTTTTTAGAAAAGTACTAGTACATCAGATAATATGCCCCCACGCTTATCTTTTTTTCATTAGCAAGCATTCAAATTGATTATGTTGTGTTTTTTTTGGGGGGAGGGGGGGTTGTGGCTGCCCATCTAACTAAATTCACTGGAAACTAAAGGCAATGGGTCCACTTGGCTAGAAGCTCATACTCTTTCTCTCTCTCTAAATAAAAATACAAAGAAAGAAAAGTCCCCATATATGTTTTTTTCTTTGGTTTTGGTTAGCCATCTGACTAAAATCATTAGAAACAGAATACAATGGCCCTAGTGGTTTCTTTAATCACTTGGTTTCATCTTTTCATCTTCTTCTTTTGATTTATGAAGAAATTCACAATATTTAATATATATATACATATATATTTTCCCAATTGGTTGATTTTCTTCCCCCCACACCCCCCTCCCTTCATTATTATATTATATTATAATATGCCTAAGGTTTTTTAGTACTTACATGTGATCAAATGGGTGGTATATGGAAAGGCTGTTTATAAAATCACCAGCATCATAATTCATTCAGCACAACTTATATGGTAACCTTGAGAACTCAGAGGTGGTATTATTTGGGCATTTTCACTTAATCCCAGTGTTAACCTGTATAATTATTTTTTTCAAAACAGTTCTTCTATTTGTTTTAGAACTTAACATCCCTCCAAGCCAAACAGAAAATTTTATGAACAGAAAATCTTATGAACTTGTTAAACTGTCCAGTACTGCTTTCCTGAGTTCATTGCAATTTGCAAGTTGTTGCTCTGTTGACATGTTCTAAGTACATTAGTTTGCATGATTAAGAGCATTTCTTTTCTTCTCTATCTAGTATCATTTTAATTGATTCTGTATATGGTAGGGAAAGAAGTTAATATTTGGTACATTACATACTAAGATTCACCCCCATCCCCTAAAAAAAATAAAAGAGAGAAAATCTCACCTGCCAGTAATAGTATAATGCATGGGAAGCATTAATATGCAGGTTATGACATTGATGGTTGAATTTGGGGTCAAACCAGATGTGATAACATATAGTACCATCATGAATGCATGGAGCACAGCAGGGTTCATGGAGAAGTGCAGGGAAATCTTTGATGACATGATGAAGGCTGGAATAGAACCTGATGCACATGCCTACAGCATTCTTGCTAAAGGATATGTGCGTGCACAAGAACCAGAGAAAGCCAAAGAACTATTGACAGCAATGATTAAATCCGGAGTCCATCCAAATGTTGTGATTTTCACAACTGTCATCAGTGGTTGGTGCAGTTCTGGCAAAATGGATCACGCAATCAAGGTTTTCAATGAGATGTGTGAATACAAGGTTTCTCCCAATCTGAAGACATTTGAGACCCTGATTTGGGGATATGGAGAAGCAAAGCAGCCATGGAAAGCAGAAGAAATGCTCCAAATTATGAAAGAATTTGACATTCAGCCAGAGAAATCCACTATCTTGCTTGTTGCAGAAGCTTGGCGTGCCATTGGGTTAACAAAAGAGGCAAATCGGATACTGGGTACTATGAAAGGTAAGGGAATGACACATCTAATACCAACAGAAGAAGAGACACAAGAGGAGAGCTTAGAGAAAATTTACCAGAGGCAGCCTACTGGTGCCTCTTATTCCAATTTGTTAAAGATACCAGCAATATTTACCAGCGATCAAAAAGGATCAGCTGCAGCAACTAAAAAAAGCCGAATGGTGTTAAGAGATGGTGATTTTTCAATAGAGAGTTCATGCCTTGCTACTAAAACTCTGTATCTTTCTCATACTTGTAAATTTGGGGATAGATCACCGATCATATGCCGGAAACAGTCACAAGGGCAGCTTGGAACGTATGCTCCGCTTGCACTTTCATGTACAGTTGGATTCTTGAACTGAAGGAAATACAGAAATCAATTATGCTTGTTGATGTATTTGCATCCACGAAGCCTTCCCAGAGAAATTCAACTTATAAATGTTGTAGATAGCTAAGAAGGCTGCTTCATTTCATTTTGATTGAGCACTGCCGAATATGCAAAGTCAATATAATTAGCATGTATTTTTTTTTACAACCCATCAAATGTTCATGAAACTGATATGCTCATTCTTGTAAAATGTTCTGCTCTCTCTCTCTTTCTCTTCAATTAAAGTATAAAATACATGCTCCCTCTCTCTTGAAATATGAGTATCCACCACTTGGCTGTGGAGCATTTTTCTTTCAAGTTTCAACCAGTTTGCCATTCATCAAAGCCAATAAGGAATGACTAGTAGAACATTGACCATAGAGCTTTTATATCCATACTAGTTTAGAAGTTCTTGTTGGTTTGCTTTTAGGGTTAGATGTGGTGGACTAGCGCAAATTAATGATGATAGATTTTACAAAATGGGTATGTGGAGTTTACCAGAAATAGGAGGGCAATTGGATATTTAAAGATCATCACAGCAACCACTTTGTGTCAATGATTGTGGATTTAAGAGGTCAATTTTTTTTTTTTTTAATCTTATATTCTCAGGAAAATGATAAATGTGAAGAAAATTTTCATTCCAGGTGGTTGAGGAGAATTTGGTTTGTAATGGTTTGTGTGGGTGGCAGTTTGCGTGGTAGGTGGCTCTTTGTGGTGGCTTGTGTGAGTGGTGGTTGGGGCTGGTTAGTGCAACCCGGTGTTGTGTGTCTTTTGGCTGAAAACTGAGTAGAGATGGGAGAGAGAAAAATAATATTTATATGGATAGAGAAAAAAATATTGAGGCGGATGTAGGTGTCTATTTGTTAAAATAGCAACATATAAATTTTTTAGATTAGTTTAGCTAAAACCTTGTAGAGACTGATGTGAATGCTCTTATCATATAAGTAATGGCAAGCGTTAAATGATTAATAAAAAACAACTTATGTGGAGAGAGAGAGAGAGAGGAAACGTTCATTAAACTCTTAAATAAGTGTGGAAAAACGGAAATTCAATAAACGAGCCCTTTAGTGTGTTCTCAAGAGTTTCCATATCAAAATTTGGTAGAGTCCTACAAGATTATTCAAAGAGTGTAATGTCTTATAGTGGATACTATAAAAGCTGCTGCCTGCTGGTGAATGGTGATTTCAGAAGCCATTCTAATACACATTCGAATGGTACTGCTACCAATGAAACTTTTCCCCCACGTGCAGGCAGACATTACTAGGGAATTGTTCTCTGAGAATGCTATGCACGGAACTGCTTCTTCAGAATTCTCTGAGACATTCTTTAGTAACAATAAGGCCACCTCTACATCCAAGTTGTGCGCTATGCACATTTATGGGACTCCTCAAGGTTTCTTGAAAATCCGAAATTTTCCATTTTCTTCAGTTAAATAATTAAAAATCAGGCCATAACTATTTATGCTAGACCAAGAATAACAGAATAGTGCAAATATAATCGTGAAATTAACTCTTTGAATATAAATATAATGCACCATACAAAAAAGAATTGTTTAAATTAATTATAGAGTTCTATCTTTTTTCCTATGTGAATTTGATACTTCTCCATTAGGAGGTTGAGAAGGAACCCTGCTGAGAAGCCATACAAGGACTACACCAACAAGAGCACCAGACAGATGTGCAATGTGGTTGACGCTTTGCAACGAATTGCCTCCACGAAAGGTGCCTGATAAAGCCGTTGAAGCTTGGGCTGCTTCCATAACCTATTGTGTCCAAGAAAAGCATATTAAGGAGAATTATGGTTTAGGTACCCAAGAAAACTAAAAAAATGAAAAACAGCGTCGTCACATGAGAGATGACATATTTTACAAAGCTAGTTGATAAAATACAATACAAATTTACAATTATTGACATGGATTTGTCCACCGCAAAAACTTAATGAAAGGTATACATGTCAGACCAACACACACAAAGTAAAACACAGCTTTTCCCCCTCTCCAACTTTCCATAAGAACAAAATCAGTGAGTATGAGCACCTTTTTCTGATGAATTTTACCCTTTCAATTTATATAAGAGAACAAAAATTGCTCACCTTTTCTATAACAAATTGGCCCAATATAAGCACTTCAAGGATCTTCCTCCAGTCCCAGGACATCTACAGCAAGCATAAGAAGGTTGAAGACTATATGTGAATTAATTTAATTTCACGATGTGGTTTACAAATCATACAATTTGGAATACCTTTACAAGGATACTTATTGTAAATAACCCAAAAACAGCACCAGATGCCCCAACAGATACTGTATTCCTTGGTAGAATCAGCCAAGAGACAAGGTTTGCTCCAACACCCGTAAGAATATAAGAAAGCCACAATGCAAAATTCCCTTCCTCTTCTTCAACGAGCTTTCCTATTTGAGGAAATACGTGACTGTCAAATTTTGATTTATCATTCTACAGCACCCTTGTCAACAATCACTAACTAGAAAAAAGAGTAATTAAGACCCTCACCAAAAATATACAAGAAGAAAAGGTTGCTCGAAAGATGATTCCTGAAAATGACACATGGCAATAGAGTAAAAGGGCTAAAGTAAGAGGGCAGGACAATAGGCAAAATCTGTCTTTCATGCAACCTTCAAAAACATATAGTTCTCACCAATTGGCATGACAAAACGTTGCGGTCACGAACTGATACCAAGCAGGCCAATTGTGGTACAAATATAGACTTCTAATGCCACGAACCTAGCAAAAAAAAAAAATTTGCCTCTGTATTATATTATACAAGAGAACTAGCAATGAATCATACAACTATAACAGATATAAAAAAAATTTCCCGTGAGGACATAAGTATATCCATTTGGTATCATAACATCCTACAAGAGTTGAAGAAACAGCCTCCAAACGTACCAAAATTTAATAAATCTGCTAAAAATACAAATAAATCCATGGCTAGAAGCCAGAAGAAATCAGTACCTGAAACAAGTGATCTGCCACATATATTCCAATATTAAGAAGTATGATCCAGAATATCCCGTTTACTCGTTTCTCAGGCTTTCGTCTCTCCTCTGGCTTCCCAAGTTCCAGCTGTGATATCATATCTAACAAACATAATTACAAGGTTGCTTAAACAGTTCTATTCCCTACATATGGAACTGCATGAACTTAAATCCAGCAGGAAGGCAATGACAAAAACCACAATCCCCACGAGCATTAAAGTGAAACTCTAAATCCCCCCCATTAGCACATTCATAAATATCACATCGTAAGCTTTGGACCTTTGGTTAGAACTTACAAATAGCTTTTCTTGCTTTCAAGTTTTCATCAAAAGCAAGAAAAATACCCCAAATAGGCTTTGGAAGAAAAAAGTATACTTCGATTATGTATCACAATAAGCACTTACTAATTTTTCATAATTTTTAAGTACTTTAAATACCCATCACACCAAGTGTTTGTAAAAAGTCCTAAGAGAAGCAAAAGCAGCAAATGAAGTTATTTCAATAATTCTACCAAAAAAGAAGTTATTTCAATAAGAGGGGAGGCGATTTACCTGATCCATTCATCTTGCATAGTAAGCTGCGAGATGGAGCGGCAGAGGAGAAAGGGTGAAAATTAAGGATTTGATTGGGTTTGGTGAGAGTTTGATGAGTGTAAGAGAGAGGATGAGAAGCAAAGGTTGGAGATTTGGTTGGACAAGGAAAAGAAGCTAAGGGCATGAGTTTACATGAATAAGAATTATAGGGTCCGAGGCCGAGAGTTCGGAGTTGGAGTTGCTGAAACTGTAACTGTCCCATTGTTGTGGATTTTGGAGGGAACTGTGAGAAGTCTTAACTGTAGACAAGTCTCGTTTTATATATACAGAGTGCAGACAAACACACGCGTGTCGGTCTCGGTAAACGTAGAACTCTTCTCCACCTCAAGGGTGCCCATCTCACTCCACGTCCTGACTTTAACAAGAAGGCATCCTTGGAGTTCTTTTTTGGAGCAATAATGCTAACAACACATAAAAATAAATAATTTTGTGCAACAACTTATCAGGTTATGAGTTATGAGCGGGTGAAAGTGTATCCTCACATGATCCACCATCACACATTCATCAATCACAACTCGACACATAACGAGTTTTGACACAAAATTATACATTTTTATGTGTATATAACATTACTCTATTTTGACATGAGCAGTGTCTATTCACACACCGAAATTTACACATGGGTACACACAAAGGCCACATGGCCAAATAAAATAGTAAAATATGATACAATTAGCTAAGTAAGCATTTTTCATATTATCTAGAAATAAGCCAATCAAATGACCTAATACTTACAAGACTCAAGTTCATTCTTTCTCAAAAAAAAAAAAAAAAAAAAAAAGTTCATTCTCTCTCTCGAGTTCCCAACTTATGGTTCTCGAAGAGCGTGGGTAATGGAGTTTAGCTATGTTCTTGAAGAACACGGGTAGGCTCTAGTGATAATGGAAGAGGTTGGCTTAGCCGAAGACACAACCCTCTCCTTCTCCCAAGGGTCCAACTGAGCTTTTAAAAAGATGGACTATTATGGTCTAGTCAAGCTTCTAGCTTAAGGGAATGCAATAGGAAAATTGAAAATAAACATTTGAATTTTAGGTGTTCTTGGTTTTTTTAAAGGAAAATTGAAAGAGAAAATCTATATTGATATGATGAAACAATCTTTCAACTTCACCATCACTTTCTCCCAAGCATTCACAATGTTACACTATTTAAGTTTTGATGTTAAATTGAAATAGTGTTTCTAAGACATGGTTTTTGTATAACATGAATAAAATTGTATTTCTTTTTTCCTTAAAGGTGGATATCTATATCCAAACTTCTATATGAATTGAAATTGTGTTTTTAAGACACAATATTATTGAGATTTTGTGTTAAAAATATATAAATATGAAATCATGTTTTTAAAACACAAATTATAAATAACATGAATAAAATTATATTTTTGCCTTAAATCAAATGGGACAAGAGATTATATGTTATAATTATTAGACAATTCCAACTAAATTCAAATCTATGTAGAAACAATTTAAAAAAAAAATCAAAATTTTTTTTTTTTGATAGGAAAACGTCCAAATATTATTCAAACATCTGAAACAAATACAACATCTTGGATGAGGGCTTGTTCAATGCAACAAGGATTCTCCTCTATCCATATAACTGACTCATTTAAGCTGAGAGCATACTTAGCTAAAATATGGGCAAGTTTGTTCCCATGCCTCCTAACGTGTGAAACATAAACCATACGAAATTCAGAGCACATGTGTTGCATCCCCACAACCAGAGAATCTATTGTAGAGGAAGGCAAAGAAAGACCACAGAGAGCACGAACAATAATCAGTGAATCACCTTCCAGAATTATATCTTGATAACCCAAGTCCCTAGCCAACTGAAGACCAGCTTCAAAAGCTTTTGCCTCCACTTCTAAGGGACCCAATGGCGCTGAAATGCTTCTGCTCATGGATGTTACTAAACGTCCAGTATCATCACGGATAACAGAGCCCACACCGACATGGTTTTGACGCTTTGAAATGGCACCGTCCACATTAATTTTAAGCATAGCAGGTGGAGGAGGATTCCATAGGACAGTCACGTCCTCTGTTACTGGTGCAACCATCTCCGTCGCAGCTGTATACTCCATGAGGTAATGAGTGACCCACTGTACCAAAGCTTCTGGGCTTTTCCTTACTCCCCCATGTCTAACATCATTCCGATTACTCCATAGTGCCCAAGCAACAGTAACTACTAAGGCAATCTTCTCCTCATCGAAAGACTCTATCATCAGTAAAAACCATAGCAGATCGTAGAAGGAATGAAACTGACCCGATCTAAGAGAGCTTGGAAGCTTCGTGCAACTCCGTATCTGTTGAGCTCTTAAGCATGACCAAAACAAGTGACTTGAAGTCTCTGGCGCTGAACCACATTCTTCACAGGTGCTATCCAACAGTATTCGGCAAACTCGTAAATTCTCCTTAATGGGAAGAATCTCACGACAAGCACGCCAAGCAAAATGGCGTACCTTACGAGGGATTGGTAAGTGCCATATTTTATTCCAAAAGGACCATTGTTGGCTGTTAAATGAGGCTGTAGCTACATCTTCGGACTGGTAAAGGGTCATAGCCACCTTATACGCACTTCGAACAATGAAGCCACCATTGTTAGTTTCAGCCCAAATCAAATGATCCCCAGGTAGTTTGGAACTAATAGGAATACTCAAAATTGCCTCCACATCCATAGGTAGGAAAATCTGTCTAATAATTTCCTCTTTCCAATAGCAGCTATCTTGACAAATAAACTCACTAACCTTAGTATCCTGATGGAGAAAAAGCCTAGGAGAGATAAGTTCATAGCTGGAAGCTCTTGGAAGCCATCTATCTCCCCAAACCCGAATATCTGTACCATTCCCGACTCGCCATCGAATACCCTTCTCTACAATGGTCTTAGCAGCAAAGATGCTCCGCTAGGTGTATGATGGATTATTACCAATAGTAGCATGGAGGAAATCACACGAGGGGAAGTACTTGGCCTTCAGAACACGGTAAAGAAGAGAGTTCTGGCAAGTTTGAAGCCGCCATCCTTCCTTAGCTAATAAAGCTAAGTTAAATTGCTGGAGACGTTTGAACCCCATCCCACCCCTCTCCTTGGGTTCGCAAAGCTTATCCCAACTCAACCACGCCATCTTCTTTTCTTCCCCTTTCTGACCCCACCAAAAATTCTGAATCATGCTAGTAAGGTCATCACACAAAGAATCCGGAATTTTGAAACAGCTCATGGTGTAGGTAGGTATAGCTTGCGCCACCACTTTAATCAAGACCTCCTTACTAGCTTTTGAGAGCAACTTTCCTTTCCAACCCGCTAGCTTCTTGGAAAGTTTATCCTTAATAACACTGAAACTTGCCTTTTTATTTCTTCCCACTAACGATGGCAAACCCAAATACTTTTCATATTGTTTAATCACCTGTGCTCCAAACCTTTCCCGAATTTTCTCTTGAACCTCCCTGGGTGTGTTTGTGCTAAAAAATAGAGAAGTTTTAGCACGGTTTAACTATTGTCCAGAAGCATTCTCATACATCTGAAAAATTCGTTGCAAAGACTCACATTCAGCAGTGGTAGCTTTACAAAGAATAAGACTATTATCTGCAAAGAACAAATGTGAGAGTTTTGGACCACCACGACACACAGCTACACCCTCCAAAGTACCATCTTCCACTGATTTTTTGATCAAGGATAAGAGACCTTCAGCCATAATGAGGAATAGATAAGGAGATAAAAGATCCCCTTGATGGATCCCTCTTGTAGGCTAAACTAAACCATAAATCGTTCCATTAATTCTGAAAGAATAGGAAACCGTAGTCACACACCGCATAATCAACCTCCTCCAACTTCTTTGTTGAAAGTTGAAACAACTTCCAAAATAAATCTATGTTAAAACAATTTCGTTTTGAACACATTAAAAAAATAATTTAAGATTCTTTATTATTATTTTTTTTTCCCGATAAAAGTTCTTTCTTAATCTATGGATAAGGAGGGCGTGCACTGCACTGGTCAAGCTTTTGCGAATTCGTTCATTTTAGACGTCACGGGCTCGGTAAGACTTGGAGAAGTGTATTTTAAAGTCTGACGTGGTTAAATATGATTGGACAATAGACCTCCCTTTACGTGGATCTCTTAAAAGGGGGCCAAATTTCGTGTCTATGACACATTCCCATATTTTACCCATTTCAAAAATATTTACAACTTTATCTATAAAAAATATATTTATATATTTACTACTACTTACTACCAAAAATACTAAGCTCACAGCACGTTCACCACACTATGCTCGTCACTAAATCAATAGAATTTCGCCACGTATTGAATCTCAATTCAAATTTTGCCAACTTCTCACAAAATTACAATTCTAATTGGCTGTCACCAAATTCTACGTAACCGAAATGTCCACTCGTCGTTAATCTAAATCCCCCAACTGTTTAACCAGCTCTTTTAACGTGCTCAAATTTCCGTTTCCTTCTTTGGTAAAACCCTAATCTCTTCTTTCATTTCATCAAAATCTGAATCTCTCTCTCTCTTTCTCTCTCTGCTCGGTGGTCTCTCCGATCTGCGAGAAAAAGCAAGACGCTAGAAGATATCTGAGCCGCCGCCGACGACGAAACAGTACGGCCATTTCTAATCTCATTTCAATTTCGACATTTTATGTTATTTTTTGTTTCAGATATGAAATTTGGGTTTCTTTGATGCGAAAGCGAAATTCAATTAGGTTTTTGAGCGCAATTCAGATGAATCTTTGTAATTCTAAGGCGTTTCGATTTGATTTGTTTTTTTGTAGGTTTTGTGATCGCAGAGGGAAGGTTTTGGTTTTTTTAATCTGATCGGAAATTTCACTCAAATTTTGCGATTTTAGAATAAGATAACGATGAAAAACGTTGAGCGAATTGCGAATGTAGCTTTAGCAGGTTGGTTTTTTTATACTTGTTCTGTTTTTTTTTTTTTTTTTTAATTTTGTGTTATTGCTGAGATTCGGTTTTGTGTGTAATTATCAATTGTTTTTATTTAAAGAGTGAGACTTTATGGTATTGTTCAAACTGCAATGGAATTTAGGTTCTTGAGGCTGATTGTTTATTGGGTAAAGATTGAAAATTCTTGTGGTTCTTGGATTGAATACTTTTCCTTTAATAAGAAAATAGGTATTGCGTTGTTGTTAAAATTGGGTTTATGTGTAAGCACATGCATACACTGGCTTGAATTTCAAATAAAAAAAAGAAATTTGAAGCTCAGCTATGGTGGTTCAGCTATGACTTTTTGTCATTTCCATGAATTACGTCAAAGCGACACCTTTTGTTAAGTGGACCTTCGAAGTCTTGTATTTATGGCCTGTTTGGATGGAGGGGGGAAGGAGGGGGAGTGGAGGGGAGTAGAGTAGGGTTGGGCCAGTTGGCACAAAATAAGCTAATTTTGTGCTAAATCTACTCTACTCTACCCTACTCCCCCTCCCTCCCCCTCAATCCAAATGGACCATAGTGTGCATAAATTTACCAATTTTCTTTTTGCTTTTTCCTTACAATATCACCAAATGAAACCAATATTTATTAAGACAAAAAAATTTCAGCAATTGAAATTTTTACCCTGGTCTAGATTATTTTATACATGCAATCAATTTATATATTTGGCTGTTTGTTAAGTTTTATTTAATTCATGGCTCTGGGCTGCTTTGTCCACTTTTAGATAATGTGGCTGTCTTACAAAATTGAATATTACACAGAATTCTGTCTTCATGTTTGTATAACCTTGCTTGTTCATTTATATGTTTGCTATATATTTGTCTGGATGAGTGATTAATTTGCTTGTTAGGTTTTTTCTTCCACTTGTCTTTGTGAGCTTACCCTCTTAGACCCTTAGTTTGGGTATGGTGAAAAAGAAAACCCAAGAAAATTTGTGCCAATGAGTTCTAGCTCAAATGACACCACCTCTTCCCACAATAATGGGATGAAGGGTGAGGTCTTGGGTTTGAAACCCAGCGACTTGTGTGTTTATCTTACTAATTAAAAAAATTGCAAATGTGTGTTCAAAAATAGTGGTGAAGCTATCTGTTTCTGCATTTGCTTCCTGGGTGGCTGTTTTGTAGTATTTGGTAGGCATTAATCTTTCAAGAAACTTCTGAAAACCTCCTTTTTTTTATTTTTTGAGTCAAGTGCAACAGGTGTTCTGAAATTGGTTGTGTGTCTCAAATGACTCTATGTTATAGCCCATTGTTCCTGAGATGCTGCTGCAAAATTTTTATTTTGTTAAAAACTGTGTAGTGTATTTCTCATGTCCTTGAGATAGTCGAGCCTGTGGTTTTTAGACCAAATGGAATCTCCTCTCTGTTAACATGGGTCGAGGCTGGAGGCTGGGCATGGGTCAATCCTGTATGGGTGCCTGAGTTGTACTTATATTTGCCTTATAAAAATGTCCTGGAAATGATGGAACTTGACTTTATGCAACTTATATGCTATGTTCTTAATGCAGGTTTAACTTTAGCACCACTTGTTATGAAGGTAGATCCAAACTTAAATGTTATTTTGACTGCGTCCCTCACAGTTTTTGTGGGTTGCTACAGATCTGTCAAGCCAACTCCACCTTCTGTAAGTACAGCGGCACTAATATTCATCATCTTGACATCTTCCACAACATTTGTTTTTTTACATCCCCGGATCAAGCTTTGTGAAATATGTTATATTTATGCAGGAGACAATGTCTAATGAGCATGCCATGCGTTTTCCTTTTGTTGGGAGTGCGATGCTGTTATCACTATTTTTGCTTTTTAAGTTTCTATCAAAGGACTTGGTCAATGCCGTCTTGACATGCTACTTCTTTGTGCTTGGGATCGTTGCCCTTTCGTATGTTCCTTCCATATGAGACTATTATTTTTTATAATAATTGAAATATTATCTGCTACTTGTTTGCTTCTTTATCTTACATAGTCTCTCTTTTAATTTGTCAGGGCAACACTTTTACCTGCTATTAAACGTTATTTACCGACGCATTGGAATCAGGACGTTATTAGCTGGCGTTTTCCTTACTTCCGTTGTATGTATTGTCCATGGTTTTTATTATCTTATAGTTGTTATTGTGAATATTCTTGTGATAGTTGGAATCCAATCGTATTTTGTCATATCTGCGCAAGTCTTAAAATCACTAGTAAATTGATGCTAGTATCTTTTTTAAGTAAATATTTGATAGACCATGCAAATATGGTACTGCTTTATATATTGTTATTCTGCAGTATGTTCAGAGATTTAATTGGGCCATAACTGTTCTTTGGTTTGGTAATGGATTGTATTTATTTTCTCAATTACCTTCTCAATATTTATTTAGTTTGGCTTTGAACTTTGTTCTGAGATGGCAAGTTTGTGAGAGGACAAAGTATACTGACATCTACTTAACTCTCTCTTTTTTTAAAAAAAAAGTGTACTATGTAAATTTCACATTATGTATGCATTCCTATGGGCCATGCTAATCTTTCTATATACTTTGTTTGTACTCTTTGAATATAATGGAGTCATTCTGCATCTTGAAATAAGAAAGGAATTGAGGGCAGAAAGAGAGGGACACAGAGAGAGATACTGTGTGTGCGTGTGTGCCGTGTTTTGTTTATTACATAGTTTCATTAATGCCCCTTGTCGTATGTGCTCAATTAATTAGAGTCTGAACAGCTTCTTCTTTGGACACTGTGTTTTAACATCTTTTTTAATAAGTCAGTGTTTTAACTTCTGTATGCCAATCTTGGTCTAGTGCATGATAATTTATCCTCTTTGATGTCTGTCATGATGTTTAAGCATTCTTATTAATCTTCCACTCTGCTGAGTTTTCATTTGATCCGGTTGACTTTATCTTGCTTGTATTATGCAGAATGATATTTTTCCTTCACCTTTCTTACACAGCTTTGGACGTTGAGTTCACAAGGTCTCAGATTGTTGCTGCAATCCCTGGAACCTTTTTCTGTGCATGGTATGCTTCACAGAAGCATTGGCTAGCTAACAATATACTGGGACTTTCCTTCTGCATTCAGGTTTGTTAGCATCTTCTTAAAATAAACCTGTGTTACTAGTGTCTGTATTCAATAAGAATCACCTTGCCATTACTTATTTGAATCTTTAGTTTTTTTGAAAATTTCCTATAGTATTTTATGAATTATGATGGATAATTTCATGTATCATAATGTCTTATATTTCATGTTATAACTATGAGTTTTACTTGTAAGCAATTTAGTTATACTCCTGCTTAATCTGCCATCATTTCTTGATATCAAGTAACTAATAATGCTTGGTCAATGTAATTGTTTAGTGCTTTGTTTGCATCATTTACACTTATAGTATTCTTTAGGAACAAATCAAGGTAGTTATAGTTGGGTGAGACGTATATCAAGTTCCTGCCATGATATTTATATCTGAAAAGGAAATAATAAATCACCGAAAAGAGAGGGACCATCTGGCACATGCTCCTGTTCAGGGAGCATCAGGCATGCGCGCTAGTTTTTATAATTTCTTTAGAAACTGATGCCCTTTAAGCATTTTGTTTGATTATTTCTCATACTTTCCCAGTGACATTAGGCATTTAATTTAATGGTATCATATGGGTTTGTAACAATGGCATGGTGCTTTGTCATCCTGATATGTCCACGTGTGTTTTATATTCAATCATTAACTCCAACTGGTGTTCAAAAATAATCTCGTTGAGATACTTTTATGGATTCTTTGTGTTATTCAACTAAGAGATTAATAAAGTATACAAAACATCCTGAACTTCAGGGATTATCTAAAAATGCTAGAAAAGGAAATGAGTAAGTATTTCATCCAATCAGACAAACATTGTAGTATTAATTGTTTGATCATGTGGATTGGCCATTAACCTCCATCAAACATTATACTATTTCACTCATTCCAAATTGTTCACCAGACACATAAAGGAACCGCATTCCAGGCTTTAAAATTTCTTTAGCAATGAAAACTATGTTGGAAATCTCTCTTTCCAACATAACCCAAGAAGTTCCAAATAAAGCTGTTTACACAAAAGACCAAATATCTCTAGCCACCATACAATGAGGTAGAAAGTGCTCAGCTGAGTCCCTGTTACTCTTGCACATAGAACGTCAATCGGTAATCAACGTGTTTTGCTTCCGTAGACTATTAAGTGAGTTCTATCTAATGATGCTGTCCATGCAAAGAATGCCACCTTTCTAGGCACCTTAACACCCCAGATACTTTTCAATGGAGAATTAGCCCTTATGGCACCTCTCAAAACTCAATAAGAGCAAACATCTAACTTCCCTGCTTTTGCTGGTTTTCAAGCTATACAATCTTCCTTCAGTCAAACCTAGTACTCAATCCTCCTCTAGTCTATTAGGGAATTCGAGTTCAATAGATCAAAGAAGTTATCCACAAACTTCAATTCCCAACCTTAAGGTGACTAGTTAACTGCGGATTCCAAGCATGATCACTACCCAAATAGGAAGCTTTATTTAGTCAATATTGTTATGAACAATTTTAGATCCATTTTTGTTTCATGTAAATTTAGTTACCGAGTGGGTATGATGATTTGATAGATTTCATTTTTTATTATTTGCAGGGAATCGAGATGCTTTCTCTTGGGTCTTTCAAGACTGGCGCCATTCTTTTGGTAAGACGTGGGACTTTGGATTTAGTTATTTACTACTAATTAGTGTTACTTTGACTTTATACATTGTCTAATGTATATTGTTCTTTCCCCCTTGGTGCAAAATGTACCAAAAAGAAACATGTACTGTGTGTGTGTATTCATATATATCTTATATCTCTATGGGTTGTGGCTAATAATAGCCTTGTAGCTGAATTCTCACCTTTTGGTGTTTTCGACTTAGACGTCCAAAGTTTAAAACCCCCTACCCCCCCCCCCCCCCCCCCCCCCCCCCAACTCCTCTTTCCCTAACGACTGAATTATCAAAAAAATATCTCTATGGGTTGTGATAATATTCCCCAGGTTGTTCTTTTTTGCGAATATCTTGTTCCTAAGATCTGTTGCTGTTAGGGGCCTGCAAATTAGCTGAGCTGTTTGGTGCAGCTCATCAGGGGCTTGGCTCAGCATGCTTATGAACTAAGCCTGTATTGTCACCCTATTCCAGGCTCATAAAAAAACAAGTGAAGCATGAAAATACATGGACTTATAGTATGAACTAAGCTTGGTTGCAGATCCATAAGATAGACAACAAACTAAAGCTTGCTGTAATTAATCTTACATTACTTGTTTAGACTATTGTCAAATCGTGCTTCATGTTGATGTGTTAACTGTAGTTTTCCCCTTTTGATAATCTTCCTATCTCTTAAGTTATACATTTAATGTTAGCTTCTTGAAATATTTTGGAATTTTCAGATGTAATACATTAAGAATATGCTTCCTGTTGCAGATTGTCTGACACTGTTGAGATGTTGTATACCTATACCTTAAAATGCAATTACCATGCACAGATCATCTTTCTGTGTATATGTAACTTTTCCCTTTCTCATCTATTGCAGGCTGGACTTTTTGTGTATGATATTTTCTGGGTTTTCTTCACTCCAGTGATGGTTAGTGTTGCAAAATCTTTTGATGCTCCTATTAAGGTTAGTAATCCACTTAATTGAAATGTACATGTACCCTATTAAAATTCTTTTTAGTCTTTTGAATTCTACATGTGTTCCACTGCTTCATATCTGTAGTTGGTGCTGCCTATCATTCTAATTACCATGTTATTCAATTTCTCTGCAGCTTTTGTTCCCTACAGCAGATGCCGCTCGACCATACTCTATGCTTGGACTTGGTGACATCGTAATCCCTGGTAAGGTTGAGCCTTTAAGTGGTCTGTGAAGGTTATGTATGGTTTGATGTTTGTGATTTTGTTACTAAATTCACTTGGGTCTTGAGTATTGGATTATGCGGAATAAGTGGGATACATTCATGGGTGTTGCAGACCTTGAACTTTTTTTTTTAAAACCATTACTGCAGATGTTGTCTATATCCAGTGGTGCATTGTCTTGACATGAATAGCTTCCCTTGCTTCTGGGATTAGTCTTTCAAAATCTTGTGCATCATTTGCAGCTAACATCACTTCTAGTGTTGTGTTGAGACTTTATGTTCAAGGCACATGGGGAACTTTTTGTTTGAACTGCCCTGAAATGTCTTTGTTATGCTTTTTATGGCACATTTATAAAATTTGTGAGCACCTTCCACTTGAGAGCATATGTTCTAGGACCCATTTCTACCCTGCATTACCTAGTTTGGCTTTATTTTTTCTCTCTCTCTCTCAATTTATTCTTTGGGTGGTGGATGGAAGTTGCCCAGAAGAAAATTTTCAACCTCTGTTTTCATCTGGGGATTTTTTGAAAAAATCTTTTGCCCTTAATTATAATTTATAATCTGGAATCAATCTGCATTCACTCCAAGGTGAGAAGTTGAGCATATTTACCTTTTTGGTAAATATATCAATAAAAAATTTTCCTTTTTACTATGGTAAGGCAGTTTTAGTAAATTTTGATACAAATTACACTGATCAAGCGATCAATGTTCTCTCTGGTTCAACAAAACTGTTTGGATGCATCTTCACCCTTACGAAGCAAAATGAGCACTGAAAATAACTCCTATGCCACAGCTACCTCATCTATGTATCGGATGTTATGTTAAGTCTTTGGGCAGTCATTTAAATGTGAATTTCTTCAGTTTATAGCTTGCCAATGTGTGCCTCATTCAAGTCATTTTTTTATAAACTTACACGGTTTTGTATTTATTTTCCCCTTAGGTATTTTTGTAGCATTGGCTTTGCGATTTGATGTGTCTAGAGGGAAACACAGCCAGTACTTTAGGAGTGCATTTCTGGGATATTCTGTTGGTTTGGTGCTTACAATTGTTGTCATGAACTGGTTCCAGGCTGCACAGGTGACTATTGCATGTTCTTTATTGTATTCATCTTTATATTCTACTTTTCGGGAATGTTCCCTCACTTTACTGCTTGATTCTGATGGGTTTTTTTTACTATACCTTTCAGCCTGCTCTATTGTATATTGTACCTTCTGTCATTGGATTTTTGGCGGCTCATTGCATATGGAATGGTGAAGTCAAACCGGTTTGTTCATCACCCTTATATTAATTAGTCTCAGCTATCAGCACAGATTGTCTCATTTTAATCTACTCAATTAATTTTTTATAATTACATATGCATAAAATAGAATTAGAAACTTGTCCTATAGAATCTATGTGTGGTATAACCAGTGACAAACAAAGAACTATGCATGGCCAACAGAGATCTAAGCCAATGACATGCCAGTCTCTTATTTCCATCCCTCAAAGTTTGCATGAATTTCATTTTTCGTCCTTAAACTTTTAAAAATTCGTTTTTTTTCTCTAAAATTTTTAAAGAGCTTTCTTCAATACTTAGAGGCAAAAAATAGGGGCCAAAAAGAACTTTTTTTCAATAGTTTAGAGATGAAAAAAGATACTTTTCAAAGTTTAATAACAGAAAGTGTTACATTTTTTTTGTAGTTTAGGGACAAAAAACAAACCTTTTGAAGTTTAGAAACGAAAAATGAAATTCATGTATACTTCAAGACTGAAAGCAATAATTTAGTGAAGGTAAAAATTAGGGGTCTTGGTCTTGCCAATAAGTTTTTAGTTCAAATGGCACTTCCTTCTCTCATAAGAATGGATGCTAGGTGAGGTTGCAGCTTCTTCAAAACTTGTTTAGTGTGTGTGTAACTTACTAAGAAAAATAAAATTAAATAAAATTAAAAGAAGAAGAAAGAGATCTTGGTCACAAAGTTATAGTTAAAGAACAAGCGCTCAAGGTTTTAAAAATGATCAGAGTTTTATTGTTGATAATTTGTCTTCATATTTTTGTCAAAAGTTTAGCGACCATTGTTAGAAACACATGATCATTATCTTTTTTTGGGGAATAAGATCATTATCAATTTAACAGAGTTGTTCTCAACCTTTCTTCTAGCTGTGTAAATCGCTAGCAAAATCTCCAGTATTACTACGTTAAGTTGCAAAACATGGCCAACAGAATGCTGTTTATTATGTTCTCCTAAATAATAGTTGAAATCATACTGCTTAGAATGGTTTGGTTTTCTAAAATATAAGTCACAATATGTAATTGCTCATGTTGACCATGCAAAGCTTGTCAATCTAAATTAGTTGATTTTGTTATATGGCCATACTTGGTTGATTAATGTACTGTTTTCTGTCATACTATGCAGTTGTTGGCGTTTGACGAGTCTAAGGCTGCTAATTCATCCGAAGAAAGTAGTGACAACGATGCTAATTCTAGCAAGAAGGTGGAATAAGTTGCAGAGTCCTGGACTCAGGAATTTTCCACCTCAAGGAAAGAAATACTTCTCCTCTTATCTTCTCTGAGGCCCCCAAACGCATTTAAAGCTTAATCATGGCTAACTTATTCAACTTCACACCGCTGTAACAGATTTTGGGATTAAGTTATTAAGGAAGAAATAATATTTTAGCCTTTTATAACCTAATACAGCCGTTTTTTTTAAGTTCTTTCATTATGGGGCCCAATACAACCGTTTTTTTTTCAATAATATCTTTTTCTACTGCCCCGTTTAGGGGTCTTAAGAGTTAAGAGTTAACATCACCCAATTTTTATTGCATACTTCTTTTTCTTTTTAAATCTTTATTTCCGAACCCTCTTTTTCTCTTAGCCTTCATGAAGTTACACTTTCTGGTGATATGTTTTGTGAATGGAAAAAGGTTTTGGTTTTCATGAATTCATATTTGTTTAAATTGTAGCACATGGCAAGTTACAATTCTACTCAAAAAAGAAAAAGAAAAAAGACAATGACAAAGGATGAAAGGACAAAGGACAAAAGGTTGCACAACATAAGTAAAATTGACCTTAAGATGTTGAATGCGATGACCTATATACAGTCTGTAATTTTTATTTATTTTTAATAATCTATTCTAATATGTTGTGGTAAAATTTTGCTTCTAGGCCTTTAAACATAAAGTCAAACAATCAATGTTAATCCATAATCAATCAATTCAAAAACTAAACAAAAGATATTCAACCTCTATAATCACTTCATATAATTGATCTTGTCCAAAAAATAAAAATAAAAATAATAGTTTAAAATAAAAATAATCTCAAACATCAAAAAAGAATAATAATAATATTAATAAATAAACAAACAAAACTTCACACTTTCTTTTACCGCAATCAACTCATTTTGGTCAAGGACTCAAGCCAATACACAGAAAAAGAAGTATGTGAGATTTTCAATGTGTCATAATTACACTCCTATTATTAGTGAAGGAGCAGTTTGGAATTTGTGAAAGTGAAACCTGGAAGGCGGCAACCAGCTAATCAGGTTACTATATTTGTGATTTGTGAATGATCGTTTCAAATTGTCATTCTATCTTATTTGTGGCTAAGAGTCAGATCCTATGAACAATTTTACCCTTCTTTTTTTTTCTTTTTCTTTTTTTTCGAAGAATTTACTAACGCATGTCTTTAAGTTACACATGAATAAACTTTTTTAAAAAAAAATTTATAAAAAAATAATTTACTGTTTGACAGTTTTTTTTAATCAGAAAAGCCTTATCTCTAGTCCTTGACCCCTGGACCATTGCCTAAACCTCTGCCTTATCATTTTGGGTCTTGGCATTTCACCATATGTCTTTTTTGGCATATGTCTTGCTCTGCCAAAATGGAGAGAGAGAGGGAGATAGAGTATGTTCAATTTTCGATATACAGATCGTTCGATTAAAATTTAAAAAGACAAAATCCTTTTTAAGCACTAGCACCTATTCATACTAAAAAAGAAAAACAAAAGAAACACATACGTCTTTTTCATTTTTTAATAGGGACTAAAAGCAAAACCCACTAAAGCTGACCGCAATTTTGAACACCCTTTTTCATGACTTTTGCCAGGCACTATCTCATCATAGAAGATATATTATTACACTGACAGCATTACCTCATTACCTACAGCTTTAAGATGAGTCTCTCAAAAAATAATTTTTAAATATATAAAAGTGAGTACTTTTTTTTATTGCATGTTCCCATTGATCAGCAGAACTGTGTCAATTTTTAACTCATTCTAAGCTCAGCTTTGCGCATGAAGTTTAAAAAGAACATATTTAAAGCTTTTACACTTTGGCATGTGCACGACCTTGATCGCTAAGAACGTTTAATAATATTGTTCTAATAATATTATTTGTATTTTTTTTAAATATTTGTGATAAAAAAGTGTGTGAAAATACATGTAATATTATTTAAATACTAAAAACTATTGTTTAAACAATGATAACAAATGAATCTTAAATCTAAGTGGTAGACGTTGAGTTTGGTTGAGAGTTGAGGCCTACACAAACAATCTTAATGCAAACTGATCTTAGCTAAAGTTTAGGTTGATAAATTTGTTCTATTTTACACCCATTATGATCACAAGCACATAAAGATTAATTACTGCCATTTCTGTACCTGAATTCCTTCTCAATCTCGTGGAAATCCAAAAAGTAAAAGCAATGAGCTTAGTAGGGGAAGAGAAATTTTTTTATTTTTTAGAAATGTTGAAAGACATGTGCGAGAGCTTTTGCTGTACAAAAACTTGAGCTAAAAATAAGAATATACAAATGTTTTTTTTTTTTTGAGAGTCAGAATATACAAATGTAATGACAGTGATATAACTTCTTTAATTAAGGACCTTATTTGCACTGTACCCTTTAGAAGAAGACTTTATAAAGATGCAATATAAACCTTTAATAGACACAATTATGCAGCCATTTTGTCAAGACAACTTCTTTTTTGGAATTTCGGCATTCATTTTTGTGACAAACAGCGCCATGTAAATGCTGGATCCAAATCTTTAAAATCATATAAGATTAATTTATTTACTAAATTTCCTAGCAATTTCATTTTCAATGTACTACATCAAAAAGTCCTTAAAATTTTATTTTATTTTATTTTTGTTGAGAACCAAATGTTGATAATAATTAACAATCTCAGTTGAAAATATTTATAGCATAGTTGTAGACTTGTAGTAAAAATTGGATGAGTAAGAATAAGTGTATATGACTAGTCTATAAATAAATTTGGTAGGTTAATTAACAGTTTAGTTCCTACCAATCCTGCCCATAATTCAATATAAAAAATGATGAATAAAAAATATGTGCGCGCTTTGAATCTAGTACCATCTTCTTCAAAAATCTGAGAAAAAAAGAACTAATATGAAATATATTGATATAGAAAAATGGTACACATGCATATGCATACAAGAGCAAGGAACTACCTTAAAATAGAAATAAAAATGTAACCTTAATTGAAGACCCTTAACTTCTTATTTCTTGGTTTATTTTTACTTCTATGCTAATTAGATAAAATATTTTTTTTTAACTAAATAATTTTAGCCACACGAAATACCAAAAAAATTATAAATAATTTTTAACAAAAATTTTATCTTAAGAAGTTTTTTTTTTTTTAAGACCGTGTGGCATGAGCTAGCCAACCATCTGATAGAGAGAGAGAGAAGAACTAGAAACGATCCCCTACTATAATGTGTAAGGGAAATTAATTATTAAAATTTATTCTATAAATCATTAGATGAAAGCAAACGACAATCATCATTGCTAAGAGAATCACACTACCATTTCATAATGACACATTTTAAATAATCTCTTATTCGAAACTGATAAAGTCCTCCATTTTAAAAAAGGGGAAAAAAATTTTCTAATGTACCTAATGTGTATCTTACCAGAGGAATAGTACTGTTCTTTTTCTTTTTTTTTTTTTGGCTGGAAAAGAAGGAATACAGAACACTACTCTTATTTTCAAATGGCATGCCAACTTTAAAAAGTAAATAATACTAATTATTATTCACTTATTTTTTTAATTATTGGTGAGTTTTGCAACAAGAAGAAATACGAACAAACCTACTTTTTTTGGGGGTAGGGGGAGTTAGAATAGGTATATATATATATATATATACTTATAGAAATGGTTTAAATATATTGAAGGTATATTTTGACAAATTTATCATTGGATTATATTATGTTCAAATATTTTCTATACTTGCAAAATTTCAAGATAATCAAAATTTAATAACTATATAATTAATTAAATGTTTTAAAGTTCAAGGTTTAATAGTTTAAATACCCTATCAAAAAAAAAAAGTTTAAATATTATGCATCAAAGATGAGTTTATGAATTAAATAGTAAATGTAGTCTGATTAACACGAAATTCGTATGATGGTTAAAAACATAAGAAATATATAATTTAATGATGATATTTTTCATTTATTAAGAAAAAATAGTAAAATGTTATTATGAGATGTAAACAATATTTTAATTTTTACTGACCACGTTTTAATAAGCAAAAAAAAAAAAAAAAAAAATTATGGACAAATGGACAATCAATGGTGGAGTGGATGGCACAATTTGAACGCACGCGAGTAGATTCTAAAAGTGCAGCCGAAAGTTGAAATCTGTGACTTTGAACAACGTGCTTCGCATTCATGGTACACCGTACACACGAATTGCGCAAAAATTAAATATGTATGCTGTGGATTTTACCAAAATAAAAATAAAATAAATAATTTAGGCAATTTAGGGTTCATAATTGCAACTCGCAAGTATTTGTCTCGTGGTTAATTTAGCAATGATGGATATAAGTGATATCAAATTGTCATTAAACATTCCCAGCATGATTCATGTGAAAACTAACTAGCTATCATTACTTCACATTTTGATCCTGATAAAGCTAAAAACGTCGATGGTTTTATTATTGCTTTAAGAAGCCATTGAATGGATTGAGATTCATTTAAGTTGTATTAAACTAAGTCCATCATGGTGTTTATAAATCTAAATTATTTATGGTCACATGAATCATGAATGGCTACACAATCAATAGCTTAAATGAATAACATAATAAAACTAACTAATGTATGTTTAAATGTTGATGACATGATAAAATCATAATCATTAATTTAACTATAAAATGTTTAGACTTTTAAGAAATTCATATTGAAATTATCATGGGAATTCTAGAGTATCTAAATCTTCTTCTTCTTTTTTTCCAATAATTCAATAGTTACAACAATGAAGAATGATAATTTAAATCTTAATTCTCTTTATAAAAAGAGAGAAACTAATCAAATGTTTGAAAATCCTATAAAAATAACAGCATTTGGATGTGCATCGATCTTAACCACTTCTTTCGAAGTACAGGAAATTATTACATTGTGTTGAAGTCCTCCCCCTCCGATTCCCTTTCACATTAGGGTGAATTCAATATATGAGACCC
This sequence comes from Quercus gilva, assembly GCA_023621385.1. Lineage (NCBI taxonomy): Eukaryota > Viridiplantae > Streptophyta > Magnoliopsida > Fagales > Fagaceae > Quercus > Quercus gilva. The sequence goes on along the minus strand of CM042484.1, from coordinate 15,705,786 downwards.
CTGATGGGTTTACCTTTATATGAGAAGGGTAGGTTCCAAATGAAGGATGATTTCTTTTTATCTATTGCCATCTACAAAAGTAGAAGCTTGCAACTTATAATAATAATAATAACAAAAAATAAAAAAAAAACCAATAGTTTGAGGGTGTGTTATAACTTATAAATTAAATAAATCCTATAGTTTAAGAAGTAATTGATTGAATCTTGAAGTTTAAAAAACGTAACAAGTTAAACCCTAAACTCGAGGGATACATATAGCTCTAACTCTAGAATTAAGTACAAACCAAACCAAACCAAACCTCTACATTTTATATTTTACTGGTAAGGGTTGCACGTGCAAGGAGCGTGCTGCCACTTGAGTGAGAAGATTTAAGATTAAAAAAAATTGAAGTAGTATCAAACCATGTATTATTTAGAATAGTTATTTAGCATATGATTATTTATTTAGTATGATAATTTCTTAGCAGAAGGTATTTGGTATCAAATGATACCATGTCAGCGGTATCAAAATCTAATAAGTGTGAGATATGTCAGCAAAAAATAACTAACCCACTAACAATTGAAAGACATGTGTTGGTGGATAGTTATTTTTGTACACATGTCTCTCATTTATTGAATTTTGATATAGATGACATGGTATCATTTGATACAAAATACTTTTTCATTTCTTAGAACCTATTTACTAAAAACAGTATCTACTCACAAAAAAAAAAAAAAATTATACTAAGAATAATAACAAATGTCGTCATCTTCCAATAATAAACAACTAAGTTTTGAAAAAACAGTGTCACAATATTTAAATTTTTGCAATAAATGATGACATATGTTACAATTGAAACTCTTCATCAAATTAAATACCTACAATCATTTGCAATGAATATTTTGTTATTTATACTTCCTTCTTTATCATTTTATTTTATGAGCCTAACAACAATGCTTAGCTTACTTTATTTTTAATGAATACCTTTTTAAGAAAGAAAACAAATTAAAAAAATAACAAAATAACAATAGACATATGTCATTGAAGTTTCTATTAGATAAAATTATAAATCTAGAAGATTTAAACCACTAATAAATTAGTGTTCTCTAGGTAACAAATAGAATACCACACATCACAATTTTTACTTTCTAAGTATGACTAATAAAACTGAAAATACATGAAGAAAATTTTTGGGACATTAAAATTTAGTGAGGCATTTTAGATATTACACAATGAAATATTCTAAGAATCATAAGATTTTGTTGGGGTTTAACTAAGAGAGTACAGCAGAAATTATATACTTTTCTACAAAATATAAAGGAGGAAATTATTCAACTTTAAAGTTTGAGGGATGAAACTACCCCAAACATAAAGGGGGAAAGTACTTTTTTTCATAATTCTTTTTTGTTGGTAAAACTATGTGTTTTTTATTTTAAACAATGCGTTAAAAACAAAAAAGAAAAAGCCAGCTCAAGAAAATTGTCCATAAACTATGAATTTGGCTCAACAAATTGGCTAAACAAAAAAAAAAAAAAAAAAAAAAAAGTTAGGAACACAATAAATATTACGATATTTTCTCAATACTTTTATTTTAGCTATAGTGGGCCCTAGTATGATATTTTATAATTTTATTTTAGAGTAATGCTATACCCACAACATTTTTACAACAAATTTTAAGTGGTAAATTATTATTGGTTTTTAATTAGGACAATCACTTTAAACTATGCATTAAAAAAAACAACAAACAAAAAACCAGCAGAAGAAAATTGTGCATGAAATAGTGAATTTTTGCTCACTAAATTTGACTAAACCAAAAAAGACGTCTAGGAACACAATAAAATGTCACAATATTTTCACAATATATTTATTTTCAGCTGTGGTAAGTTTCGTTTTGATATATTATTATTTATTTTATAGAAATGATATCTCCATAATATTTTCATAACAAATTCTAGATGGCAAATTGTTATTTATTTCAAAATGAATCTACGATTGATATCACTTTTTTATCCATCAATAGTAGCTTACCTATGAATTGTCGTGAAATTAATGTGAAAATGTTGTGGACTTAGCATTTTTTTTATTTGATTTATAAGAAACTGAGATCTCAACAATTATGATAATAATAAGTGTTACAACATTTTCCCAAAACATTTATTTTCAAATATGGTTGGCTATAGTCTTATATTTTATTATTTTATTTTGACTTATAAGAAATTGACTCCTTAACAATTGTGAAATTTGTTGTATCAGTATAACAATATATATGCTAGCTCATATAAATATTAAATAAATAAAAAAGCACAAACCAATGACTAAAGAAAATAAAAAACCAATGAAGTGATGAACAGTGCATATTGAAAAAACCAAAAAGTACTGTAGCTTTTATACATTCACACAACAAGTGTTGCAACATTTTTACAATACATTTATTTTCAGTTGTGGTTGATCACAGTCTCATATTTTATTATTTTATTTCGACTTATAAGAAATTAACACCTCAATAATTGTGAAAAATATTGTGAAATTTGAACAAACCAAAAATAAATAAATATTGTGTCCGTATAACAATATATATGTCAGCTCATATAAATATTTAAAAGAAAAAATAAGTAGAAATCGATGACTGGAAAAAAAAAAAAAAAATCACTATAGCTATTATAGTTACAATACAAATTGAACAAACCAAAAAAGCACTGTAACTACTATAAATTTGCGCATTCGTACTTTATATATATATATAAATAAATATAAGCCTATCAATACACTCTTCCTTTCCTAAAATTGGACACAAGGAAATAACATCCTTCAATTTTAGAAATCCCTCAAATGCTAGAAGGAGAAGAAAAGGCAAGCAAGAGAAGAGAGGGTTGAGAATTCGATGGATAGGGTTAGGGTTTTGTTTAAGGGTCCAGCAATGTTTGATATTTTTAAGAAGTCTCAAATTTCGATCCTAAGAGCAACCACATCAGTTCGTCTAAAAATTTCCGTCTATTTTACACTAAAAACCTACTTTTTTTATTTTACACTACCATATTTCCAAAACACCAACATCAATTAATCTATTTTACAAATCTATTCTAATTAAATAATATTTTTTTAATTATTATTTATTAATAACCGTTTCTCTCTTTCCCTCACCCATTCTCTCTTTCCCTCATAATCTCTTTTCATTTTTTAGCTCACTCACCCATTTCTCTTTTTCCCTCACTCACTCCCAGCTCGCCGATCCAGCTCACCGCCACTGCCGCCTCAGCCATTAGCCGATTCAGCCTCCCTTTCGCTTTCGCCCTCCCTCTCTCCTTCGCCCCTCCCTCTCTCCTCCACCACCGACCCTTCGCCTCCTACCCCCAATCGACGATAGCAATGGAAGATCCGGCGATTGTAATGGAAGACCTGACGGCAGCAGATCGGGTGGCAGATCCAACTCCGTTGGGCATTTCATGTGAGTTTTCCCTTGAGTATGGGCTAGGTTTTTTGATGGGTTTAGACTGTTTTTGGGTTGGGTTTTCCAGTGAGTTTCTACTGATTTTGAGTTGGGTTTTCCAGTGGGTTTGTCTTGATTTTGATTTTGATTTTCTAATTGCCTTTTTGTTGATTTTGGGTTAAGTTTCTGTTGATTTTGGGATAGTTTGTTGTCATTTATTTGGGTTTGTCTTGGTATGAGATTTCTTCTTCCTTCTTATTCTGCCGCGCTAGTTTGTTGTAGTTTGATAGAGGAGAGAGAAAAAAAGAATTAAAAATTCATTTACACGGTGAACAGTAACCGTGCATACATGCACGGTTACTATTCATTTACACAGCCATGGTGTATATTTGTACATCTTTACAAAGACTGATGTAGGTGTTTTTTAGGTTAGAATGTATAAAATTGGTACTTTTTCCTATTTTAAAAGATTATAAATGAGTTGATGTGGTTGCTCTAACAGGCAAACACTACTATGTCCACGAGTCCATGAGCTCCTCAGTGCCACTCAAGTTACTCCCTATGCTATGATTATGAATGTTTGTTTTTCAATTAAAACGTAATTTGTATTTTCTCACTACCATAGTGCCATTAATGTTAGTTAAGACTTGAGACTTGAGACCTAACTAATTAAGCATTCTCCATCTGTCAAGTTATACGTACAAGAGCATTCACACCAATCTGTATATAATAAAAAAATGTGTAGAATTTATAATGTTTTGCCAAAAAATAACTTACATTAGTCCATGTAAATTTACATTGACACTATTCGTTTTATATTTAATTGTTTATTCTTTCTTTACTTATCTCGAGGATGAAAGAAAAGAATGGATGCTAGTTTTGTGTGTGAAGAAAGAAAAACAATTAAAAAATCAAGAAAATTTGATATTTTAATAAAATTTAGTATAAAATAGATAATCTAATGTGAGGTGTTTTGAAAAATAAGTATGTAAAAAAAAAAAAAAAAAAAAAAATTCTTATGCTAAAATGGATAGGAATTTTTGCACTATGTAAGTTTTTCTACAAAACACACCTACTAATTTGGGATACATATCCTGTGCAATATTGGCACACAAAATACATGAAATAATTCATCTATGGCATTAGCACCTCACTCACACAGTGCCTAAAACATAGGATATATAACACTATGTTGGGAAAGGGGGGAGGTGGAGAGAAAAGAAGAGAAGATTGGCCATTTCCTCCATTTGGTTGCTCAAGGAGAGAGAAAAATAAGGGATTAAAGTTCCATCGGCCCCCCTTTTTCCAATCATCCAATTTGGGGCGAAATTGAAGAGAAAACTTGACACTTTGAGCAATTAAAAGTTAAAATTTGAACCACCACGCATCCTTGGCGCAATGACCACTCCACAAGTATAAGTGCTTGTGGGGTGTGGGGGGCTAAGGGCCAAAATTCAAGTCTCTAGAATGGAGTTATATACACATATACACTTAAATTAGACTAGAGTATAATTTCCATATTGTATAAAAAAAATTTAAAATTAAAATCTGACACTTTGACTCTTTATGACATTAAATTTACATTTTAATTCAAAATTTTACTTTCATCTCTCTCGATTTAGGTGGGTATTAAAGTAAAAAGACACATATCTTTCTTTTCATTTACAATCCAAACAAAGGAAAGCAAAATAATTCTTCTCTTTTCTCTTCTTATTTCCAAACTTACATGAGAGAAATGTTTTTTTTTCTCTTATTTCATTTCATTTCTCTTTTCTCAGTTGTAACCAAACAAAATGTAGAACTTAAAGTAATCTCGGAGCAATATTTCAGACTCTCACATGAGATATAAGTCCCATAATAACATGGAGCATTGCTTTCGAACTACCTTTGCTGGGGAGGCTTTTGGCTAGAAGGATTGCAATTTGCGGGTGTAAAGATTAATTTTAAATTCTAGAAGCAAAGAAAAAAAAATTGTCAAGTCCACGGGTAATAGAAAAAGATAAAAAAGAAAAGGTGACAAAAAGCAACGTGCAAAAAAATAAAACAAATGGATACAGTTTATTGTTACTAGTTGCTGAAAATTGATCGTTACTAAAAATATTATTGTAAGATAATTTTTAAATGTATAAATAGTATCGTGGACTTATTTTAAATATTTTTTAATGTATAAACAGTATATAAACAGTGTGTAAACAGTGTCACACTGTTTATGCACAGTAATTTTTGCTCTCAAATGTTAATGAGCAGCGTTGCGTTGAGTAGATTGATGATGAGTTCTGTTCTGTCCTATTGGAGTCAATAATCTTCACTGACCACAAAAGATTCTCTAATCTTCTCTATGACAGTCTGCCTGCTTTTTGCGGGTAAAACTTAGGTAGTCCCGGAGCAGTGCTCCGAGACTATTTAAGTTTTTCCCGCTTTTTGCTGGCACGCTTTCGTGGTTGCACAGGCCAGCCCTCGTGGAAACTGGAAATGGCCCATTGCTACTTTGTGGGAATGGGATCTATAAATATAAAAGTTTCCACTTTCCCATCCCTTTTCTATTTCCCATCCAACTATCCTTCCATCCTGGCCTAAATCATTCTAACCAAAATGCTAAAATATTAAAAGTTTTCCTGCATAATGATTAAAAATTGAGATAATTAAGTTTCAATTTGTAATTTTGTAAGCTCAATGCCAACAAATGTGACAATAAATAAGATTAGTAAATTTCAACCACCTCATAGTAAAATGTGAATTATTTATACCACTAATATATATATATATATATAGTTTTAAATTTAAAACATGTGCATATATTACCTTAATTATATATTATTGATTTTAAATGAGATAAAATTATCTAGGCTAAAATATTATTTTATTCTAAAAAAGAAAGGCTAAAATATTGTTTTTTTTCCCTAAAGTCTGTATAATTCATTTTTCATCACTAAACTTTTTTAAAATAGATTTTTTTTTCCCAATAGTTAATCATTTTTATTATCACTGTAGCAACACGCAAATCATTCTCTCTTTAGTTCTCTGCCCTTCTCTCCTTTTTTAATACTTTGCCAGATGCTAGTGTTGCAATTGTTGGTAGTCTATGCATTGTCACTGGGATGTTGTGGTGATCATTGGTGTTGGTGGTCGACAACGTTGACACGCTATTGCATGTGGTCGACGGTGTCCATGTGTTATAGATCTAGGATTTTTAGATTTTAGCGGGTTTTTAAGATCTAAGTATTTTTGATTTGGTGTTGTTGCATGTTATTGTTGGTCATCGTCGTCAGTGTGGGTTGTTGTTGGGTCAGGGGCGGCTTCGGTTTTGGGTTTACAATTTTGGTGGCAGTGGCAGCGACTAATTTTGCCATGAGGTGGTGATGTTTTGGGTTCAGTTGCGACTAGATAGAAAATAGATTATTTTAATGTGATGGAATGCAAAATAAAGAACAATATGTAAGTGTTCATGTAAGTATTCCCATCAGGCTCAATGTTCTTTTAGCCAAATTTGATCTAGAAACTTTAATTTTGTTAGTTAACTAATGTAATATTCATAGATAACTAAATTAGCCTCAATATTACATCATTATCCAATTTAAATACTATTTTTTTCTCTCTAAACAATTTTTTTCCTAATCAACCCAAAATTTAGATCCTCATGATCAACATACCCCAAAATGAACCTTCTTTGACTTCATTATCCGATTTAAATATTACCTTCTTCTTCTTTTTTTCTCTCTAAACGATTGTTTTTCCTAATCAAATTCAACTTACCCTAAAGTGAACCTTCTTTGGCTCAACAGTCATCCTGCCAGCACTTGAGAAGCTTCATTAGCTTCTCTAGGAACCTAGTTAAAATTGCCATTGGCCTTTGCCGCTCCAGCACTTGGATGTCTTTAACCAAAGTCAAAATTCTCCATGATATCTAAGAGCTAGCAATGCCCTAACACAGATTGAAAACAAACTTGATTATCACCTTGAATATGGACATTATTCAAATTGTGATCTTGCTAACTGTATAAACCATCTAAGAGAGAATGAGAGAGCAAAATTTTGTCTAAATGTGGTTTTGAAGAATCTGTTGCTAATGAAGTGACTTTAGGTAGGTAAAATGTTTTTTTCTTTTTTGGCATCTTCGTATGAGAATACTCATACAGAATGTTGCCAAGCATAAAATTATTGCCAGATCGATACATAGATTGTTGATGACAAAACATTACAAACAACAATGCCAGGTAACAAGCCACCAAATAACCTTAATTCATGTGACAGTACCTTACAAATTTTCCAGTTAGCCAAGGTAATAATGCAAAAATAATGACATATAAATGCACCTTCATGAAACGTCATGCTCAAGAAGGTCTACTCCTTTCCTCATATGACATGCTTAATACTGTCCCAATTTAGATAAGTACGTGATAAGTTGGAAGCTCCGGTGACAAACAAAATCAAATCCCTTCAAAAATTTACAAGGACCATCACTATTTCGTACCTAAGAGCAATTGCATTAGTACCTTTATAATAGAAAAAGTGTATCATTTTACAAATTTTTTCTCAAAATCTACTCACATTAATCCTTTAATAACACTGTGCATTTCCAAAATTACTATAATAATTGTGTATATTTACACAGGTACTGTATCTTTCTATTTAACTAATGCGAATATATAATAGCAAGTGTATAATAGAAAAATGTGTAAAATTTATAGATTTTGGCCTAAAAATGACCTATATTAGTGAATGTATAATTGTATAAATCTAAAAATATGCTATAATAACCATGTAAATTTATATTGACACTATTCGTTTTGCATTTAATTTTTTTATTATTTCTTTATACATCTCGAGTATGAGAAAAGATAATGGATGTTAGTTATCTTATATGTGAAGAAAGAGAAACGATTAAAATAATCAAGAAAATTGATGTTTTAATGAAATTTAGTGTAAAACAAATAATTTAATGTACACTTTAAAAAGTAAATTCTAATACTAAAATAGATGTAAATTTTTGCTCAAGCTTATGCAAGTGCTTTAATATTACCTTAAAGGAATTCTTACCATAATCAAATGAAAGGGCTTAAAGCTGCTCATCCCAAAGCAGTGGGCCATCTAACCCCCGGAATTGAGGCATTAACCTATGAATTATAAAACTATTAAATGATCGGAAATGTTAAGGGGCATCATAAGGTCCCGTTGAGAAACTATTCTATGTCCTATTATTATACTTTATGTCAAATTTTTGACCAAGAAATTAGCTTTATTAGTTCTACGTCTTATAAAATTGATCAAAATTTTGATATAAAATATAATGATGTGACATAAAGTAGTTTTTTAACGGCCGTTTACACTACTAATCATTGTAAGACCTAGGATGCATAGACACGGACATGGACACAGGTACGCAACGACACAATAACACGAGCAATTTTAAAAAAATTATAATATGAAATGACAGATACGACACCGGTATGACACATGTATGGTGACTTGAAGTGTATGTGCATCCTAATGTAGGACCATGCAGCCCTTCCATATGAAACATAAAATGTAGTTTTTGTTGTTGTTGTTGTTGTTGTTGTTGTGTGTGTGTGTTGTGCGAATATTTTTGCATAACATACTCACAAGATAATACAACATGCCTCCAAAAATGTTTGTTGAGATGTGAAGAAAAAAGCACATTTTGAAAGAGACTTATTCTATTCCACCATGTGATGATCTATCTTGATAAACTCGTTTGATGGAAATAGTACGCGTTCAAAACTCATTTTGGATCTTCTAAGAAGTAACCTCTTCTTCCTCCTGTTGTTTCTGAACAATTGAAGAAAGAAGGATGTCGTTGCACTTGGTAGATACTGAAACAGGGTTTTATCCCAAAAAAAAAAACAAAAAAACAAAGAGTTAATTATACTCTCTCAGCTTTTGGAGGTGACTTTTCACCACAATAACTGCCTAGAACATAACCATTCTCAATTAGAATAATATCGGGTTAAAGGTGTTTAATTTATATGGTGATATTTATAATCTATATAAAACTAAAACCGTTTTAACTTTTAGTTAACTTTGTAATATATAGTGCCACAAAAGCTTTTGATGAGACTTCACAAATTTACTCATCATCTATATATATACACACACACATATATATATATATATATATTGAATTTTAATGTACTTTTATATTAAATTTTACATTGGAATTTTGGTATATAATATTTTCTTTAATAGTAATATATATAATTCTAATTACAAACACAACCATAAATTCATAAACTAATACTATATACTATATTATATATAAAATTTTATATACAATAATTATCAAATTTTATATTTTGACAAAAAATATATATTATGTTAAACTTACCCTTGCATTGCATGGTTATAATGAATGAGAATCATTGAGAACTGAAGATATTAAACAGAAAGATATCTCACCCCATGGAATAAATAATTGAGATAAATAATGGAAATATGTATCTTATATATAATTCTTACGTACATGCTAAGATAATAACAATACTCGCACAAGCTAAAATCATCAGGTGGTTCTTGAATCAACGTGGCACTAGGTTTGGATAGGCCAAATCAAATCCATCCATCTACGATTTCGATTAGAATCAAAGTTGAACTTGATGAAAGTAAATTAAACCCTTGTGGGCCGTACTCATTTCCATTTATGTTTTTATTATTCAAACCAAAACTATCTATTTGGATAATCATCATTTAAATGAGTTATTTTCATCCATTTGAAAGTATAGTTATACCTAAAGAAGAAAAATGTGATGCTTTAAAATTTGGTACAGTCTATTTTTGGATGAAGTTATTATTATTATTATTTTTATATAGAAAGTTTCATTAATTTATGACTTCTGTTCTTAATGATAACTCTTTATCATCAAATTAAGACACCAATCAATTTTTAGTGAAAACAGAGATTGAACTCCAAACCTTTTATTTTAATTTTAAGTTTTTGGATAGAACCAAATTATTTAAATTATTTCATTTTTGTAACATTTTCGATTTTAAAATTGTACCTGAATAAATTCTTAATTACATTGTTAGTGTCAACTGTCAAAGTCAAATATGAGTCTATGTACTTATCCTTTTTGTTATCATTCCAGCATGGATTTGACTGTACCTGCGCTGCCCATGAATGGTGAAACTGTAAAAGAACCCTAATATATATATATATATATATACACACACATACACACACTAGAAATAATATTTTCATAATATTTTCACAATAAATCATATTGTTACTAATTAAAATAAATAATTTTAATAGTAGATTTAGACTAGAACTTGTAATAAGTCACTACTAATTTGTTGTGTAAAATGTATGTAACCTCTATTATTATTCCAACATGGATTTAATATCACTTATATAAAAAATATAAAAATTGTGAAAAAAATCACTTTTTTTTTTCTCTCTATAAAAGGTTTATAAAAATATTTTATAAACCAATAACCAAAGTCTTTGACGTGACTATCGTTACGGGCACAAGACAATTCATTTATTGAAGCGATGCAAAGTCGTACCACATGGCACGTTTTTAACTTAACCAAATCCTAGGTGTTTTTCTTTTTCACAAGGCCCACTTGATCCACTCAAAAGTTCCGTCACTAGCTTCGCTTGTGTATCGAGGGATGGTTGGCTGGTATTTTCTTAAATTGCATTAAAATAAAGATGAGAAATTATTACCCATCTTCTTTTCTTTTGTGTTGTCCTGGATAAGATGGCCTTTTTTTTCCCTACCCGACAGTAATCAACGTTCCGACCGCACACCCAACCTTATTACACCATCGTTGCTTTGCCAACTTCTAAAGGTCCCAAGTTTTGCTTATTTTGTCGCTGATAGTCTGGACGAGCGGGCCCAATATTGTGTGTGAACTTGGCCCTTCTCAATTGCTGAGTCTGAAGTGACTCCCCTCCTAAAAAGAAAATTAATAACCATATTTCTTACACTATTGTTGGTTTTTTTTTTCTTCTAAAATCATTATAAACGTTGTTCAAAGTTCAAACTAATCATTCTTCGTCAAAAAACTAATCATTCTAAACGAGTAAACGACAATGTACAAAGAGAGAGAAAAGCAAAAAGACACGTGGTGTAATTGTGTTTTTTTTTTCTTCAAAATACACACGTGGTGTAATTAGGAATTTATGTTCACCTTCCTCTTAATAAACTGTATCCGGACAAACTCATTAACAACGAATGTGTCATGTGATTAGGAAACTCTCTCTTATAAATGAGTCCCATAATTAGCACATAGTAGTATATTTTCTACTCTTGTTTCACAAGGAGAGAGAGAGAGAGAGAGAGAGAGATTTTGCTCAAAAAAAAAAAAAAAACATAGTCATAGAGAGAGAGAGAGTGATCTGCATGTTCTTACACTTTTTTTTTTTTTTTTTTTCATTTCAAGAGCACGCATTTTTTGCACCATTTTTCTGTTTGTACTTTTTTTTTCATTGACAAGGATCTCCAAATTCTCTCCGTTATACGTAGCTACATTTCACACGGCTTTTTTATGGTCATAAATCACACTGTTTGTATACCATTCCTCAAAAATCTCATTCTCTCTGGGACTACTTTGATCAGCCATTCACACTGTTCAAAGCTAAACAATCTCTCACTTTTTTTCTCGTTTCATTTCTAAGCAAACCCAAGAAAACCTTGATCCCACTGCATTAGAATCAGATTATCAAGTTTTTGGAGAAAAAAAAAAGTGACAATAGCTCCGATTCTCTGTTTTCTTATATAAAATTAGATTATAGACTTGAACTTTTTGGTTTCTTGGGTATAGATTAATAGAGAGAGAGAGAGAGAGAGAGAGAGAGAGAGAGAGAGAGAGTGTGTGTGAAATAAGGGTGTAGAACCAGTATCAGAATCTAATGGCTGAGTTTGGAGCAAAATGGAGGTGGGGTTTGAGATGGGTGGGGATGGTTATGTTGTATTATCTGATAGCTTTGGTGGTTGTTTCGGCCCAAAGGGAGCTGAGACTGGAAGCTTTAAGTTTGAATGGAACAGAAGGAGTACCTGAATCCAATTACCTTCTCAAAGCTGTAAATTTCTTGTGGCAAGCCAACAAATCGGGTTATCACCACGTTTGGCCGGTATTTTTCATTTTCAATTTCACTGTTTTTCTTTTATTCCTTCTCTTTTTACTTTCCTCCTACCAAAGTCCTTTTCGATTTAAACTATATTACTTTAGATTTTTTATTATGTGCTAAGACTTTTATAATTAATTGCTTTTGGTGGATTAGTGGTCCTATTGGAAGTGCTTGTGGATTAAGTATGGTATCTTATTTTCGGTTGTGGCTAGATCAAATGATCTTGTCAACTTTTATGTACATTTTGATGTTAAACACTAGTGTGTGTAGTTTTATACTTTTATGGTGAAAATGGACTGTGGAAATGGAATTTTTTTTGGGCTGATTTAAAATATGGGTCACTGTAAATTTTGCTTTGCAGGAGATCAAATTGAATTGGCAAATTGTTGTGGGTTCAATAGTTGGATTCTTTGGAGCTGCATTTGGGAGTGTTGGTGGCGTTGGTGGTGGTGGCATTTTTGTTCCTATGCTTACCCTCATTATTGGGTTTGATCCCAAGTCAGCAACAGCTATATCAAAATGTAAGAGAACATGTATTTTTGTATTAGTTTATTTTCTTAAAGGTTGGATAATCTTAACAATAACAATAAGCCTTAATCTCAAAAATTTTGTGGGTTTGGCTATGGATTTCAAATCGGCTAGGATGGTAGATATTCTTAAATCGTTTCTTAAAGAAATTCACTTTGGATTGAAATAACTAATCTTGTTGAATCCTAAGATAGAGGATGGTTAAAAAGAGGAACTTTCTTTTTTAAATGAAAGGAACATCACGCATGCTGTTTAGAATGATTAAAAGATTTATTTGTGTGGGGGGTAAAGATTTTTTTTTTCTATAGTTTCTTTTCAAACCACTTGACTTCCAAAGCTCTTTTTGGCTGGAGGATTGAAAAATATTTGTGTTTTCTTTCATGCGTATTTGGTAGAGAGGATGGAAAAGTGGAATAATAGAGAATAAATTACTATTATGCCTTTATTAATTTAAAGTAAGAAAGATGAAAAAGTGGTAGTAGTTCTGTAATTTTTTTCCCAATTCATTTTTCTTTCCTCTTTTCTTTCCAATCTAGTAGAAAAGAAATGGTGGACCTGAGTGAAAAACTCCATCCACCCCATATCTTTTTCTCTCCCTTTTCACTTCAACCAAACAATGTAAAATTTCATTTTCTTCTCCCTTCTCCTTCCCCCTTTTCCATCATCATCTCCCTTTTCACCCCAACCAAACATAGCTGAAGATTCTTGACCGTGCAAAACTGGTTACTCCCTTGGCATGAAGCCTTTATTGTTTGAGCCAAGTTGATTAGTCATGGAATTCTATAGTGAATCTAAAGTTTTGAATTTTGGACATGGCTGACTTTTGATTTTGGAAAACACCGTCAGCTATAGTGTGGTTGCTTGTTATCTAGCTATAGTGAATGCACAGAAGGAATCCACTTTGTATTAAACAATGGTGTAATTAACAAAATCAGAAATTTCTTCTGTTTGTGTCAGGTATGATCATGGGTGCCGCAGCCTCAACTGTTTACTACAACCTTAAGCTAAGGCATCCTACACTTGATATGCCCATCATTGACTATGATTTAGCACTGCTCGTCCAGCCAATGCTTATGATGGGCATTAGTATAGGAGTGGCTTTCAACGTTATATTTGCTGATTGGATGGTCACGGTTTTGCTTATTGTTCTGTTTATAGGTAATGATTAGAAGAATTGTCATTCCTCTATTTAGGCATTTTCCTCCAATAACACCCTTGCTTGATTCTGGTGGCTTGCAGGCACGTCAACAAAGGCATTCCTTAAGGGTGTTGAAACATGGAAAAAGGAAACCATTATGAAAAATGTAATTGCATAAATGTTTTACACACACATGCATGAATTTGGGCCATGAATACATTCATTTTCATGTTTGGTCCAAATTCCCATTTATTTTTCTGTTATTACTACTGAAATTAATTGCTTACCATTGAACCTCAACTTTTCAAATTTTAGGAGGCTGCTAAGCGACTGGGCTCAAATGGTGAGTTGATCCACTAGTCCTCTAATTGTATAAAAGTCATAGAGTTAGCATTGCTTGGAGTTATTTTCTGAAATCGGCATTCAAATTTGTGTCCTTTTCCATCAGGTTCTGATGGTGCAGAAGTGGAATACAAGCTTCTTCCTGATGGCCCAAAAAATGACAGTCATAAAGACACCAAAGAACCAGAGGTAATAATGCCCTGTTAAGCTATTATCGGTGCCATGGAATTCTGGAAGCTAAATCAATATAAACATTGCAGGTTACTATTATTGAGAATATTTATTGGAAGGAACTTGGACTTCTTGTTTTTGTCTGGATTTCATTCCTTGTCCTTCAGATTGCCAAGGTTTAGCCTCTTCTGCTGTTATCTTCCCTCAAAAGCAATCTCTACTTGATCATGTAACATCAACTGCTCATTTTAAAATATTCATTTCCCATTGATAACAGAATCATACAGCTACTTGTTCAACAGAATACTGGGTGTTGAACTTCTTGCAGGTATTTCTATTGACACTAAAGGCCTCCTGTGTTCTTTCCTTTCAATGTGTGTATGCCTTAGTGTGTGTTTGCGTTGCTTGTTGAGGATATATTACCTAACACTGTCTACAGATCCCTATTTCCTTTGGGGTGTCTTCGTATGAGGCAGTTAGCCTTTACAAGGGACACAGAATTATTGCATCCAAGGGAGACGAGGGGACAAATTGGAAAGTACATCAGCTGATTTTCTATTGTGCCGGCGGTGTACTGGGAGGAATAGTTGGTGGGCTGCTTGGCCTAGGTGGAGGGTTTATTATGGGTCCACTATTTTTGGAGCTGGGAGTACCCCCTCAGGTCTGTTTGTAGTTTTTATTGAAACACACAAAATCATCATTCATGTACAAGATGCTTTTGAAATTATCTGGAACTACAAAATTATTGGGTATTTGTGAATAGCTTGCAAACTAATGGTTAAGAAATTAGAAATCCAACCATCTCCTTCTTATGTCGCATTTTTATTTTATTTTATAAGGCTGAGTATGCTGTTAAAAGTTAGAAGGTTTTTAGCTTTTTGGATAATTCGGTCCCATGACTTATTGTCCAACTAGAAACTCAAAGCTAAACAGTGTAAATGTAAAATTGCTATTGAGTAATCATGCATATCTGCATCGCCAAATAATAAAAAATAAAGATGTAAAAGATCTCATTGTTTACAAATATATCATCTACAACTTTTGATTTCTTCTGTGCAGGTCTCCAGTGCCACTGCCACCTTTGCAATGACCTTCTCATCATCTATGTCTGTTGTGGAATACTACCTTCTGAATCGTTTTCCTGTTCCTTATGGTAAGTCAGCACCCTACAACACCTAGATAATCTCTATAAAATTGTGCTTTCTTATTTTTTTGATGGTCATGTAACATCTTGATCATTTGCAACTTTTATGGCAGCTCTCTACTTTGCTGCTGTGGCTACTATTGCAGCCTTAATAGGACAGCATGTTGTGAGAAAGTTGATCATTTTATTTGGGAGAGCATCACTGATCATCTTTATTCTAGCCTTCACAATATTTGTTAGTGCAATTTCACTAGGTGAGCATTATTGTTCCCTGTTATTTTGCTTATTGAACAAACTTTTCCATAAATTTTAAAATTTTTATAAATGCATACTTTCCATAAACTTTAAAATATGTGAACTTGAATTCTCAAGTATTAAATGGTCTGTTTGTTAGGTGGAGTTGGCATATCAAACATGATTGGGAAGATTCAGCAGCATGAATATATGGGATTTGAGAACCTCTGCAATTACGATGCATAGCTTGTTTTTCTTTTTCTTTTTCTTCCTACCTTTGGTTTCTAATGTTAAACATACTCCTGAGGATGTAAATTTTCTTACACTTTTGTACCACTTGTTGGGTCTTATGATGAAGTGCTTCAAGTAATTTCTTCAAATCCTTTGTTATTTATGCTTTCTATGTTTTATCTTTTAATGAGAAATCTCTGGTGCATTTGGCCACCAAGAACACATGAGAAGAACATATACAATCTTACTGTAAGAAGTTATACAATCGCTTTTTATTCTTAATTTTTCTCTTTTCCCTTTTTTCCCCACCCCTCGTAAACAACCAACTAGCCATATTTTCCAAGATCTTATACCAATATACCATGTTTGGGAGTTCTTAAAAGAATGAAATAGAATAAGAATTATCTTACATCTGCTCTAACTTTATATTAGAAGGTTCTGTTCTCAAATATCAACGGCATTTGGGTTATATTACTCAATCATGTTTGTCATACAAATTGAAGAGTTGCAAAATGAAACTCTTTTCTCGCATTTACTCTTATCACGCTCATTGTTAGTCGTTAGACTCGGTTACTATGCATATGGCAGTTGGTGATTATTGTTTGAAACCATGGCAATTGGTGATATGAAAAAGCTTTTTTCTGTACACACCCTTATGCTGTGAAAGAACAGTGAGAGATAAAATTTCTCTATTGGAAGAAAACTGTGATTAATGACTTAACTTACAAATAAGCAAAGTTTGTATAATATATACCAGGAGAAACTAGAAACGGAAAAATATCTAGAAACTGCTACAACAGCCAAGATATTTCTACAAGATTCTAATAACTACATCTCCCAAGTGCACACCTATGATCACTAACAGGTTTAATATACAAGTACCAAAACGACATCGTGCTATTTAAGAGAAACAACATTGTTTCAAAGACACACGTGTGGTTTTCTTTTTAGACACACCGTTTTTGGTGTTACCATTGGAACAATGTCTCCTTCCCCTTCTTCAATCTCTTCAAATCTGCAGTTGGTGCTTTCATCCCCCTCAATCTCAAACGAAAGAGGAATTTCCACATGAGTATTTGCCAACCATAGTTTTCACTACTATTTACTTTATTATTTGTTTTAACTAAGTTTATTGTTCGTCGCATGATTATATTAAGATAAGATAAACATAAACATGCATTAAAAATAAAGGGGAATTATATTAAGATAAGATAAAGACAACCTTGGAATATATTTGAATTTTTAAGGATTACAAATTAGAAAACAAATAGGTAAATCCATATACGACTTGTGTCTAGTGTTTTTTTACACTGGATACACTACGATGCAAACACGTATCTGAATCGTAGCGTGTCCAGTGCAAAAAGGCACAGAATACAAATTTCATCCAGTTAACTCAACGTCAAAATCATATTTTCACCTAACTATGCTCTCGTGAGAAATCAATTGATTATGTATTGTATTATTTAATTATTCAAGAAGTAAGAATAAAGGGTCTTGTAAATGTATTTGTCAAACCCGAATTTTATTGCTTGCGATGCATGGCCACAGTGCCTGCAACCCCTGAACTCTAGGATACCACAATTTTGCTATATACATTGCTATATGGGGGATGCATGATGACCTCTTTCTGCCAATCTTTAATGCCATCCAGTAATGCATGATGCTTCTATGTCGATAAGTTGGACCCACAAAGAAAAATGATAAAAGTTGCAACTTTCACGACAAAGTCAAAAGAGGGACCAAATGTTCCTGAACCCAAGAGCCAATTTGTCAAAATGACACAGACGCACGCATGCACGGAAAGAAGATGGAAATATAATCGAAGATTATAGGCTCCAGCTCAACTCGTGTAAAAGGCAATATTGGAAAACAGAGCAAACTTTTGACGCTTTATAGGAACCAAATTCGAAAATAGAGCAAACTTTATTGACTAGATTGGATCAATTTACATTCATTAAGGATTTTTTTTTTTTTTTTTTTATTGTTATTTTTGAAACTCTGTGGACCAATTTGGAAAATAGGTCGAACGCTAAAAGGCCAGATCAGATCGATTTACAAATTTTAAGATTTTGAGTGCTAGTTTTGAAATTTTAGAGACCAAACTGAAAAATGTAACAAATTTTAGGGATAAAAAAATGTTGTTTGCCCATTATTTGTTTAGTTTTTTTGGGAAATGGACCGTATTTATTTCTTACAAAACTATGTAAGGAGGACTGGAGGAGCAACCCAAGAGATAGTACTATCGACCAAGAATCATACCTTATAAAACAAAATTCAATAGTTAAGAGTACTATGTTTCCATTCCAAGAGGGATTGTGTGATAGAAAGAAACAAAAACAATTTAACTAGCATTACACTCCGTTTGTTTTGATTTAAACTTTTTCTAGTGTACATTTTATTAACTGATTATTTATGTTTGGTTGTGAGACTAAAATGAATAAAAAAAAAATTGTTGTTTTAACTTGCACGGAAAATATTATATTTCTTGTAATTTCAAATAATTGTATAAACAAAATCTATCATTCACGAAAACAAAATCCAAATGAAAAGAGTTTTTTTTTTTTTTTTTTTTTTTTTTTTTTTTTTTTTCTAATTTTGGAATCTCAAATGGGAAAAAAAACATCAAATCTGGAACCTACTAGATTTTTTTTTTTTTTTTTTTTTGGGGAAAATGATTGGCTTGTGTAAAAAAAAAAAGGGTAAATTACTTTTTAGACCTTACAATTTTAGGTATGGTAATTTAAACCTTAAAATCTTAGAGCAACCACATCAGTGGTTGCATAATCTTGCAAAATAGAAAAAGTAAGTCATTTTACTCATTTTGATAATAAAAAAACACCCACATTATTGGGTATAAAATTGTGCATAAATGCACAAGTGCTACAGTAATTGTGCATACGGTTACTGTAACTCTTGCATTTGATATTTTATTATTTTTTTCTATCTCCACCTCACGTTCTCTTTTTCTCTCTCCATATGATTATCTCTCCTCTCTCATCTGATCTCTCTCTTCTTCTACCATCTTTTTTATCTTATCTTCTTTTAAATCCAACAACAAATCATCAAACCTAAATCAATCTAGATCCCAAATTCATCAACCCCTCTCCTCAAAAAAAAAAAATATATATATATATATATATAGGGCAAAACTTAGGTACAGTACCTTAGGTTTCCCACTTAAAATTTTGACATCTGTCCAATTTAACATCCCAAATAAACAGCGTTAAAACTAAATTTTTTTTTTTCCTTCTTCCTTCTTTTTCCTGTACTGCAACTACAAGAGAACCACAGCTTCTACTGGGTTTCAAACCAAAAAAGGGACATTTCTCCCTCATTTTCTCACTAACCAAACAGGAAAGATAAAAAAAATAAAAAATAAAAAAATAAAGCCAGATTTACTGGTTTCAAACCAAAACACATACCCTTTTCAGCTATATCCGAAACTTCCACACTCTTTAAGAAACAGATACACACACCGAGAGAGAAAGAAAGAATCATAGATCAGAAAGAATCAAAGATCAAAAAAGAAGGGAAACAGATACACCCACACCGAGAGAGAGATAGAATCATAAATCAGAAAAGAAGAAAGGAAACAGGTACACCCACACCGAGAGAGAAAGAAAGAATCATAGATCAGAAAAGAATCATAGATCAGAAAAAAGAAGGGAAATAGATACACCCACACCGAGAGAGAAGAAAGAATCATAGATCAGAAAACAAGAAAGGAAACATATCCACACACCGAGAGTCAAAGAGGAGATATGAGATTTTCTTTTTTCCTTTTTTCTTTTTTTGGGTTTTGGGTTTCAAAGAGAAGGGTCCTAGGTGGTTTGGAAGAGAAAGGTTTTGGGTTTGGAAGAGAAGTCGTTTGTAGTACAGGAACAAGAAAGAAGAAGAAAAAAAAAAATAGTTTTAACGCCATTTATTTGAGATGTTAAATTAGACAGATGTCAAAATAGGGAACCTGAGGTACTGTACCTAAGGTACTGTACCTAAGTTTTACCCATATATATATATATATATATATAGAGAGAGAGAGAGAGAGAGAGAGAGAGAGAGAGAGAAATAAGTTCAAGTTACACTTGGTGTAACTCTTTAGAGTTACACATTTTTTAAACCGTTAGATTTAAGTATATCCAACGGTTAAAAAAAGACCCTCACTATTACAAATATTCTTATTAGGATTTCATTAATTACCCTCATTTATTACATTTTTAACCTATCTCTAAACCCAAAAACGTTTGACGTTTGACTCTCTCTCTCTCTCTCTCTCTTTCTACGTTTCTCTCTCTTTGTCTCCTCCACCATTATTCCACCTCTACAGGTTGCCAGCAAAAAAAAAAAAAAAAAAAAACAAGTCTAACACTAATAATAGAGGTTTGTGAGACTTGTAGATACATGCCATTTGAACAAATTGATAGTTAGTGACATTATATTTCCTCTATTTTACAACAAGGACAGTAATATTATTGCTTTTAAACCATAAACACAAATAGGAGCATAGCACAACAACTATTATTATTATGGCAATTCTTATACAACAGCAACTGGTCCATATCCTATATTTGTGACCCATAAATATTTTCAAATATTAATGTTGCACCGTGACGTTCAACTGGACAACCGAGTATTGGGTAGCAATGTCCAAGAAATATGTCTCAGAAATAGTTGTGGTAGTGGGCGGGTATTGACAAGGAGCCTATTATAGAGGTTGCGGTGTTGGTTTTTTTTTTTTTTTGCTGGCAACCTGTAGAAGTGGAACAATGGTGGAGGAGCAATGGTGGAAGAGACAGAGAGAGAGAAACAGAGAGAGAAACGTAGAGAGAGACAGAGAGAGAGTCAGACGTTAAACATTTTTAGGTTTAGAGATAGGTTTAGAATATAATAAATTAGGGTAATTAATGAGATCCTAATAAGAATCTTTGTAATAATTATAGAGATGGGTTCAAGTTACATCTGGTGTAACTCTAAAGAGTTACATCTTTTTTAAATAGTTGGATTTAAGTAGATCCAATGGTAAAAAAAAGATCCTTATTAATGCTAATATTCTAATTTGATAATGCAAAGAAAATCAATTGGCTGAATGCTCCGGACTTTAATGGGCTAGTGGTTGCTTGGAAGGCCTGAAAAGAAAGAAATACAAGATCAAAGATGACCAGGGTGAACTAGCCAAGAACCCTCTGATGCTTAAGTTAGTTTTTTCTCTCTAGAATTCAATAATTCCAACTTTAGGGATAGTGTAAACTTACTTTCATTTGGTGTGGATGAGTCTTTATATAGTGAGCTTTAGAGTGGTTACTTGTTTAGTAACTTCCTCAACATGTGTGGAAGTTGAAAGGTTCAGACTTAACTTCCACAACTGCTATAGAAGTTAGAATGTTCAATCTTATCTTCTACAACTACCATTAGAAGTTAAGTACTTAGTAGGAAGTTGCAGCGATGAACAAGGATTTGCTCATACTTCAAAATAGTAGAACGTGGTTTGAATTACAAGCTTTTGTACACAAATCCATTTTTGAAAATTTTATAAGTGCCGAGGCATCTTCCAGGTGTTTTCTTGATGGAAGACCTTTATGACCACGGACAACCTCCTGACGATGGACGACCTTCTTATGTTGGGCTAACCTTTCTAGCTCTGGACGACTCTTATGGATGAATTGGAGATGGTTCAATTTTTAGTTCACTATCAGTTGCCCCTTTGTCCAAGGGTCGTCTAGAGTACTGTAGTATTTACTGTTGACTTTTGACACGTGTCATTGCTTTAATGGTTGACTGTCGCGCCAAGTGTCATCATTTCTCTGGTTAAATTTTATTGTTCCAGATTGTGCCACGTGTCATAATCTAATTGGTTCGCTAGTCACGTCGATTTATTTTTCGAGGAGAATGACACATGTCAACTTCTGGTTGGTCTGTGTTACTTCATTGACCCACCTCTGGGCCCTATAAATATGCATGTTCTCTTTCTTGCCCTTTTACTGTTCTGATAATTTTCTTTCTGCCATTTCGTCCAAGAACCTTGTCTAGTCCTCGTCTTCTAGTCTCATCAGGTACTTCCTTTCCTTCATTCTTAAGTTTTCGTCTTTGTTCATTCTTCTAACTATGTATGCATCTAGTAATAGCCTAGAGAGAGAGATAAATGAGTATCAAGACGTGTCCTCTGGGAGTAGTGGCGGTAGTAATGAAAGCAGTAAGGGTAGTACAGGTTATAGTAAGATAGTAGTTCCTCAGAAGAACATTATTCGTCTGGGGTTTCTGGTTTTTCTTTAGACGAATTTCAGGAAATGCAATGTAGGATGGCTTCTGGGGCAAGGGCTAGCTCGTCCAGAAGACAACCTAGTCTTTCTCAGGATGAAAAGGAGGAGGAAGAAGAAAATATAATTTGTCATTGTGCTCTTAAGGTAGCGTCTACTCTGGACGTGCCTAAGTTTAAAACCCTTGTAGGTAGATACAATGTTATTAATACCGTTTCGGAGCCCGTTTCGGTTTGTCCAGTGGAATGGAATATTTCGGTATCAGCCGATTTCGGTGTACCGTTTCAGGGTGTTTCGGGGTTCCTAAAAAATAATTTATATATATTCTTGTAGAACATAAAATTGTTAATTCTAATAAATAAATAACTAAATATCAAATAATACAAATCATTTAGTCTTAACTCTTAAGTCTTAAACATCAATTTAACATTACACGATAAGAAGATTAACAAGATAATAACTAAATATCAAATAATACAAACCATTTAGTCTTAACTCTTAAGTCTTAAACATCAATTTAACATTACACAATAAGAAGATTAACAAGATAATAACTAAATATCAAATAATACTAGATTTACTCCTCCTCATCATCATCCATGAGAGAAGGATCAAATTCATCATCAAAAGAACTCCCACAAGAACTACCAGCACCCATTGCAAGATTTGTCAAGCCATGCTCATTGTTGTTGTCATCATCATCATCGTCATCAACATCAATATTTTCAAGTTCAGCATCCTCTTCCACATTTACTATGCCTGCTGGTTCATTAAGACAATCCCAATTTATGTCATCTGGATTAAGAAGTGCAGGTTCTTCAGCCACCCAATCTCCCATCAAGTCAATGTTATCCAAGCTTATAGGATCCAATGCATACTTATTCCTTTGAATGTTCCTACCAATGAGAATATTAAACATTAGTAACATTTTATAAATTATAATTATTTGAAACTACATTTCATTTACATATGAGTAACGATGATAAATTTACCTTTCTCGAAGCCTCAAATTATAATGGACAAAGACCAAATCATTTACTCGTTTATGTTCTAATCTATTTCTCTTCTTTGAGTGAACATATTCAAATGTGCTCAAATTTCTTTCACAACCAGTTGCACTACAACATTGACTTAGCACACGAATGGCAAATGATTGTAAATCTGGAGCTCCAAGTCCAAATTGCTCCCACCATGAAACTACAATAACAAATAAGAATGTAAAATAAGCATTGCCCATGTAATCTTACAATAACATCTATAAAGGATAAATAGACATATTGAAAGGAAATACTATTAAATTATTAATGTTTACCTGGATTTAGTCTCTCTCGTTGGCGGATTGCTAGTGATGTGCCAAAGTCACCAATTGACTTTTTGTACTCATCAAGTTGCGAACTTATTTTGTCTTGAATGTCAGGATCGGGAATCAACCTCATTAGAGTGCTTAGCAACCCTCTTTGAACTTCATTTTGCCTTTTAAATGAAGGCCTAAAGTAAATTGCAGGGTTAAGAAAGGAACCTGCTGCATGCAAAGGACTATGAAGTTGTTTGTCCCATCTAGTATCAATAACTCTAATATAATTTCCATACAAAGAAACTTTGTTGTTCAACCTTTTTTTTATTTCCTCTTTTGCTTTGTCCATTGCTTCATACAAGTACCCCATAGCAGGTTTCTCATCCCCATCAACAAGATGAAGCACTCTAACTAAAGGCTCACTAACTTTCACTATGTTCTTGCATTGAGACCAAAATGAATAATCTTCCAAAACAATTTTACTTATCTCCTTCCCAACGGCAGTTTTAGCATGGGGGCATGAAAGCCATTTATCACAAGTGAACATTTGTCTAAGCTCTTTTTTGAACCTTAGCATGCTCTGTAGACTTAAGAAGTTAGTGGCAAACCTTGTAATTGCAGGACAACATAACTCCCTTCCATTTGTAAAATCTTGCCTCATCAAGTCTAAAACAACTCCATGGTTGTAAATGAACTTTGTTATCTTTTTTGCCTTCTTAATTGCTTCATCAACAAGAGGGAACCACCTAGGATTAGCAATATTCTCCAACATCAAGTCTATGCAATGAGCTGCACAAGGAGACCAAAATAAAGTACCATACTTCTGCTGTAATTTTTTTCCAGCTTTTTTATAGGCAGAAGCATTATCTGTAATCAATTGCACAATATATTCCACACCAATTTCTTGAACAACAGAATCAAATATGTTAAACAACGTTTCAGCATCTTTTGTAAGGCCTGAAGTGTCAATAGATTTCAAGAACATGGCACCCCTTGGACAATACACCAAAAAATTCATTATTGGTTGTTGTTTTTGATTTGTCCACCCATCAGACATTACTAAACAGCCATATACTTTCCAATCATTTTTTATATCTAACAAGAAATCATTAACTTCATGCACAGCATTTTTCAAAAGGGGTCCCCTCAACTCATAAAAAGAAGGCCCCTTAAATCCCGGCCCAATAGCAGCAATGGAATCTATCATAGGTTGATAATAGGGTGACTGAGATGCATAAAAGGGTACATTAGAATGATACCACCATCTTGCCACATTCATTTTTGCATTATCAATCATTGCTTTTGTAGCCAAAGCACTTCTTATAGAGGGTTGAGCACCAGGGGTTGTTTTAGGAGCAAAATAACTCTTAATTTTCTTCTTTGCTCTTATTTGACCTATATCAGTGTCAACATCCTTTCCCCTAGATTTTCTTTTACCTAATGTTTGAGGCGGAGTCTTTTGAGTCTTTTCAACAACCCTAACCTCATCCTCCTCCTCCTCATCCTCATCATCATCAATATCAAATGGATCACCATATGGGTTCCCAATTTCTGATTGAATCCTCTTTTTAGTTTGTTTAGATTTTTTCAAGTCTTCAATCATTTGTTTCATTTGAAACCTAATATCAGATGAAACAACTTTACATGGTTCAACTTGACCCCTAATCCCAGCAAGATGATACTTAAGTCTAATAATACCACCCCCTTTAATCAACTTATTACACTGCAAACAGATAGTATTATTTTTCGCATTAGGCACTGCACGGGCATGAGCCCATGCGGGATCCTCTGATCTTGCAGGGGCAGAGGCCACAGAAGCAGAAGAAGTACCAGCTAAACTATGATGAAAACGATGATCAACCATAGTTTACTGTTCAATGAAAATGAAATGAAATGAAATTCAATCAAATGCAGTAGCTAAAATTTAATTTAATTTGCATGAAGTGAATGAACAAACAAATCACATATCTTAAATTCTTAAATCTTACATCTTAATCTTAACCACAAAACTTAGAAATCATAAGAAAAAAACCCATAAATGTTTCAGATTGTCATAGTTTACTGTTCAATGAAATGTTGTGTTTTACATGATGTAAAACAAAACATTTCATTGAACAGTAAACGATGACAATCCGAAACATTTCTGGGTTTCTTACACAACATTTCATTGTCATAAATCCATTCAAAACCAAAAAACTAAGTTCTTAACCACAAAACAAATCTTAAGAAAAAAAAATTATGACAATCCGAGAGAAATGAACCAACAAAAGACTAAAGCTTAAGTTCTTACTTCTTAACAGTTAACACTTAATCACACATATCTTCAGTTCCTAACACTTAATCTTAAGATTCTTAACAAATCATTAGAAAAAAAATCTTAAAAAATCCGAGAGAGTGAGAGTAGAGAAAGAATACCTGTTTTGGCCAAAGTAGAGAAATAGTGAGAGAGTCAGAGATAGAAGCTAGGAGCAGAGAGCACAGCACAAGAGAGTGAGATATTCAAGCTTAGAAGCAGAGAGCACACTGCACAGCATAGAGACTCCACAGTGAGCACGACGGCAGTGAGTGAGAGAGAGATTGAGAGTGAAAAAATGAGAATAGAAAACTTGAAGAGTGAAGACTGAAGAGGAATATAAGATTAGGTTTTTTAGTTCTGTCCAAAACGGCGTCGTTTTGCAGTGTCTAGACTTCTTTTTTTTTTTTTTTTTTTTTTTTTTTATTTATAACAGGCAAAATCATGTACTGGCTGAAATTCACATCTCGGCCGGAATTGACCGGAATTTGCCGGAATGGCCGGAATGGCCCGAAATGGATCGAAATTTGAGCCGAGGTGGAATGGTGGTAATTCTAGTACCGGTTTGCATACCGGAACGAAAAATTCCGTCCGTTCTGGCCGAAACGGAACGGAATCAATAACAATTGTAGATATCAAATTCCTAGTGAATTTAGGCCTTGTCTACTTGAAGAGGGAGAATGGTGTTATTCTCCTTTTTTTGGTTTT
Organism: Quercus gilva; assembly: GCA_023621385.1. Classification (NCBI taxonomy): domain Eukaryota; kingdom Viridiplantae; phylum Streptophyta; class Magnoliopsida; order Fagales; family Fagaceae; genus Quercus; species Quercus gilva. The sequence goes on along the minus strand of CM042484.1, from coordinate 15,678,952 downwards.
GGTGTGTATACCTTTTACCTTCTAGCAGGTCTTAGGTTTCCCTTAAACTCCTTTTGTAGAGACCTCTTCCATAGGTTGGCTATTGGACCAAACCAGCTCAACCCCAATGGATGGAGGACAATAGTTGCCATGCAAATGCTATTGCGTGAGGCATTGGAAGGGAACCGTCCAATCACAGTGGACGAATTCCTTTATTGTTATAAGCCCTTAGAGATAAAGCAATCTGCTGGTTTTTACTAATTCTCATCCAGGGGCCCTCAGTTTAGTTTGATAAATGGTTGTAGTTCTTCTGACAGGATTTGGAAGAAAGAATTCTTTTTTATTTTTGGAAATTGGGCTAAGGACCCAGTTGATGTAGATAGTGCCCCCTTCCCTCCTTTTACTAACCCCCTAGGTCGTCTTCATCCTGAGGGTATGTCTTTCTTTCTTTCTTTTATTTATTTTATCTAACTTTTTTACTCGTCTAACCTTCCTTGGTATTGGTGTAGCTATTACTCGACCACATTTGGACAAATTTTATTTGGATCATTTTGACTAAGCACGTGCCTTCCCTGAGAGGTCTTTCCACAACTTAGTGACTTTCAATCGTCTGGCTACTTGGGGGCTTGGTCTTGAGCCTACTACGGGGAACCTTGCACACAAGGAGACTACTCGTTGAAGTAAGTATCGTCAATCATTTTTTTTTTTTTACTAACTCCGTCCTCTTTAATATAGGGGTGGCCACTATGAAGGAAAATAAAGGGAAAGACGTTGCAAGTGGTACTGAGGGTGAAGAGGATGAACAAGTCTTGGACGATGTCACTCTTCTGGTAGTCTGGCAAGACTCCTCCTCCCAAGGTTCAAAAATTCCCTTCTGCGACAGTACAATTGGATGCCTCGGCAGTGAACTTGGTACCCCAAACCACTCCATCTGTCTAGACTACTCCACTCGTCTAGCCTAATGACCCTACTCCTCATGCAGCCAAAGCTCCTCACAGGGCCCACCCTTCAAAGAAAGGTAAACGTCCTCCCAACTTGATACTGGACAAAGGTTATGCTTGGAAGACGTTCAAATGACTCATTACTAACAATGAGGTGAACTCATGTTACAACATGTCAATGATGGATTTTGAACGTTCTGCCATTCATGACCTCTTCAAGGCATGTGGTTTTCAGTATTTTCCTTTTATTTTCTAAAAGATTCAAGGAAAATTTCTAACTCTCTTTAGTCCCTTCACAGGCCACGTCCAAGTTTTACACTGCGTCCACCCAAGCTAAGGAGCTTTACATTGAGGCTAAAGAAGCCAAGGAGTAGAACAATGAGCTAAGCAACGAGGTTCTTCTAAAGAAAGGGGAGCTGATTAGATTGACTGAGGATCTCAATCGTCTACAGGATATTGAGCAAAAACTAAAGAATGAAGTGGAGGAGCTCAAGGCAGACTCTATTGAGAAGGAAACTCATATCACTCACCTCGAAGTGAAGGTTCAAGAGTTTACTTCGTCAATGGAGAAGGCTCAGAAGGAAGCTGTCATAGCCTTCATGAGGTCAATTGAATTCAAGACTCGTTTAGATCGTCATTATGCTGCTGGCTATGAAGACTTTCGTGCTGATGCCAAGGAGGCCTACCCTAAGATGGATTTTGACTCCTTCATGATCCCCACTACTGTTGAGAGTTCCCTGCTTCCGATAAGTTTCGAGGATGTCAATGTGATGGATGATACTGCAACTAAACCCGCCTAGGATGCCACTGATGTCAACAAAGACGACCCAAAGTTTGGGGGTGATGCCTCTAGTGGTTTATCCCAGTAAATTAATTTTTCCTTTAGAAAAATTCTATTATTTTTAGTTTATTGGAAATGCCCGTTATTTTAGGCTTTACTCTTTTTAAAATTCATTCAAATACAATTCTCTCATCCATGTTTATGGACGAGCAACAAATACAATTGCCTTCATTGGCTTTAAAAACTTAAGGGTTTTTGGATGGTGGTCGTCTACCCTTTAATTTTTATGAATGAATGTCAGCTTTTTTTTTTTTTTTTTTTTTTTCATTTCTTACTTGGTGTTGAACATGTTATATGATGTGTGAACGAATTTTATTTACATCGTCCATATTATTTTTATGGTTTTAAGTGTGGCCCGTCCACTTATGAGAACATTTTATGTCGTCCTGACTATATGAACGAATTTTTATCTACATCGTCCATATTAAAATAAATTTTTCATGCTCAACACTTTTACCGTTCTTTACATTTCACAAGTATGATTCGTCAATGAATTGTATCTTTTTTGCTAGCTTTATTCGTCAGCTTTATTCGTCCATGTATTTGACTTATAGTTGGCATCATCTTTTGTCCTTAGGTTGGATGATTCCTTTACTCGTCTTCGATCAAGACGTTTCCAACATTTACTTGTCCAAAGATTGGATTGTTTGGCTAGTTAAATTCATCCGTGGACTTTGAAATATTCTTACGTGCACGTTTTTCCTTGCCCATTAATTAGATAAATATACCTTAGGTTTTACCTCATCCAGTGTTTAGACGAATATACCTTGGTTTATTTTTCTTTGCTTTATCCTTTTTTTAAGAAAAGCTTATAGATGTTACATCCCTGCGTCCAGAGATTTTACTCATCTTGGGCTTTTAGCCTTCTTGTGGATTAGTTTAAATGAAATCACAAAGAATTGGAAATTCATACAACATTATACACATTGGAAATCCAAACTGTATGTACATAACATAAACATCGTCCACAACCATTGCACGTGCTTAGAAGCTAGTGCCTTAGGGAATTTAGAAATACTTATGTACAAACAGATAGATTAAGTACATGACTTAGTCCATCACAAATTCGCCCATAGATAGCGCAGAAGTTAGAAACTAATGCACTTTTAGGGAATTAAAATATTTAAAAGCATGCAATAGTAGTAATAAACATAAGTAAATATGAGAGAAACAACACATAACTTAACCTTCGTCCGTGATGCTCGTCCATGGTGATGCTCGTCCAAGCTAACCCTTCATTGATAGTATCTTCTTAGATGCTCAACGTTCCAAGGATGCTCTAGCTTCTGTCCATCCAGGGCTTCTAGGTAGTATGATCCCTACCTTTTGCAGTTGATAATCCTATAAGGTCCTTCCCAATTAGGCCTTAGCTTTCCGTGAGCTAGGTTTCTGGTTGCCAAGGAGACCCTTTTAAGGACGAGGTCCCCAATGTTGAAGCGTTTGGGTTTCACCATTGCATCATATTGCCTAGCCATAAGACTTTTGTATCTTGATGTCCTCTATTCTGCATCCATCCTTACCTCGTCAATAAGATCGAGGTTAAGATAAAGTTGTTCTTCATTTTCCTTGTCTTGATACTTCATCACCTTGTGGTTAGCCATGTGTACTTCTACAGGTATGATTGTTTCACTTCCATAGGCTAGTTTGGAAGGAGTGTCCCCTGTGGGGGTCCTCACAGTTGTCCTGTAAGCCCATAGAACACCTGGTAGCTCGTCTGGCCATACTCCTTTTGCCCCCTCCAGCCGAGTCTTGATGATTTTTAGCAAGGATCAATTTGCTACTTCTGCTTGTCCATTTGCTTTTGGGTTGGAGGGTGAGGAATAATAATTCTTGATTCCAAGTTGCTCGTAAAAATCTCTAAAAGGTGTGTTATCAAATTGTCGTCCATTGTCAGATACTAGAACCTTAGGTACCCCAAACCTACATACAATGCTCTTCCAAACGAAGTTTTTGACATTCTATTATGTAATCTTTGCTAAGGGTTTAGCTTCCACTCATTTCATAAAATAATCAATCCCTACTACTAAAAACTTCATATGCTTGGTTCCAATTGGAAATGGGCCCAAAATATCAAATTCCCATTGCGCAAAAGGCCATGGGGCCATCAGTGGGGTAAGGTACTCTGAGGGTTGTCTAAGGAAGTTAGTGAATCACTGACATTGGTCGCACACCTTGACATAAGCCTTAGTATCTGCTTGAATGGTTGGCCAATAGTAAACTGCACGTACAACCTTGTGGACAAGTGCTTTAGCTCCTAAATGGCTGCCACATGTTCCCTCATTAACTTCTCTCAATACATAGTTTGCTTTGTCTGGAGCTAAATACCTTAGGTAAGGCTGAGAGAAGCCTCTTTTGTATGGCACCTCGTCTATAAGGACGTATGTAGCTGATCTGATCCTTAGCTTTCTGGTCTCATCCTTTTCTTCTAGAAGCCTTCCATCTTTTAGGTAGGTGACTATTGGGGTCATCCAACTTTTTTCACGTTCTATCTATTGTTTGTCTAGAAGATCTATACTAGGCATGTATTGGACTTCATCAAACTTATCCACTGATCCATCTACTGATGCTTCCTTTGCTAAGGCGTCTGCCTCCACGTATTCTTCCCTTGGGATTTGAATGAAACTAGCTTCTTTAAATTTCTTAACAAGGCGTCTCACCTTATTAAGAAATTTCTTCATCCGTTCTTCTTTAACTTCACACATTCCATTTACTTGACCTATAACCAACTGAGAGTCTCCCTAGACAACTATTAATTCAGCCTCCAAAAACTTAGCCAATTCTAGCTCTTTAAGAAGGGCTTCATACTCAACTTCATTGATGGTTGTTTGATACTGCAGACGAACCTTATACTTCAACTTATCTCCTTCTGGAGATTGCAACACAACTCCTATTCCTCCTGCATATAATGTAGACAACCCATCCACATGGACGACCCATGTTTTTACGTCTTCCACCATGTCTAACCTACCATGACTTGGAGTGAATTCTGCAATGAAATCTGCTAGAGCTTGAACTTTTATTGAATTTCTTGGTTGGTACTTGATGTCAAACTCACTAAGCTCAACAGTCTATTGGATCAATCGTCCTGTAGCTTTCAACTTGTTCCTTGCCTTCTTAAGCGGATGATCTGTCATGACATTGGTGACGTGAGTCTAGAAGTAATGCCTCAGCTTCCTAGAAGCCGTTATTAATGCAAAAACCAATTTTTCCATCATCGGATATCATCCTTCTGCTCCCCTTAGCGCTCGGCTTGTATAATACACATGCTTCTACACCTTCTCTTCTTCCCTAATCAACGCTGAACTTACCACATATGGGGATACTGCTAAGTATAAACATAACTCTTCACCTTGTATGGATGGACTTAGCAGGGGAGCCGTAGTAAGATAGACTTTAAGATCCTGGAAGGCCTTTTGGCACTCATCGATCAATTCGAATGCCTTCCTAAGAACTTTGAAAAAAGGAAAACACTTATTTGTAGCTTTTGAAACAAACCTTGTTAGGACATATGTGATTCACTTGTTAGGAACATATGTCACTATTTTATGTAGTTGGCTAATTCTTTGACAAAACGCACTTTACTTGTAATTGTGTAGATCTAGGATGTATTTAATACTTCAAGAAACAAGGTTTCAAGTTCAAGTGTTAAAGCCATGCAAGTCTATCCAAGAATCAAGTGAGAAAGTGCTGATTTTTAAAGCTCGATAGCTACTCGACACCTCTCGACAGCTAGGCTATCTATCGAGATTCAACTTCTTCTTATCGCAATCACGATAGCTTCTCGACAGATGGTCGATCAATCGAGAAAAGTTTTGTCCTCTCGATAGCTCGCAACAGATAGGCTCAACACCTTCTCAATCGATCGAGAATTATTGAGCCTTACGAAATTCAGATTTTCAGATATGATTTTCGGCCCATGCTGACATGTATGTGTAGGGTTTCTTTTCTCACAACCCTATACCTATATAAAGCTTATTTTAGAGGCCGTTACATAAAAGAATACAAGGAAAACATATGCAAAAGGTGACCGATGTCTTATTCTCTCTGAAAGAAGCTACTGTGTCTTTTGCACCTTAAGGTTTTGTAACCAAGTGCTTCTTGATCTTCATTGTTGATGAAGTGAAGAACTTTGCAGCCAACAATCTTCTTAAGTTGGTGAGTTAATCACGTACTGGGATCCGTGCATCAAAAGGTGACGTTTATATATTGAAGAGTTCAAAGGTTCTAAAGCGGTAGAAGGTTTCTGCTGTGAGTTCATTTACGGGGATTGTAGAGTCTAAGGACAAAAGTTTTGTACTAGATCTGAGACTTCTCTTTACTATAGTGGATTAATTTTCGAGAAGGTTTCCCCCCAGGTTTTTTTACTGTAAAACTAGTTTGTTTCATTGGTTTTCCTAGAGTTATCATATCTTGTCTTATTTATTTTTCCACTGCATGATTTTGACATAATATTGATGTTTGTTTGTTTTAACAAGGTTTATTAATAATTAATCTAATTAACAAATTGGGTTTAAAACTTGTTAATTATATCAACCGAGGTCTAAATTTCCCAACAAACCTATTCAGAGCTACAACTTGTCTAGTGAGGGACTAAACTTCCTTGACATTCTTTGGTGGTTCCATGTTCAATATAGCTTGGATCTTATCTGGATTCGCTTCAATTCCTTTCTGTGAAACCATGAATCCCAGAAACTTCCCTAACGAAACCCCGAAGGCACACTTACTTGAATTCAACTTCATATTGTATCGTCCATAAGAGTCGTCTTGAGCCATAAAAGTTAGCCCAACATAAGAAGGTCGTCCATCGTCAGGAGGTCGTCCATGGGCATGAAGGTCGTCCTTCAAGAAAACACCTGGAAGACCCCTTAGCACTTAGAAAATTTTAAGAAATGGATTTGTGTACAAAAGCTTGTAATTCGGACCACGTTTTACTATTTTGAAGTATGAGCAGATCTTACTAAGTACTTAACTTCCAATGGTAGTTGTAGAAGATAAAATTGAGCATTCTAATTTCTATAGCAATTGTGGAAGTTAAGTCTAAACCTTTTAACTTCCACACACGTTGAGGAAGTTACTAAACAAGTAACCATTCTAAAACTCACTATATAAGGACTCATCCACACCAATTGAAAGTAAGTTTCCACTATCCATAAAGTTGAAATTCTTGAGTTCTAGAGAGAAAAAACTAACTTAAGCATCAAAGGGTTCTTGGCCGATTCACCCCGGTCACCTTTGATCTTGTGTTTCTTCCTTTTTAGGCCTTCCAAGCAACCACTAGCCCATTGAAACCCAAAGCATTCAACCTACTGATTTTCCTTGCATCATCAGTTGGCGTTGTTTATGGGAAAGATTAAATTTGTGATTTGCAATTTATCTTTCTAAAGACAAAAAGGTTGTATGGTCCGGACAAGGTCAATGGCCACTAGTCTAGGCCATCAGGAGAGTGGGAATGCTTCCAGCCATCCCAACTGCGCTCACCAGTCAGCACCTATTATGCAACCACCTTCCGTCTAACAAATACAATCTATGGCAGCTGCCATGGCAAAGTTAACCCATCAAAATCTGGAGTTGACTCGAGAGATTAACCAAAGAAGGCAGCGTAATAAAAGGTGTGTGGAAAGGCAGACTCAGAGTCAAGAAGTTAAAGAATGAGAAGATGTTGAGCGCGAGAACCACTCAAAGGGTACTGCTTCACGAAAGGTGCCACACTTGGAAAGGGGGATGGATCAAATGAAGAAAGTCATGGACAAGATGAGGGAGAATATGCGAAGGACGAATCACGTAGACGATTTAGTTCATCGAACTGATTCGCCTTTCATAGCTTCCATCAATAGTCATTCCCTGCCTTCCAAGTTCAAGATGCATTCCCTAGATTCATATGATGGAACACTCGACCCAAGTGATCATATTGCGACCTTCAAGACCACAATGCACTTTCAAGGGGTTCCAGATGAGATAATGTGTAGGGCCTTCCCAACCACCCTTAAAGGGCCAGCACGAGTGTGGTTCAGTAAAATACATCCAAATACTGTTGGTTCTTTTGAGGAGTTGAGCAAGTTGTTCATTAACAACTTTATCAGAGGACAAAGGCATAAACGCTCTTCGTCCAACCTGTTGACCACAAAGCAAGGAGAAAATCAGAGCTTGCACTCCTTTATCACTCGTTTCAACAAGGAAGCTTTAATAGTAAATGAGATAGATGACAAGTTACTATTAGCAGCCATCCACAATGGAGTTAGTTTCGATTTATTCATCCACAAGCTTTATGATCAAGAGCCGCAAATCATGGCTGAACTCATCCATTCAGCCCAAAGCTTCATGAATGCAGAGGATGCAATCATTGCTAAGAAGAGGAAGAGAGCAGAGTGAATGGAAGCAGAACTCCCACGTCATCCTGAACAAGGCCCTCGTCCAAAGAAAGCTCGGATGGGAGAGAAGAAGGATAAAGATAACGGGAAGGCAAATTCATCTTCAGGAAGGAGTTAGTACTACACGCCCTTGAATGTTCCACTTATCAAGTGCTTATGCAGATCAAGGATGACACATCCTTGAAGTGGCCAGAGAAGATGAAGGAAGATCCTAACAAACGCAATAAGAATAAATATTGCCGTTTTCACAGAGATTACGGGCATGACACGGATGAGTGTTATAACTTGAAGCAGCAAATAGAGAACCTTATCAGACAATGAAATTTGAGACATTTCATTGGAAGAAATCATAAAAACGAGAAGTTGAAAGGAAAAGTATAAGTCATCACGACCCCCATTTGGAGAAACAAGGGTTATTATAGGAGGAACTTCAACAGGGAAATCTCCAAAGTCAAGGAAGACATACCTAATTCTCTGGACGACCACCAAGGGCGAGGAAGGCAGACGAGCAAGACATTACGTTCACATACGAAGACGCTGAAAGAATCCATCACCCACATGATAATACGATCATCATCACTCCGCTAATTGTGGATTATACAACTAGAAAGGTGTTGGTAGATAATGGAAGTTTGGCAAACATCTTGTATTACCCTGCCTTCCAACAAATGAGGCTTGGATGAGATCAACTACGTCCAGTATATTCACCTTTGGTAAGATTTGGAGGAATGAAAGTGCAACCTGTAGGTACTATTACATTACCTGTAATGGTAGGAGCATACCCACAACAAATAACCAAGGAAGTGAATTTCCTCGTGGTGGACTGTTCGTCTTCCTATAACGCCATCATTGGAAGGCAGTGACATCTACTTACCACCTATCAGTCAAAATTCCCAACGGAGTATGGGATAAGGCAAGTGTAAGGAGATCAGCAAGCCGCTAGAGAATGCTACTTAGCCATGTTGGCTATGGATGAGCATGTGCAGACCATGAATATAGAAAAAAGAAGGGTTGTAACAGAGCCTACTAAAGTACTTGAAGACATCCCTTTGGAATAGGGTAATCTCGAAAAGTTTACCAGAATTGGAACAAGTATGGAGGAAAATACGAAGCAAGACCTCATCCACTTTTTAAGGAAGAGCATTAATGTCTTTGCGTGGAGTCATTAAGACATACCAGGAATTGACCTAAGTGTTATTACTCATCAATTGAATGTGTATCAATCTTCTAAGCCTGTTCATCAGAAGAAGAGAGTCTTTGCTCCTGAATGAGATAATGCTATCAAGGAAGAGGTCCAAAAGTTAACCACAACATAATTTATTCAGGAAGTCTATTACCCGGACTTCACTAATTTGAACAAAACTTGCCCTAATGATAGTTATCATTTGCCACGCATTGATCAGTTGGTAGATTCAACAGCAGGTCATCAATTCCTAAGCTTCATGGACGCCTTCTTAGGGTATAATCAAATAAAGATGGACGAGCCAGATCAAGAGAAAACATTCTTCATTACCAGTCTAGGTTTATTTTGTTATAAGGTGATGCCCTTTGATTTGAAGAATGAAAGGGCAACTGATAATGAACTAAAAATTGAACCATCTCCAATTCATACATAAGAGTCATCTAGAGCCAGAAAGGTTAGCCCAATATAAGAAGGTCGTCCATCGTCAGGAGGTTGTTCGTGGGCATGAAGGTCGTCCATCAAGAAAACACCTGGAAGACCCCTTATCACTTAGAAAATTTTCAGAAATGGATTTGTGTACAAAAGCTTATAATTCAAACCATGTACTACTATTTTAAAGTATAAGCAAATCCTTGTTCATCGCTACAACTTCCTACTAAGTACTTAACTTCCAATGGCAATTGTAGAAGATAAGATTGAACATTCTAACTTCTATAGCAGTTATGGAAGTTAAGTCTAAACCTTTCAACTTCCACACACGTTGAGAAAGTTACTAAACAAGTAACCACTCAAAAGCTCACTATATAAGGACTCATCCACACCAAATGAAAGTAAGTTTCCACTATCCCTAAAGTTGGAATTCTTAAGTTCTAGAAAGAAAAACTAACTTAAGCATCGGAGGGTTCTTGGCCGGTTCACCCCAGTCACCTTTGATCTTGTGTTTCTTTCTTTTCAGGCCTTCTAAGCAACCACTAGCCCATTGAAGCTCGGAGCATTCAACCTACTAATTTTCTTTGCATCGTCATAATTCATCTCATTTATTATCCTTTATTTAATACATTCCATACTTATTTCTAAACCCAAAAAAAAATTATAACACAACTATTGCTTTTAGTTGTTCTCTATCTCTACGTTTCTCTCTCTAGAACATTCTCTCTTTTGTTGCATCCCATGCCCAAATGTTTATCATCATTAGCAGATTGTTACAAAAGTTAAAAAATAGATAAACATAGGGACACTTTACCAACAAAAACAAAAGTTAAAAATGAATATAAAAAAACTCTGATTTTAGGGATAAATTTGATTTTTTAAGGGGCCATTACAATGACCAATGGCTTATTTCAAACTTTCTGCCTCAGAAACAAAAGGGTAAATTAGTTGATCTTCATAGCTACAACATCTAATGTTGTTGCAGTGGATCATGTCCAATTGTTTGTCATCATCAGCACATAGTTTACAAATTAATTTACACAAACATAATAACGTAAGGAACTTAAATCTACAAACAAAAACAAAAGAGAAGGAGAAACACCTTCTTAAAGAATAAAAAAAAAAATCCAGAGAAGAGTGTTCTAGAGAGAGAAATGTAGAGATAGAGAACAACTAAAAGTAATAGTTGTGTTATAAATTTTTTTGGGTTTAGAAATAAGTATGGAATGTATTAAATAAGAGATAATAAATTAGATGAATTAGAATATTAGCATTAATGATGGTCTTTTTTTTACCGTTGAATCTACTTAAATCCAATAGTTTAAAAAAGGTGTAACTCTTTAAAGTTACACCATGTGTAATTTAAACCCATATATATATATATATATATATATCAAACTCACATAAATAATCAAACCCAAATTGCAAAAGAAGAAGAAGAAAATACAGAAATAGTAGAAGAACAAGGTGTTGAAGAAGAAGAAGTAGCAGCAGCAACAGTCAATGGAGAGCCCCAAAATCACCATCCATGTAGTTGAAAAATCTGCCCAAAATCACTACCAAAATTGCAAACCTGAAATCACTGGCCATAATCAAACTCAAATAGAAAAAGAAAAAGAAGAAGAATGAGAATGAGAAGAAGAAGATGAAGATGCTGAAGATGTAAGAAGGAGAAGGAAAAGAAAAAAAGAAAAAACAAGAAACAAGATGAAGGTGGAAAATAAAGAGGTAGCGAGTGACAGAGATATTTTGGAGAGTTTGGTAAGATGGTGGGACCAGTGGGAAATAATAAAAAAAGTTAGAAAAATGATTATTTAAATAAAATAGATGGTAGAATAGACAAAATGATGTGGTGTTTTGTAAAAGTATGTGTGTAAAATAAAAAAAAAGTAGGTTTTTCTTGCAAAATAAACAAAAAATTTGCATGTGGTTGCTCTGAAACACAAGGTTTTCAGACCCAGACCATTCAATGAACCGTTAAAATGAGAGGTTCAAGGTTTTGAAGGTTAGACCGAGGTTGAACCGAGGTCGAACCATAATGATGTCACAATTAATTTAATTTTTTTAAAAAGATAAATAAATATATTAAATTAGTAAAAGGAGAAAAAATGACTAAAATAGCTAAAATAAATATTGAAATTTATCTTTCAAATGTATTTTTTATATCATAAGTTTTATAAACAAATATGAAATATTATATTATAAGAAAAAATAAATTAGATATCAAATTTCTTAATCAAGGGAGTTGATAACATAATGGAAATTGTTTTAATTTAGTAAAGAGAGGGAATATATATATATATATATATCCTTAACATTTTTGTACAAGCCTATATTTAAATTAATCTTAAGTTTTCCCCAACGGTCCAAGTCTATTTTTATGTTTTTAGTAAACAATAATACTTATTAGAAAACGCATGATAATAATAATAGTGTTTTAAACCGGATTTATAATACATTACATAAGTAGAGTACAATTACAAAAGGACCTAACTTTCGTACTGTAGACTGAGGTTATAAATAGTAAACACTAGACACACACAACTAATGTAGGATAAACATTTTTTTTTTAGTAGACAGTAATACTTATTAGAACACATCATATCATATTATATATATAATAAAAGTTGGGCTTAGACGACGTGGTTGCGTCACATGGTTTCACCAAATTGCAGAAATTTTAATAAATTTGTAGATTTTAAGAACAGATATATATACATATTTTTTGGATAAATATGACAAATCAAATAATGAAAGAATATGACATTTGATTTACAACTATAACAGTTGTGTCTAACTAAAATATTATCAACAAACCCTAAAATCAAAAAATAGATATATATTTTTTTGTCCTTATCTTTTTCTCCTATAATTTCTAAGTTGATAAAAATTTTAATTTGATTACAATCAAAATTCTTCATATAATCATTTTATTATTAATTTATCTATAATTTCAAAAAAAAAAAAATTAGAGTATATGTAGAGTAGTTAAACTAAAGTAGTTAAAGTGAAAGAATTGATGAAATTTTTTTTTCTACGTCTCTTTAAAAAACATAAAAGGAAAAAAAAGAAGATAGAATTTGTTTTTTTTTTTTTTTTTTTGGATAAATTTGCATTTTATGTCATCTTTTTCCTAATAATAAAGTAAAAAAAAAAAAAAATATATTGAGTTTCACCTAAACTACTTCTTTTTGTTCATATTTTCTTCACAACCTAAAATTCCCACTATATATAAACACAATTTTTTTGGTGTTTCATTATTTCTACTTCGTACTTTACAATCATTTGCTATATCCTTCCTTTCTCCTTTCTGCCCTACCTACAACCTTGCAGGTAATCTTTTTTTTCTTTCATCAAATTGAATAGATTTTGTATATTTGTTGCCTTTTTATTATATATAATATGATTTTTATCAACAAGTTTTATAGATAGGTTGAAATTCTATGTTTGATCACACCTCTTAGTATTTTTTTTTTAGAAGTCAATATAGCAAGCAATATTTTTGTATTTTTAAATTTCTTATTACATGATTATTTGTTGTTGACATCAATATTTTATTATGGATTTAATTTTTTATGGCTTTTGTTTGGTGCTTTGTTCCATGTGATCTATATTCTTTAATTAAAAGTAAAATTTGCTGTCAAACATGAAATTGGATACGAAAGAATCCACCCGTCCAAATTTCTATCTAAGTCTATCTTTACTTAACTCCAATTTTTTTTTAAGTTCAAAATTTTGGATATTTTTTCGTTAATGAATTGAGGTTTTAGCTTAATTTTGTTTTCAACCGTTTCAATTATTGAATTCTTTATTTTTTTTCATGTATAATATTAATATCTTAGTTTTTCTTATGATAAATATATATTGTGGGCACCCGAGGAATGAAGAGAAGGCCTGAGGAATTGGGCTAGTGGGCCAAGGCCCTAGGCAGGGCATGGAGGAGCTGGACCTGGGCCGAATGCAAAGCTGGTCGGGGGCCCAAGAAATAGATAGCTCCCGAGGAGAGAACAAATGCTCCAGGGGCAGCGCGCCGCGTACCAAAGAGGAAGCCTCCTCGGCAGAGGGAGGCACGGATCAGTGGCAGACAGGCGGCCGCCTGGGCAGCGGCTCCCAGTCACGTCAGTAATAAATGGCGCACACCAACTCTGTCAGCCGCATTAATGAAGAGGTGACCTGAAATGATACCCGTCACAGTTACACCAGCTACTACTGCCGCCTGCTCCTAGAGAGAAGATAGGTGACAGATGTCAAAGAGATAAACAAGGGATATCCAAAGATGGACGAAGCAGATTAGAGTACGAGGGCCTATATAAGGGGAAAGGCCAGGGGCCTTGAGGGGGTCGGATGTTTTGTTTGTTCAAGCCCATCTCTTGTAAAAATTCTATTGTATTGGATCTAAAAAAGGGGTAGCCCGCCTCATCACTTTGAACCTGGTCTTACCATTTTTGGGTCCTTACATATATATATATGTGTGTGTGTGTGTTCTTAAAAGCTAAAACACAATACAATTACAAACATTACTTTTAAGTTAGGGTGTTATATTTATTTATTAGTAAGTTAGAATGTTACATTAAGTTAGAGTATTATATTTTTATTTATTATTAATTCAGTTTAGGGTTGATATAACTTATAATCATTTGAATGAAATCAATACTAAAACAAATGATTTAAATATCAAAATAATAAATAAAAATTAAATTTCATTTAACTGTACAAGTAAAATTTAGTTTTTAATCTTAAATTTTGAATTAATTCTTTTTTCATTTTATTTGTTATTAAATTTAATTATATTATCAAAATATTTTTTATTAAGTCGTGCATCGCAGAGGCATAATACTAGTACAAATATAATAATAGTGTTTTAAAATAAATTTATAATATATTATATAATCAGAATATAACTATAAAAAAGTCTAACATTTATAGTTATAGACTAAAAAGCCTATTTAAATGGTCAGCTACTTATGAAGTTTGAAATTTTAAAAACAAAGTGGTAAAATCTGGAAGTTTGGCACGCTTGCCTATTAAAAAATTAGTTAAATACTAATACAAAGGCCAAGTTAGTGGATGACAGCCAAGCATTTGGTACAAGTATTTTTTTTTTTTCTACGGTGTTTTTTCAAGACATTACTAGAGATTAATCACTATTTGCACCGTGAGCCCACGAAAGGATAAAGCGCTGGCCAAGTATTCGACACTTTACACTTTGAGTCTTTCACAGCCAACCATTTACTGTCTGTAGGAGACCGTGGTACAAAAAACTAAAAGCTCATATTCATCATCTCATTTGAAAAGAAATAGCAGGCTTCGGAAGACCCAAAATGCAGAAACAGTAAAATCGCAGAAAGAAAGAAAAAGAGAGAGAGAGAGAGAGAAGAAGAAGAAATGGAGATGCAAGCTCAAGATCTGACTACATCTCACCGTGGTTGAAAAGCTTCTACAATGGCGATAAGTATCCAAAAGAAAAAAAAAAAAATTCTGACTTGGTTGTACCTCTAAGAACCGTGAACATGGTAACAAAAACTAAAAATCACAAAACAAAAAAGCATTTAAAATTTTGGCCAAAATAAATGGAGCGTAAAACAAAGTGGGCCTAAAGCCCTTTTATTTTTTTGTTTTTGTTTTTGTTTTTGTTATGTAATTGCGGGGATTGATACCCACACGCCAAGATGGGCGGTGGTTTGTTTGTTATTTTAGCTGAGTGGGCTTTAAACTCGTTCATTGATATTCCCTGATTGACATCAAGAAATCGGATGGATGGTATTAAATGGGTAATTACCCAAATTAAAATTAAAATTAAAATTAGCTTTCAAATAAGTGAATAGCAGTAAAGTAAATTGAAATATATAAAATTACGATTGTACCCTTAGTCTACTTTTCTTTGTTCTCCCCTCCCCTGCTCAGTTCTTCCCGATCTGATCTTAGAGCTAAAAGCTTTACCCAAATTTCGCACTCCAAAACCACCGTTGACCAGCTTACGGCGCCGTTTTGAGCTTTGGCGGACAAGTCCTCAGCTCATATCTCATTCTCTCTTGTCAGGTACATCTTCATTTTTTTTTTTTTTTTTTGGTTTCTAATTCTGTTCCTATAATTCTATCAAATCAATTGCAAATGTCATGAACTTATTAATTCCATTTCATGGTCAATATGAAGATATATGTATTTTTTTTTTAATCATTACTGGTTCTGGGTCATATTTAGTTTTCAAAAGGTGACAATATTACATTAAAGAAGAATAAGAAGAGTAACAATCAACACTTAGGATTTTCTTGGAATCAGAACCAAACAGGAAAACCTCGGAATCAGCACCTAGTATTTGGAAATTTCCAACTTAAAATTTCATTCCTCAATAATCTATTAATCTGTCTTCTATGTTTACTTGAGACTTTTTTAAATAGGCTTTTAGGAGTACATCAATAAGGAATATATATATATATATATATAAACGTAATCCCACTAATCATATAACAGAATAAAATTACATCAAGGGAAATTCAAATTAGTACTAATTCTGGTCAATTATAGTTTTGGGTTAGTGGTGTAGATGTGGTAGATCAGGGTCTAGTTGATGCTGGCTCTTCTTTGTTGATCTTAGTACAATTTCACTCTCATCGTCCCTTCCAACGAATTAGGTTGTACTGAACTCCTCCATTTCCGAAATTCTTTACATGTTGGCGAAATGTTTGGTGGTGCTGGATGAGTCATAGGGTTTGTAATGGGATCATGGGAAAGCTGGTGGGAAGTATCATATGGGGTAATGGCTAGACCTTTATAAGCAGCCAAATTCTCAATATTAAAGGTGGAACAACTTTTGTAATCAGTTGGAAAATCATTAATTACGTGCATTTGGTCCAACCCGTTTCGAAACTTTTGAGTGGTCCAGCACTAACAGCTTTGTGGGGAAACTGTTTGGGCCTAATTGGAACCATGATATAATCCCCTACTTGAAATTCCATATAATATGAATTTGTTTGAGTTTGGTGGCGGTCATTGCTTGTTTGAGATTGTTTACTGATCTCATGATATAATTCATGATGACTAGGTGTTCCTACTGAGCCATGTACTAATTGAAATTTCTTTGCTCATTTCCCTCTCTATCCCTTTTAGGCTTAAAATGCTTTTTCTCAATAGCCTATTTAGGTTGTACTATCCTATAGTCAACCTCACTTACCGTAGGTAGATTCTACTATTCCCAGGGAGTTTGACTTGAGATGGGATGGTCCGAATGCAACCTAGGTTAAGGTCTCCCTTACAATCTTCATCTGTGTCCTCAATTTCATTGTTAGGCTCATAAAATAATTATTCTAGATCTTCCTAATCACTTTATTTCCTTTGCTCATAAATGATGAGAACTTTATTGGGGCACTTGGCAGCAACACAACTAAAGCCCTGACATTTAAAGCATTTGAATCGAGAATTCAGAGTGAGGGGTCTACTATCCAATTTTTCCCTTTTCATATACTAATTGACACATTACTGGAGTTAGGCTTGGATTGTGGTGAAACTACTGGTGGTTTACTACCAAAAGACTGAAGGTTACTTGAGTATCAAGTGTTAGGTTGCTTAACACTGTGACTTGATGATTGTTTCATAGTTTTGGACAAGGGTGTAGGCCTGGTCTAAGGTGGTGACCTCACGGGGAACTAACTCTTCCTTGAAGTTGTCACTTAGGCCTCTCCTAAATCTACGCAATGTCAGCAGCTCATCTTTAACCATGTTGCACCTCATCTTATACTCGTGAAATAGTGCCATGTGCTTAGCCATGGGCCTGCAACCATGTTGAACCTCGTCTTATACTCCTTAAGCTTCTCCTTTTTTCTACCCAGTCAGTAATAGCAGGTTGGTTCCTCCTAATGATTTAAATTTAAGTATGAAAGTAAGAACCAGATTCCTGCTGCTAATGGAAGTTCGAAATTCGAATTAGCATTACTTTTGGTGTTTGTATCCCCTCCCCCCCCCCCCCCCCCCAATACCCTCTTTTTTCTCTGTTGGGAATTTAATTTCTTGTTTATTAGTCATCCAACCTTGCTCTCATATTTCTGAGCTTCATTGTTAACCGTATGATTATTGTTCATAGGTTTCAAAGTTATGAACTGGATACAGCGCAAGATCTATCTTTACAATGTCACTTTTGGGCTCTACATGTTGGATTGGTGGGAGCGTTATCTTTTCAGTATCCTTTATTACATAACTTTCTCTAAGGATCTGATCTACTTAATATATATATATATATATACATGTCTTATTGAAAGTTTCAATTCAAAGTGACTTGTGCTTTGGTGTGATGTAGTATTGTTGCTCTTGCTCACATGTAGATGAAATTGCAAAAATCATGATCAAATTTGGATAGCTTTCATGAATTTGACCAGTGGCTAAATAATAATAATAATAAAATGAACGTTTTGCAGGTGCCATGTAATAATTCTTGTTGCTTTAATGATTTGGTTGGGTAGCCCAGGGCTTTGTGACATCTGCCATGTAACTAAGAACTGGAGTTTTAATTTCAAGTTCCTCTTACAATTAAGTTTGTGAAAACAAGATTCATGAACATGTGCTCAGTTTGTTTGCTATGCTTCTAACATAATCTAACAAGTAGTTATATAAGTTTGGTTTGTGAGGCAAAAATGAAAAGTAAGTTTGACATCTGATTTGTAGAGTGTTATCTTGTTGGTTTCATGTGCCACGTCAACCGAAAGTAATCTCCCTGTCCTCTTCTTGTATGCTTGTATGATATTGTCCTTGAGTTCCTAAACTTTACCAGATACATTGGTGATTGTCTTGATGTGGTTCGTTCTTTACAATGGATCACGATATGTGACTGAGTTCTGCAAGAGGTATCTAAATAACCTTTATTCTGGTTCCTTTCTGCTAGCATAACTACCCTCCCCTGCTTCACAAATTAGTCACTTTGTACTTGGTTACTTGGCGTGGGACTTATTAAGCTCATGCTGATTTTCTTTGCAGTTATTATATGTGTTGACTATCTTTCATGCATTATGTAAGCTTTTGCATATCAAATGTCATGATTGGGGGTTTTGATATCATAGAGTTCATGTCTGATTCAGCATGGTTAATATATACACTGTCTTTTTTATAATAACTTTGTTGCTATTTAAAATTGAATTTTGGTTGGTTCAGAAGAAAGAAAAAATGATAAAAGCTAGCCTGGAGAAGCTTGCCAGTTATTTAATGGCAATATGCGAAAATTCACCCGCCACTTAACATTCCTGGCATTGCCTTAGACAAGTAAATTATTTGGTAGTGTCGAATTTTGCTCCATAAGGGAGTTTCAAAATCTCAGTTCATTTCCGTTTTTGTAATTTTTGACTCGGTTTAATTCACAAATGACTCTCCTGGATATGTATTTTCTTTCAAATGTCGGGAGAAAATCTCTTTGAATAGCACTGTTTTGCACAATTATCAATGTAGCAGATACGAAATGATACAGGATCAGCTAATAAAAGAAGAAAGGAAGTGGGGGAGGGGGAGGGTGTTCTCGGGCTAATGTTAACAGTACTGTGGCAAGTTGCTGTTTATTCTATGTATCAGTTCTATAAATTGGAGTGTTCTTATGTTAGTGCAAATTTTTTAGGTGAGAATTATTGTTCCCTGCATTGAATTTGGTGAATCAAATCCTTAAAATGTTTGTGTCTATATGCTAGGTGGGGTTGGCATATTGAACCTGATTGGCAGAATACAGTGGCAGGAATACATGGGAGTTGAGAGCTGCTGGAAGAACAATGCATTGCATATGCCTTTCTTTCTTCCATTTCTTTTCCCCCCCAAAATAATTACATTTAGGATTTCTTGTGTTATGTATACTCCTAAGGCAAATAAATCTTTGCTATGCTTTGTACTAATTCTTTATATTCCTTAGTTTTTGTTATATATGCTGTCCATGGCAAACATATTTTGATGAGAAAATGTTGTTACATGTAGCTGCCTAAAGATTCTACAACTTTTTGAGACTTGAGAGTTCAAATTACTATTATTTTAAAATTATGGATAGAAATTGATAATTTGATGCACCCCTAATCATGGATAGAAATTACTAAGGGTCTGTTTAGAATCTGCTTATTTGGCCGAAACTGAAAACTTTTTGTTGAAAATATTGTAGATAAAGGTAAAAGTTAGCTGAAATAGTACAGCAGGACTTATAAATAGTACCAAAATATGTAGTGGGACTTATAAATAGTAGCAAAAATAAGTTTTTTTTTTTAGAATCCAAACTTTTCGGCATTTTATTAACTAATTGGAAAATTAGCAGATACAAAACGAAAAATATTTGGTGGAACATCTTCCATCCAGATTAAAACAAAAAAAGTAAGCCTCGCTCTTTGAACTAAGGCATGGTCTACAGTATTACCTTGCCCCCTAAAATGAGAGAAAAATTCGGTTCGTAACAAACCAGTTATAGACTCAAATGTCTTTTACAATGTGTCCTATACTATGCATGGAACTGTTCCCTTCAGCAAGTCCCTTGATTACAATCTCTGCATCTCCCTCAAAGATGGAATGTGCGAAGCCCAGCTCAAGGGTGAACTGTACTGCTCGCCTTGCTGCCAGAACCTCGAGTACTTTTGTGGTTGCTGGTTTGGGTATTTTTTCTGCTAAAGCCGCCATGACATGACCCTTATGGTTTCAGACAACCACACCTATCGCTGCTTGATCCGATTCAGCAAACATAGGCCCAGCAAAATTCGTCTTCACTGTTACTACTCCTGGTGGCTTCCATTTGATGTTTCGCTGCTTCACAGTTTTTGCTCCATGCCTGATACTACTCTGAAATTCCATCAGCAAAGAAGCCGCGCTCTCTAGGATTTTTCCCAGTGGCAAACTCAATTCGTTACAACTCGTCTTGTTCCTACAACACTAGATGAACCAAGCTATCGTTGCAAAGAGCTCCAACTTTTTTTCTTGCTCGCCAACTAAAGCAACTAGGTCTGTGAACTACGAGATCGTTGGGTAGTCTTTGAAAACCCATCCAAAAAGGGTATCCCACACCGTGAGCAACTCTTTGCATTCCCATAGCACATGCATCGTGTTTTCAGCTCCAATACTGCACAGAGGGCATGTCGGATCCTCTAACACTTTCCTCTGAAGCAAGTTGCAACTTGTAGGCAAAGCATCGGTGCACGCATGCCATAGAACGATTTTTATCTTATTTGGTACCCTTATCTTCCAAAGGTGTCGCCAGAAAGCCCTCTTACTTATCATATCCGACCCCGATGCTCTGTTCTGAGTGTCCATTTCGCAAAGTAATTGATATCCAGTTTTCACCGAGTATATTCCATCCCTACACCTTGGCCAAATCATGCAATCAGCCTGATTAGAGAACCATAAAGGAATTGACTTTATTTTTGCTGCTTCAAAAGGGAGGAAAATGAGAAGTAGCAAAAATAAGCTGAATAGTAAAATAAGGTGGCAAAAATATTCTTTGTCAAACGGACACTAAAATAAAAACCTATAGTTTATTATTATTATATAATTACCTCTTTGTATTTATATCTATATTAAACTGACTTTTATCTGTGTTATTTTTTTGAAAGGAAAAAAAAGTTTAGAGAGTAAAATTTTTGTAACCTTTTTAATTTTTCTTTTGTAAATCTATTTACCAACTCTTGTTCTCTCTCAAATCTATATCCTTAAAATAAATAAAGCTTTCAAGTTTTCAATCACATTCTCTCTCAAGAGAAAAAAAAAAAAAGTTGTGCATTTTAG
Organism: Quercus gilva; assembly: GCA_023621385.1. Lineage (NCBI taxonomy): Eukaryota > Viridiplantae > Streptophyta > Magnoliopsida > Fagales > Fagaceae > Quercus > Quercus gilva. Next base: position 15,657,490 of record CM042484.1, on the reverse strand, counting down.
TTAACTCAAAAGATAAAGTTTTTTATGATTGAATAAGATATTTGAGTTTCAATCTCCACTTACACAAAAAATCGATTGGTGTTTGCTTGCTCACTCTTAAGTGCAAGAGATCATAGTAATATAATTCTCGGAGAACCCAGGTCGAACCACAAGGAGCAGGATAAATTCAAAGACAATATAACTAAACAACAATTTGGGTGAAAAAGAAAAGTACTTTTACTTGGTGATTGTTAACAAGGATAATAATAAAAACTGATTTATATCAATAATGTAAATACCAGGGCATCTGGGCGTTTCCCTATATCAATATGAAATTTTTTGTGATCTAAGAAAATATATATTTCATAATTGATTGTTCTCATACAATTAAAAACTTATGATTCAGTTGAACTGAGATAATTTAAGAACTCAAGATAACCTAGATTAATAATGTGGATAGAATAATTTTCAGAAAAACTCATTCACTTTAAAACGTGATTTCTATTTGAAACTCTTAGAAATTCATCTAAATAATAAGAAAAACATGATTGAACTTATTGAAAGCATGGAAGAACTAATACTTCAAAAGAAATATAATTGAACAATCAAATATGTTGTCGTCTAAAATTTTAGAAAGAATTCGTACCGTATAGAAGAAACATAACTCCTAACCCTAGCAAAGAGTTTAGGCTACCATTAGAGAAAGGAAAATACAAGGTTTTTCTCCCCAAAATTTGTTCTTCACAGCCTCCATGCAAACCCTAACGTCAAAGTGGCCAAAGAAAAATAAAACTTTTACTATTTTAATTTTCGTCCAGATTTACAGCAGTAACTTATGAGTTAATTTTGGCCTTCAAAAATTGTGAATTTCGAAAAACTCAAAAATGGAAAATTGTAGATATTCAAAGTCACAGTTCCAACCCATCTGGCCCTGTGTCAATTGGATTTTTGAGGAGAGAGATACTTTCAAAATACTGATCAATGGTCAAGTATGATTTTTCCTTTTCAGATTCTACCTCTTTGATTTTTTTTTTTTCCCCTTTTTTGAAGCTTCCAAACGTGGTAGATGACCCAAGCACTCTAGCTGCACCTCCTTAGACATTTAAGCATGGTCTTTTAGCTCCTCTTTAATTCTAGTTTGACCTCCATTCTCTCACAAACTCCTGTAAATTCATCTTTTTCACATGATTTCCTGAAAGTAAAAAATTACATACAATGAATGACATTTTATTCAAGAAATTATGTAAAGATAAATAATAGGGACTAATGCAAATCATAGCTTAATTATACAAATTTATAGTAATAATGAGATAACGCTCACATAAATATATAACAAGTATACATTTTAAGGCGTTAGCAGTGTCTTGGTCAGATGATAAATCTGACATTACAAACAAATCAAATAGGTACATAGTAATAATACTAGTAAGGGTTGCATGTGCAACCCCTTGAGTGAAAAAAAAATTTTAGATAAATTTTATTTTTGAAGTAGTATCAAATTATGTATTTAAATTTAGAATAGTTATTTAACATATGACTATCTATTTAGTATGATAATTTCTTAGAACCTATTTATTAAAAATAGTATCTACTCACAAATTTTTTTTACCAAAAATGATAACAAATGTTGTCATCTTCCAACAATAAACAACTAAGTTTTGATAAAACATTGTCATAATATTTAAATTTTTGCAATAAACGATGACATATGCTACAATTGAAACTCTTCATCAAACTAAATACCTACAACCATTTGCAATAAATATTTTGTTATTCGTACTTCATTCTTTATCATTTTATTTTATAAGCCTAACGATGATGCTTAGCTTACTTAATTTTTGATGAACACTTTTTTAAGAAATAACAAAATAACAAAAGACATATGTCATTGAAGTTTTTATTAGATAAAATTATAAAAATTGTGGGTTCTAGTTAGCTCAACTGGTAAAGTCTCTGATGGTTGAATAAAAGATCTAAGATTCAATTCCCGCCTACACCAAATACCGATTGATATCTTAGTCTGATGATAAAGAATTATCATCAAGAGCGAACGTCATATGTATTTTTTTTTTAAATATATATATATATATATATGTATATATATAAAATTATAAGTTTAGAAGATTTAAACCTCTAAAAAATTTGGGTTCTCTAGGTAACAAATAGCATACCATAAATCACCACTTTTACTTTTTATGTATGAATAATACATAAAGCTCAAGGCGAAAATAGCCCAATACCACGTTTTGGCAAAATTTGTGGCAAACTATTGTTTCGGGAATATTTAGCAATGTACCACTTTTTTAGTACTCGAGTTCCACAAAATTGAGTTCTAAATAGTACTCGAGTTTCTAGTGAGTCGCCAGTGTGGCATAGCTGACCTGGAATTTGTATAATAAAAAAAATAATGTAGTATTCGATATTACTGAAATCGAGTACTTCTTTATAGTACTCGAGCTTCATACAATCAAGTACCTTCTCTTTTTTTTTTTCTTTTTTTTTTTCCTTTCTTTTTCTACTTTTCATACACTCGAGTTCTTTTCTATCTTTCTGTCTCACGTAGAGGCACTTTTTTTTTATCTCCCATAGGAACTCACTCTTGTAAGTCAAAGAAACTCGTCAAGTCAAAGAAAATGGCAAGCATTTATGGCCAAAGAAAAGAAGCATGAATTTGGTTTGCATGTCAGGTGTTGTTCTTAGCCATCTTATTTGACAATTCATGAAGAACATTTAATGCAAGCTCTTGCATTTCTTCACGCATGAAACTTCTTGAATATCATGCATCTTCCTGACATGGGCATGCAAGCCATTTAATGGTTTGTTGGCTAATGTCAAGCCATTAAGTTTGACTATTCAAGTCATTCCAACAGAAACAAAAAGTAGAAAAAGGAAAAAAAAAAAAAAAAAGTACTCAACTGCACTAAACTCGAGTACCACATTATTTATTTTTAATTACACAAATTATAGGTCAGTAGTGCCACATTGGCGACTCACTAGGAGCTCGAGTTCACTCAACTCGAGTACTATTTAGAACTTGATTTTGTGGAACTCGAGTACTAAAAAAGTGGTAGATTGCTAAATATTTTTGAAATAGTGCTAGTTTGCCACAAATTTTGCTAAAACGTGATATTTGGCTATTTTCACCTAAAACTCAAAATACACAAAGAAAATTTTTGGGACATCAAAATTTAGTGAGGCATTTTCGATATTGTATAATGAAATATTATAGGAATCATAAAATTTTGTTAGGATTTAACTAAAAGAGTAACAATAGGGACTATATGCTTGCGTACAAAATATAAAAGAAGAAATTATTCAACTTTAAAGTTAGGGGGATGAAACTACCCCAAACATAAAGGGGGAAAGTACTTTTTTCTATAATTTTTTGTTGTTGGTAAAACTATGTGTTATTTACTTTAAACAACGTGTCAAAAAAAAACCCAAAAAACTGTCCGTAAAACTATGAATTTTGGCTCAACAAATTGGCTAAAAAAAAAAAAATAGGAACACAATAAATGTCATGATATTTCCTTAATACCTTTATTTTAGCTATTGTGGGCCCTGGTGTGATATTTTATAATTTTATTTTAGAGTAATGCTATATCCACAACATTTTCACAACAAATCCTAGAGAGGAAATTGTTATTGATTTTGATTTTTAATTGGGACAACCACTTTAAACTATGCATTAAAAAGAAAAAAAAAAACAAACATAAGAAAATTGTGCATGAAATAATGAATTTTTACTCACCAAAATTGACTACACCAAAAAAGAAGTCTAAAAACACAACAAAATGTCACAACATTTTCACAATACCTTTATTTTCAATCGTGGTAAGTTTCGATTTGATATATTATTATTTATTTTATAGAAATGTTATCTTTATAATATTTTCATAACAAATTCTATATGACAAATTGTTGCTGATTTTAAAATGGATCCACGACTGATGTCACTTTTTTATCCATTAGTAGTAGCCCACCACATATGATTTGTTGTGAAATTAATGTGAAAATGTTGTGGACTTAGCAATTTTTTATTTGATCTATAAGATACTGAGATCTCAACAATTGTGAAAAATATTGTGATAACAAGTATTACAACATTTTCACAAAACATTTATTTTTAGTTGTAGTCGATTATAGTCTCATATTTTATTATTTTCTTTCGACCGATAAAAAATTGACACCTTAATAATTGTGTATTGTGAAATTTATTGTGTCAATATAACAACATGTGTGCCAGCTCATATAAATATATATTTTTTAAAAAAGAGCACAAACCGATGATTGAAAAAAAAAAAGAAAAAAAAAAGAAATGACTAATAAAGTGATGAATAGTACATATTGAATAAATCAAAAAGTACTGTAGCTACTATATTAGCTTTTACACATTCACATAACAAGTGTTACAATATTTTCACAAAACATTTATTTTTAGTTGTGGTTAGTCATAATCTCATATTTTATTATTTTATTTCGATTTATAAGAAATTAACACCTCAATAATTGTGAAAATATTGTGAAATTTGTTGTGTTAGTAAAACAATACTTTTATTTTTAGTTGTGGTTATTTTCAGTATGATATTTTATTTTTACCTATAAGGAATTAATATTTCAACAATGGTAAAAATATTGTGACAATTTGTTGTGTTAACTAACAGCTATATATAAAAAAAAAAAAAATAAAAAAAAAAAGAGTTGACTAGGTGATATTGCAAAAAACAAAAAGGCTAGTGAATAGTGCAAATTGAACCAACCAAAAAAAAAAATAAAAATTTGCTATTACTATAGCTTTACACATTCACACTTTTGTTATGAAAGAGTTGTGAAAAATGTTGTAAATGTAACACTTCTTTTTTCACAATACCTTTATTTTTAGTTGTGATTGATTTTAGTGTGGTATTTTATTTTGACCTATAAGGAATTAACACTTCAACAATTGCACAATCACACTTTTGTTATGAAAGTGTTGTGAAAAATGTTGTAGATGTAACACTTTTTTTTTCACAATACCTTTATTTTTAATTGTGATTGATTCTAGTATAATATTTTATTTTGACCTATAAGAAATTAACATTTTAACAATTGTGAAAATATTGTAATAATTTATTGTGTTAACTAACAACTCTATATAAATAAAATAAAATAAAGGAGTGGACAAGACGATAATGCCTGAAAAAAAAAAAATGCAAAGTATTGAATAAACCAAAATACTGCAGTTTTTTTTTACTATTGCTTTAGCGCATTCGCGCTTTTTATATATACTAGTTTGTGTGGCACGTGCAAGGCACGTGCTACCCCTAAAGTCAATGAAACAATGATTTTTGGTTCACAAAAATTGGCTAAACCAAAAAAAATTTAGAGTCGTAACAAAATATCATACTATTTTTACAATAATTTTATTTTTAGTTGTGGTGGCTTTCGGCCTGATAGTTCATTATTTTATGTTGACCTATAAGAAACTTACACCTTAGCAGTAGTTGTGAAAAATATTGTGACAACAACAAAATGTCACAACATTTTCATAATATCTTTATTTTCAGTTGTGGTGGGTCTCAATATAATAATTGTTTTTAATTTTATTTTATCCTATAAAGAACTTACACCTCAACAATTATGAAAATATTGTTACAACAACAAAATTAATTGTTACATTTTTGCAATACCTTTCTTTTATGTTGTGGTAGGTCTTGGTATGATATTTTATTATTTTATTTTGATTTATAAGAAACTAATAACTCAATAGTTGTGAAAATATTGTGACAATAACAAAACCACCATCCACTCTCTTTCTTCATCCTTGAGAAAGAAAAAAAAAAAAAAAAACTGAAATTCACAACAACAATGCTGATATATATTTGCACAAGTACTATAGCTAAAATGCATTTTGCACAATAAATGCATAAGTTGATGTGGGTGACTTTTGGGGTTAATGGAAAAATTGGCTGTTATACCATTTTTCATGAGCTGATATGAATGCTCTAAAAAACTTAAGTTGTTCACAAGTTTTTTCCACCTAATTGTTAAAATACTATGATAACAAAAAAATGTCACATTTTCACAATACATTTATTTTAAGTTGGGCACGTCCTAGTATGATATTGTGACAACACCAAAATGTCATAATATTTTCACAAGAGTTTCATTTTTAGTTATGGTTGGTCTTAGTATGATAGTTTATTTTATTTTATTTTGACTTATAAAGAACTGACACCTTGAAAATTGTAAAAATATTGTGACAATTTATTTATGTAGTATAATACTCCTCAATCAAAACACTGTATCACTACTATAAATATTAAAATTAAAAATAAAAATAGAACACCAACTTAAAGGAAACTGGTATAAATGGTTATTTGTAGCGCTACACATATTTTTGGTGTTTAAAAGTAAAAAATATAGGCCAGCTATGGTGAAACTGTGAGTCTTTTTCTCACTAAATTGACTCTGCCAAAAACACTGTGGCATGCCGTAGTAAATCAAGTTTTGTTTTGGTCTATCACTAAAAAGGAGATTATTGCTTTTTTGCAACAAAACTCAACGTTTGGACTCACAAAAGAAGACAAAGTACTTGACTGAACCAAAAGCACTGTAGAAAGTATCATTGATACTTTTTATATAGTTAGTAAATATATATCTCTATATATTAAGAGGATTTGGAAAGTTAGTTACATGTTCTCTGAATTCTCTAAGCCACCCCTAATCTTTAGCTAACATTATTACAAACTGTAGGGACAGGGTTTGGGCACTTCTTTTATTGGATGAGTGGACTCAGGCTCAACTAGCCCAATACAATAAATTTGTAGAGAGTGGGTCAAAGAGCTAGGCTTTAGCGCATGGACAACAGTTAATATGGTGTTCATGACAATCAAACAGAGATGAACTGAGTTTATTAAAGAAAAGCTATTCTCAGCACAATCCAAGGAGCTTTGTTCTAGGGAATATTGAATGATTCTAATTACAAGAGTTCTTGAGATTGTTACAGTACAATTTCTCCCCCCCTTTTTGTGGTGGGTTTCTCCTATTATATAGTTCTCTTTAAACGATCTTGGCATTCCACTTGTTGATCATCCAAGCCTATATTTGAGTGCCTGTCCCATCAAACACTCTCTCTGGCGTTCTGTGAGTTGCGATAACCGAGGTAGCACTGTTCAAGGGTCATTTCCTCATTAATGCGGCTAGACTGTTAGTTGTGAGCATTTAATGTGGAAGTGATAGTTTCTCCTTAAATTACTCCTCCACCATGCTTCCATGACTAACCCATTGTACTTGTCTTTGTCTTGGGATGCTTTGGGAGGCTGCCCTTAATGGCGTGCCGATCTTCCCTTCTTTGATTTTGAATGGCCGAGGACAAGATCATCCTCGGTGATGTTTCTTGGCACCTCGTACTCCCTTTGTTCGTCCTCGGATATTTCTTCCTCCTCGGCGCGGGCATTGGGTTTAGTGTAAAATGGGCCGGGGTTGCCAAACTCTTTGGCCCCACAATAGCCCCTCAAAATCTTGCTGTCCAGATCCTCAGACGGAGAGGAGGATTTTGATGTCCTCAAGCCTTTGCCATGGCTTATCAAGTATTGTCCTTCGTTAGTACCAGAGTCTCTTCACTTGTCCAAGACACGTTCCTGGCGCTTCGATATACGAGGCGCGCCCTCATTAATATCTTTATGAAGTGACACAGATCCAACAGTTGAGGGTTTCTTTGGAAATTGGGTGGGATTTATTTCGCTTGTAACTCGTTCTTTAAATCGCGTGCGAATTAATTTCCACTAGATCTCGCCTTCTATATAAGGCACCCTGGGGAAATCATTCCTTCTCATTTACAGACCCATGAGTTCTGCAAGAATCTCAAGTTCTTAACCCTTTAGAAGCAAAAGATGTTCCTACCTTTCAACCGAGCAAGAAAGAAGACCCTCCTCCTTCAGCCAAGAACCAAAGCAAGTGTAAATTGCATCAGACTTTTAGTGCAACAAAGCTTGGGTCTCACCTGGCGACATATATAATGTGTGCACAGATGTGAAAATGACCCTGGGTTGACCAAGCAAATCAACAAGGACAAAGATAAACGGGTTTCCTGTTTATCAGCCTTAATAGCAAAACATCTTGCAGTTAGGAGAAATGGGGTCCATCCAGCGTTTCCACCTGCACTTCTTTCTCATCGCCGATACCACCCATGCTGGCTCGATTGCTGCTAGAACAAGATTGTGAATCTACCATTCCTATAGGCTTTCTTTTTGTGTAGTTAGTTTTAGAACAAGCCTGCTTAAGCCGCTTTATATATGATGTACATTTCTTTTATTTAATAAAAAGGACTGCACTCTTTTCTTTATGAATCTTTCCTTTCTCTGCAGTAATTATTTCATTAATGGGTGTGTTGCTATTTTTCCCTCCAATGGACTTAGAATTGATGCTGTCGATGGTACCGAGAAGTTGTTACCCTGACTTTAACAAAACCGACGATAGTGCCTGGTTGCTAACTTTAAATAAGTTAACAATATAGGAATAATCAAGAAAATAACCAGGTGCTCTATACCGTAAGCTGTGTAACCATCAAAGAATGTTGAATTTAAAGTAAGTGATCTGATGGGACCATCGTGTATTAAGGCTTTGTTCGACACTTATAATGATGTCATAATGTTGATTTCCCCCAAGCGCCTGGTCTGAGGACCCAAGCTTGCCTTAGGTTCTGTTTAAGCACTTAGTAGGAGGTCTAAGGGACCCGACATAGCTTAGGTTCTTTTATCGAATGGGTAACAAAAAATGTTAAACCTACAATGCAAACCTCAACTCATGCTTTACTTGATAAGGGAGTAATCTCATTTATGCCGTTCGCCACTCCTTTCTCTTTTTTTGTTGAACATACTTGGAACACTTTAAGTGATGCTCATGGACTTGCATTTGTTTACATCTTTGTTGAGTGGGGAAAGGGTAGGCGATCCGAGGAGCCGGACTCCTCTTAGATTTTGCTAATCACTCAGATAGATGCTTGGAGTAATTAATCCCCTCAAGGGCTGTGGTCCAAGGACCCGTACAACACCCTGATTCGGTTCAACCCTTAGGTGGTTTCCGCAAGTCATTAGTTTCCCCATAGGTTTGTGGTCCGAGGAGCCATACAAAACCTCGGTTCGGTCTAACACTTAGATAATTGTCAGAAATTATTAGTTTTCCCATAGGTTTGTGGTCTGAGGAGCCATGCAAGACCTTGGTTCTGTCTAATATTTTAGATAATTGTCAAAAGTTATTAGTTTCCCCATAGGTTTGAGTCCGAGGACCATGCAAGACCTTGGTTCTGTCTAATACTTTAGATAATTGTCAAAAGTTATTAGTTTTCCTATAGGTTTGTGATCCGAGGAGCCATGCAAGACCTTAATTCTGTCTAATACTTTAGATAATTGTCAGTGTGTGTTAATTCCCCCAAAGCAAGAGGTCCGAGGACCCGTCATAGCTAAGGTTCCGTTTAACCACTTTAATAGATTAGAAGGAGGACCATACAAGACCTTGGTTCTGTCTAATACTTTAGATAATTGTCAAAAGTTATTAGTTTTCCCATAGGTTTGTGGTCCGAGGAGCCATACAAGACCTTAGTTCTGTCTAATACTTTAGATAATTGTCAGTGTGTGTTAATTCCCCTAAAGCAAGAGGTTCGAGGACCTGTCATAGCTAAGGTTCCGTTTAACCACTTCAATAGATTAGAAGGTATCCATATGTACCTTCCAGAACTAGCCCCATCCCAGAGCCCCCTTGAATTGCTCTGTGTTATTCTCAGCATAATCCGAGAAGCTTTGTTGTAGGGAATATTGAATGATTTTGATTACAAGAGTTCTTGAGATTGTTACAGTACAATTTCTCCCCCCCCCCCCTCTCTCTGTGGTGGGTTTCTCCTATTATATAGTCCTCTTTAAACGATCTTGACCTTTTACTTGTTGATTATCCAAGCCTATATTTGAGTGCTTGTCCCATCAAATACTTTCTCTGGCGTTATGTGAGTTGCAGTAACCAAGGTAGCACTGTTTAAGGGTCATTTCCTCATTAATGTGGCCAGAATGTTAGTTGTGGGTATTTAATGTGGAGGTGACAGTTTCTCCTTGAATTGCTCCTCCACCATGTTTCCATGGCTGGCCCATTATACTTGTCTTTGTCTTGGGATGCTTTGGGAGGCTGCCCTTAATGACATGCCGATCTTCCCTTCTTTGATTTCGAATGGCCGAGCACAGGATTGTTCTTGGCAATGTTTCTTGGCACCTCGTACTCCCTTTGTTCGTCCTCGGATATTTCTTCCTCCTCGGCACGGGCCTTGAGCTTGGTGTAAAATGGGTCGAGGTTGCCAAACTTTTCGGCCCCACACAAACAACTAAATAAATGAGGGTATAAAAATCATTTAGAAAATTTCTTTGTAAAACTAAAATACAAAAATTCACCTCATTTTCCTAAGATTTAGCTGACATTTTCAAAACATAAATTTTAAAATACTCACAACTTCTACATAAATACAAACTTCCCACCACACAATGACACGTTCTCCCATTGGAATTCAAATTCCTTTTTTTTTCCTGATTTAATTCAAGCTAACTACTCTTAACTTCTTATTCTTATCTTCTTTTCTTTTTCTTTTTTTAAATGCTTAGGGTTCTCTCTTATCCCATATAAAACCAAAAAATAATAATAATAAAAAATAAAAAGAATTCTCTCTTCTATCAAAAAAAATAATTCTCTCTTATTCAAACTTGCTCTATTTCCCATGTTCCATGTTTCCACGTTCCTTTTCAGTTTTTTACTTTCATCATCATCTCCATTCTCATTACATCGTTTAAATTGTTAATGACATTGGTTTCAAGAGTTTGAGTAGTGACTTTGTGACACTTATGGACATCATTTCCCCTGCCCATTTGCGAGATCTCTTATACTATCAATAGTGCTCGCAAGTTTGATCTCATTCCTATTTCCTATGATATTTGCTTTGGTTTCACCTTTTGGTTTAATTTTATGAAATGGTTTTATTGAATAGGAAACGGGTGTTATCAATGTGCTCATGGAAATGAAGTTTTGATCTAATACATTTGCATGCCATTTTGAATGAATGGGTTTTGTTTCAAATTGGTGGATGAGAATAAACGGGCATTATCACTATTGGGATAACATGTACTAAAAGGTTTGTTTTCACTGTTTAATCTATTCAAACTTTCTGTCAAAATTTTTCTGTTACTTCGCTTGGACCAAAAACTCTTGAGAAAGATAGTAACATCCGGTGCCACACACTGAAAATGCTGAAAAATAAAGTGACCTTGATAGAACAAGTACTGGTGACAATTGGGACTTGTGCCAAACGAAAGTGTTAAGATTGCACAAACCCCAAGATTTTATGAAGAAGTTATCAAACTTTTACATTTTCTTTTCAATTTTTTTTTTCAAAATAACACTAATTTTTAAACAATTTTATTAGTTAACATCATTTTTAAACTATTTAGAAAACTAACATCTCGAATATTTGAGATTCGAGTTCATTGTAGTAGGTCGAATATCACAGACTTGTTTTCTATGAAAATTCACATGAAACTCGAGTCTGTCACAAAAGAAAAGCCAGAAATCAAAACTTGAAGCACACAAACGTACATAAGGAGACAAGCAAAAAACAAAGATCAAACCACAAAACCCACGTAGACAAAAAAACAGAGAAAGATCAAACAGAGAAACCTAAAACACGAAGACAAAAAATAAAGAAAGATCAAACCCAGAAAACCATGAAGACAAAAAACACAGAGATCAAACCAAAGAGATCTTTCTAATGAAATCCAAACCACGAAGACAAAAACAACAAACTAGAGAGATCAAACCCAAGTGGTGGCGGTGGCAATTGAAATCAAGCTATCGGGGTCTTTGGGTGGGTTTCTTCGTTCTTGTTGTTGATTTTCTCTTTGGGTCTTGATCTATCACCAAAGTTCTCCATCTGAGCTGCCCATGCTGTGTTTCAAGTTTTGATTTTTGGGTCTCTTTTGTGGAACTCGAGTTTGTAAGACTCGATTTCCACATGAATTTTCATAGAAATCGAGTCTGTGATACTCGAGTCTTACAGATTAGAGATGTTAGTTTCCTAAATAATTTGGAAATGGTGTTAACTAACAAAATTATTTGAAAATTGGTGTTATTTAAAAAAAAAAAAAAATCCTTTTCTTTTCTTACTCAAGTTTCAGATTTGAGCCACTTAATTTTGAATGTGTAATTACAATTGAATCATAGTAAACACCAATTAAATAATTAAATTCTGTATTAATTTTGACATTGTACCTATGACGTTCCCTTAATGATGATTGTTCTGTATCATCAGGTCAAGACAGTAATTAGTTTTTGGTGTAGGCAGAGTGCAAATCCCAAATTTCTTATTCAACAACAAAAAAACTTTTTGGTGATTCATATTCAATACATACCATCCATTCATTTATGTTTCAATTGTCATTTATTTCTTAAGCAAAAGAAAAAAAAAGTTGTCATTTATTTCTCTTCACCTAAGATTAATACCTTTCATTTAGTTTTGTTAGGGATCTTCACAAATTTTCAATCAGCTTACTGACTAAAGTGAAGATGGTCAGATTAGTTAATAACGGAAGAGTGTGAATTACTTAAAAGAGGCACCCAGCTTTTACTATATATCTTTCTTTAAACTAGTCTTATTGCATGTGCTCCAGCTGTGCTTTGAGACTTATTTATATTTTGGGGTTTAATGTCATAATTTTTCATTTATCTCCATTTGAGATTTACATATTTGTCTACTAATATTATGTATTTGTGAACTGCTGATATAACTAAGAGTGTCATGAGGCTAGCTCCAAAAATTAATACCAAAATAGCATTGAAATCATATGTTTGTACGTGGATTTGTTCATTTGTTGAAACTAGTATATATATATATATATATGGACAAGATGTTTTATGTAAGGATTGTCTACCTGTAGATGACCTCTCTACCATGACCTCTCTACCACCTTGCCCCACCCTTATACGACCACCACCATATCCACAACCCCCTCCACCACAACCTGCCCAACTTAGACATCCATATACACCTTCACTACCACCACTATCCCTACCAACGTGCCATCCTTACAATCCATATCACCCCCCTTTACCTTTTTTCACACCACCACAATTTTTTTGGCTGACCTTTGGCCAAGGACCATCACCACCCCCCTTGATACCTGTACCCATAGCTTCCCCTCACTCAAACTTACAACCCAAGCCCACCGGTACTCCTACACCCCCACCTAACATTTCATATCCCTCAACCTTAGAACCCATTGTTACTCCCACACAGCTACCTAAACTGCAACAACCCAAGCCTAAACCACAGACAGGGGGGTTAGAAAGGATTTTAGTTGTCTTTCATATTGATTCAAAGGTTTTTTCTTTAGCTTTGGTTGGTGGTAGGATAGATTCCTATGCTATTCATGAACGATGGGGTAAGTTCCATGGCTCCATTAGGGTGGGTCGTTTGGGTTTGGATTGGATTATTGCTTGTTTAGCGGATCTAGATCAGTGGAACTTTCGAAAACAACCTTTTTTCAAACGTTTATGTGAGAATTCTAAACTTTTGGAGTTTGCCAGTAGATTTAACAAGGGCGGCTTATTTGTGGAAATCTCTGAATACCACAATGGTGCAAGAAGGGGTTGCCTACGAGTCCCAGAGGGGACCAAGATAGGTGGTTGGACTTTGTTTGGAAGAAGATTACGTGACTATTTTTTGGGGTAGTCGAATGCTGGACCGGTGGAAAAGGTGGTGGCCGGAGGCGGAGAGTTTGAAAAAGCAGTTGACATGCAAAATCCCCAAGTTTAGAGAAAATTAAATGGCCACGAAAATAAAGGGAGTAATTTACGTTTTGTGAAATATCTTTCAAATATAACTGGTCAGCGTAATCAGTTTGAGTCTTTAGGGGGATTCGATGTGTCCAAAAAGGGAATATCTGCTAGTGTGTCAACAGCTGGTAGGCCTGTCCATGTAAGTCATTTAAAATGGACCCAGGCCCATTTTTGTTTAAAAATAACTATTGACTTAATGGGTAAGGGTAAGCGGACTATTTCTTGGGGTAAGTTTCAGCCCATTGTAAGCAAACCTGATCAAGCCCACCAACCTAATCGTGAGAATGGGTTGGGCCAGCCCTTTTTGGACACCTTAAGACATATACGAATAGGTGATGGGTCCAATGACTTGCAAATTTCGGAGTGGGTGACTGGGGAAGGATCGGGAACTCACGATGACGAGGAAAGGGAGATTTTAAGCTCCAGCGAGGGACTGGTGACTCCCCTGTTGCCGATATGAATTCCGATGAGGGACCGACTCACAAGGAAGAGTCCAGGGAGTTCCAGAGCTCCGGTGAGAGACTGAGCGGCCCTTTTATGACTGATACGAAGCCCGACGATCATGTTTCGGGTTCAGAGGATCATGGCACTGATGTGGAGGCAGATTTGAGTGTCAATAGAGAACCGGCACACTTTCCTGTTGTCGCTGATCAAATCGTGGACCATGGGGCTGGGTGTTTGGTTGCCGATACAGTTAACGAAGCTTGTTCGACAACCGTTGAAAAGTCTGGGTGCCCAGTTCAGGTTCAGAGCCAAGTGAGGGTGGGTTTGGACTTGTATTTTCCTATTTCTGAGATGGGTCGTGGTTTGGGTGACTCTAAGGTTCCTAGACTGATTTGGGATGCTACTTTGCTTTCGGGTAAGGGTGAGGAGGCTGTTAATCCTGAGGTCATTACACCTTTGGCTCTGTGGGACCCAAATGGTTCTTTTGATCTCGTCTCTATGGAAGATGGTTCGGATGGGGTTTCAGTGGTAGAGGTTATGGAGCCTTCAGAATGGGTGAGTAGGATGATTAGAGATTTTAGTACTTATGTGGGTTTCCCAATTGATTGCTGTGAGAGATAGTGTATTGATTTTTTTCAAAAACTTGAAAGGGTTTGGGAGCAGCAAGACTACTCGTCGGGTAAGCAATTCAAACCAAAAGGGGATGAGGGAGTTAAGAAATTTGTTTTCATCTATTAATTACGATGGGCATTCTGATAGAAGTTCTAAAGGCAGTTTGAAATCCTCTAGTTTGGGTTTGTCTGTTGGTAAATGAATTTAAAAATGCTGTCCTGGAATGTGAGGGGTTTGAATAATCCTCATAAGAGAGATGTTGTGAAGAATCTTTTACGGGAATGGAAGTGTGATATCGTATGTGTTCAAAAAACTAAACTAGACAGCACCAGTTCCAGCATGGTTAAAAGTCTCTAGGGTAGCCCTTTTGTAGATTGGGGGGCCTTAGACACCATAGATACAGCTGGGGGTGTCATTCTGATGTGGGATAGAAGGGTTTTTGAGAGAGTAGATTCAGTGGTTGGAAGTTTTTCAATTTCTGTTGTATTGAAGGGTGTGGCAGATGGCTTTGAATGGATTTGTTCAGGGGTGTATGGACCAACTGATGGAAGTCTTAGGGATGCTATGTGGGCAGAATTAGACTTAGTGAGATCACGATGGGCTGGGGCTTGGTGCTTGTTGGGAGATTTCAATGTTATCCGCTATCCGGCTGAGAGACTTGGCTATAACTCTTTTAGTCCAGCTATGTTTAAATTCTCGGATTTCATTACTAAACATTCGCTGATTGATTTGCCTTTGGTAGGAGGTGATTATACTTGGTTTTGAGACTCTGATAGTCCTTTTATGTCCAGACTTGATAGAGTTTTGATGACAGCAGATTGGGAAGAGCATTTCTTAGCTGTGACTCAAAGAACTCTCCCTAGGGTGGTGTCGGATCATTGTCCTTTGGTAGTGGAGGTAGGTGGTTTGTCGAGGGGAAAGAGCCCTTTTAGATTTGAAAATATGTGGTTAAAGGTGGAGGGTTTTGTGGATAAGGTTCGTCACTGGTGGAATGGTTATCATTTTGTGGGACCTCCAAGTTATGTTCTAGCTTGTAAATTGAAAGCCCTTAAAATGGATTTGCAGCATTGGAACAAGCATGTTTTTGGAGATGTAGCTTTTAGGAAAAAGAGTCTTTTAACCGAGCTCTTAGACCTTGACTTAAGAGAAGAGATGCAGGTGTTGACTCAAGAGAATAAGGCTAGAAGGTTGGTGGTTAAATCTGATATAGATTTTCTGGCTTCCTTGGAAGAGATTTCTTGGAGGCAGAAGTCAAAGGCTCTTTTTATCAAAGAAGGTGATAAAAACACAAGATTCTTTCATAGAATTGCCAATTCCCATAGGCGAACCAATCAGATTAGGGGTGTGGAGGTGGATGGTGTTCTCTTTGAGGAGGAGTCAGATGTTACGAATCAGGTGGTGGATTTTTACAGGAGATTATATTAGGAACCGAAAACTTGGAGACCTACTATTAATGGGTTAGAGTTTGCTTGTCTAGACGAAACTAAAAGGTCTATGTTGAAGGGAGAGTTTGAGAAGGAGGAGATTATTGAGGCTCTTAAGGAGGCGGAAGGCAATAAGGCTCCTGGGCCAGATGGGTTTACTATGGCATTCTTTCAGAAATGCTAGAGTGTTTTAGCAAGGGATATATTGACCTTCTTCAAAGATTTTCACAATCAGTATGTTTTTGAGAAATCTCTGAATGCCACGTTTCTGTGTTTGATCCCTGAGAAGACTAATGCAATTAATATCAAAGACTTTCGCCCCATTAGTCTTGTGGGCAGCCTTTATAAACTGTTGGCTAGGGTGTTGGCTCATAGGCTTCGAGGAGTTTTGGATAAATTGATATCCGACTCTCAGAATTCTTTTGTGGGAGGGAGACAAATCCTTGATTCAGTTCTTATTGCTAATGAATGCTTAGACAGTAGGTTGAAGAGTGGTATTCCTGGTGTTATAATAAAGCTGGACATTGAGAAGGCTTATGATCATGTGAACTGGAATGCACTATTTTACCTTATGGAAAGGATGGGCTTTGGGGCAAGGTGGAGTAGGTGGATTAAGACGTGCATCTCTACAATTAAATTCTCTGTTCTGGTTAATGGATCTCCTGCAGGTTTTTTTGGTAGTTCTCGTGGTCTTCGCCAAGGGGATCCTTTGTCTCCACTTTTATTTCTTATGATTATGGAAGTGTTGAGTAGACTGTTGAAGAGGACAGAAAATAGTGGTTTTCTTTGTGGATTTAAAGTGGGATCACATAGACATAGGGGTATCCATATTTCTCACATTCTTTTTGCTGATGATAATATATTGTTTTGTGATGCTTCTAGGGAACAGTTATTATACGTGCAGATGGTGCTGATCTTCTTTGAAGCTATTACAGGTTTGAAAGTTAATGTAGGCAAGAGTGAGATTGTTCCTGCTAGCGATGTTGGGGATTTGAATGGTTTGGCTCGTATCCTTTGTTGCAAGGTGGGCACTCTGCCTATGAGATATTTGGGCATGCCTCTTGGGGCACACTATAAGGATTCATCAATTTGGAATCCTATTATTGAAAAGATGGAGAAAAGGTTGGCTGAATGGAAAAGACTATATTTGTCCAAAGGAGGTAGGCTTATTTTGTTAAAAAGTACCTCATCGAGTCTTCCCACTTACTTTTTATTGTTGTTTACTATCCTTCAAGCTGTGGTTGCAAGAATTGAAAGAATTCAGAGGAATTTCCTTTGGGGGCCTCAGAGGATGTTTTTAAATATCCTTTAGTTGCTTGGGACAAGGTATGCTTGCCAGTTGAATGTGGTGGTTTGGGAATCTGAAGAGTTGGGCTGTTTAACAAGGCTTTGCTTGGGAAGTGGTTGTGGCAGTTTGGGAAAGAAAATCATAGAGTATGGTGTTAGGTTATAGCTGACAAATATGGAGAGGCAAGAGGAGGCTGGTGCACTAGAGGGGTAAGAGGTGCTCACGGTTGTGGGATATGGAGGAATATTAAAGAAGGATCAGAGAAGTTCTTTAGCCAGATTTTGTTTAATGTGGGGGAGGGTAGCCGTGTTTGTTTTTGGCATGACCTATGGTGTGGGCCTACTCCTTTGAAGGAACTCTTCTCTTCCATGTATGTTTGCTCTATTTCTAAAGAAGCATGGGTCTCTGACTTGGTGGTAACAAATTCAGAAGGAGGTAGGAGCTGGAATTTATTGTTTCGTCATGGTCCTCAGGATTGGCAGGCAACCACTGTCTACTCATTCTTTGAGTTTATTTATTCCTCTATGCCGAGGGGTGAGAGGGATGATCAGTTGGTCTAGAGATTGACTACATCTGGTGTTTTTGATGTGCGCTCTTTTTATAAGCTATTATCTAGTCCTACTACTGATGCTTTTCTTTGGGAGTGTATATGGCGTACTAAGGTGCCTAAGCGAGTGTCTTTTTTCTTATGGACAACAACTAATGATGGGATACTCACCATTGACAACCTTATTAAGAAAGGTCAGTTTTTGGTTAATAGGTGTTGCTTGTGTTATTGTGATGGGGAATCAGTGGACCACCTTCTTCTTCATTGTAAGTTCTCTCACGCCTTATGGTGTGAAGTTTTTGCAGTGTTTGGGATTCAATGGGTCATGCCAAGGTCAGTGAAATCTTTTTTCTTTATTTGGAGAAACTGGTTTGGAAAGCATCTTTCAATCATTTGGAACATGGTCCCGACATGTTTAATGTAATTAGTCTAGCAGGAACGTAATGCTCGCATTTTTGAAGACAAGGCAAGAACTTTGGAACACATAAAATGTTTACTTTTTCGTACTTTATTTCTTTGGGCTCGTATTTGGGGTTGTACGAATTGTACTGCTGTAGCTGATTTTTTAGTTTCTATTTCTTTTAGCTCTTGATCTTCTTGTATTTGTTTCATTGTTCAAAGTGTTCACCATTGTAAACATGATGTTCAATTTTTCAATAAAAGTCTTATTACCTATCAAAAAAAAGTATATATATATACACTATGATTAGTGTGTTCAGTAAGTCCAAAATTTTTCTTTAAACAAAACCCTTTTTTATACGTGTAAAAAAATGCATCCAAGTCCAACACAAACATATGTGTAAAAGTTTATCACAGATGACGCGGATTAGAGCATTCTCATTAAGGCTTCTAAATGCTAAAAATCTTATTTTTTAGCAGCTGAACCCCAAAACACGCCCTCCATCAAAACTGGTATATTGTAAAAATTTTACAATACTGCTACAGTGCGCTCTTATTTTTGAAAGCGCACTGTAGCTCTCTGCTATCTTTTTTTAATATTTTTTCTTTCTCTCTCTTTAGATCACTATCACTCTCACTCTCCCTCTCTCATTCTCGTCCTCTCTCATCTCTCTTTCTCAGATTCTCCCTCTAGTGGGTCTAATGGGTTTCAATGACTGCATGTGGGTCTGGGTCCGACGATGATGGGTTCGACGGTGGTTGGGGTTGGTTGAGACCGTGGGTTGAGTTGGTTGAGGCCGTGTGTTGAAGATCGGGGTTGAGGATCGAGGTTGAGGTGAGGATCGGGGATCGGGGTTGAGGTGAGGATCGGGGTTGCTGGGGTGGTGGGTTTTGTGGCAGTTTTGTGGTGGGTTTTTGCTGGTGTTTGTGCTGTGGGTATTTTTTTTTTTTTTGGTGGTTGGGAGTTGAGGTTGTGGTTGGTGGTGGTGGTGTCTGTGGCTATGACTGTGGCTGTGGCTGTGGCCGTGGTTTATCGACGATGAGCTTAAAAAGCTCAGGCCATGGAGGTTTTGAGAAGCTTCACCTGGTTGAGAAAGACAGAAAGACAGTGGGAGAGAGAGACAGAGGGAGAGTGAGAAATAATAAAAAAATAATATTTAAATGAAATGTTAAAAAAATAGAAATTTTCATGTAAGAAGTATTGTAAAGTGAGGTGTTATATGTTATAAATATAGGTTTTGAGGTGATAAATGCTAAATTTTTTGAAAGCCTTGATGGGGATGCCCTTAGGGATTAATAAAAGAGAGAGGGGAAAAAAAAAAAAAAAAAAAAAGCGTAAGGAAAACGCAATCCCAACTTTTCCACGTGGACATCCACTGACAGACCACATATTTAATCTCACTACTACGTCGAAACTCGAAACCTTAACAGGTTCTAAATTGTGTACTACTTATTTCTCGCAAGTTAAAAAAGTTTTTAAAAAAAGAAAAGAAAAAAACAGAGAAGAAGCCCTAATCTAAAACGAGTCGATCTCCGGTGGCCTAGGTTTTCCTCATCGGAAAAGCCATGGTGTTCTACTTCAAAGCTCGACCAGAGGCTGGCGATTACACTATTTTCATGGGCCTCGACAAGTTCGAGAACGAGGAGCTCATCAAATACGGCTTCCCCGAAGACATTTGGTTTTTTCAATTTTCATTACCTATTCACAGCAATAATTCTCGTTTTTTTTTTTTTTTTGTATGTATTAATTACTGGTTTCTAAGTTAGTTAGTACAACATTGCACTTTTGATCTTAGTAGGGTTTGTTTGTTTGTCTGTTTATTTCTAGGTTCCATGTGGATAAAATGTCTTCAGCCCATGTTTATATAAGACTGCACAAAGGTCAGACTATTGATGATATTAGTGAAGGTGTATTGGAGGATTGTGTTCAGCTTGTCAAAGCAAATTCCATCCAAGGCAAACTATCTGATTACTATCATTTTGTTTATTTTTATTCTTTTATGTGTTCAAAGAATCATTGTGTAGCTAATAATCATTGGAATATATATTGTAATTTGATTATTTTGTTGAGGTTTTATGTATGATCATTAAAAAAGGGTCACGTATATGTAATAAGATCACTTACTAGACATTGCCAAGAGCCTTGTAGCTCGATTGGCACTTCCTGGTGTTTCCAATGGAGACATCTAGCGATCAAGTCCCCCCTCCCCCAATTTTTGAATTATCCAAAAAATATCACTCACTAGACATCAGGAAAAAGTAGAAGAGAGTTATCAGTTATTCCTTAAAATTGACTTCTTGTTGTTGTTCCTTTTTGCTCTGAATTAGGTATTTCTGTGGTGTTTTAGATGACTCACTTTTTGGGATTATATGGCAGGCAACAAGGTGAATAACGTCGATGTTGTTTACACACCCTGGTCCAATTTGAAGAAAACTGCTTCTATGGATGTTGGTCAAGTTGGTTTTCACAACCCAAAAATGGTGGGGCTCAATATCATATTTGGGATGCTATTTTGATTTTTAACTTTTGTATCTTTTTCGTTTGAGCATACATGAGAGTTTGATATTTTTTTGGATTTTTATGCTAAATATAGGTTCGAACTGTGAGAGTGGAGAAGCGGGTTAATGAGATAGTTAATAGGTTGAACAGGACAAAAGTGGAAAGGAAACCTGATTTGAAAGGTAAAATTAGTATCTCATTTTTCTTGAGGTTTTCTTTTTAGATGGATATGCTAAGCTAGTACACTTGTTTCTCATTATGAAGGATTTTGTGTGCAACTTTTGGGTCTTATGTTCCTCTTAATGATATTTAGCAATAGATTCTGGTATCACTTTTATATTTATATGCTTGGGAATTCATTCATGAGTTATTCTGATTTTATGAATTAATTCATATTCTATTATCTTGTCATAATGGTACTACAAGTCACTTACTTATATCACGTAATTGCAGCTGAGCGAGAAGCGGTTAATGCAGCAGAACGAGCAGAGAGAAAACTACAGCTGAGAGACAAAGTGAGTTTGGTATACTCTTTTAATGATTGTCTCCCTCTTTGGCCATAATGAGGTCAGTAAGATCAAGAGATATCTAATATTTGGTTGAACATGGAACATCAGCAACCAATATAGATGTATCCTTATGGGTATACAATGTTCTTGAAACTAGCCAAGCGCGTAATTCTGAATTCTACCCCAATTAAAGGAATTACTTTGGAATTAATTTTAACTCAAATTAAGGTTTTGCACAGTAGAATTTGACGTGTTTCTTGGTGGTGGAACCTTGTTTTGGGCTGCATAGAGCTCAGATTCACTTTAGGTGCCTTGAAGGCTGCTTATTAAAACAGATTTGTATGCTTGATGTGTTGAAATCAATGACGCAGTGAGGTTTGCATTTGACTTTTGTGATGTGTAAATACTAAATACACTTTGGCTCAAGTGGTAAGGGGTGGGAGTGAGGTTATGCTAAGTCTAAGGTTTAAAATTTTAAATCTTACTGAGGTTATTTAAAAAATTGCACTATGGTTTTATGGGCTGACCATTCTGAAGATCTCTTCCATTCAAATATTTTCCTCTGGAAAATCATGTCCAACACAGAACATCATCTTCCTTCCATTTTATATATAAAGCCTGAGGACCAGTAAGCATCATAGACTAGTTCTTGCTTCTCTAGCAACTAGTATGGCGGTAGGGTACCTCTGGACAGATGTCCAGTGGATTTGAATTCCAAAATTCCAATTGATTATCTAATTATCTGTGCCCCTTCCCATTTGATTCCATAGGCTGGCTTTAAGGAGGGAATAGGATTCCTCTTGCTCGAATTTGACCACTACTCATAGTTTAATGTGCATGATATTCCTTGATCATGAACATCACTATTCATGGAAGGCATGTTGATTCCATCTTTAAAAATAAATATACTCTTTGCTTGAAGTAAGATACCCTTTTTCTTCTAATGGAATGGGAACAACTTTTTTAATGGAATTGTGAGGTATTGAACTTGTCCACTTTCCAGTTCTCATGCTTAAGGTGTCTCCTTCTCTTACCATGAAATTGTACTTGAGTTCCAATTATAGATCTATACAACTACTTCTTGCTAAATTAGTTATCATGTTATGCTCGGGTAGTTTTCATTTCACCTTGCTTGTGGTCACAATCATTTGACAGCTGCAGGACTTTTTCTGTCATCTGAAAAATGTTATTACTAGTATAAGATAAGTGCCACATTTGACTTTCCCCTTAGGTCCATGCCCACCCATACTATAATGAAGCTTAGATCACCTCCTGTTTGGTACTTTTAGTAGAACAAGGAAGCTTTCAAAAGGATATATTATTATTATTATTTTTAAAAAAAGGGTTGTTAAGTATGGCTTGCACAAAAGGTTTATTGGACATTTTTTGGCAATAGTCTAGGTGCATTTGTGATTACAAAATTTAAAATTCAGTTAGGCACTTGTCTTTTTCCCTTTTCTTTTTGCCGATCTCCAAATGCTTTATCTTGTTACAAAATTTGAAAAACCAGGTAGGTCTTCTTCTTCTTCTTCTCCTCTCTCTCTCTCTCTTGTTTACTTTTTGTCTTTTTTGTTTGGGGGGGGGGGGGGGGGGGGTTTGTGCTATGCATGCTTCCTATCAAATAGGTAAAACAAAGAAACAGTTCAGTCATTTCCTGTCATCTGAAGTTCCCACAGCATTCAATTTCAGGTTTTCCTCTTGCAGTATGTCGTTAGTCATTGCCATTAGTTTAGGGAGTTCTCCTGCAATCCATCAAATGGCTTATGGTACTTAGTATATGTATTTATTGGTCAGCTCTTGAACCCATAGTCTTATCCTCAATCTTGCTCTTACAAGGGAGGAGAGGCCATTTGAGTTAGCGCTCATGGGCTTTTAGGATACTGTATGGCTGTAGTCTTTGGAAGGGAATTAGAGCTGGTTGGTAGAAGTCACCTTTCATTTCTTTTAAAACAGGGACTTGTAGGAGGACAAAAAAATTGCATGACGTGGTGTAGCTTTGAAGGGGATGAATTGGGGTATTTGATTGCAGATAACACAGATGCTTCAGAATCTTCTTTGGTAGGTTTTAGAGAAGAAAAAGGAGGGGGGGGGGGGGGGGGGGGGGCGCTCAGTACTGGAATTTGAGATTTGTTCAAAAAATTTATGATTGGGAATTGGAGGAGGTGGATTCTCTGATGGACTTGTTATACTCTAACCCTCATTTTTCTAGAGGTACCGATTGATGTCTTAGCATTCAATATTATTATAATTGTTTACAAGTTGCCAGCAAAAGCATTTTACTTGGAAAGGTTTATAGAATAAAAAGGTGCTTAAGAAAGTGGCTCTCTTTGTGCAGACAGCTACCTTGAGTAAAACCTTGACTATAGAAAATCTTTATATTTTTATTTGCTGAATGACTATAGACATCTTATGAAGAGAAATATATTACTAGTATATTGGTGTCGTCTGTGCAAAAGAACTGGTGAATATTAGACCATCTATTACTCCATTGCTCGGTTGTTTATGATTTGTGGTACTTGTTTTTTTTTTTTTTTTCCCTGCTTTGCTTTTGGTGGACATTGGTTAAGGTCAAAGAGGCTGGTAGATGTCTACTTTTGTTAGCAAGAGTTGCATGGGAAGCATCATCATGTGGAATGTGACTACTCATTGTCTCATGTGGATGATTTGGAGGGACTGGTTTCAAAGATGTGGAGAGATCAATCATTGAATTTAAGTTGCTTTTTACATCTTCTGTTTTATTGTTGGACTATGCTGCTTCTCTCTCTCTCTCTCGGATGGGGGGGGAGTGGTTGTTGTAATTAAGTTGATTTTCAGGATCTTTTGAGTTTGAGCATGTAATTATTTAGGAAGCACTCCTATTTGAGCTTTGTCTTTAATAAAATCAATATTACTTATAAAAAAAAAACTTGGTGTTTTGAAGACTTAGTCTTCAATTGCAGAACTTGGGGTGCTTTTTTCTTATTTTTAATATTTAGATGACAAGTTGATTCTAGTGCATACGGTTGTAGAGGAATGGTCAATCTTTTGATGGTTAAGTCACATAAGCTTTAGAAGATTACACACATGTTGAATTGGTAAGTTACATGCACCCAACTGGTTTGAACTCACGACTTCACCTTCCACTCATTCTTTTGGGAGGAGGAAGTGCCATTCTGCTGCACATAATTATGATTTTGATATTAATTCTTTCTAATATTTTAGGTCCCATCTTAAGTAAGAAACATTGAAGTTGTATTTTGTGTGTGTTTTAGCTATGATTACTGGTACTGAGTCGTGAGCTCAGTAACATTCTTGGATTAAATTGGATTGCAAAGCAACTTTATTCCTTAGTTTTGAGTTCCCAAACAGCCAAGAGCCTCTTGTAGCTCAACAACAGAGACATCCAAGATTCAAATCCCCCCTCCATTGTAACTATCAAAAAAAAAATTTTGAGTTGACAGAAAATCTCACATTTTTAATGTGTTATATATATATATATATATTGAAGATGGTTGATTAAAGTCCTTGACATTTGTCCTTGCAGAAACGACGTGAGGAGATGGAAAGGCTTGAAAAGGAGAGACAATCAGAGCTAAGAAGCTACAAGGGTTTGATGGTTTCTGAAAACATGACATCTAATAAACAGATTGCAACAACAAGCAAGTCCTTGCAGGAACTGGAAGAAGACTTCATGTAAGAGCATCATATGTTTAAATGTTCAATAGATGCTAGCTGCCAAAGTTACTGGGCCTATAAAGAAGGGTGACATATAGTTTGTGATTCTAGGCCTCAAGTAATTTCATCATGCCTGAATAACACATTCCCTAGTCTGTTTCCTGTGGATGTTAAATAAGAAAATGGTGTCCGCAATGTTAACAGAGGAGGAAGGAGGTGGGGGGAAGAAATCTCCTTTTACCTACCATTTATGTACTTTGATGGTGATGAAAAACATTATTTGTATCTGCATTGGGATAGTGGGTGATAAAACTGTGTTTTCTTGCCCAACTTTATAAACAAAACGTATGTCTATTTTATTTAAGGTTTCATCTGGTTCAGATTGTCTAGTATATATCAACCTATGCATACATGCACACGTTATTTTAACAAAGGGGGTGGGGGGATGAATCTTCTTTAAATACCATATATGTACTTGGGCTATGATGAGAAACATTATTCACATCTGCATTGGGATAGTGGATGAGAAAAACTGTGTTTTTTTGTCTAACATTATAAAAAACAAAAAACTTGTGTCTAATTTATTTAAGGTTTCATCTGGTTCAGATTGTCTCATATATATATATATATATATCAATTATGCACGCACATATGTTAAATTTAACAGAGGTTGGAAGGGGGTGGGGGAATGAATTCTCTAACTACCATATTCATACTTGGGTTATGACTAGTAACATTAATTGTATTCGGCATTGGGATACTGGGTGATGAAAGCTGTGTTTTCGTTGTATAATTTATAAACAATACTCATGTCTAGTCTGTTTAAGGTTTCACCTGTTTCAGATTGCCTCATATATGTCAACTTATACACACACACACAAATGTTCTATGATTTACTTACACTATGTTCATAAATTTTATTTTATTTATTAAAAAAACACTTTGTTTGAGAGTTCCTAAAAGAATAGGATAATGGAATTGGTATGGTGTATTTTCTTGTGTTTGGGCATTTATAAAAGAAGGATGAAAAGAAAGAAATATATAATTTACTATATATCCTTGACCTCTTACTTATCTTTTGTAAAAATAGATATAAAATTGATATTTCTCCCTTATTTCATAAACAATTGTTCTCCCCATATTTGGAATGAATGCTTAGGAAGGAATTTCCTTCCAAATCCTTCCATAACTTTCTATTAAGCTCCCTAGCATAGGAATATGTGAATATCACTTAATACTTTATTATTCCATTGCATTCCATTTCTCCCTCCCAAACAAGTTGTAAAGTAATGGTTTTAGGCTATTAGCAAGATTTTGTTTTGAGGTTGGATAGAGAAGGCTACGGACCACTTATAAATTATAATTGGTGCTCTTGGTTATTGTTTAGATTCTAATTACAAAAGCAAGAATTGTTTGTGTTTTGTTAGGTTTGAATTTGACTCCTGGACCCTTAAAAATTGCTCCCATGCTACAAATGGAGAATGTAGGAAGAACTGTGGGGTCCCCCAAGCTGGTTTTGCAAAGACATAAATGTCTGAGGATGTTGTATTGACGTTCATCCTTGTTTCTGATGAACTCAAGGATCTTGCTTAGAATTCTCCAAAGCTCTAAGGGAAATTCTATTGTAGAGTTCTTAAAATCTAATCATTCATGGTTAAATGAATAGTTCAGATTTTGTCGCATCATCACCATTTTCAATGGATACCACACGTTATGCTAGTCTGTTCGTTTTGTTGATGATGTGACAATCTTAAACATTCATCGAACTTTGAATGGTTTAGATTTTTCGAACTTTATGGCGGAATTACCTTAATTACTCTGGAGGATAATTCTCCCAATTCCCGACGGAATAGTTACTTATCCTCTTAAAGACTGCAATGGGTAAGTGTGATACACACTAGACATCTCCAATCATTGAAGAGATCAATACCCCTTAGCTATTTACCCTGGCTACTGAAATTACTGGTGTATTTGATATGTTACCACACAACTGCTAGTGTAAATTGACTCATTGAATGCTGGTTGAAATTCAAACAGGGCCATAGATGCCTGTAGTTCCTGAAGCAAAATCTCTTTAAAATCCTTGTTTCTTTGTACAATGTGCTGCATTCTTTACACTTTATCAATAAACCACTTGTTGTTTGAATCAGGCAACGATAAGAGATTAATAAGAAGTCTATATATAATGCTGGGTACATTTCTTGTCTTTAAGGATCCATTTGGCCATATGGGCCTAGTTTATATGGGCTGTAATGACTGATGACAATGGCTTATGACAGTGACAACCCTGTTTGTAAGTCTATATACAACCATATAAAGAGCGTTTCAATTTTCTAAAGAAATTGAAAATTCAGAACTCTGCCTAAGCAGTAATAAGTACTTAAAAAGATGCAGTTTGATTGTGTCATAAATTTCTGGGCATGTGTATAAAAAATCTCTCAATTGGCTTGGGAAAAAAAGGAAAAATTTTCATTCAATTCAGGTACATGAGTACATTACCGTGCAGAGTCCCATATGATTGTGCAGTGGGCACACGCTTTACTATCTTAGAAAGATATCTTTCTAAAAGCATTTATAGATTTGATTTTGATCTCGAGGGGTTTCAGTTCTCTGCGGTTCTCGCTAGTCACTGCTGCACTACAGAGATGGAGCTTGCTGCTTGGTACTCGTGCACCGGTTGACCTTGTTTTTGTTATAAAGGAATATACATAATATAAGTTTTGGTTATTTACATATTACTTATTATGTTATTTTTTATCTTAAATTCTTTATAAACATTGAATAAAATTTTAAATATGAAAAATCAAGCCATGTTAAGGCTGCATGTGTTTTTGCATTCGCCCTCAAAAAGTGATAGATGTTCTTACGTAAATGACCATTTTTTTTTTTTTAATTATACCAATTTTCTCATAATTTTGAGAAATATATGATTCAATTGGATGGAAATCTTTAAGCAAATCATTTTTTTTTGAATTTTTTTACTTCTTATTTTAAATGACTTGAATGAGTCATGAATGGATGCAAATAGTCTATAATTAACATGTGGATTTGAAATCATTTATGCGCATGTTGTTATGTTTAATTTATAAGACGAGTGTTCTTATTAGAGCAAAATAGTTAAACTTAGTATATTACATGTTAAAATTGCATATCTAGAAGTAATTATTCTTCAAATTTATTGACTTTTTTATAATCAAATTTATTGGTTTGAATCCTCAAATCTAAGACAACCATGTCTTTTTGAAAATAAACTTCTTAGACTGCCAAAACATTGTAATATCATTTACAATAAAGATGTATTTAATATATACTCTTTTAGTTCTCTACCTATACCAATTAAAATATTTGAATTTAAAACTTTTACATTTTGGGCCATATTTAAAAAAAAAAAGATTTAAATTTAAACCATAAACCCATCTATTGTGATGTTTCAAACATGTATCTATTTTAACATGTGCCTATTATACATGAGAAATAATATGCACACAATATTTTTACAACAAATCCTAAGTAACATGTTTTTACTGGTTGTTATAGTTGAGACAAAAAAGTAATTGTAATGT
Source organism: Quercus gilva (assembly GCA_023621385.1). Classification (NCBI taxonomy): domain Eukaryota; kingdom Viridiplantae; phylum Streptophyta; class Magnoliopsida; order Fagales; family Fagaceae; genus Quercus; species Quercus gilva. Next base: position 15,628,726 of record CM042484.1, on the reverse strand, counting down.
TAGGTTCAAATTTGAACCAATAACAACTAACGACTTATGATTTGTTGTGAAAATTTTGTGAACGTAGATAAATCCATTATACATACATATTATTTCACTTCAAATCACAACTTAACTTTGCATATAACAAGTTAATGGTTTGAATTGAATTGAACTTTTAAAGTGTATGGATTAGTTTGAAATTTCTAAAAACATAAGGGTAAATTTGAATCCACCTTTAATTGATGAAATTTAAAATGTAATCTACCCAAATCATAAACAAGAACATATTCCAATTTCAATTTAAAAAATTGAAAGTCTCTTTTACACTAATCATATCATTGACATTGTTATATATGCATCCTAAAAAGAGAAATGTTAGATCTATTCTTATTGTCTATATAATTGGACTAAAAAAAGGGAATCATCTACACTTTATACAAATATAGAGAAGTCATCTATGATTTTGACCTAACTATTACACTTCGAGCACATATAGTACTTAAAAAATTCATGAATTAATAATATGGTCAATAAAACTTAGGATTAGAACAATTAAAGATATTAAACCAAAAAAAAAACAATTAAAAATATATAAATATCCCAAAAGTATATAGTAATTTTAAACCAGGAAAAAAAAGAATAAGCAATTAAAAAGTGGGTCCCAGTTTAGTTCCCATGCTGACGTGGCAAAGAAAGGAACAAAACCAAAACCGAAGGAATTGGAACTGTAGAGAGAAACTAAACTCACAAGCCCGGTCTACTTATCAGTTCAAACACAGTGTACTATATATACATAAAGCCCCCACATATATTATTTCCTACAAAACCCTAACACACAAAATTACACAGCACCCTCTGTCTCTGTGTCTCTCTCGCTATCGCTTTCTTTTTTCAAGCTCTCTCTGTACAACAATGGCAACGCATTCGTTGGACGAAGAAACTGCGAAGAAAGTTCTCCGACAGGTCAAACAAACACCACCGATTCTTGCTACTTTTTTGGTCTCGCTTTCATAGGCTTCGAAATTCGTGTTATGTATGCTTATGGGTTTTTTTTTTTTTTTTTTTTTTTTTTTTTTTCTTGGGTGATCTTGTTTACAGGTTGAGTTTTACTTCAGTGATAGCAATCTTCCAAGGGACAATTTTCTCAAGAAAACCATAAGTGAGAGCGAAGATGGATGTATCCTTGCTCTTCAGTTCATTGTTTTTTTCGCTTTATACTCTCTCTGTATGCAAATATATGATATGTGTGTACGTGGGGTTGTGTTGGTACATACTAAAGCACTGTTTGCTTTGGTGGAAAATTTTTCTGGGCAAGATTTTCCGAGAAAATAGCAAGGTTATGTGTAAAATTATGTTTCTATCCTCCTAATTTGCCATTAAGTGTGAATGAAGTACTATTGTGAAAAAAGATATTTTTTTGATGCTTCAGAGTATTTTGAGCTCTTTGTTTTGGGATTTGGGGTTTTGGGTATTGATATTATTTGAGTATTGTTTCAATGCATCCCTTTTTTTTGATGAACTTGACTGAGAGTATAGTGGTGGATTTGGCATTGATATGTTCGTTTTCTCGGATGAGAGGTCATCTGAATTTGGGGAACATAAAGCCTGATGAGGTCCCTGAAGATTCTGTTAAGGCTGTTGCCGAAACTCTTAAAACTTCTACTTGTCTAAAACTTTCTGAAGATGGTGAGTTTTTTATTTTCAAGGCTATTATTGTTCCTGTATTCTATATTGGTTTCCAAGATTATGCAGCTAATGAAAGGAAATAGAATATACGTGTAAATATTTGTTGTAATACTGTCCTTGTATTGGAATAAGAGAAAATTGATAAACACTGGACAGAGTTTTGTGCCTTAGATGAACTTAGCTTCTATGTATTTTGTGAGCTGGGAGAACATAAAAATTTATTTATTTTTCTATTTTTGGTGAATTTGTCTGCATAAACTTGACTATGATGAGCAATGTCACTATCTACTAAAGTTAAATTTTTTTTTTTTTTTTTTACCTTTCCTTGTTAGATATGCCCTGAAAAAAAAAAAAAACGAGATAATGCTGGGAAAAGGCATCTAATCATGTGTTTTTATCATTTGGGGCCTGTGAATATTAAACCATCCCTCAAGATTTTTCTTGATTCAGCTATTTCAGTTAGTTGAAGTTCTCAGTTTTCCCCTGAAATTCAGTATCGATATTTAATAATTGTTGTTTGTTTTTTTTTCCCCTCTCTATATCTTGTCAATCAATTACAGGGCTGAACTTTATTGGTACTATTTGTTTAGTGTATATGAATTTAGCTTGTATCTGTATTGATTATTTAGCTTACATCTATATTGATTGTTTAGCTTACGTCTATATTGATTGTTCTGAGGATTAACACTTCTTATATTTTTTATTTTCTTAAAAAAATCCTGGTTTTTGTGTTTCAGGGAAAAAGGTGGGTAGGACTACAGAACTTCTAAAGCCAGAAGACGTAATAGAGCAGTTAGACATAAAAACAATAGCTGCATCACCTTTTGAGTACGACGTGACTCGTGAAGTTTTGGAGACATTTTTTAATCAATTTGCCAAGGTATTGGTTGTCCTAATATCATTTGTTTGTCAGTAAGAAACTAAGATTGTAACAAGTTATCTTGGCATCAATACTCTGAGGCATGCTTCCCTCTGTTGTTCTTTTAGTGGTTATAAGATTGCACTTAGCCACTTACTGTGGGTTAAGTTTAAAAAGAAAAAAATAGAGCTCAAAAGTATTACACACATATAAGGTTTGGACCAGGGATACATTTCTTGATTAGAAAAAATTGAGTTCTCTATATTTTTTAGGATGGCGGATTTTGTTTATTATGAAGTTGGTTTGAAATATTAGTTCTTTGAATTTTTATGCTAAGATGAACTCAATTGCTTTGTTAGTCTTTTACTAAAAGTCTAAAAGTGCATGGTGGTAGTAGATCTTGTGTCTCAATTTACTGAGAAAATATATGCTGCTTTAGTTACACTCCTGTTTTTAAGAGTTTGGTTTAACTTGTTTCAGGTTAATAGTGTGAGGTTGCCTCGTCATGTTGGAGACAAGAAGTTCTTTTGCGGCACTGCTTTGATCGAATTTTCTACAGAGGAGGATGCTGAAAAGGTTTTGAAGCAAAATTTGGTTTATGCGGGTGTGACATTAGAACTAAAACCCAAGTAAGCTGTTCCTCTAGCTGGGGGTTTTAAGAATCTTTCTTTGGGAGTTGTTTTTAAAATTGAAATTCATGTCATTTGAGTATACTTGATGAAACAACTAAAACTTTCACAAGTAACTTTAGTGGTCTTATGTTGTTCATCTGTCAGAGGCAATGCTGAGAGCTATCATCACTAATGATGTTGATGTTCTTGATTCTCTTCACCCAAAGAAGAGAACAGCTAAAACAGTGGAATTTTTCATGCAATTTAATTTTGTAGTTCATTCACCTCCTAAGAAGACAATTATTATTAACTAGTTGGAAAAAAAACAGCTCATGTTGTGTAATGTGATTTTTTCTGATTGAAGAATTTATCATTCAAGTCAAATTTTTTAATGTTTATTTGACATATTGCTTATGGGAAGAAGAGTTTTTGTTCGTGCTTGTGGGTGTGTGGTACCTTTGTTCTGGCATATGTGCTCTAACAGAAATTTCCTGTTTCAGGAGGGATTTTGATATAGAGAGAGCTAGAGAGATGGAGGAATATGAGAAGTCTCGTTCCCTTGGGGTTTCAAAACGTAAGAATAATTCAAATGCAGAAGCAAAGTAAGTAGCTGATATCACTATTTTTTACCATCTTCCCAGCCTATGTATTTGTTAACGTGGTTAACTCCATATATAATGATTGCAGCTACCCAAAAGGCTTAATTGTTGCATTTACATTGAAGAGCAAGTCAAATCGTGGCTCCACAGAAAAAAATGATACTAATGACACAGCCAGTGATGTTAAAATTATTAGCAAAACAGATGGAGGATTAGATTCCTCAGAAAATGTGAATACAGAAACTGAAAAGATGGTTGCAGATGATGTTAGCAAAGATGAAAAAACCCCCGGAGAGAATATTGAGAAGGATGACAAAGAAAATGTTGATGAGAACAATGGTTTGGGAAGTGAAGAAAAAGAAACTGAAGATGTAGAGGAATCTCCTGAAGCAGGTGGTGATAAAGAAGAGAAATATACTGCTTCCATCTACAAGGATGACATGAATGTTGTTTTGCGTGAGGATCTGAAGGTCATCTTTCAAAAGTTTGGCACAGTCAAGGTATCTTGTGGATTCGCCTTCCTACTTCCTTGCTTGAGATTTTACACATAAAATATGTTACACCATTTTTCATGTCATATCCTTCAAAGCTCTCTTTACTCATGTTTTCACTCCTATTGTGATTTTAAAACATAAATAATTATGCCAACCCAAGTGGACTGCATTTATTGGCAAATTTGCACATCTTTTTCTTGGGTCATTTGATCGTGATGGTGAAAAGGATCTCCGTTAGTGTCCCCAAATGGTTGGGACTATGCTTTCTTTTACTTGATTCTGACATATCTCTGTATGTGCTTTTGTTTTTTCATGTGAAGTTCATTGATTTCAAGATTGGAGAAGAGTCGGGATACATTCGGTTTGAACAACCTGAATCAGCTCAGAAAGCTCGTGCTGCCGCTGTCCTTGCTGAACAAGGGGGTCTCCCTGTGAAGAATTTCATTGCCTCTCTAGAACCAGTAATTGGTAGGCAGCAACTTTTATCTTCACACACACACACACGCGCGCGCGCGTGCGCATATAAAATGTTTTTTAGAAGCTCAGTAGTGCTTGCATGATGATTAATTTTCTTTTCCTAGTTTTAGTCTTTAGAATGTTGAACTGCTATGTTAAGTGGGTAGCATATAGCTAGTTTGGGAATTGGTAAAATTTATGAATATGCAACAGAGTGAGATGCTATTCACCTTGGTGCTTGCTATTGATGTTGAGATGTAAATAATGAGAAAACATAGCAGCACGTGTGGACTGGTATGCAACTATTTTTTGTTTACAGTAAGACGGTTCCTAATTGAGTTTGTTGCTGAAGGTTTGATATTTGTATGGTGATGTCCATATTGTAGCTATTATCTTTTCTTTTCTTGGGGCTTATCCATTATTTATGGGAAATTACCCTATGGGACTACTTCTGTTTATGTATGTTTACACCTTTTATTCTGCTCTCTTATTTGTGGATATACAGCCTGAGAGAGAGCGATGGCTGCTGTCATTCTTTTTTGTTATTCAGGGGGCTAAAATAATTTATTAAATGCATCTGAGTGGTGTCATTCACGGGTGTATGACATTTAACGGTCTTTTTTCTACATTCCTTTGAGCATATTTACTGCCATGCCAACCTTTATTCTCTTAATGAGATGAGTGTACACTAAAGTCTTGGTGATTTGGGCATTGCAAACAGTTGCAGTAGAGGTTCATTTGGAGATTATTTGGATCCGTGATTGCTAATAGTGACACATATTTTGTGTTGTTTTTACTGTCTAAAACCTAAGCCGATGTAATGCAATTGTTGCCTGTTTGATCCCTTGATAAAATTTATTACTATAGTTATTATGCATGTTATGAATTGAGTAACTAATAGTGTGTTTTTCCCACTATGCTTTCAGGTGATGATGAAAAGGAGTACTGGAGCTTTCTCCGTAATAATCAAGATAGGCGCCGGGATAACAAGGGCAACCGAGGAAGGTTAGTATGAGTGTAAATCCAACCAATTTTTACGTTCATCTAGATCAAAAAGTTTTTACCTGCAAATTCCCTACTTAATACTTCTCCCACTTTTTGTGAAAATTTATTTGCACTTGTTAAGGGGAGGGAGATACAATAATAGAGGTGGGAAACATGGCCGCTCTAGAGAAAACGACTCTGGAACAGGTCGGCCAAATAAAGCTCAGAAAGTTGGAGCTTAATAAGAGCCATCAGTGAAGCTTAAATCGGTTATGGATCATTTTTTTTCAGGACACCTTTCGACTTTTGGTGAATAAGTACGCACTGCTTATTGATCGCCTGGTGTCTCTTAGCTATATAAGTTTTTGCTCTTCATAGTATAAAATGTGTTTTTGTTCCCTTTCAATGTAACTCTGAATAATTTTACTAAATTGCCTTTTTTTTGAACGATCCCTTCTACTATCAATGTACTCAACAAATTTTGTTATTTGGTTCTATTTGTTACCATTCGTAAATATGAATTGTCTTTTAGGAATTCGTAATTATGAAGAAATTATATAAAAGAACTCTGAGAAATCCTTCTTTTTTTGCTCTCTCAGATAGAAAAAGAAAAAGAAACCCTTTTTGAAAAACTTGAAAAAGAAAAAGAATTTGTTTTGATGCTTAAAGAACTCAAATTAGCGAAACAAATTTATTAAAAAGTTTTTGTTGAAGTCTATTTTCTTAAAAGAGAGAGATGAACTAAAATCTTTAACTCTGAAATGAATGCTTAGATAACAGTAGCAGATTTATCATAAAAGCAATACAAGAAATGTTTTTGGAATAATAGTTAATAAACTCGTGCAAAAATTAAATTTAAAACATATCATATTCATAAAAAGCATCAAAAATAATAATTAATGTGTTGATATAATTCTAGTAAATTTAAACCAAATGAATGTGATTATGTTATATTTGTAAAATAATTTCTAGTCAATTAATTAGCAATAAAAAGTTTTCTATTCGTATTGTAATACTTTATTATTAGAACATATAATAAAACTTTTAAACATTTTTGGAAAACAGTAAAAATTTATTGAAGAGATTATTTAAAGGTACAACAACATTGCAAATTATATTTTCGAAGGTGAATTTCTTCAAAGCTCTAACACTTTTCTTGTGTATTATCTTAGCAAGAACTATCATGAAGAATTGCTAAACAAGTAGCTAAAAAAATTATTATTTATACGGGAATCTATGAATCCTAAACAATATGAATGCGGTGTTCAAAGGATTCCAACCAAGAATCCTCACATCATGACAACGATGCCATTCTCAAATTAATGGCTTCAAAGGTGCTTGTTACAAGGCCTATGATATATTAGAAAAAAAGCTACACAATCTTTTCTAGGCCTATGATATATTAGAAAAAAAGCTACACAATCTTTTCTTAGTGCTATGGAATTGACAGAATTTTATTTTGAAAACTCTAAACAATACTATTCAGAAATAATAGATGTAACTCTTCATAAGCATTAGTTTTGGAAAAGAAGACTATTCCACCACCTACATCTATTGATCTTAACTCCAATGACCATGAGAATGCTAACTATAAAGGTTATATATAAGGAAATTTAAAATATCCCAAGACTATATTAGAGATCCTGACTTCAAAACATTTTGCTGGCATCATGGGGCTATATCTATGAGATTACTCCTTGTAATAACTTGGTGTGTGTGAGACGGGGAGACTGCATATATTCAAGGAAATAATCAAATAATTGAAGAAGATTGGACACTCTCACTTGTCAATATATATATATATATATATTCTTTATTTATAGCTTAGAAATGATAGACTTGAATTTATCTCTTCCTCTTTATCCTTGAGATAATTTGAAACTAGCATTTTAATAATTTGAACATTTTCATTACATTAGCTACTTAATTAGAAACATTACTTTCTCCTTATTCCATATTTCTTTGGGACTTTAAAACTTATTCTCATAAATTTTTATCCTTCATCTTTTTGACAAGGAAAATCTTTTATCCATTTATGGACTCTATCATCCAAAAAATAAATATTTTTCCTTAAATTTGAAGAGATATGAGGCTTGTGTCTTTATTTTGATTTTCAATTAAATTATTTAAAAGCTTTTTCTTACACTTGATCCCCTCTTATAGGGAAGAGAAAATAAGGATTACCAGAAAATAAATCCTAACTTGCCAATTTTTACAAAGTATCTTAAACTATTTTTATTTTTGTTGTGAGTTGGTCTTCAGTTTTACAAATGAGAAGTACTACGTCTACAATATTTTCACAACAAATTAGAGATGATAAGTTATTATTGGTTCTAATTTAAACACATCATTGAAATTACTATTTTGCCCACCAGTAACAACTAATAACAACCTACTACTTAAAATTTATTGTGAAAATATTGTGGACATAACATTTCTCTTTGCAAATAAGTCCATTATACTTTCATTAAATCTATGATGCTTGCTTTTACGATGATTAATTTTTACCATCAAATTCGATAGCAAAAAATTCACTAATTGAACTAACTACAATACACAACATACCATTTTTTTTATATGACTTTTAGGTGTATCCCACTCCCAATACAAGAGATGAAATGTACCCTAATTGTCTCACATGATAATAATTTGGACCCTTGGGTAAGTCCCTGTTCCCTAACAATTGTAGAAACCCAAGGGTGGAGCCAAGAGGTTGACCAAAATTGCCCCTTGACCCCACCAGAACCGGCCAAACCTAATAGAGTATACTTTGTTGTGATAAAATTTGTCACCGACATTTTATTTAGTCCTCTCCAGTTGTCATTTACACTAAAATCTTGGACTCTGTCACTGAGAAACCCATGTAGGAAGTAGAAAGTTTGGTACTGTATTTTGAACAATAATTTTTAGTGTTTAAATAATATTATACGTATTTTTATATATTTTTTCACCTACATCTGTTTTTAAAAAATATAACAATGTTACTAGAACAACATTAATAAATGAGCCAAATTCTAAAAATTCATATGAACACCATCTGGTATTTCATGTAAACAACCCAAAAAACAATAATTTTCATTAAGCCATGCCTATGTATTAAGATTTATGAAAGTATAAATTGTTTTCCAATCATTAACGTGTCAAAATAACATCTGTTATTTACACAATAGATTTCTTTTTTGTATGAAATTACATGAATTTCTATTACATTTATTTGATAGGAGCTCATTAAAGGTTTATATTTATTTTTTATTTTTAAATAACAGGTTGAACATTAATGTAATTGCCAAGAGCCTTGTAACTGAATCGGTACCTCCTCATGCACAAAGTACGGATCTAAAGAAAAAATAGTTCGAATTGTGGGGTTAGCAACATATTTTTATAATCTCTATAAAATAAAAATAAAAATTTGATTTGAGACAAAAAATTCAATTATGATCCCATCAAAAAAAAAAAAAAATCAATTATGAGGTTTATACTGTAATTAAGCCAAGGAGGGGGAAGTGGGGGTGAGTTACAATGAAGACTGAAATAAAGGCAAGGATCCAAGAAAGGAAAGTTCTCTATGGTGTTTACCATAAAAAATAAAAATAAAAAGTTCTCTATGGTACATTAAATTGTTCCTTACAGTCGGAAGTGATGAAGGTTGGGAAAGCAAGAGATATATCATATATATATGTTCATCTCACTTTTGGAGGAGTATAAAAGATCAAATCATTGCTAGGTTAATTTCTTTAGCTTGACTTAGATCCTGTGAGAGAGACACAGATATGTTGGAAGGAAAAGCTGTAGTAATAGATACAGACATGTCATTGGAGACGCAAGCTCAAGCAATGGCTTTTGCTTCCCAAGCTCTTGATCTCTATGAAGTCTTTGATTGCAAAAGTATTGCTGCCTACATAAAGAAGGTAAAATGCTTATGTTATCTAATATTTCCTTCATTGTTTTCCTTAACTTTGTTTATTTCTTTCTTATTTTCTCTATAGGAGTTTGACAAAATGTATGGCCCTGGGTGGCAATGTGTGGTGGGCACAAGCTTCAGTTGCTTCTTTACCCATCTCAAAGGAACTTTCATATATTATTCACTAGAAACTATCAACTTCCTCATCTTCAAAGGGGCCTCTTCTTCATTCTAATTATCAAACTCAACCTTTTTTTTTGGTTGAAGTGGAAGAAAGAGTAAAGAGAAATAAAACAACAGTGTCATTGAGATAAGAAGGTGACTTTTGTGGATTCTTTCTGTTTGATTGGGAGTCATCTAATGTTTTGAAGGCACATGTACAAAAGATCTTTTGTTTGCTTGCATAATTGATTACTTGGAGATGCGTTTGTAAAGTACTATATATATATATATATATAGTATAATACAATTGCTTAAGCTCGTTTGTTTTGGGCTTTGCACACTTTTTTTTTTTAACCTGAGGTCATACCTATTTAAAATAAACTCTATACTTGTGTAGCATGCATATAGTATAATAATAATAATAATTTTTCTAAAATTAAAATTGTTCTTATTTCCTTAATTCTTATTATAGTGACTTTGCTTTCAATTATTTACTACAACAATGAAACTGAGGCTAGTCAAGTACTTTGGGATGTCCAAAATACAACTACCAACACAAAATTATTTAATCCCGCCATTAATAGGGTTGAACTACTAAAATTTTAAAATTCCTAGTTTGTCATATAAAATCTTATTTATGTTTGTTGTATCTAATCGGTAATATACAATTGCAAGCATTCTCGGGTGATTTTTTTTTTTTGAGAGAGTTTCAACCTATTAAGACAAATTTATAAAACTGTTTTAAACTTACTTATGGTCCGCTTGAATATCGCTTATTTTGCTGAAAACTGAAAATACTATAGTAAAATAATTTTTAAATATGTGAATAGTGCCGTGTGACCAATTTTTAATAAAATTTTTGTTAAAAAAAAAGGTTTGTGGGTCCTGTAAACAGTACACGGGACCCACTAAATAGTGATTATGCATGTGAAAACTGACTTTTCAAAAAAAAAAAAAAAAAAAAGAACACTTGAAACGCAAAACGCGTTGGGTTTCATTGTATCCAAATGGATACTTAGAATCCGTTTAGTAATGTTGTTTTAGTAACGTTGTTTGTATTTTTTGAAAATACGTGTGAGTGAAAAAATGTGTGAAAATATATGTAATGTTATTTAAATACTGAAAACTGTTGTTCAAAATATACTACCAAACAGCCCCTAAAGATTTCAAATTCCTTACTTTGTTTGGAAAACTAAATTGACTGCTATTTATTATTCAGGACCAAATTTTTTTTTCAAAAGAGTACTCAAACTCATAGGTAGTCAAGCCGGTGAGTAATTGCATTATTGGCTTATTTATGGTGGGGTACTTATATAAATGGTACATTCACCATTTTTTTTCCTTCATATTCCATAATTGATATTCATAAATCAACAAATTTTTTTCCTACCACTCACAATAAAAAAAAAAAAAACCAATTCAACGATTATGAAATTTATCGATTTATTTATTTTTATGGGAATTTCTCTATTTATTGTGTGTGTTTGTTTCTAAAAATTAAAAATAAAAAGTAAAAATAAAATTTCAAAAACTCCTAGTTATGACTTATTAAATTGTCGGTGAAGTCACTACTATGAAAATAAAGGTCAAAAGCACCCGTGCCATATTTCGAATTATTACTTTTAGTAAGTGGGTTAAAAAAGAATATAAAAAAATGAAAAAGAAAAAGAGAAAAAATTAATTTGTCCGTTGAACTTTTTTTAAAAAAAAAGACCCAGCAAGAAATCCGAACAGAAAGTCCACGTGTCGAGATCGTAACCGTCCAAATAAGCAAAACTTGCTCGAGGTTTAGCCTATAGGGTTTGAAAGTCCAAGAGTCCGCCCCTTTATGTTTGAATGAATAGAGCACCAGACCGTTTCACTCTCTCTCTCTCTCTCTCTAAAAAAAACGCATTTAGCAGATCGAGTTTTTTTTTTTTTGTTACCAAAACTGAGAGAGCTTCTTTTTTTTTTTTTTTTTTTTTTTTCCCCAAATCGCTCACTTGGATCTTCAAATGCGCACCGTTTTGATCCCATCACCGACTTTCTCTCCCAACAAATTGATTCTCTACGCTTCGCTTTCTGATTCTGAAGCTCAGTTCGGTGAGTTTTTGTCACTCTCACTCTCTCACTGTGCCTTTGCTTTTAACCTAAACAACAATTTTTTTTTTATCAGTTTAAATTTACTTTGGCGAGTGTTTGTATTTCTTTTTTAGGTTCGATCTGATGGAATTCTTGTTTGATCTTTAACCTAAGCTTCGAATTTATGCTAATTTTATCGTACTTGAGTTCGATGGATATTAGATTTTTCTTTTTTTGAGACATGTTCAATGTTTTGTCGGAAGCATAGCATAGGTATTGATTTCTACTATGTTGTTTCATGTTTCTTTGTGTAAATTCTTCGTGTTTTGAATCTTATTTAGCTCAATTTTAAGTTACCGATCTCTCTCTCTCTCTCTCTAAAAATGTCGTGTAATTAGCAAATTATTCTGAGCAAGACCGCCATTTAAACTCGCTGAGCTGAGGAATTGTAAATATCATGGACAACTATTGTTTATAAATGAAGCGTTTTTGTTTTAATTGTTTGTTAAAAAAAATAATTATATGAGATTATGAATTTTAGTTTTAGTTCGCGATGATCGATTGGCTGCTACTGATTTTAGTGTTTAATTTTAGCTTTGGATCCGCTATTTAACTCTTTCTAATGCTTTGTTCTTACTATCAATTTTACAATTGGGTTATTAATTTTATGATTTCTGTTTTTTCTGTGCAAAAAGGTAGCTACTGCCTCTGCGTAGGTAGAAGATAATGATTTGGAGAGAATATTCTGGAGATAGTTGTTGTCGTGTTGGAATTGGGGTATGTAGCTTTACCTATTTGTCAAGAAACTATGGAAGGTGATCGGAAAATCTCTACCACCCAAGATGGGCTCGGGGATGCTAGCCAGAAAATGCGAGCTCTACAAGGGTAATTTAATAGCCTGTTTGGTTATTTCATCTTTAGGTGTAATCTCAAAATGTAGCCATTATTCTTCCTCTTGTTTATATCTTGGAACCTTTTTCAACCAATCGATAAGGGCTAAGCTGTCTCAAGTTCATTTTGGTGCTTGCTTTATAACTTTAGCTGAAACACATTTTAATTGGTGCTTAACACCTTTTCTCATAGAGATAGAGTTAATGTTGTTGAATTCATGCAATATTGGGATTTTCTCTAGTGTATTATGCCAGTGATGTAAAAAATGAAGTTGTTGAGAGACAGTTTCTCTAAATTTTTTTGTGTTTTTATAGAACTACAAACGACAAAATTTAACATCAGATTGACTTATTGAGGAACTCTTTTCTTTAGTGATATTTTTATTTTGGAAACCTTGCTTCGTAGTACAACAAATTCAAAGATGCTATCTCAATTTTACTCATATCAGGGATTATCTATGTTCTGATTGAGGAATAGACAATATAGCAACTGAATTTTTCTTAACATTATATTAATCTTTTTTAGGAGGACTAGTGGTCCTACAAGGCGTTCTACCAAAGGACAATGGACACCTGAAGAGGTAAAGTCTATTTTGTTTTACTACTTTTCACTGTTGCTGCTATATTAATGGAACTAATATAACAAGTTCTTAATTCATTCTTGTGTTTCTGTGATGATTATAATTGTTTGGCTGTATAACATTATATTTTTTGTTATATTCTGGGTATGTGAATGCATAAATTTTCCTTGTATTTTAGGATGAGATTTTGCAGAAGGCCGTTCAGCGTTTTAAAGGAAAGAACTGGAAAAAAATAGGTATTATTGCGTGTTACCAGTGTGTTTATCTTTGGAAGCTTATTTTATAACAAATTATGTGAATCATTATACTTCAGCATTTATTTTGTCCTTGTGCTTTTAGTTATTTATTTATTTATTTTCTTTGTATATGTGCCCTTTTAAGTTCTTCAAACATTTTGCTGTATAGATTTGCTTATATTTTGTATATTATAGATTTATGAGCTATTGGTTACCGATTAATTTACACACTATATGAGACAATGAGTATCTGTATAGATGGCCTAGAGTTTTTCAGGCCCATGATAATGTTCTGGTTAATTAATTTTTACAAGAACAAATATGGCTATTATTGGATATTAGCAAAGGAAACAAAACTTTAATTTGCAATTCCAAACAGTGGACACTAGATTACCTAACAAGGGAGGAATCTTTTCAAAACTAACACTTCTATTTGTTGGTTAGGTTTTCTTGCCTACTCTATATAAGTTCAATGAAATTTAAGGCAAATTTGAGTCCTGCTCAAGCTTTTATGTCTGAAAATTGTTCCAGATAACTTTCTCTTCTCACTATCAATTTGTGTTATATGAATTTCTTATTCCTTCCTTTTGGTGAGTATCATGGACAAAATGTTTATGCCACCTCCCCCTCCCCCTAATTTATGGCAGACAAAGTCAAGATAGAAGCCTTATGGAAAATTGTGAACTTAATTGAACAAAAAACCATGTTAAGAATAATTATTAAATGATAGAATAATGATTAATTTCTCCTTTTTCTTACTGCTTAACCTTTTGGGACAATTAGTAATTTATCATGGTATCATAGTAAGAGGTCCTAAGTTCGAACCTTGTCTCCAACTCTCCTCTCTACCTCCCATTAAAAAACAAAGTTAAAAATCCTGTGTTGCACCCCACAAGGGGGGGTTTGGACCAACAAATGAGGGAGAATGTTTATTTCAGCCAATTTACTATCATTTCTTAGTTGGTACTACTTTTGAGCCCCAAACCATCTTTAGCATTAGCATTGTTCTTTGATTGCCTAATTTTGAAAGTCACTTTTTGTTTGATATCTGTTACATATGACCAAACCCTTCAGCCAGTGCTCCAATTTCTTAATTGGTGGTACTTTTTACTTATCATAATGTTTCATATTCTTTAATTGTAAAATTTCTCTTTGCAGCGGAGTGTTTTAAGGACCGTACCGACGTACAATGCCTTCACAGGTGGCAGAAGGTCTTGAATCCAGAGCTTGTCAAAGGTCCATGGTCTAAAGAGGTGACCTACAATTGCTGGTTCTGGTTTTCTGTCAATTCCCTCTGCATTTCACCAAAGTTGCATTGCCGTTGACTATATAAAAACATGCTTTTTATGGTTTAACATGACCTTACTGGTTACTTTTGTAAATGTAAATAGGAGGATGAAGTTATTATTGAATTGGTGAAGAAGTATGGTCCAAAAAAATGGTCAACCATTGCTCAGCATTTACCTGGACGTATTGGTAAGCAATGTCGGGAAAGGTATGCCTAAAGTATACTTGTACCTAAAAAAAAGTGAGATTTTAAAAAATTGTACATAATCAAATAAGCTAAAAGCTAAACAAAAAAGCCTGTGGCAAACGGATAGTTATAATTTTACTCTTCAACTAGAAATTGTATTTTGCTGTTGTGTCCCAGCAACTGTATGGTGCATGTATACTCATGTAAATTGGTACCAATTACAGGTGGCACAATCATCTTAATCCTTCTATTAACAAAGAGGCATGGACCCAAGAAGAGGAACTGGCTTTGATTCGTGCTCATCAGATCTATGGGAACCGATGGGCAGAGCTAACAAAGTTCTTGCCTGGAAGGTAAATATAGTTAGTTGTGTAAGAGGCTGTACCTTTCCATTTTTTTCTTTATTTTAGTGTTCCTAGATATTCTTTTGTTCCTAATATGCTCTATTTCTTGCATCTTATGTTCCATGTTGAGTTTTATGCTTTAACAATCTGCTTATTTGACTGGCATTTGATACTTGCAATCATCTTGAGTTTTGATATATCTGTGTTCATGTGGTCAACAGGACAGACAATGCTATTAAAAATCACTGGAACAGTTCTGTCAAAAAGAAATTGGATTCTTATCTAGCATCAGGTTTACTTGCTCACTACCCAGTCCTTCCTCATGTTGGACATCGAAATCAATCCATGCTTTCATCTTCTTCAAGGGTGCAGAGTAGTGGAGATGATAGTGGGCTCAAAGGGATAGAAGGTGAGGAAATTTCAGAATGCAGTCAAGATTCAACCGTTGCAGGTTGCTTTCAGTCTGCAAGTGAAATAGCCAATGCAGTTTTACATAACATAGAGGAACTCCCATTGACTCAAGAATCTGGTTTGGCAAAGGAGCAAAACTCCAGTCCATTATCTTGTTCTGAACAATATTACACATCTCTGGAAGATGTTGCTTTTTCAATGCCAGATATGTCTGGTGAAGCTGGTTGCCCTGACAAATTGCTTGAGCAAAATTTCTCGCATGATGCTGGAGCTTCTGTGAGCAGGGAAAACAAATTTAATGTACATGGGTTACCAAATATCTCGTCACTGGAATTGGGGCAGGACTCATCACAGTTGCAAACTCATTGTATAAGTACTAATGAAAGCCATGAAATGGTGAATGTTCCTTGCCAAGCTTCTACTTCAATGGGGTATATGGCTATGGGTTCCTATAATAAAGCAGAGCACATGTTGATACCTGATGATGAATGTTGTAGAGTCCTATTTTCAGAGGCAATGAATGATGGTAATTTTTTCACTGGAAATCTCACAAAAGGCTCAAATATGGTTGCCTCAGTTGGAGGCACAGATTCATTTCACTGTCAATCATCAAACAGTATGATATCTGAAACTGTTGCAACTTCAGCTTCACAACCATATTGTCCTCCTAGGTCTGATATAATCGGAACTTCGTGCTCTCAGCATTTTGTGCCTGCACCGTCACTTATATCTGTTGATGGTGGTACACTTATATACAGTGATGAACCCAACCAGTTATTTGAAACTCAAGAACAAGAGTTTGTCATTAGTGCTCATGATGGCTTTGTCTATACCAAGGACTCTCCCAATTCCCCTTGCCATAATGGTACAAAGAACACAGGATTGCAAGAACAACCAGATTTTGTAAAGGAACCTTCAAAATTAGTCCCTGTAAATTCTTTTGGTTCAGGATCAGATATAAACCATACTTACCCTTCTCTGGGTGAAGGATCACATGTACATACAGAACAGCAGGATGTTGGAGCTCTATGTTATGAGCCTCCTCGTTTCCCAAGCTTGGATATTCCATTTTTCAGCTGTGATCTGGTACAATCTGGTAGTGACATGCAGCAGCAAGAATATAGTCCACTTGGAATCCGCCAGCTTATGATGTCTTCTATGAACTGCCTTACCCCATTTAGGTTGTGGGATTCTCCATCTCGTGATGATAGTCCCGATGCTGTGCTGAAAAGTGCTGCTAAAACTTTCACAGGTACACCATCCATATTGAAGAAACGGCATCGCGACTTATTATCTCCATTGTCAGATAGAAGAATTGACAAAAAACTTGAGATTGACATGACATCCAGTTTGACCCGAGATTTTTCACGTTTAGATGTTATGTTTGCTGACAGTGGGACCCAAAAAGCACCTTTGCTCTCTCCATCATCTAACCGTAAGAGGAATTCTGGAACTTCCACTGATGATAAAGAAAATCTTGATCATGCCTTTGAAGAGGGGGATGAAGGAGCTGCCCACATTGTGAGTTCTTTTTTCATTTTTGAATTTTTTGAGCATTGGTTTTCTACGAATGAAGAAATTAGTAAAGACCCCTTTTACTTTGGTATAATTCTGTCAAATTAAGATGTGGTAGGCTCTGGCTAATTAGCTAATATGTAACTTCCAAGTGTGATATTGACTGTCTTCATGGTGTTGATTATAATGTTGGGCTTCCAAAAAAATTGTATTATTATTCTCCTTTTTTATTAATTTGTTGATTCTTATTTTCTTGGAATTTGGATTTTTCATGTTTAGTACAGCTTTATCATTTTTCCTTTAATTGCCAACCCACCAATTTGATATTATCAGTGTCACGGAGGGGATTGGTGGATAAAACTGAAGTTTGTTCAATAAAGTCATCATGTTTACCTGTGTGTGTTTTCTCTCTCTCTCACTAATTTTTACCTATTTCTGGTTCAGCAGTCTTCTGGAGTGCTTGTTGAACACGACATGAACAATCTACTGTTACATTCCCCCGATCAAGTTGGGTCCAAAGCAGACAGAGCATTATTAGGTTCAAGTGCTGGAACTCCAAGAAATCAACAATCTAGGAGCTTGGGGGCTGCATCAAATCATGGAATTCCTAACAAATCATCATTCGGAAATCCATGCGTACCTGTTAGCTCCCCTACTGTTTGTGGGAAGAAACATGAAAGTCATTCAGTTGGAGTTACATGCTTACAATCTGCTTCTTTGTCAGTTCCCCTCGAGCATAGAAGTGATAATGCTGGGAATGATGCCAGTTTTGAAACCTTTGGCATGTAAGATTCAGCCACTTTTCCTTTTGTTATCATTTTCCATATTATTGCTCGTGTTTGCTTTGGGAGACTATTGGTGATAATGCTGGGAATGATGGCGGTATTGAAAGCTTTAGCCTGTGAAATCAGCCACATTCGTCCTTTAGTATTTGTCAACCATTGAACCTGCCCTTGCATCAAGAACTTTTATTCATATGCAACTAGAAATTTTATGTGAAAAATTTATATTACCATCAGCCTGAATGTTGTTGTGCCTGATTTCTTGTGACACTCAGCTTTGAGCTTAGTGTCCCCTGCTGATTTCTTGCTGATCATTGAAGATTGACCATGATTGTTTCTGACTGTGGTTGCTTTGCTGATGGTGTTTTCAGGTTTGGAGGAACTCCATTTAAAAGAAGTATCGAATCCCCTTCAGCATGGAAATCCCCATGGTTCATAAACTCTTTTCTGCCTGGCCCAAGGGTTGATACTGACATTACAATCGAGGTATTACAAGTTTTGGTTGAATAGTATTTTCTGTATGTGTATGATATACTTTATGGTTCTTTATTAATACTTGCAAATTATTTCCAGGATATAGGGTATTTTATGAGCCCGGGGGATAGAAGCTATGATGCCATTGGGTTGATGAAACAGATAAGTGAGCAGAGTGCTGCTGCATATGCCAATGCCCAGGAGGTTTTGGGAAATGAAACTCCAAAAACGTTACTAAAGGGAAAATCCGTCAGCCAGGGGAATCTGGACCGAGAGAACAGTCATATGCCACATGATCCTCTGGGAAACCGTTCCCATTTGGCTCCAAATGTTTTGGTATGTCCATTTTTGCTCAAGTTTTTCTTTTTCAAGTAAAAAAAAAAATAATATATCCACAGAGTTGAGACAACAGTTGCCCATTCACTTGAGGCAAATAAGCCTGCCATCTATAGTAATAATAAAAACATTATGGAAAATGGTTATGAAGAAAATAGGCCTACAGTAACTCAAATCATTATGGAAAATGGTTATGTATCTAACAGTAATAGACTCCCTGATAGATATCAAGAAATCTGCTGAATAGATTTTTTGAAATGTTTGCAGACGGAGTGTCGCATCCTTGACTTCAGTGAATGTGGAACACCTGCAAAGGGAACCGAAAATGGCAGATCCTCAAGTGCTTTAGGCTACTCAAGTCCCTCTTCTTATCTGTTGAAGGGTTGCAGATAGCGGTTCGTTCTATAGCTAAAAGCCTTATTGCTGTCATAATTTGAAGTTAATATATACGTAGTCCTCTCTCTCTCTCTCTCTCTCTCTCTCTCTTGCTGTTTCATTGCTGGATCTCGATTTAATTAATTTACAGAAGATTGTACAAGTGTATTCTTTCCAAATTATGTTACCTTATTTTGCAAACAGACCCTTGCCTAATAATCACAACAGGGGAACTCCATTAGAAGATGATGCATCATACTCGTATCACTTTCCCGCAAAACAAGCTTCTGCTATGTTAGGGTTTTTTTATTTTTTATTTTTTATTTTTATTTTTTTTCGTGAAACAAAACAACTGTTCACTCTTCAAAAGACATTTGTTACAATTTAGGTAACCTGGGATTTCGGCATTACAATTTTTTGTCAAAAGCTGAAAAGTAGTATCCGGTTTATTTCTTCTGTTTATTCTTGTTCACTTCGGCCCATCTAGTTTATTTTAGTCCTTAAGAATGAGAAAAGACAAGTCTGAGTAAGGAGTATACCCATTTTAAATCTGAATTTATTAAAAAATATAGATTTTAAACTTGTTCCCTTAAAAAGTTGAAAGCGCATGGAACGCATTTGCACTATTATGCTTTCAACTTAATTGGATTTACTAGGTAGATCTCAGGATGCATGAACTTACAAAAATCAAACACACACGGGGAGAAGGGTTATTTGTAGTGCGGTGCAGTTTTGGGCCATTTAGTATGGTGTGGTTTAGAGTTTAGTCAGAATCATAATTGCACTGCACCATATTTTTCCTGTCAGAATCATAATTGCACTGCACCATATTTTTTCTGTCACATATGTGGTACAGTGTATAAGATGCGGTTTGAACAGTTTGAAGTCGGTATATTTTTCAAATTTTGGGTTTTTCCTACCTAGTCCAAAATTATTATTTTTTCCCTTTGTTTTGGGTCAAGTTTTAAACTATTCAGCTAGTTTTTTTTTTTTTTTTTTTTTTTTTAACTAGAGTTATTAAACTATTAATAATATATTTAATATTAAAAATAAATAAATATATTAATATATAGAGAGGGTGCAATGTTTGCGGTTTTCTTATTATGAAACTGCAAATCGCATTGTACCATACAATGCAATTATTCCATTTTGCGGGCAATTTTGATACAATTTGGTACATACCTAAGAGGGAGAGAATGGAATTCTAACTTTTAACCTACTAACCTTATATTTGTGCGAGTTATATATAAACTTTACCCCAATCTGGAATATTTATGTTATCTAAATTAAAATAAATAGCCTTTTATGCCTTGTACACAAAATAAAGTTTAGAAAATCCAATATCAAGTTTTTATAAAAGTTTATTTTATAAATAGAAAATGTACCTACAATTATAAATAGAAATATACATACATACATGTGTATATATATATATATATTTTTTTTTTTTTTTGAGTTAACAATAATACTTGTTAGAATACATACATATATTTGATATAAACTTGTTCAAGAATATATTTTTACATTTAAATCTAGTTTGTTTATAAATGAAGCCTCAAAGGTGGGCTTGACTAATTGATTATATATATATATATATTGAGAAGATAATTGATTAAATAAATAAATATGAATAATTTTTTTTCCAAGTTAAATCCATGATCGTATATAAAATCATTTAGATAAGTTATGTAAATAAAAGTACACGTGGATGATTTATAAATCATCACATAGTAGGTTTGAGGAATTTTTCTCTAAACCAGTTTGGAAGAAAATTTTGACCTTATATTGTCGAACTAATCTTTCTCATCTTTTTCTTCCGATGTTGTCAAAGTAATAGAGTATTAAAGAAATACTTTTCTAGAAGCAACGTGAGCGCTATAAAATTTAAGCTGCAATAAAATTCTCAGCTTAAAGCAAATCTTTTGAAATATTCCTCCACTTAACAAAAAGCAGTATCTTTAAACTCTCAATGGTCGAGGGCTCTATATTTAAACTCTCAATAGTTGGGGGGCCAATTATTACAACAAAATAGTAAAGGGGACGAGTCCATCGAAATGGGAAGGCCTTACAGTCCCAATAGAAAAATGTTGCCAGCAACAAAATCAGGCAAAACTAGTAACAGCTGCATGAATAGCATCTGCAAGATGAGGGACTGTCCTGGAGCTCAGACCTGCCATGCTAATCCTCCTGCGCATATTTGACAGAAAGCAAGGACTTAGTAATCAGAGTTGACAATTGTTTTATCTCATAAGAATGTATTGTTTCACTCAAATGTTTAATCATGCTTCCTAAACTTCGTCCCAAGGCTTTGGATTTGAAAAGTAATATTTTTCATGCGTCTATCCAAAGTGGATCACCATTATGACAAAATGAGAGTACGTGTTTTCAGCCAAAAAAAAACCGTCAAATTAGGCAGGAAATAGAAAACTGCCCTTCCACAAATCCTAACTCCACAGCAGAGACGCTTGACACATGTTTGGATTTTTATTTTTAAATCTATAATACTAAAGATTTTATTCCTTCTCAAGCCTTAGCAATTTTATTATCTACTGTAACATTTTAAATAGAGGCACATAATCTTGTATTTGGGGGGATTAACTGTGTCGTGGATACATTTATGCCGACTATAGTTTAGCAATGTGTCCTCCAGAGCTTCCAAGTAAAGCTTTGAGGATAATTGAAAGATAAGTGCATAGATTATAGGTGAGCCCCTAATAAGGATGGTATTTCATTTAGCACAACAAATCTATTCAACATGAGGATAGACACATCAAACACCAAAATTGCTTCTTACTGTAATCAACCACATTGCCATGAATTTGCCAAAGTGACAATTTCATGCATATTCTTACATTACAATCGAAATCAAGCTTCACAAGGAACTTAGGAGCTAAGCATGATATATTTTCTAATTTTTTTTTGTTTAATAAAGAATGTTCTTAGGTAGACCATGAATGAACAAGATTGTGATGCCTAGGAAGCAAGGATTGCAGGAAAAGATTAGTAGTTCAAAATCTAGACGACATCATAACCACCATGAACAATGTAACATGGATTCAAGCAAGTGCATAAAATTAATAAACATAATTAAAAATGTCACATGGGCTAATGCATGGTCACAATATTAAGCCACAGATATAAGAGTCGCGGATATCCTCAAGTCAGGAATTTCTTTTATTAAAAAAAACTACGCCTGTATATTAATAAAGTCAGGAAAAAGCTTACCCATCAGATGTCATGTATATATGGTACTCCCTTGTCATGAAAGCCACTTGTTCTGAGTTCAATCCAGTAAAAGTAAACATACCAATCTGCTTAATAATGTGACTCCAGTCCCCAGGTGTACCTGCCGAATAAATAAGCAACATGAATGCCTATATTGTGAGCGTTTGGATTGTGAGTTTTCTTGCGTCTGCGTTTTTGTTCACGCGTTTTCTTTTTTTCTTTTTTTGCCTTTAAGGGACAAAAATTACTGTTTATGAACAGTGTGTGCACTGTTCACGCATTAAAAAATATTAAAAATAAGTCCCACGGTACTATTTATACATTTAAAAATTATTTTGCTACAATGTTTTCAGCAACAATTAGTTTTCAGCAATTTCAGCAATAATAAGCTATATCTAAACGGACCTATTATATACACTTTTTATCACACAATTAAAAGGCAAACATGCATTCATGTTATGCACACCAATGCCTAAACTAGAGGCCAAAGGAAGAGGGGGTGGGGGGGGGGGGGGGAGAGAGATAGAGATTGGATCAATCTATACTTGTTCATAGACTTTAGCTAATGCACACTCAAGACCAACACAAACCCAATAAGTATACCTTAAAAAGAATAAAAACAAATCTTATGCTACTATTGATAGACAAGAAATGAGTTTAAGAGCATCAGAGAAGAGTAAACTAAAAAAAAATGCTGACCTCTAGCACGTAAGGCATCAAAAAGTTGTTGACGCATGCTGATAATACGGTCAGCCATTGCCTTTAACTCAATGGTCCACTCAGTGTACAAGTTCCTGTGATGCAACAGAACAAAATAAGAACTCCACAAGTGAAGGAAATTCATCACGCATGCTGTCTATTGTTAGGATCACCTTTTTTTCTCATTGAATAAAATAAATAGTGGAAGCCACCACAAACTTTATCACTTTTGATTTGGTCAGTTTGATATCAGTTCTTAATTAATTAATTAATTTTTTTTCAGAAAATGTAGAACAAGAAAAGAAAAATCCCAATGCTTTAAAGTTACTCCTCCCTTGCCTAATTGTGCTATAGCCAGGCATCTTGTCAAGCTTTAGAATGACTACCTGTCCTTGAGGATTGTAGCAACAATAGATGCACCATGAATGGGTGGGCTTGAATACATGGGTCTGATCACAAGCTTCAGCTGGCTCTCAACCCTGCTCGCAACATCAGCTGACTTGCAGACCTATAATCAAATATAAGGTCGAGACAAAAATAATCAGAGAGATGGAAGAGGTGGATAAAAAGGGCAAAAACTTGTTTTACAGTGTGTGTTCTGTGATATATAGCTGAAAACATGATTTAAAGTCACATTTTGAAGTTATAAAAACATTAACACCAGCCAAAAAAAAAAAAAAAATCCATTCACATTTAGTAATATGCAAGATGCACAGAAGAATAAAAGAAAATACAAAGTTATGAACATATAATTTATATGGATATACAAATCAAGCTACTCATCCTTACGATATCGAACCATTACGGTAAGAACTGCCCCTCCCCCCCCCTAAACAAACATTAATTGAGTGGAAGTAAGAGTCTTACTATGCTCAAGGCACCAACACGTTCCCCATAAAGTCCCATGTTCTTGGCATAACTCTGAGCAACAAGGCATTCACCACCATCTGCAACAAACATACGAACAGGCTGTGCGTCTGCATCCAGACTCCCACTTGCAAAACCCTATGACACCAAAAAGAATAATTTGAGTTCACAAGAATGGAATGGAGTTAAACTAGAATAAGCACTTGAATTATAGTGATAGGGAAATTACTTGCTGCCAATGAGCTCTAGCTCAACTAGCACCTCCTCCCCTTGCAAATGCTAGGTGGAGGGTGTAGTCATGGGATTCAAGACCCACTGGGTGCATGGAAACTTTATAATATATAATGAATAAGTAAAATGCTTGCTGCATTTGTTGCATACACAGTTACCTACCTGATAAGCACTGTCAAAGAATGGCAATAATGCTTTTGATCTCATCAGCTGCCTGATCTGCTCCCACTGCTGAATGGTTGGATCAACACCGGTGGGGTTGTGTGCACATGCATGAAGCAGCACTATAGCTCCAGATGGGGCAGAACCAAGGTCTTCTAGGAGGCCTGTTAGCCATAATAAAGTAACACATAACATGAGAAAGAGCCACACAAGAGAAACATAACTACTCTAATATAAACAACTTAAGTTAAGAAAGATTATAAAATTAAAGGGAGGAGATCATAAGATAAAAACAAACTACAAGAAACATAAGGAAAAATAATTAAGAATATCACCTGATGATATTTCTCATGTACTCATATAGATCAAATCTACATGAATAGCAATATGCATCTAAGAGCATCAATTAACAATTAGTACAGTAGATAGTTCCAAACCTTGGAAGTCCAGTCCACGTGTTGCTGGATCATAGTAGCGGTATGTTTTCACAGATAGACCTGCGAGAGTGAATATTTTTGGGTGGTTTCCCCACGTTGGCAGGGGGATGTATATTGTAAGCTGCAGAAAAAGATAGGTGGCAAGGTTTATGATGTCCTAATTATCAATTTAAAACCAAAAAGACAATTCAATGAGTTTGAAATTTACTTCTTTTTTTTTTTTGGATAAGTAATAAGAGTTAGAGATTTACTTGATGATAGTGTCTAGCCAAAAATTCACCTCCAACTCTCAAAGAGCCTGTACCAGACAAGCATTGAACAGTGGTAACCCTGTTCTCTAGAATAGCAGGGCTGTATCCGTTGCCAAAAACACAGAAGGGTAAGCAATCAGGCAAAGAAAAAGCAAGAAACCTCTTATATCTAACATCCTGATATTCCATACAATGTGTAATCAGACACTACTAGCTCTAATTTATCATATAAAACAATGGGCTAATGCACCTGTCAGCGCCAAGAATAAGCTTAGCACTCAATTTGTTGTACTCAGCAAGTCCAACAATAGGAAGATACTCCTTCACACGTGACCTGGTTATCATGTAAATTGGAATTCAGTCACTAGTTTTCACAAACTACAGGGTTAAGATCACAATGATAACCATAAAAATAAATTTACCTGTCATTAACAAGCTGCTGCTCTGCTTGCCTCACTACATTCAGAACAAGAGGTTTTCCTTCCTGTTATGCCATTGATACTACTAGCTCAGAAAACAGATATAAAGACATTTCAGCACAATCAAATTCCTCTTAAGCTGTTTGTGACTTTGCGTACAATCAATTAAGCCAAATTTGCAGCCAATTACACTTGGCAAATAAATAATCCGCCTCTCACCTTCCATATCTAATTAATGGAAAAAGTTAATGAATACCTAAGGGCATTTGTTAGTGAACTATTTTAAGAAATTTTTTATAGGGAAAAAAAAAATCAATTAATGTTTCGACAATTTTTTCTATATCCTATAAGAATAGTATTAAAACTTTCTAAAAATGGTTTATTAACAATTGTCCTAAGACCATTGATTAACTGAGATTAAATTCATTATTCCCTATCACCTTAAGCTTTTAGAACAATCGGTATTCATTATGGTACTAGTGCAGGTGATCTCAAATTCAAACCCAATTTTTGGGCTATCTCTCATTTAAAAGGTTCAAAATCCCATGAGTTTTTTTTTTTTTTTTTGGAGAAACCAAAATCCCATAAGTTGGACCCCACTGATCATAGGAGAGTCTGGGCCCACATCTGAGGAGAGATGTCAAGATATCGATTAAGCGATTAAATTCACTGATTCCTATTAGCTTAAACTTTTTGAGACAATCGATAATTTTTCATTATATAACAAATTTTCAACAAGAGTAATTGAATTTCACGTCCATGAAAAGGAAAAAAGACTCACCTCAGTTCGATAAGCACCAACGCCCAAGTTCAGCTTAATCGGGCTTGGATCTTTGTTATACGCAACAGTGACCTAATTTTCAAACGGTGATACATATAATTATTACTATTATCAATACCAATAAACAACAATAATAATATCAACCAATAAAAACTCGACAGTCAAATAATAATTATTATTATTTTTCACTCGGATCACATAATAATATCGTTGACGCTCTGTTTGGATGCTGAGAAAAATACAGAGCAGCGAAATAAACTCGATAAATTTTTAGAGATCTCACCATCTTTTGCGTTCGTGATCAACATCCTTCACACCGAGAACGAATAATTTCAATCGCAAAAAAAATAAAATAAAATAAAAAATACGAATCGCAGAGAAATCAGATTTTCTTTTTCTCTCAGTTTTCTCTGCAACCAAACAGAGGCTAACACGAATCTACCAACATACAAATACATAGATAGATAAAACAGAGAGTAGAGAGTAGAGAGAGAGAGAGAGAGAGAGATTACGCCGAGGATAGGATCTTCGGGAGCGCGAACGAGGTGAGCGAAGACGGAATCGGCATGGAAGGCAGAAGAGGTGGGAGAGGGAGAAACGGTGTCGTTAGGGTTCTGAGAATGAGAATCCATCACAGGCACAGGCGATGAGTCTACAAAGTGTCTTGCGAGAGCTTTCAATCTCCGATCACTGGCTGAAGAAGATGAAGAAAAAGATGAAGAAGAAAAGGCACTTTCTGTTGTTGGAGATTCAAAACCGTGGGCTTCAAGTGACGTAACCTGTTGGCGCATTTTTTTTAAGTTTTTCCTAATACGTTATGGAATATATAAATTTCGCTTCTGCTTTTTTTCTCTTTATAAATAGCTACTTTTAGTTTTATGTGGTATGTGCGTGCACCCTCTTTTTAATCAGTAGACTCTCTCTATTGCGAAAAAAACGTCTGCGCCCGCCTCGTGTGAGACCCACGTGTTCATGCTTTTCAAAAAGTGTAGACACTTTCAAAGGCCTTGTAGCTGAATTCACACCTCCCTATATACAAAGTACTTAAAGGTTTAGGAGAAAAATGGTTCGAACTGCGAAATTAACAGTATATTATAATTATTTCTCAAAAAAAAAAAGTGTAGACACTCTCTCTCCTTTTTTTATTTTTTTTATAGGATTTTATTTTATTCTTATAATATATAGTGGAGCTAGCTTCTTTCATTTTTTTTTTTTTTTTTTGCTGAAGCTAGTCTTATCTTAGACTTTTTTATTGGCAGTATTTTAATTTTAGTCGCCTATTATAAAATTAATTAGATAACAATGTTTGTTTTGTTTTTAATTTGGTTAGAAATATTAAGGGATGTTTGATTACGCTGTTTGAACAACCGTTTTTGTTTTTAAACAACACAACATGTATTTTCTCAACATTTTTTCACTTACACTTATTTCTATAACACTTAAACAACATTACTAGAACAACATTACCAAATGAGTTCTAATACATAGAGACCACATCACTTCTCGTTTCGGAACTCAAACTAAGGTCCTTGTCTTCCTCATCATTCCCTTAAGGCATTAGGAGGTATCATTCTATTCAACTCACCTGGTGATATATATAAATTGTTACAAAAATATTCTAATTATATCTATTGATAGATTATATCTATTATTAGAGTGTGACACAAACTGTTGACACTTTTGACTTGGTTATTGGTATAGTAAGTAGAATTACTATTATCTTCTTCTTTTTAGTTGTTTGGCGTAACAAATTAACAAGCAATTGCATACTATAGCTTGGGAATGAGACAAAAATAATTGGATAGTGACTGTAAATAGCATTAAGCCATAACGCATGCGACTTCTTGGGAGAGGGGATGATCTTTCATACATTATCAATTTTATGTATTAGGTTTATCAAAAAAAAAAAAAAATCATGTATTGGGGGAAAAAATGACAGAATTTGTTGACGATAATGTGCTGTCATTCACTACATTAAAGTTGTTTTACTCACAAGGTAAAAAAAAAAAATGTATTAGGAAAAAAAATGATAGAATTTGTTGACGAGAATGTGTAGTCATTCACTGCATTAAAGTTGTTTTACTTTTACTTTTACTCACGAGGTAAAACAAAAAAAAAAATATGTATTAGGGAAAAAATGATAGAATTTGTTGACGATAATGTGCAGTCATTCACTACATTAAAGTTGTTTTACTCATGAGATAAAATTTAAGTATAGTTTATCAAATGCATCATTACTTTGAATTTTATTTTTTTTGAATTTAATTGTCCTTATATAATACTATTGTATAACATTAATATACTTTGGACATCATTATAATCATGTATTTGAATTTAAATGGGATAATTAATCATCATTAATACTTAACTTAGTACAAATAAACAGGATTTCTATCCTTAAATTTCACTTGACTCTTTTCTAAAAAATAAATTTACTTGGCTACTGTTTGTACAATTTACATGTACTCTAGTAAAAAAAAATTAAAAAAATAAAATAAATTATTGTGGGGTCAAAGAATTTGGCAACCCCGGCTCACTTTATACTAAGTCCAAGGCCCACGCCGAGGAGGAAGAAACGTCCGAGGACGAACGAAGAAAGTTCAAATTGCCAAGAAACATCGCCGAGGAGGATCCTATTCTCGGCCAACCGAGACCATAAAAGGGAAGAGCGGCACGCCATTAAAGGCAGCCTCCCAGAGCATCCCAAGAAAAAGGACAAGTACAATGGGTGAGCCATGGGAGCATGGTGGAGGAGCAATTCAAGGAGAAACTGTCACCTCCGTATTAAATGCCCACAACTAACATTCAGGCCGCATAAATGAGGAAATGACTCCTGAACAGTACTGCCTTGGTTGTTGTAATTCACAGAAGATTTGGGAAGGCGGCTGATGGGACAAGTACTCAAGTAGTGACCTGTATGATCAACAAATGGAGGGATAAGATCAACTAAAAGGAGGTATATAATGTAAGAAATCCTCTAGAAAAGGGGATCGGGAATTAAAAACAGAGAATACTGTTGCAATTTGTATCATCTTTGAAACCTATGTAACTAAGCATTGAAGAAATAATAGGAATAACAAGCTCATCGGATAAGGGCCGAGGACAGAATTTCACACTTTAGTCCACGTCCTTATTGTTCAATCCACTTATAACCATGTCTAGTTGTTGTAACCCTCATTAAGGCCTAGTTCTTAAACTCATTCTTTATAAATTTATTGTATCGGACTAGTTGGGCCTGAGCCTACTCATCCAATAGAAGAAGTACTCAAACCCAGTCCCTACAATTGGTACTGTCTGTGGGAAGAACTTGTGTGTTAGTAAGGGCAACAATTAAGCATGGTAGGATCAGGCTCTCATCAAGCAAGCTCCCATTAGCTTGAACCAGCTAGATCCCAATAACAAGGTAACTTTTCCAACCCTGAGCGTGATTGAAATGAAGAGAATGGAAGGTTTCGAGGGGGAAGTGTGCACACCACTTAAACCAACAGAAGCCACTCTTGTGTGGGCAATCACGTACTCTAGAGACAAAATAACAACCGGGCCATGCAACCAGAAGAAATTAGGAGTCACGTATCCCAGAGAAAAAATGATAAGCAGGCCATGCAGCGAGAGATAGACGACTTGAAGAAAAAGCTGCGCCACGCACAACGAAGGCGATCTCGTTCTAGCCCTGACATGCCCTCCGATGATGAAAGCAATGATGACTATAGGCAAAGATCGAGAACTCCTCTAAGTGAGACCTTCTCTCACAAAGAAGAGCACTATCGGAGGCGTAAACGTAAAAGCTCATCTCTTAGGGGCTTGGAAAATGATGCCATGAGCAGGGCACTGGATCAACTTTCCAAATCACCTTTTACACGCTACATAAAAGGGGCTACACTTCTTCGACGATTCCAGCAGCCAACTTTCACCATTTATAACGGCAAAACAGACCCCGTGGAGCATGTGAGCCAGTTTAACCAAAGGATGGTTGTCCATTCTAAAAACGAGGCGCTGATGTGCAAGGTTTTTCCATCTAGCTTGGAACCAGTGGCGATGAGGTGGTTCAATGGCTTAAAGACGAATTCCATAGATTTGTATAGGCAGCTAACCCAAACTTTTGGCTCCCGTTTCGTTACAAACAGCAGAGCTCCTCAGCCCTTGAGTGTGTTATTGTCTTTATCCATGCATGATGGAGAAACTCTAAAGGCCTACTCGGACAAATATTAGGAGATGTATAATGAAATGGACGGCAATTTTGATGATGTCGCCATAAACACCTTCAAAATAGTCTCCCAGCCGAGTACGGCTTGAGGAAGTCTCTAACTGGCAAGCCTGCCACCAGTGTGCGCCAACTGATGGATCGGATCGATAAGTATAAACGAGTAGAGGAAGACCAGCTGCAAGGTAAGGGAAAAGAGAAGGTTATCCCTCAAGAGAGGGGGGATTTCAGGTCGGACCAATATAACAGCAACCGCCCGAGGAGAGATTTCATAGGGCAATTCGGAGCAACTAACGCACAGACTGTCAATGCTGTATTCCAAGAACCAGTATATCGGGTGTTGAAGAACGAGCCATACTTTAAGTGGCCAAATAAGATGGCGGAAGAGTCCACGAAGCGCAATTAGAACTTTTATTGCCAATACCACTGGGACCACGGACATACCACGGAGAACTGCAGGAACCTCTGAAATTATCTGGACCAGCTTGTCCGAGAAGGAAAGCTGAAGCACCTCTTGCATCATTCTAGTAGACATCAAGGCCAGACCCATCAAGAACCCCAGAGAGATACTGCCTTAAGGCCTCCCGTAGGGACGATCAATGTAATCTTAGCCGCGCCAGGAAGAACAAGCACGCGCCTTTCACAAGTGTTATCTGTGGCTTAGCTGCCTGCCGAGGAGTCCCAGCCAAAGCCGAAGAGGGCCAGAATGAATTTTCACCCAGTCTTAAGTTTTTCGGAAGAAGACAAGATTGGAACCACTTAGCCCCATGATGATGCGCTATTGATCACTTTCAGAATCGAGGACTACGATGTGAAAATAATGATGGTGGATAATGGCAGTGGGGCCGAGGTGAAATTCCCGTCAGGGGACTAGGTTCTCGAAATCCGTGGTTGCCAATCCATAGCAAGGCAGTGTATGGTGGCTACCATTTCACATTGGCTTGACGCAGAGTCCTCGGCCTCTACTGAAAAGAACTTATAGCAATCAAAGGCCTTAGTGTGGCCTCTTAATACAGCTGCCGAGAAGGCAAAATTGCGAAAATCTAGAAAAGGTGGTCATTAGTGGTGATCCAGAGAAATTCTTTCTGGTCGGGGCTCAGCTGCCTCTTTAGGAGAAGGAGGGGTTAATTGAGTTTCTCAAAAGAAATATTGGCGTATTTGCATGGGATGCCTGCGATGCTCCAGGGATTGATCCAGTCTTCATCTGTCACCATCTCAATATCAACCCGTCCATCACTCCCAAGAAGCAGCCATCCCGGGGCCCGTCAAGAGAGCATGCTGATACGATTAGGGACGAAGTGATGAAGCTTAAGCGTGTAGGGGCTATCAAAGAGGTTTTTTTACCCTAAATGGTTGGCCAACACCGTGGTGGTCAAGAAGAAAAGTGGAAAATGGAGGGTTTGTGTAGACTTCATAGACCTAAATAAGGACCCGTTCCCAATGCCTTGGATAGACCAGCTGGTAGATGCAATTGCAGGCCATCCTCGAATGAGCTTTTTAAATGCCTTTCAAGGTTATCATCAAATACCACTAGCCCTGGAGGATCAGGAGAAGACAGCCTTCGTAACACCTATTGGGAACTACCACTATAAGGTAATGCTGTTCGGTCTGAAAAACGCAGGGTCCACTTATCAAAGGATGATGACGAGAATGTTCGAGCCGCAGTTGGGCAAGAGCATCGAAATCTATGTTGATGATATGATAGTGAAGAGTAAAGTGGTGTCTGAGCATTTAGGAGACCTTGGCTGCACCTTTAATGTCTTAAGGAAGCACAAGCTGCGCCTAAATGCTTTCAAATGTTCATTTGGCATGGGATCAGGCTAGTTTTTAGGCTATATGATTACTCATAGGGGAATTGAGGTTAACCCTGACCAGATCAAGGCTATTAATGATTTAAAACCACCGCAAAACGCCAAGAAGGTCCAAAAGCTTACTGGAATGATTGCGGCCTTGAATCGATTCATTTCCAGGTCAGCGGATAGATGCAGACCATTCTATCTTTTGATCAACAAGTGGAAAGGATTCGAGTGGTCCAAGGACTATATTGTGGCCTTCTAGCAATTCAAGGAGTACTTATCTTAGCCATCTATCATGTCCAGTCCTGAGGCTGATGAAGTCCTATGCGCATACATTGCTACGACCCCTCATGCTGTGAGTTTGGTGCTAACACGGGACAATGGCCTTCAAAAGCCAGTCTATTACATGAGCAAGTTGCTACATGAAGCTGAGATCAAATACTTACCCTTGGAGAAAGACATACTAGCTGTTGTCCATGCTACACAAAAGTTTGCCCATTATTTCCAAGCCCACACAGTGGTTATTCTAACCTAACTGCCCTTGAGGTTTGTACTTCGGACTGCTGATTACATTGGAAGGATCGCCATGTGGAACACAATTCTGAGAGCTTTTGATATCAAGTACACGCCTTGGATCTCTATAAAGGGCTAGGTCTTGGCTGACTTGGTGGCCGAATTTGCTGAACCACCAGTAGAAATAGTAGCAGAGAAGCGAAACATGGATGGAAAATCAGTTGGGGTAATCTCTACGCCAGGACCCCGATGTTGGAAGGTGTACGTTGATGGCGCAGCATATCAAAGAGGGTCCAGAGTGGGGCTAGTCCTAATATCTCCTAAGAAAACTATCATAAAGAAATCCCTAAGACTTGGGTTCTCAACCATAAATAACGAAGCCGAGTATGAGGCTTTGTTGCAAGGAATAGTCATGGTGCAGAAAATGAGAGGAAAAGCAGTAGAGATGTTCTCGGACTCGAGATTGGTAGTGGGCCAGGTAAAGGGAGAGTTGGAAGCCAGAGATGTGAGGATGCAATAGTACTTAAGCCAGGTCAAACGCTTGCAGTCAAACTTCGATCTTTTCAGCTTGTCACACGTCTCCAGAAGTGGAAACACTCATGCAAATTCATTGGCCATGCTTGCTACCTCCTCGGCAGGGGGTCTGCCTCAAATTATTCTTGTCGAGCATCTGGATAGAGCAAATGAGGTTGTAAAAGGCATGATTCGTACCCATCAAGTTAGAGTGGGTCCTAGCTGGATGGATCCTATAGTGAGATTTCTCAAAGATGATGTTCTGCCCAAAGAGAAGTCAGAGGATGAGAAAATATGAAGAAACGCTCCTCAGTTCTGGTTGTCCAAGGACTACAAATTGTATAAGCGCTCATATTCTGAGCCATATTTATTGTGTATTCATCCTGAAGTATCAGAATTATTGCTTGAAGAGCTGCACGAAGGGATCTGTGGGAGTCACATAGGAGGAAGATCTCTGTCGCACTAAACCATTACCCAAGGATATTGGTGGTCGGGGATACAGAAGGAAGCCCTAAAATATGTTAAGAAATGTGACCAGTGCCAAAGGTTTGCCCCAAATATTCATCAGCCAAGAGGGGTCCTCAACCTTTTGTCCAGTCCATGGCCGTTTGCCCAATGGAGCCTGGATATTGTAGGCCCTTTCACCAAGGCAGCAGGAAATAAGAGATATCCGTTGGTCGGCACAGATTATTTCACCAAATAGGTTAAAGTTGAGCCATTAGCCAACATCAGAGATGTGGATGCTAAGAAATTTATCTAGAGAAACATTGTTACGCGATTCAGGGTCCCTCATACCCTCATTTTAGATAATGGACTCTAATTTGATAGTAAAGCCTTCAGAAGATATTGTTAAGAACTGAAGATCACAAACAGGTACTCAACTCTAGCTTATCCTCAGGGAAATGGACAGGCCGAGACTATCAATAAGGTCATAGTCAATGGGCTTAAGAAGAGACTAGATGACGCCAAGGAAAGACAGGTAGAAGAACTATCACATGTCTTATGGACTTACCGAACTACACCATGGCAGTCAACGGGGGAGACACCTTTTGCCATGACCTATGGGGCTGAGGTTATTATCCCTCTAGAGGCAAGCTTCCCAACGCTGAGGACGAGCTCCTTCACTCCAAGCAGTAATGATGAACTACTAGGGAAGAGCCTAGATCTGATCAATGAACGAAGAGAAAAGGCAGTGATTCAGTTGGCCTATTACCACCAGAAGCTCAAGCAGGGATATGATGTCAATGTGAAGCTGAGACCACTAGCACCGGGGGACTTAGTGTTGAGGAAAGTTTTGGGTGCTGCCAAGAGCCCATCCTAAGGAAAGCTGGGACCCAATTGGAAGGACCATACTGAATTGCTTCAGTAATAAGGATAGGTGCATACTACTTAGAAGACTTAGATGAAAAAGCTGTACCTCGCCCATGGAATGTAAATAACCTGAGAATGTATTATTATTAATAAAAGCATTTCTCTTATTCAAATCTTAAGTCTATTATGATTATATGTCTTGTATTTTGGCAACCATCTAGGTACTAGACAGAACTAAGATCTTGCATGGTCCTCGGACTCAAACTTATGGGGAAACTAACTACTTCAAGAAAAATCTAATTGTTAGACAGAACCAAAGTCTTGCATGGTCCTCGAACCTAAACCTGTGGGGAAACTAACTACTTCAAGAAAAATCTAAGTGTTAGACAGAACCAAGTTATTGCATAGTCCTCGAACTCAAACCTATAAAGAAACTAACTACTTCAATGAAGATCTAATTGTTAGATAGAACCAAGATCTTGCATGGTCCTTGGACTCAAACCTATAGGGAAACTAACTACTTTCAACAAAGGCCTGAGCGTTAAACAGATTCCAGGTGTTGTGTGACTCCTCGGACCACAACCTTTGAGGAAATTAACGAGCTTGAGTATTCATTTGAGCTACAAATACAGCCAAAGGGGAGTCTGGCACCTCGGACCACTTGCCCTATCCTTATTCGATAAAGATGTAAACAAACACAAGCCCATGAGCATCACTTAAGGCACTTTGGGGTACATTGAACTTAACTCTCCTGCATAGTCAATAGCTAACTGTTTCTTTGAGGTCAGTAAATTTTTAGAACATACCTATGAGTACCTTTGCACATTGTGGTGTGGCATTTGATCTTAGGATTTAAGGGTTTATCTTTATAAATGCTGCGCGCTTAGCATTTTTTGCCCGTTATGATAACCAATTCATGAGGTATAGGATTCATATTATAAGGTTATTGCCTTTTATTGTCTATTCAGCAAAAGCAAGTCGTAGTAATAAGGTGGCTCAACTGTTAATCAAAGTCTAAATGGAAATTATCATTATGGACTTTACATTTTTTGTCTACTGTTTCAAAAATAGAAAACAAGTCACACAGTTGAGACTGTTTAACTAATAATCAAAGCACAAGTTATATAAATAGCAGAACTCATCATAGCAACAATTAACACATGAAAAGGGAATTGCATACATTCAGTCCAAGTATTACAACAGTTCAAATATCTATAAAAAAAATAAAAATAAAAATAAAAAAAGAGAAGAGAAAGAAACATAAGGCAAAAGCACAACAGAGGCAGCCTATTTTTTCAACTTGATCTTCATTCCCCCCTTGGGAGGCTAGTCTGAAGCGGCCTCAGGGTCCTTGGAGCTTTCACCTAGGGGAAGAGCCTACAGAGGCACCACAAGGAGAGCTGTCCCTTCGGCATAAAGGGCCTGGGCATCAGCTAAGGGCTTTGTAGCATCCTGGGGTGCTTCCTAGTTAGGGCCTTTGTTTGTTTTAGTTACCCCAGAAGGCTCAGCTTCCTTGGCAGGCTTATCAGGAGTAGTTGAAGCAAAAGCAGCGACAGGATGGCCTGCCTCAACCACCTCGAGAGAAGTACTAGCCTCAAAGCTAGGAGGGCCGGCTCTAGGATGGCGGGAGGGTAATATATATTCTCTACCTTCCAAAGGTTAGATGAAACCTCAACTTCAGCTTGTTTAAGGGCTTCATTCTAGACCTGAGAACAGTAGAGCCTGCATACCCCAGGTACTTGACCTTTGAGATGGGCCTGGGTCTCGGCTACCCCCAAGTCAAAAGCCTCCTCCTCAGCCGTCTCTTTGGAACTTTCAGCCTCGGCCCTGGCCTTCTCTACCTCCTCACGAGCCTTCACAGTTTCATCCCTTGCCTTCTCCAAGGCGCCCTTAGCCCCTTCTGCCTCTTCTAGCTTTTTTTTCAAGTCCGCTATTTGCCCCTTGGCAGTGGTAAGCGGATCCTGGGCTTCACGTAGGTGCCTTGTTTGATCCTCGGCCTGCTTTTGGGCTCTCGCCAAGCCAAACTCAGCATTATTCTTAGCTTTCTCCATCTCTTTGAGGTCCTCTTTCGCCTTCTTAAGGGCAGTATCAGAGTTGTTGAGGGCCTCTACAGAGGCCACACGCCTATCTCGCTCTATCTCCAAGGTCCTGCTTTAGTGGTTGGCCACATTTTCCAACTTATAAGTGGCCTAAATGGCCTAACAAGTAAAACAAACACAAAGTAAGATAAAAGCTAGCAACAAAATCAACTAAGGTAAAAAGGTAGAAACCTTACCATGCCCAGGTACCTCTTAAGGTTGCCTCCTCAGGTTCCTCAACTCGGCCATATCAGCTGGCAGCAGCAAGGACGTTTCCAATGCATCGGCCACGTAAGTATCCTCGCTTCCTTGGAAGTCCCTGAGAGAGGCGTTGTCCATCAAGGGAGCCTTGTGGAGCATTGGCGCAGGGAGCCAAGCTTGGGGCTCAGGCTGAGTGTCAGCTTTTTTATCAAGGCCCCTATGCCTTGTCTTCTGCTATTTTGAAGCTCGCCGAGCTTTATCCTCTTCCGGGAAGGAACGAGATTTATCAACTTCCATGGGTCTTTTGCCTTTAGGGTCCTTCTTATATTTGGGATCAGTAGGCTCGGACCTTGGTGGTAGATTTGGCTGAGATTAAGAAGGTGGAAGCTTGGATTGGGTGGAAGATGACCTGGTCTGAACTAGCAAAAGCTTGGGTGGAGGAGGAGGAAGTTTGGATTGTGACTTCCCCGGCGTGCCTTTCCCTGGCTGACCTTCAATCATCTCGAATAGGCTAGTCTGTGGCTTTCTTTTGAAACCCATATCTGCCTGAGAAGAAGTCCCTACTGATGGGAAATCCGCTTCAGTCAAATTGGGGTCACCCAAGTCACCAGAGGGATCCTCGGATAGACTAACTTGGTCGAATACATTAAATTCGTCATCGGACAGACCCAAATCAGCAACTTCTTCTTCTCTTTCTACTCTTCCTCCCTCGACCTCTACAGCTTGATGGGATGAAGAAGGGCCTGCCGACAGAACGCCTTTTGGGATAGAAGATCTTTCGAGAAGCAAGAATCCATGTTCTTCTACGGTGATTCTGTGAAGCCGAGGATCTTTGGCTCTGATTACGTACTTCGGAGTCGAGAATGATTTCTGGATGGGATCATACCCGAGGATCTTGTGAGCGGCTCTGATTTGGTTGTCAGCTTCGTTTACAAAGACCTCCACCTTAAGGATGGTTTCCAAATCTTCCCGGTTAACCAAGTGAAAGTGTTGTTTAAAGGCGTGTGGATTTGCAAAAAAGAAAGCATGTTCGTATTAGTAACCGAACAATGCAAACTGTGATATCACAAAAGATCAACCCTCTCCTACTCTGAATACCCTACCTGGTGCCCCCTCCTCTGTCGGACAATGAAAGCCGTCGTGCCACTCCCCAGACACGATAAGAAAGTCCTTATTTAACTTTTTGCTGGACTCAGGGAGACACTAAATAAGCCGAACCTTGTTGTCTCTCGTCTTCATATAATAGGATTTGCCCTTTAGGTGTTGGAGGTTATAGTACCAGTTTACATCGTGATGGGTTAACATCAACCCCATTTTCTCGTTTAAAGCGTCCACGCAACCCAAGATCCTAAACACGTTGGTGGCGCACTGGGTGGGAGCTAATCGGAAATGCCTAAGGTAGTCCCTCATTTCTGGTCCCATAGGAATTCTCATACCACCTTCTATGAAGGCGATTATGGAAATCACTACTTCACCTTCTTGCCTCCAAAAATGCCACTCCCCTTCTTCACAGTATCTCACACCTACGTTACTGGGTATCCTATAATTGGCAATGAATTTCTCAATTACCTCTTCAGACTCAACCAACTTTTTAAACCTACCCATCCCTAAAAACGGCTAAAAGACTCAGGGAAGGACGAAAGAAAGAGAGGAACAAGAGGAAAAGAAACTTAGAAGAGAGAAAACATGAGTTAGAGAGAGAGAAGAAAACTTATAGAAACGAGGAAAAACTCCTCGGACGGGCTTTTTATGCTGAAGAAAGACATGAATTTGGTTGGAGATTTGATCGAACTCAGGATATGTGCACAAGAACTTTTGAGTGTAAAAGTAAATAGGCTAATCGGTTCCAATGGGTATTTATACCTCCAATTAAAAATAACTGTGCGGGCTTTCTCGCCCATAAAGTTAAAGAAATCTCCACCGTTAAATTACCATCACAACATTGAACGTGGGGAACACAGAGCCGCTAGAATTTAATGAAGGCACGCTTCGTATATCGAAGCACCAGGAGCGTGCCTTGGACAGGTGAAAAGACTCTGGCACTGACGGAGGACAAGACTTGACAAGCCTCAACAAAGGCCCGAGGACATCAAAATCCTCCTCTCCGTTCGAGGAGCTGGACAGCAGGATTTTGAGGGGCTATTATGGGGTCAAAGAATTTGGCAACCCCGACCCACTTTATACTAAGCCCAAGGCCCACGCCAAAGAGGAAGAAACGTCCGAGGACGAACGAAGAAAGTCGAAATTGCCAAGAAATATCGCCGAGGGCAATCCTGTTCTCGGCCAATCGAGACCATAGCAAGGAAGAGTGGCATGCCATCAAAGGCAGCCTCCCAGAGCATCTCAAGAAAAAGGACAAGTACAATGAGTCAGCCATGGAGCATGGTGGAGGAGCAATTCAAGGAGAAACTGTCATCTCCGCATTAAATACCCACAACTAACGTTCTGGCCGCATTAATAAGGAAATGATCTCTGAACAGTGTTGCCTTGGTTGCTGCAATTCACAAAAGGTTTGGGAAGGCGGCTGATGAGACAAGCACTCAAGTAGTGACCTATATGATCAACAAATAGAGGGCCAAGATCAACTAAAAGGGGGTATATAATGTAAGAAATCCTCCAGAAAGAGGGATCGGGAATTAAAAACAAAGAATACTGTAGCAATTTGTATCATCTTTGAAACCTTTGTAACCAAGCACTGAAGAAATAATAGGAACAACAAGCTCACCGGATAAGGGCCGAGGACAGAATTTCACACTTTAGTCCACGTCCTTATTGTTCAATCCACTCATAAACATGTCTAGTTGTTGTAACCCTCATTAAGGCCTAGTTGTTAAACTCATTCTCTATAAATTTATTGTATTGGGCTAGTTGGGTCTAAGTCCACTCATCCAATAGAAGAAGTACTCAAACCCAGTCCCTACAATTATACTATTGAGGTTTAACCATCTGGTTTCACAAAACTATTTTTTGAGACGTTAATAGTTGGATTGGGTAATTTTGAACCTCTAATGGGTTGTTTGGATTTTCAGTTTCTATAACTCATAACTCTGTTTTCATAACTCATAACTCAAAAATGGTGGGACCTATGGTTGAGAAGTACGTTTGGATTTTCATAACTCTGTTTCTAGTTTTTGTTTCTATCACTCAATTCTCTGATTTTTGAGTGATGAGTTATAGAAACTGAAAACACATTTTAGGTGTTTTCAATTTCCATAACTCTGTTTCCAATGGTATTTTGGTAATTAAACACACATGGAGGGACCCACTAGTCAGGGTTAGTTGGAACTTTTGACCTTTTATTTTATTTTATTTCTTCTCCACTATTCTTCAATTGGTCTTTCTTCTTTTCTTTTTTTTCTTCCTTTTCGCTCTTGTCAATTCGTTCTTCCTTTTTTTTTTTTTTTTGGTTCTTCATCACACAATATTTTGGTCTTCGCTCAGTACTTTCTTTCTTTCTTTTTTTTTTTTTTTTCTTTTTTTCTTCTTCTTTCACTAGTCTCCGTTGGCTGGTTTTTTTTTTTTTTTTTTTTTTTTTTTTTTTTTTTTTTTTTTTTTTTCATTGGGTTCAGTGAGTTTGGGTACTGGGGGTTGAAGAAAAAAAAAAAGTAAAAGCTACACCAAGTTACAAGTATGAGACCCACAAATAGTTGAAAATTTTTAATGATGATAAGTTGAGTGATAGTGCCAAACACACTGTGTAGAGTGATGGCGTATTTTGGGTGATGAGTGATGAGTGACGCAAATTTAGTGAAGAGTGATGAGTGACGAAAAATAAAAATCCAGACAACCCCTAAATATCTCTATTGAAAATACTAAAATATTTCATTTGAATTACAAAACTTTTAATTTGAAAAAATTATCTTATAAAAAGATCTTATATATGAAATTGATACATATTAAAAGAATGAGGTCTCATGACTGTGTCATGAGTGAGGTCTCTTGACAAACACTTGACATTCCATAAATCAAATAAATAATTTAGCAAAAAAAATAAATAAATAAATGGAACGCTCAGATCAGATCAGATCAGGTCAGAAGCTGTTATCCAGTGATGTAGATTTTTAATGGGACCAAAGGATAAGGTGAGGCTCGAACACATGGCGCTTGCTTTCTAGTCTTGGTGGCACGTAAGTCGATGTTGAGGCAGCTTTCTGACGTTTCAGGATGCAATAATTGGAAAACACGTTCTAGAAAAAACACTTGTGAGCATTAACAAAGGCACATCGTTCAATGATGATTTCCAGGTAGGATAAAATTAATTTTTATAAATATATCTCGAAAATATTTGTTTATATGTGTTTATTCAATCTACTCAAAAAAAAAAAAATGTTTATTCAATAAATCAATTATTAAGTTTAATTTAAAATATTAAATAAATCAAATTTAAACAAAGTAATATAGTCATGAACAAATTTATGAGTATAAGACAAGCAAAATAGGTGAGTACTAAGTGCTCTTAATTTTAAAATTATGTAGCAAAATATCTATTTATCCAAATATTTAGCAAAATGCCTGTTTTAGAATTTAATTTTATCAAAATTGAGTTATGTGTAGAATTTGATATCTTCAAAATCGAGTTCTATGTATATTTTTAAATAAAATTTGATATTAGAATGTTAAATTTCACTTAAATATTCAAAAACATTTAACTGGCAAAATATATAATGTCGAGTTCTACCTATAACTTGATTTTATTAAAACTAGATTCTAAAAATATGAACATTTTGCTATATACCTTGGAAAGA
The DNA here is from genome assembly GCA_023621385.1 of Quercus gilva. Classification (NCBI taxonomy): domain Eukaryota; kingdom Viridiplantae; phylum Streptophyta; class Magnoliopsida; order Fagales; family Fagaceae; genus Quercus; species Quercus gilva. The sequence continues at coordinate 15,587,083 of CM042484.1, read as the reverse complement.
TGAGTATTTTGCTATATCGTTTTAAAATTAAGAGTATTCACCTATTTTGCCCGTATAAGACTTAACTAAAGTATATATTAGATTATATGTTTACATATATGAAACATTTAAAATATAGAAAATAATTCGATAGTTACAAATTACAATGAGAAAGTGAGATTTGAATCCTAGATGTTTATGTTAGATCCTAAGAAATGCTAATTGAGCTAATAAATATACTTATATAGGTTGAGGTTGAATTGTATAAGTTTGGACTTAAGATATTAAATTATTATTTATTACTTATTGATAATATAAATAGTCAATTTTGTAGTAAAATCATATATAATTCTTAATAATGAAAGGTTGTTGAGTGTAATTTTATTCACATATTTAATTCACTCAAATATAATTTCAACTATAATTTAATTATTATGTATTAACTTATTTGTAAATGGGTAAACTAATTTAGACCTAGTGTTTACTATATATATATAATTACATTTGGTGATAAACTCGGATTCAGTTCATATTTGAAATATAATTAAATGAATAATTTGAACTTTTAACTACTTGGCTTAGTTAGCTTGTTTACAACCCTACAAATTGGCCAATAAACCAATTAATCATATGATTCTTTATATAAAATATTATATCTTACAACATCATGTCATATTTCAACTTTTAAAATGATTACGAAGTTTTGTATCCAACCCTCTGTTTGTTTTTGGAAATACACATGTTTTAGAAAATACTTTCCCTATTTTATGATATTGAGTAAAATGAAAACAAGCCTAGTAGAATATTAGAGTGAAACACACTTTTACATCATTACATATTCAACATATTATTACAAATAAATTTACATCACAAAAAAATCTAAATAATAACTTTTCTTTCTCTCTACCCCTTTCTTTATCCATAGATCAATTGTTGATTGACTATTAACTTTTCTCAAACAAAACATTTTTTTCTCAAACTATTCAATTTTCCAGTTAATTTTGTTTGTATGTTTTGAATTTGGGGTTTGTTTTCCCATTTGTGACTCCCAATAGCAGGGAAAAAAAATCTCATATGGGGTAGGTTTTCTTAAATGAAAGTTTGTTGATATAATTATTTGGGATTACGATAAATTGATTATTTTTCATAAGAATCGAACAATATATTTTATGGCTCATGTTTAAAGTCACAATCAAACACAAAAAATGATTCATTTGAAAATATTTTATGTCGAACCAAATGAAGTATAAAGTAAAAAGTAGCCAAAAACGTCCCCCAACACCTTAATCTCATTTAATTAATTTTTTAAAACGGAAAAAAAGTTATAATAAACTAAGCCAAATTCTATAAGAGAGAGAGAGAGAGAGAGAGGGGGTATAAATTCAAATAGGTATGTACATTTTCAAACTTAGTATGCTGAGTGCTGACTCCCCCGCATGACTTCTAAGACAACACAATGTTTAAAGTATACTGTATACATTAGGTGGTCTCTCAAAACATTAGGTGTCATATTATAGAATTAGAAAGTCACGGTAAAAATTGTATGCAACTCCCAAATTCCTCATTGAATTGCACAAAAGAAGCAGAGAGGTACCTGTGTACTTCCACACATAATGTACCCACCAGAAAAAATAAGGTATTTAAAATTACAATGACAATGACAATCTAATAACTATCAATGATCCTTCCTTGAAATTGCATTCTAAGAAGGCCTTTAACATATGATAAAAAACTTTGGCGTGGATTTGCTCTGTAGAAAACTTCACATTTTGGACATACTGGTATTGAGACACTGAGTACAGAAGGCGAGTTAGGTGTTACAAGAAAGGAATGGTTAAAATCAGATATATTCAAATAGCCACCTTCAGTCCTTGGCTCAGTGCCTATAGCCCAAAGAATAATGGCTATCACAATAACACACAGCTGCAAAATAGGTACTACAAGTGTCAGCTTTATTTTCAAGAGAGAACAACCAATTTGTGGCTAAAACACTGATTCTTTTCAGAGTAATTGACTAATTTCCCAAAACTACATTGTACGTTGCCAGAAAACAATAAGAAATTATTTCTGCTATGAAAATCTTGCCTAGAAAGTAATCCAAGACAATAATGGAAACCAAAACCATACCCCTAATATTATTATATAAAGAAATCCTTCTATTAAACTACCCCAAAAAATAAATTTATGTAGGACAATAAAGTTTTTCTTGTCAAGACTAAACAAAATTAACAAAACTAAATCCACAGGCAGTACCAAAAAAACCAAGATGTACAAAAAAGGGTCCATTTTATAGCATTCAAATTATTTTCAAGCAAAAAATTCACTTTATGTGAGTGCAAAGTAATCAGAAAATTTTAAATTATACTGTATGCTGCAATGTCAATCTTTCTACGTTGGATTTTCTTAGAAATCAGATAAATTGTTATCATTGTTTTCGTCCAGCATGGAGACAAGAACATCAACCACCATATTTGTTTTTCTAGCTATATTGATATAGCCAATTTTGTTGATGTTATACAATCACAATCATAGAAGGCAATATGTTTCTGCAATGCTGAAGGTGTGATAATATTATTTTAAGTTCATAATCTTAGATGAAGAATCAAATACCTGTGGTACCAAAATCATGATTAGAATCGAGCGGCACATCTTTATATGGAAGTACACAAAAGTCTTGAACTCTGTATGGTTCTTGTCAATGTACTTGGCAAGTTCCTGTCTCAAGAGAAGGAATGTGGACAAGCATAACATGAGAACATATAGCTGCATCAGAAGTTTAAGACAATAATTATAAGAAAGCATACTTCTGCCCAGTCCATCTTGAAGAAAATGGTGACAAGCACAGCAACTTCTAGGAAAAGAAGCGAACAGATGGAGACAATGTACTGAAAACTAGTCAAGGATGCCTGAATAAATCATAAGATGCACAAAAAATTTGAAGAAAATTTTGCAATAGAATTATGGAAAATGAGGCTTATCATGAAATTATTCCCAATGAAACAGGTTTTAACCTCAAGCTCTCCTCCCAATACAAAAGTCCTTAAGGAAATTATTTTTATAGTAAGAAATGAAGCCTAAAGACTAAAAAGCCAGGCCATCAAAAAAAAATAAAAAAAAAAGACTAAATTGTCTAAAAGAGTGCCATGCTTCAAGTTACAAGAAAATTAAAGAGGATACTATGCAAAGTGTATAATTGCTAATACAATTAGCAACCATACAACCAGAGAGAGTGCTCAGGCAGACAGCAATTCCCACGCCTAAACATGTGTATATAAACCTGATAAAGGAAAAAAATATATATATATTTTCTTAGATATGCAGTAAAAATTACAAAGATATGCAAATTTGCAAGAACAATATGAAAGAAAATAAGAGCCAGACATATATTTGTGAAGGAAAATTCCAATGCTTATGATTAAGTTATCATTAAAGTTGAATGTCATTGAGGAGCACTCTTTACAAATTAAATTGGAACCGTAATTGTGGTTGAATTGGTTGTGTTCTTTTGAACAAATAAAATTTTTCTGCTCTATTTACTTTACTTTTTAAAAAGAAAAAGAACTTTGAACCAATTCAGGCTTGAAGTTTTGCAGAGAAACTGTGTTTTTATGGAGTAGAGAAGGAAAATTTACCAGGGTCTAGGTAGAGAAGAAACAGAAGGCAGGTCAGCAACCCCATCTTGCCACTTCTTGAGCAACCAAAGTGAGTATATGATCATTCCAACCCCACAAATATTCACTATCAGATTCACTGCTCTGATTGAGCTATGCAAGCAGCACCTTCTACACCTTGCCATGTTCTTCAACACAGTCTTAACTCTCAGTTTCCTCCCATTTCAAATGAGTCTGCAGCTAGCTTAACTAACTCTTAACGTGTCTCTTTTCTCTTTTGAGCAAAAATTTTGCTACAGTTTGCTTAGGTGTTTGGTTGAGATATGTGTGTGTTTTTTTACCATCTGCCACAGGTGTTTGTACAGAGACCCGGGGTAGGAACTAAGGAGTGACTACATATACATATGCCCACCTACCATTCAAAACATAGCCCTTTTTTTTTTTTTTTTTTTTTAATAAGTAACATTCAAAACATAGCTAACGAGGCGATATTAGCTCCATGTGTTTTCATTTATGCCAGCTTAACTTTTTGGATAACACTGTTGTTTTCATTAAAAAAAATAGACCAAACAATCTGGGTTACCAAAATCTAGACTCATTCTATTAAGACGATTATGATTATGACTATGATTTTTAATTTTGGCTTTTATAGTCCAAGGCATGCAGTTCTTGTACTCTTATATATTTCTAAGTTTTGATTGATTCATGAAATAAAAAATTTGAAGACGTATGTTTGCTAAATTAGCCTACTTTTGTATAATGTTAATGCCGATACCAACTAGCCATGTGAAACGTAATGATAGCAACAAGCCAACAACAGCTTGTGCGAAGTGCAATAATTTAAGGCGGGTCGTTTTAAGTTCGTTGCTATCATGCACGTCCTTGTCTCTCAATTGCAAAATCTTTAAATTTTGTGTGGTTTAGACAAAAAGGAATAATGAAATCCTCTCCAACGTCTTGTGAGAACCCTTTTTTTTTTTGGGGGGGGTTGGGGGAGGGAGTGTTAAATTAAAATCAAGCAAAAAATCGTGTTCAAATTTATTTTATTCTTTTGCTTGGTAATACTTGTAAGTAATAATAGGTGCTTTCTTCGTAAGCAACGTTGATTGCTGATTACTTGAATTTATTAATAGACTTTGATTTATTCTTGGGTGAGGGCCGAGGGCGCTGGGCCTGTGAGTAGAGGTGGTCATTTGAATTAGAACTCAGTAACAGCAAATAATACCCTAATTATCTGCTGGAGGATAAGGCATTGAAGAATACTCATAAATAATAGTTTTTTTTTTTTCTTTTTGTTTAATAAAAAAATTATATTTACTTTATTATAACTTATACAACGTTATACTCTCAAAAAATAATTATATAACATTATGTGGCATATAACTGTTGAGGGTCATTTTTGTAAAACAGGCCCAACTCAGCAAAGTAGACAGCAAATAGAAGTGGCAGGCATAGAATAAAACTATTAAGCCCAAGTGGCAGGAATAATGGATCACAGGCCCATAACATGAACAAATGGGTCTTAAGGGAGCAAATGGGCCCAAAGGGCCCGGAAAGATAGAAATGGCATCCATAGGCAGTATATAGTATGGAAAAATGAGAAAGGGTTGCGGCAGGCCCAAGGCAATGTAAACAAAGAAAGTAGGGGTTGATGGCAAGCCTATAAACCCCAAGGATGAGAATAAAGAGATTGGGCCGGGGAAGCCCAATCAAGTTAGTAAAAGCCCATGGGAATGCAGAGTTAGTAAATGGACCGAAGAAGTCCAAAGGAAATAAATGGGCCGCAGGCCCAAAGGAAAAACAAAGGGACACTGGAGCCCATAAGTAAGAATATCAGTGGCCATATTAAGCCACTAGGGGAAGGAATGAAACGACAGGCTTAAAAAGAAGCCTAGCAGGAGCAAGTCGCCAAGGCAGGAAATGTCAAGTAATATGGCAGGACATAAAGACAACCAAGAAATGGGTCAAGAGAAATGTAAAACCCAGTATTAAAAGAGGCCCAGCCCCAAAGGGAAACAGTGAATTATACAAAACGGCCAACGTAAAAGAACAAAGAAGCACGGCAGACTGTACAAGCAAAGCTCCAGATTGAGGCAAACACATGAGCTGCAGGCAGATTTTGAACGTACATAACAGGAAAGCACGCGCAAGGCCCAGGCACCACCAACTTGTACCTAGCCAATATGGGACGTAGTGGGGCCATGGGTCAGAGGTAAGAGGTAAGGGGTGTGTGGTTTGGTGGTGGGGAGAGGGGAAAAGATCTATTTTGCGGTTCCTGCCCAAGCTCTTTTGGGAGGTACGTCTTGCTGGGATAACAGACCGCCTAAAAGAGACAAGGTTGAAGGGAGAAACGTTGGGTGCATGCCATGGAGAGAGAGAGAGAGCATTTACGTCATAGCAGGAGAAAGTGTCATGGCGGACTAACAAACAACACAAACCTGCCTTTGTCTGGCGAGGGTAAGTGGTACACAGACGAGCTCCCGAGTGGTCGGCAAGTACACTCAGACCAAACAAAGGTGGTTAAAGGGTAAAGTGGTAAAATCCGATCACGGCTGGCCCTATAAAAGGACCATTGTCGTGCCTTGTAAAAGGGAGAGAAAAACAGAGGTACCAGGAAGTAAACGGAAAAACAAAAAAAAAGGAAAAAGATAAGAAAGAAGAAAAGATAAGAGAGCAAACAGGAAACAAAGAAAAAGAGGGTAATGAGCATGCACCAGTAAATTGGTTCCCTTCTCTCCCCTTTAAAATCCCACTCTCTAGGAGACGATTAAGTAATAGTAATTCCTTTGGCCACTAATTATTTAGGTCCGATTCCCTCAAAGTCATTAATCCCCACGGCAAGATACTTTCCTGAGAGATTAGTTTCATTAAGAGAAAACATTTTTCCTCTTTGTTTTTTTGCCACTGTGAACCCAAACTTGACTTGATATTTATTTTCAATTAACTTCTATTATCGCTTAATCAATTACTCTTTTTTGTAAAAGCCGTTATTATTATTATTATTATTATTACTGTGATTGCCATAGAAATAGAGATCACTCGATCATTTTTTCATTAAGAAAAGGTCACTGTACTTTGTTTTTCTTTGTTATTATTATATCTGTCTGTCATAAACTATTTGTAACAACTCTGCTTGCTGTAAGATCATTCTTGGCGGACAAGGATTAGTTTGCGCACAAGCCGGTCCAAAGTGAGTTACAGTTGGGCCGGTCTCAACTCTCCTACTCAGAAATGCTCGGGCCCATCACCGCAGGAGGCAACCCAACCCAATCCAAAACACGAAAAAGGCCTCCACAATAACTAAGGGTAGCAAAATTTGACACGACTTGCGAATAGGATACGACTCGATACGAAATTAGCATGTTATGAATTGAGGCTTAACTGGTTTGTGTCATATTCAGATTGACGCGATTAACCCGTTTAATAAATGGATCGAGTTAGTATCCAATCCATGAAATCTGTTTAATTAAATAGTATTTTACTAATATACCCTTCAAACCCTAAGTATATAAAATTATTAGTTGTTGTAGTTTATTTTCTTTATTGTATTATGATATTGAGATATTTCTAATTTTAAATGATTACTTGTGATGCATTTATTTGTTAGTTCCTAATTTTATATTATTATTATTTTTTTTTTTTTTCATAATTTAGACCAATTTGGTTAATACTAAAATTTGTATTTTTTTTTTTTTTCGCTTTGATAAAATTTGATAAATGAGTTGATACGACTGACTTGTTTAATAAATAAATTATGTTAGAGTTGATAAATCTTGACCTGTTTAATAAACATATCGAATCAACCGAATACTTATTAGTCGACACATGAATACAAATTGTCACCCCTACATATAACTACACAAATTTTAATAAAAAAATAATAATACGATTATAGTTTTATATATTATCCAAATTAATACATATCTCATCATTAATTGATGGGGAGGATAGTCTCCTGGTTTACATTATACATCAATTGCATCCATTCCCACAAATACCATAAGAAAAATTTGACAAATCATAAACCAGTGTAATTTTAAATTAATTTAGTTTTACAAACGAAAATAAAATAAAACCTATTACACAGTTCACAATTAGAAGGGACTTACCAAACAGCCCCCCGCCTAGAATAAATCACTACCGCTACCATTGGCTATAGAGTCACATTTGGTCAGAAATCAAAAATTATCATAACCTTTTAAGAGTCACATTTGTGAGAAAACAAAAATTATCATAACTTTTAAAGATCATGTTATCAATGCTCTTAACTACGACATTTGTTAATAGACTATTTTAGAAAAATTTTAATAGCACTTTCATTGAAAATATTTAAAAAATAAGTTGTCTATTTTTTCTTTTTTCATAAAAAAGTTTTTAAAAATACTTCATAAATCAATGCCCTTAGTACATCCATTATCTTTCTCCAACTTTTTATAGGTCTATTAGATTACATTTATTCATGTACACCAAATTCCATAATGATTGGAAATTAAATATTCAAACAGATCTAACTTAAACTAAAATTTTAATTAATAATCAATAGATCATGGAAACAATCGTTCAATATCAGCAACATCAATTACTGCTGATTAAGAAAACTTACTAAGCATAGCTACAGCAACGATATTAAATTTCAGTAAAGCCAATGCAAATGTCTTTAGTAAAGAACCTGCAACCAAACTGCAATTATTCCTTTTCATGACGCCAGGATGGCCAATTATTGTCGTTGTTGAATGCAATCAAGAAAACAATAGCATTTGCTAACTACTAATAATTAGGCCCCACAGAAGAGATGTTTTTGGACACTTAGTGGCCCCTAAAGAATTTAATCTACCATTATAAAAACATGCCTAATGCATTATTTGGATATAAGCTAATTAGCATGCCTGCAAAACAAAATTGCTACCCTTGTTCTTAACAAGAAATTATAACGAGGTTTAAGAAATGCACCGCAACTTGAATCACATATTAAAACAACCACTAATTCAAAAAGGCATGGAAATGATAAATAAGTAAAGGGAGAAAAAAAAAAAAAAACGTTGTCTAGTATAAGAATCGAAAAGAACAAAGGCATGACCACAGGGGCCAACACTAGAAGGTGATGGGCAACTCATTCCAGCTTTATCCTGTCCACATCATTGATCACCCCTTCAAGCTGTTACCGAAGAAAACATGGAAGATCACTTTCAACAAAAAATAAAATAAAATAAAATAAATTTCTAGATATTGAAGTGACGGAAAATAGTTCACAGCAACAGAACATGCATACCTTAACAATCTGTCTCAAGAAGTAGTCCCCATATCTCTTAGCTGGTCTAGATTCGACAACATGAATCATGTCCTGCAGCAATATAAAAAGATGATTTCCAGCACTCTTAATGATCCTCTTCTAAACATTTCAATTGTTCAACAACCTAGTCATGTTTGGCTTTAAAACTTCGTGTATGTTTAGCTTATTTATTTCCTATATCTTAGCTACATAGACTGAAGTAATCCAAGTCTTATTTTACTGAACATCGATATACATAAGAGATATAACAAAAGAACATTAAATAGGCAGGGCCACTGAGCAAGAGAAGGCAAGGTCACAGTCACCAATAGTTTCCAGAGACTTGAAGTACCATTTTATTATTCAACAAACATGTTAGTACTACTTGTAATCCATATAAGGGTTGAAAACACATGCATTGGCACAAAGTTAGGGATAAGGGCATGACTTCAGCTGACCATATTACATTAAGTTAGGCTATGAAATTTCATATTTATTTGGCAGAAACTCCATCAACAAGAGCTCAAAATTGTCTTTGAATTCAACCATATGATAAACTCTATTTTGCAGTTGAACTATTTCTGACCCATACAAGTTTCCCAAGGACCAAAAACAAAAAAAGGAAATAAAATAACTGCAGAAGACAAAGTGGCATACATCGTCAATGTAGAAATCCAAATCAGCATTGGATATAATTTTTCCATCACCATCAACAGCATGTGTCTTATGCTTGTATGTCATCAAGATAGTCCTGTAAGGCAAAGCAGGAAAATGCTCAAGATACCATTTTCACATATTATCATACAAAGAAATAGGTATAAAGCCAAAACCGTGTTTCTCATGAAATACCTCAACGTGGGTTCATCAACTTCCATATAGTTTGCAAGCTTCCCAAGAGAGATGGTTGAATACACTTTCAAGAAGGTCCTCACGCCTGATAATAACTGTTGTTGCTTCACCTCATAAAGGAATAGTTTCAACTGAAGCCTATAGGCGTCCTGCAATAAATAAATGCAGTTGGTAAAATAAGAGAGAGAGTAAACATGCAACCAAACATATAGAGTAAGTTAAATAACCCAGCCAAAGTATGCTTTAATTTTAGGTAACCCCACAATGTGGAACGACATGGTTTTTTTGTTAAGTGTGGAAAAATTGAGGATCATAATTGAGGATCATAACCATCTTTAAAAAATTAGTGAGATATTCACATAAAAAAATGAAGAGGGCAGACAGTATGCTTGCACAAAGTAATGGTGAAACAATGGAAGCCCCTAGAACATAATTGGAGAAGCCCATACCTTGTTCAGAATGTCTAAAGTTACATTTGTGGGGAATTATTAACAATCACATGATGATATTTCTAAACAAGTCATTTCACATCTATTTAAGGACGAACCAGTTGATGTTTCCAAAGAATCAACAACAACCAAGCCTTAGTCCCAAAGAATCTAGCACCTAAAATTAGTTTGCAAATTACTGAATACTGTTAAAGATGAATAGAATATTTACTTATAAAAAAAAATGATGAATAGAATAGTTAAACCATATTTACCTGGTTGTAATTTACAAGAGGCTCCTCAAAACTTGGAGCCGAGGGGGTAATGAACTTAGGGCATGCATATGAGAAGAGCTCATCATAAATAGCAAATGCCTCATCATCATATCTTTGCATTCTGATCATCTTTTCACCATACTTCTCCCGCAACTGAGAGTTCACAGTTTCCTCAACAAGCTTCACTTGGGGACAAAGTGAAAGGCAAATAGCCAGCAAGGCATACATCTGCTCATTCTTCTTTAGTATTTGCTCATACTGTGGAGACTTCTGATGATATTGCTTGGTCTTGTAAATGTACAATAGAATCTTATTGAATTCACGAATTGCCTCCACATACCTGAAAGATACGTAACAGTAGATGTTGAGCTCAAAAAGCAGGGAAAAAAAATGTGTAGAGATCTAACAAGCAAATTTATAGTAGTTTTATAACAAACAGAACAATTTAAATGAAAGTAGTTTTGGTGTCCACCCAAACTTAAAGAGACTCCTTTACTCTCAGAATTCATACTGTTTTGTCAATCTTGGCACTACTGTATTGTCAACAAAACAATCTAAGAACTACAGTATCAATAATATTTGTCTCATGTCTAATCCATGTCCCACTCCCCTGTTAATCTTGGTGCTTCCTACGTTTCTTCTACCAATACAGACTTCCTAAAAAATACTCAATGACTACTATTAGAGACATCTGAATTTTGATTTCACAATCATAAATGATCATAGTTTCCATTAGAATTTTTTTGAATTTTGTTACATGCTTGCACCTCTAAACTCTGCTGACAAGGCAACATTCTAAATCATTGTTAGGACCAATACTTTTGAATTGGGGAAGTAAGACAACCAACCACAACTTATATATACTCAATAGAAGATACTAGTAGGAATCCATAAGTTTACTTTAATAACTAAATAATCAATAATAATTAGGAGTAAAATAACAAAGCTAAGAGAATGGATACTGAAATCACACAAGATACTAGATAATATTGCATCTTTAGACAAGCAATAACAACAAACATTCAAAATTAAAATGGTTATAAATGAAAAGATAAAACAGAAAACTGGGTAAACATACCTCCGCAACATTAAATTGGCAAACCCATAATGATAAATGGTGGTAATGTGGCTACCTATCACACTTGTATAAACACCTTGTTGACTGATGTCAATAGGCTGTAAACACTTTAAACCAGTGTGATAATCACCTAAAAGGCAATGAACCCTCAGCAATCCCACCATGCTGAAATAGCCCAATACCTTCAAGACATTACTCCCTCCATTGTAATCATATCCATCTGTCGAAGTAAATTGCTCCAAACCCTCTTTCTCCTGCTCAAGAATCTGAACGATCATGGACTTCTCCACAAGTGCTTGCAAGAAGTTGAGCACACCATACACATTCCAAGCCTGTATTAAAAACACCATGACGCAATTTTCAATCTACAGATTGTAGGAAGAGATCAGAAGAGGAAGTACCAGTTGTGCTATAGCACACTGGTAATCCCCTATAGTTTCAAAAGTAACAAATTAAACCCTTACCGAATTTTACATCCTAAACACAATGTCATTCAACTTAAATGGGTGGAGGTTTAATTTGTTAAATTTTAAAACTTAGGGTTTAATTTGTTACTTTTTAAAAAAAATTTCACCATTGAAAACTATAAGGTTTAATTTGCTTTGTGTGAGTGAAGCCCAGATGCATGATTGAACTGTTGGAATGTTGGCGAGGTATGGCGAGCCTTGCCCTTGTGTGTCATGTGTAAAGAGCATATTTTGCAGACATTGTTTGATTGGATACATGCTCTAGGCGGCACCCCAGCCATGTCTTTTGTTGATTTTATTGACCATCTCTTTCCTTTTGAGTTGAATTCTTTGAAAAGGGTCCAGTACATAGTTTTTTCTTTCTTTCTATTTTTCTTCTTTGCTGTTTGTACATATTTTTCCGGCTACTTCATTTTTCTAATGAAGTAGTCTTCTCTTAATACAAGTTTTCTTACCTATCAAAAAAAATAAACAAAAAACAAAAAAGGGCTAATACCTAGGAAGAATGAACACTTCATTTAGGGTGCCATACTTGTGTTGTACCAGCCGCTTCATGTTATAATTTTTCAGAAATTGCTTGTGTTGCTGTGTCTAACCGTACCTGTGTCCGTGTCCGTGCTTTCTAGACCAATACTCATCCATTTTGTGTCTTTCCCTATCTTTTTCCTAATAATTTTTTTATCCTTATAAAAAAAAATAAGTTCAAAAAGAGTAATGCTATATACACAACAATTTTCGCATCAGTTGAGTTGACAAGTTCTCACTGGTTCTCATCAGCCCAAACTAACATTACTTTTTTACCTACCAATAACAACTTTTAACATCGATAGTTGTGAAATTTTTTTTGCAACGTTAGATTTATTGATGCCAAAATTTTAATTTCTTATCACTCACCGCATTTGTTCCAAACAATTAACTACAATGCAATTTGAAACTATATCAATTCAATTTAAGCAATCAAATTCGCCAACCGAGTAATCCATTCTCATAAAGCAACATAGAAACAAAAGAAGAAGAAGAAGAAGAAGATGAAATGACCTGATCGAATTGAGTGAGAAGCGCAATCTCCTGTTCAGTCTTGTTCTTCATCTTAGCTCTATACTGACAGAAGCTCTGAAACTGGTACACAAACTCATCCACCATATCCCAAAGCCACTGATTCGGCAGCTGCATGTTCACAACACCGTGAAGCACAACCTGAAACAAGCTACAGTAATTGTCCCAAGAATCGATCCTCTGCTTCAGCGTAGGTGACAGCCTCGCGTACAAGTGCCGGAACCACATCTCACGGTAGAGGAGGCAGAACACGTGGTCGTTGTCGACGTAGTGAGCGACGGCGTCCACCGAAGGCCACGGCGTGTCCTTGAAGAGTCGCTCGGAGAGCGTCTGGAACGAGGTCTCGTACATCTGGTGGATCTCGTACACGTTTTTCTCTCGGATGTGGCGGTACAGGTGAACCACGAAGGATTTGACGGAGTCGGGTACGAAATTCGGGTCGTACCCGAGGGCATCGGAGGACGCTGGTGGTGGTGGAGCCGCCGAGTTGGGTGGTGCGTCGTCGTGATCGAAGTTCGCCATTTTTGGGTTAGCAGAGTGTTTGAGGCTGAGAGAAGCAGAAGAGAGAGTGAAAGGAGAGAGAGGTTAGGGTTTATGCGTTACTGTGGGGGAGAGAGAGAGAGATAGAGAGAAACGGATCTATCGTTATTGATATTTGGGCTTTTGGATGATTTTGGACGTTTGGTTATTGTGAATTTGTAAGAGACCCAGATACCCAAAATCCAATATATTGGCCCTAACCATATTATGGCCTCATAGGTTAGCACAGCCTGCCTGATGGGCTCTTTTTTGTTTTGATAATTCATGGTTACTTCAGAAAATGTCAATTGAGTTATAAAATCTTGGCCTACTCTATAGGCTGTTAATTCTTGGGATGAATTCATCCTCAATAGTAAATTTTCATTGTTTCACATTAACAATTTAGCATAGTAATTAAATCGAGACTTACCCTGTAATACCCCACATATTTTTTTTATTTGAGGATTATTATTAGGTTTTTCTTTTAAAAATAATTGTTGGGCCATAGGTATTCTTTTATTAATAACTGAAGCCCGCTACCCCACTAAGCCCACATCTCTAATACAAACTATAGGGTAGAGGAAGAGATAGTCAGGGTTTTCATAAAAAGGATTTTATCAAAGAGGCTAAGAGGAATTTAGAGGACAAACAATTGAAGGAGCAATTAGATTGATCAAGGTATGATTTTCCATTTGTTAGAATCAAAGAATCTTATCATGGAATTTCAAATCTCAATTATGAATATGGCTTTAACGTTTGGGGTTATATATGTTAGGTAGATTTATCGTTTTCTTGGGTTATATATATATTAGAGGATGGCTTTAAGACCTCAATAACGTTAATCCAAAAGTTGCTGAATCTTTAGAGATAGTTGCGATTTGGAAATAAAGAAGATGGCTTGAACGTTAGGATGGCTTTAAGCCTTTAACATTGTTTCGTTGGAATATATATATATATATATATAATTCTAGTTTTGGGCCACCGTGTGTAATCCATGAACTAAGTCATGGATCAATATATTATTCATGGATATGGCCTTCACATGTTCATCAGAGTTATATAATAAAATGCTAGGATGCCCACTGTGTGAACAAGCCATGGATTACAAATATCTATTTAGGTATTTGGCTCTTACTTTTTCATTGGGGTTTAATATTAAATGCTAGGTCAATGATATTTTTGGCTACTGCCTTCCTCATGGCAATACGAGTTTCGATTAATTTAAGGAAATATTTTTGGTTAGAACGTCATTGGTTAGAGGAACTATAATTTAGTGTTAAAAGTGTTATTAGTTTAGCAAAGTTTAATTACTAGTGAGTCAGTTTGTACAATCCTATAAGATTTATATTTTGTGGAGGATATTAAGTAAATTTCGTGATTGATTATAGGTTCTATTTAAGAGTATTTTGAGGCGGTTTTTTGGAGGTTGTTTCAGCTGGACTTTCAGAGGGATTCAAGTGCTGTAAGTAATTATGCATAATATACACAAATTTTGTCATTTAGGTTCTTAGATGTCAAGGTTTTCAAAAGTCATATTTTTAAGCTTACGTTTTCTAAAGTTTATTGAAAGTATTTTTACATCATTGGAAGAGAAACTTTGATTTCTTTTTAAATAATGTTTTAAAGAGAAATTTCGAATTTTAAATCACATTTTGAACGTCCGAATCTCATTTAAAAGATAACTTCTAAACTAAACTATTTTTCGAAAATAATTGAGTTTCAAAGTAAGTTTTCTAAAAAGGTTCTTGTTCTTTAAATTTGTTAAAACCCAGTGATTTCAAAGTCATATTCCTATTCTCCAAATGGTATTTAAAATGTTTCTTTTAGCAAATTTAATTTTCAGATTTACTCAAGAATTGTAAAATATTTATATAAACTCTTCAATTCTTATTCATTCCCTATAAGAGTCAAGCATCCTTTGATTTATATTCTATTGTATATTGTGAACTTCGATATGCCTCTGTACTTGAAAAGAAATTGTTAATACCAAGTAAATTATCATGTTTGTATAAATTTTGCTTTGTGATATATGACTCAAAATAAGTGTTTTTAGAATTGATCAGATATATCAGATATATGTGTAAATCCGCTCACAGGATTGTATGTGAGAATATGTGTTGATCCCTCACCAGCATGGGTTAGATGTTGGTATCCGCTCACAGGATTGTATGTGAGAATATGTGATGTGTATATGTGACACTGTATTCTGATCAATTATATGTATGTGATTTCTAATGATTTTAAGATGTGATTACATGTGTATAAAGTGATTTATTATATGTTTTGGAATGATTATTTTTGATATCATTGAATGAGTTTGTGAATAATCAAAATACTCGTGCTTTGCTTGACTCTATTCCGTTGTGTATTCTGTATAATTACTTACTAGATGTGTGGCTCACCCCATCAATTACATTTTTCAGATTAAAGTTTAGTTGGGGAACAGAACTTTTGGATCGCTTCGTAAGGTGCAGAGTAGAGCATGAGAGTTTTAGGCGAAGTTAATAATACTTGAAGTCTTAAAGATTAATAGTTATTCTTCTGTATTCCGCTTTAGATTTCACAGCATTTTGGAGATTATTCTAAATTTGTGGATTTTAGTTATTGTAAGAGATTTATCAATAGCATGGTTTATTTGGAGTTTTAAATTATTTTGGATTTAATTATACTTATTGAGTTATGTAAGATTAACAAGTTAGTCATGCATCTAAATTCATGTTCTGTGGATTTGGGTCGTGACATACCCGACCGGTCAAATTGATGAATTGGTGATTAGTAAATGTATTTGGATTACTTATGTATTCTAAATTACTTATTTATTTGATAGTTAATTTTTTTAAAATAAATAGTTTTAGGGGTTTGCCTTGGATCTAATGTCCTGTACACTGGATTCGATAGGATGCTACCACATGGCAACATCCTATTGGGTCAGTGCATAGGACGCATGAGACGTAAGCCCTTCTCCCTCGTTTAGAATGTAACTCTTAATTTATATAATGACCATAAAGAAACATATACAATTTTAAAATCATTTTCATTATTTTCAATTCAAATCTTTTATTTTTGCATTTTATTTTCTTTACATTAATTATTTTTACTTTTACTTCTATAAACATCCTAGTATATATTTAACTTTTGTTTCATTACTGGTCAAAGTCTCATAAGCACCAATCCATTCACATGCAGCAATTTCCACGGCCTAATCACGTGGAACAATTCTATGTTTGTAGGCTGCTTGGCTGGGAAGGCGACTCAAGTTATGTTGAAAGTTGAAACCACAATTTTAAGCTTGTCCTTGCTGGACTCCTTGCCAAGCAATCATTTCAGTGTCATTTTCTTTTAAATAAATTCTAAGAATAGTTATTAGATTTGCGATTTAAAACCAATTCACTCCCATATTTTGCTTAAGAATAGCATCCCTTTTTTCTTTCCTCAATCTTCTAGACTTATAAATGCTTGATAAATAGCTCAGCATATTCAAATCTTAAGAGAAAAACAATAAGAAAGAATATTTAATTGAAAAATGGCATCCATTTCTGTAGCCAGGTTTTAGAACATTGTGCACATACGCACAAGACATCAGCTGGAACCAACTAAAAATTATGACCACTCATGACCACAGCCAGATTAAAGTAAGCACAACACCAGTCTCATAACTAGTAACTTGTGGTAGACTGGTAGTGCATATTGACAGCCATATTAAAATATGCACAGCCCCGTGCTCAAACAAGGGATCTGCACCAACAGGTGCACCATCTGACCACCATGTTTAGTCAGAAGCAGAAATTTCTCACATCCATTAGTAATTATCAGTCATCAAAGAATTCCCAGAACTAGATACAAAACCCAGCAAGGGTATAACAAATGCTTCCATTTCCGTGACTCAGGCTTCCCGACTCTATCCCCAACCCCCTTTTTTCCCTCTTCTTCCCTCTCCAAGTAGTTAAATTATTCACAAGCTATAAAGATTACCTAAGAATAAGATGACAGAACCAACACCTTATACAGTGTACATCATCCCAATCCAATTTAGCATTAACTCGTGTTATAATGACATCAGTGGGACCATCACAAAGTTCATGCTTTCAATAAACAAAACCGAACTCCTCTCCCAATGCTTCAGTCATAAGATGCTTGCAAGGAAGATGTCTAGCTAGTTTAAAGATCACGTTCTTTGCCTGTTAGAATTAGTATGAATAATATGAGGCACTTCCTGATAACTCTCAGATTCTTCTTCTTCATCAGAGGATAGGAGGGATGACCCCATCCATGCCTTAAACCCTTCATTAACACGCCTTTCCACCTCTGGTGTGACATCCAAGGGATGTGCTTCCAACATTTCCAGCCCAAGGTTTCGACCACCAGAGTCTCTCTCATCAAGAGAAACTGCTGCTTTCCTTTTTAGGAAAAATGCAGTTCCCCCATAAAGAATAACCAGCCCCCATGATGAGATCTCATAGCACCAAAACAGGGGCTCAGCACAGCTGTTCCCTAAAGTGAGGAGGGTTGATCCAAGAAATAATGCAAGAAGACCAAAGATGATGGCAAAGACAACATTCAGCACAGACAAACAACGAACCCCACCTGTAGATTACAAGGAAGCTTAAAATCCATTTATTTGAGGTTGTCAGTCAACACCCAAACAACCAAACAATAATTCACTTAAACAATAATTGCAATCAACTAACTTATATTCCAGGCCAAAAAGGTGTTAATTATTCATATAAATCAGCCTCAAATCAATAAAGTCGTATCCATACTACCTAGAAGCTATAAGGCTCCTACCTTTCTTTCTTCAGTCTTGTTGGCAAACAAAGGAAGCATAATATGGCTATCTTAGGGAGAATATATCATCATAAACCAAAATTTTGCAGGCTAAATTGAGAATAAATTCACCTTTGTTTTTGTTTTTGTTATTGTTTTATTTTATTTTATTTTATAAATATGAATTTAATTAGTTAAAATCTGAGCATTAGAGATGAGAAAAACACCAATGATTAAAAGAAGAGAGCATTGAAACGCCCAAATATTATGTCCAGCTATTTCTAAAATACAACAGAACGTGCTCACTCCTGATCTATTTTGTAAATAATTATTTATTTGATGTCTTCAAGAATTGAAGAAAGAGAGAGAGAGCAGGGGGTGTTATTTAGCCAAACATTCAGCAGGAAAGAACAATACCACATATACCAAGTACCAACTAAATTTTCATTTACACATGAGAAAAAAGCCAGTCACAGAGAGGGAAAGAGAGAGCATACCTCTTTTTGAAGCACAGTAATTATTCTCAACTACTTTTAAGCACCCATGTCTTGTTGGAGCAGAATAAGCAACAGTGATTCCTGTGGCAAAACTAAAACTATGAGAAATGAAAATCATCAGGCTTAAAAAAAAAGTAGGAGATTACCTACTTATAATTACAAATAAACAATGTAGAACCTATGTGAGAAATTTTCCAATAAAACAATATCCCTCAGATTTGATCCCAGAGCAACTAAATATCAATGCAGACCATGAGTTTTCCATATAATAGTGTACAACTGAAGGATAAGAGCTTATATACAAGAGGCCAGAAAATATTGCCAGGTTCTTTCCGTAAACAACAATGCTGCAAATAATACAACCCAATTGATAAATACATAGAGTACACAACAAAGGGAGTTTGGTCCTTCATTCTTGTCACATATATCAGTTTACACAGCAGTGCAGTGACTTCAAATGCTTCAATGCTCAATTTTGCAAACCCAATATCTAAAGGATCCTACATTAGATAAAACAAGTAACAAAAGTTTATAAATTTAGATAAAAATTCTAGGTCTCTGGCCAGAACCCTATGCCTCAGACATGATGGGAGAAGAAAAAGATATAATTTCATAACAAGAAGTTTGGAGAACTTTCGTACTTTCTTGACTTACCACAGAAGAAGAGAGAAAAAGGGTTTGCATAAGGCAATTATAGAGTTTCCAATTAGACTCCCTGCATCTCACTGTATACATATTTCAGACCGGATTCCCATTCAAGTAAGTATGCTTTATGCTTAGGATGTTGCAAAGACAGCATATCCCCATGCTACAGCATGCAAATCAACTACTTAAGAATCCAAATTAAATAGTTGACAATGTTAAGTCTGAATACTTAATTATTAACTTTTTCATTTAAATTTTCCGCACACAACAAGCCCTATAAATTAAATTATACATAAAATGACTAACATTTGGAATCAAACCGAATACTTCATTATTAACCTTTTCATTTAGATTTTTTTGCCACACACAACATGCCCTATTAATTAAATTATACATACAATGACTATTTTTTGGAATCAATATCAAGTTTAGAAACACAGTGAATCCTCAGAATTTGATAATCTTATAAGCTCCTAAATACTATAAAAAGGTCGCACCCAGTGCACAAAGCTCCCCAAATACTATAAGAGCAAATACCAAATAACCCTGCATTCCATTTCCCATATATCCCAAATCTGCAGCTACATCCGAAATTCACACTACTTTCCAAAAACTTAGCATCGATATGAAACAGAGGAAAGGAGCCATAAGCAACAACAAATTTTATTCTTTATACAGCTTTTGTTTTTTCTTCTTTTGATAAGAAGCATATCACCTATAATCTTTTTCTATTCGCATACCAAACCAATACAAAGAACTGAAAACTGAAAAAACCAATTCAAATATCGAAAAACCGAAACAAGCGAGACAACAAAAGTCTGCAAATTTTTGCTTACCCGCAACAAGATAGGCAAGCGAGACAAAGAAAATGAAGATCGAAGGAAGGAACACAACCATCCAGTAATAATCCACAGTTTCCTGATCCGTAAGAAAAAAAGCACCCGGAAAATGCTCGATATAGCCTCGGCCTTTAGCGTTAAGAGGCAGAGGCTGAAGCCTCTCGTCGCTACAAAACGGTCTCTTTCCATTGCTACCGGGGAACACGATGTTCAAGCTGATAACCGTGCTTACAATCACCGTGACCGAAACGAGCGCCATGAGAGTCACCACAAGAGGTCTCTGAAGCTTTCCCCAAGCTTTCTCTTCGTCCCTGAGGCTCTCGTACTCATGCTTCGGCATGAACGCTTGGCGAAGAGCGTCGCCGATGATCGCCATCGGAGCCAAACCAAAACAAAAACCCTAATTGAAAAGGCTCGAGTTTGGGGATTTTAGAAAAATCAATTTTGAGGAACCCTAATTGGAAGATTTGGAGACCTACGTTTCAAAATTAGGATCTGTTTGATATAAATAGTAATGAATGAAAAACAAAAGACAGAGATTGTGTCGTAGCTTTCAGATCTTGGAGAACAACATTTTCACGCATGTTTTATGTTTTCTTTTTTCTTTTTTTTTAGGGATTTTTGGCGGGTGTTCTCGTGCGGTGACGTGTACAGTGACTCGAACTCTAGGATTGGTGCGTAACGCATGTTCTGTTTACTTTTATCCATTGTTGTGTTTCTTTTAATTCGGTCATAGTTTGTTGTAAGTTGTAACGGCTAGAAATAAACTAAGTTGTTCAACGATTTGAGTTTGACTCGGAAAAAGTACTTGTTTGTGTTTATTGGAAGTAGTTGTTAGGCTCGAGTGTTAAAATACTAGTTTCGACTTTCAAATAAATATTTGTTATTCATTAATACTAAAAATAGTTCATCTAATAGTCAAAATCATATATAATTTTAATAATATAAGGTTTGAAAATCTAATTTTTATTAGTTCATGAGAAAAAAAATCATTGTGTCTAATTAACTTAGATATATGGTATAGTTTATAATTTAGTAAATTTTAGTATAGATTTGAAAGAGTACAAAATTATTAATCATTGTGTTTATTATATATGAGAAAAATAATTATTTGATCAAGTAATTCATGAACAAGCTTGAACTTGTTTAATAAGAAAATAAATTAAACTTGAACATATAATATAGTTTGATGTCGAGTTAAAGCTTGATTTGTGTGTGAAACAATGTTTAATTAATAATCCTGAACTTTGAATACTTAGCTTGTTTATAGTCCTATTAAGACCACATCTAGATCCACATGGTGACCGCACTACTTACTACAAAGTGCCTCCTACCACCCCCATATGTTGGAGAAATTATAAAATTCACATGGTGGACAAGTAATGTGGTCCACCATTCCACTAAAAAACTTCCATCTGTTTAAAATTGTTAGTTAGAAATTTTTTTTAAAACAGAAATTAATTACTGACTTAGCAATTTTAAACAAGTGGAAGTTTTTTAGTGGAATGATAGACAAATAACGTGGTCCACCAGAGAACTCTATAATTTCTCCGCATGTTGGACCAAAGCTTAGGAAATAGGTTGTATTATCTTCTCTGGCTCCCATTTGGTGGCATGAATTTTTGTTCATTCCACCACCATGTTCTATTACAATCTTTAGTGTAGTCTATCTCTTAAATATTCACCCTACATTATCAAACAAATCTTTTATCCTTATTGATTTTTATATAATTTTTACTATCAAATTTACATTAGCTATTTTTATAGAGCAATGATATGTCCACAACATTTTCACAATATTTTTACAACAAATCCTAAGTGGCAGGTTGTTACTAGTTATTATTGTTGGGGCAAAAAAGTAATATTAATGTTAGGTTTAAATTTGAACTAATAACAACTAAATGCCTATAATTTGTTGCAAAAATATTGTGGACGTAACATATCTTATTTTTATATGATGATACCTTATATGCATTGTAGACTAGACTTGCCAGGCAAGATGCAATTCTCTTGTTTGGTGATAGAAAGTACTCATTCTTAATCTAAATTATTGTGGGTTGAATATAACAATGGTTTTGAAATCCAGACCATTTAAAGAATCAAAAAAGGGAGAAGTTAAAGATTTTAGAAATCGAACCGAGGTTCAACTGAGGTTAGATTGTGATGATGTCATAGTGAATTAATAATTAACTAAAATATAAATAAATGAAATAAATTTAAAAAAAAACTGAGCAATCTTGATTAAAAAAATATATATATCTAAACAAAATAAAATTATTCTCAAAAAATTATAAGAAAATTTATAAAAATAATAAAGCATAAAAAAACATTGAAAGTTATTGTGAGGGGTCCGAGGACCGAGGAGGATTGGATTAAAGACCAGATTGCCTAACTCACACCCGAGGAGATAAACGCATTTTGAGGATTTCACCCATCCGAGAATGGAAGCGTAATCAAAGCAATGGGCCTCTTATAATGTTCTAGGATGAGGAGAAGAGGTAGCGGCAGATCAGGGAAGAGAAGAGGAAGTTTCCTGGAAGGAACAATTTCCTCATCCGCATTGAATGCCCTGCACCAACCTTATCAGCTGTGTTAATGAGGAAAGGACCCATGAATAGTAAAAGTATAGTTACCAGCCCTTTCTACCACGTTCAGCAGAATGTTGATAGGACAAGTATCCATAGGAACGCCTAGAGGCATACAGATGGAAGGATAGGATGCAAATAAGAGGGATATAAAATGAGGGGGGGTCTCCCCAAAAGGGGGGAGGACGTTCTGGGTGAGAAAAGAGAGAAAAAGAGAAAGTGAATAGTGATTTGTTTGGCGCATAATTCCATCTTCATATATAAGAACTAGGGGTGTCCAGGCAGACCCGGAACTCGACCAACCCGCCCAACCTGGCAGACCCGACCCAAAAACCGACCGACCCGACGCCTATGACGGTCGGCAGCAGGTCTCTGCCCTTAAAACCCGAGACCGGCGGGTCGGTTGACGGGTTTGAGCATGAAAAACCGATTTCAACCAACCCGACCGGGAAACACATCGAAAAAGGGTTACTATCTGTTCTCCGCCGATTTTACACTGAAATCTCGCCGGATCTCTTCGAGATCTAGTCTGATCTCGTTGAGATCTGCCGAGATCTCTTCAAGATCCAGCCTAATCTCATTGAGATCCGCCAAGATCTCTTTGAGATCCGGTCAGATCCAGCAAAAACCAGAGATTTCAATGAATCCGGCAACGATTTTGAGCATAAATAAAATCCGGCGATGATTTTTGCAAAACCGGCGACGATATCTGCAAAATCTAGAGATGATTTTGAGCATAAATAAAATCCTGCGACGATTTCTGCAAAATCCGAAATTGACTGATACCTGACCGGCGAACAGCTGGCATCCGACCACCCGAACCGCTGCCGTCGGCGGGTCGGCGGCGAGTCTAGATTTAGGGGACCCGATCTGGTTGGGTCGGTTCCAAGTTGGGCACAAACCCGACCCAGACCGACCCGTGGACAGGCCTAATAAGAACTAACCCTCGAACCTACCCGAGGAAAAATTTCTTCCTTATTATCAACTTATGTTATGCCTTTCGGTTATCCTAGGCCTTTCGGTCCTTAAGTTAAACTTAGAGTAGAATTGCACTTGAATTATTTGCCCATTCTCTTAATAAATTTTATTGTTGGGCTCAATTTGAAGGACAAGGCATTACCGTTTTTGAGTGGGCTTGGGCCTTTATTTTTAGAGCACCTACAATTATATTTGATTATTTAAGAATAAAACTATGAAAATGAATATATTTGAAGGATTTTAATTATAATTATTTCAATATATTCCCCCTTCTGATATGGCTAATAAAAATAAATGATATAATAAAATATTATTAATATTGATTATAATATAGATATATAGCAATGAAAGTTTAAATTATTCTTATGGCATTCTTTTAAATATACTTCATATATGTTAGTTTGCCACAAGGAGCATAAATAACCAGCTATGGCGCAGTGGCATAGTGGTTGAACCATGATTGGTTCTGTTGAACTATCCAGTCTAATTGAGTTCATTTCAATCCAATTCCTTGTTTGCCCGATTGGACCGCCCAATCCAATTCAGTCCGGTTCGAATTTCAAAACTATGAATATAACTTGCTTTTTTTTATCATTCATCAATGCATCACCTTTCAAACCTAAAAAGGTAAGCAGTAGAGAAGAGTAATGCTACATACTTAACATTAACATCTTTCACATAAATTGAGAGGCAAAGTTTAGTTACAAAATTGGTTGTAGTCTTAAGTTACAACCTTATTCAATATCTTTTTACTGGTGGTGAATTTTAACAAATCCACCATTGGATTACATCTTTTTTTAATATCCTCCATACTTGCAAAATTTATAGAAAATTAAAAATCAATAGCTATGTCATCAATAAGTTGTTTAAATTGTAAATTTTTGTAGTTTAAAATTATGTATAAAATATAAACTTATAGATTATATAATAAATAATATAAACTTATAGATTATATAATAAATAATATACGATTGACACAAAATTTGACATGTGTATTAAGAGCGTAAAGAACATGTAATTTAACGATTATATTTTCAAAATATATAGTAATGTTTATTTTATTGAGTAAGGTTATAACCTAAGGCTACAACCAATTTTGTCCTAAATTAAGTTGACATGATTTTTATTGGCTCTCGTTAATTTGGGTTCAATACTAACATTACTTTATTAGTTACTATTCACAACTTGTCACCTTAGCAGTTGTGAAATATTTTATAAGAATGATTGTAACTCAAGACCTATTAAATGGATAAAGTAATGTTACGTACACAAAATTCGAGGGACAACATACTTGATGTAATTATAGATTTTCCTTTTGCTAAATTGAGCTAATTACAGCTTAGTGAGTTTGCTAATCTTGTTAAGCTATCTCTTTATTTATCCAAATTGATATAATTACAGCTAAGCGGGTTTGCTAATCTTGCTAAGCTATCTCTTTAAACATTCAAAATTGATATAATTACAGCTTAGTGAGTTTGCTAATCTTGATAAGCTATCTCTTTATATATTAACTTTTTTTTTGAGAAATTCT
Source organism: Quercus gilva (assembly GCA_023621385.1). Lineage (NCBI taxonomy): Eukaryota > Viridiplantae > Streptophyta > Magnoliopsida > Fagales > Fagaceae > Quercus > Quercus gilva. The sequence goes on along the minus strand of CM042484.1, from coordinate 15,561,713 downwards.
TTATATATTAACTAAACATATTTGTTTGAAGTTATTTTCTGTCAAAACAAATAGAACACAAGTTGTTGACATTCATGTCATTTCACTGTTGACCGATAGCTTTTGTGATGTAATATTGTAGGGTAAAATATAGGGTTTTATTTTTAACATCTATCAAATTTGTATATTTTAGTATAATTTTTTGTAATTTTAGGATTTATGATTCTATCTCATTGCTTGTAGGTGTTTTTAAACGTTTCACAGTTAAATTAGATTCATTTTTTGGTACTGTATCAATTATGATGGGTTTAAGAAGATTTTTAGTTGTAAATTTGCTATTTTTTGGGGAGAATTTAAATATAATTTGCAAGCTGTAAAATAAAATAAAAAATAAAAAAATCAATAAAATAAAGATTTTCTATTCTTCTAGTGGATGCTAGTTGCTACAAGCCTACAACAATGCTACTCCTACCTAATTTGATGCTGATGCCTTCATGATCCAGGATTCCATTTTCTTCCGCTAGATGAATTAGGTTTATGGGATAGTTCATAGTTGGTATTGATTGGTCTTGCACTTTGTCGTAATGTTATTCTTTGATTTCCCAAAAGGACAAAGCTGATTCCATGCAACTATGCAAGTGGTGGGTAAGTGGGTTGAATTTTCAATTTCCAACATTCATCATGTTGTGTGTTAATTGGAAGTAAGCTTGTATCTCCTAGCGTAGGATAATATTATAATGCTCCCACTATAGAAATAGTTATTGATGTTTAAATTTCCTTACTCTAACTATTAATTATTAAAAAAAATATATAATTAATAAGCTGAAACGAACTTAAACAAAAATCCATTTTTCTCACAGTTTAGTTATCCAAGAATTTGCTCGAATTTAGATTATCAAATTCCATGTATTAAACTCATGCGAAAATATCAATATTTTTCATGCGAATATTGATATTTTTAGTTCTGAATATTCATTTTTTATTTGTTATAAAAGCAAATCAATTCGATAACTAGGCCTTAGGCCCTAAACAAAAGTTTATGGTTCTGCCCCTTATATGATATCAAGAGACAAATAAATTTGTTGATGTAATTTGGCAAATTTAGGAACTAAAATTATGCTTTCTCAAACTTTTTGTTTGTACTGGACTTGCCCCTCATCATCCATGTATGTATTTATAGGAAGTACTCCAAGGGTTACCTTCTCCTAAACTAGTTTAATATGTAATATATATTTTTTAATATGCTATTAAAAAAAGTAATATATTATTTACTCTTAATTAATGTGTCTTCTCCTTTTAAAATATTATCCATTAAAGCATTTGCAACCATTTATAATATGATTTTTTTTTTTTAAAGAATCAATTATATATGTGAAGTTATTCATATTATCCTTTTTATTTTTTTCTGTAGTGGGTTGGGACAAATACAGTCAACCTTTAACGTGCGAACTCTAATGTCGAATATATCCTCTGACTCTCGGGAAAAAGAGTCAGTTCAATCTAACAGTAACTGGTTAGCTGTTTCTGCTTGCTTCCATGGCATCTCTCTCACCTCTCCCCAAAATTTTCTCCCAAAACCCACATGTTCATGCAAATCTCCATGATCATTTGCATAATCCCAACGTAATATACCGAAACCTTTCATTTTCTGGGATTGGATTTCGGTGTTCTCAACATGCATCGCTCGGAGAAACGAGAATTGTGGGAAAAAGTTCTAATCAAACTGAAGTTATGGTTGGTGAGTTTTCCACTTCTCTTTATTCATTCATATATAATGGAGTAAGGACTCCCACTGATTCATGGCTTAGCTATAGTTTCTGTTATTAACTTGATTTGATTCGTAAACTTTGAAAGGGCAAATACGGATAGCTATGTATGTGTGCCAAGCTTGCATGTAATGCCTTTGGTTTAATTACACACTGATGCGACCTTGACTTTTGTTATGGCAGATTCTGCTACTCAAGTTTTTGATGTTCCACTCTTGTCTTGCTCAGAGGTTAATTTCTTAGTCTCTTCTTTTAAATTAGCTATTGCAATGGATTGGTTTATGCATTTTTTTTTTTTTTAAATTGAGTTATGCCAAAGTTGAGTCTTTGGGTTTCTAGACCATACTTCAGAAATTAGTAGAATTACTGTTTCATTGAGTAATGATTTGTTCCATCTGGACATTTATTAAGGCTATTGAAAGGCTAAAAACAAACCGAGAAACTCAAAATGTCAAGCAGCCGTTTCTGGCCATGTACTCCAGCGTTTTTGGTGGAATAACAACGGATCCTGCAGCTATGGTGATCCCCATTGATGATCACATGGTCCACAGAGGCCATGGTGTTTTTGATACTGCAGCCATAATGGACGGGTTAGTAATTTCGGCCACATAAGAAAGAGATTTTGTTTTTTGAACTTTAGAAGTACATGTTATGCTCTTCTTCACGCACACACGCACATATATCATACCAAGACCTCTAAATGGTTTATATACAGATATAGCATATTATGAATATATATCATATTGATAACTTTTATAGAATTAGAATTGGTCTTAATCAATTGTGGACTTGGAACTATTACAACTCTTTCTCGGATAAAGCAGAATCAAATTGTAACTTATGCATGTTATTTGAAAAGCAAAAACGATTACTTGTACATAGTGAATCATATGACAAACTTTGTTGGTAGCAGAAGAAAACGGCTAATATGCATTTTCTGGTTTAAGTCTTAGATCAGATCAATACTTCAATTCTATGTAAATACTTTAGTTTTAACCTGGTCTTTTCTAAAGCTAATTATCAACAAAGCTCCTAATTTTATGTTTGCTTTTAACCCCAGATTCCTCTATGAGTTGGACCAACACCTTGACCGAATTTTAAAGTCTGCATCTTTGGCTAAAATTAAGCTCCCATTTGATCGGGAGAGCATAAGAAGAATACTGATACAAACTGTGAGTGCCTCCAAGTGTAGAACAGGATCACTGAGATACTGGCTCTCAGTAGGACCTGGTGATTTCCAGCTCTCCTCATCTGGCTGCCATCAACCAGCTCTTTACGCTGTTGTCATTCAAAGTGAATCACCATTTGATTCAAAGGGCATTAGAGTAATAACTTCATCAGTCCCAATAAAACCCCCTCAATTTGCTACCATGAAAAGTGTGAATTACCTTCCAAATGTGCTTTCAAAGATGGAGGCAGAAGAAAATGGTGCATATGCAGCTATTTGGCTGGATAGTGATGGGTTCATTGCTGAAGGGCCTAACATGAATGTGGCATTTGTTACAAAGGACAAGGAACTTCTTATGCCTAAGTTTGACAAAATTCTAAGTGGGTGCACAGCTAAGAGAGTTTTGACTCTTGCGGGAGAACTGGTTAGAAAGGGTGAGCTTCGGAGAATAGAAATGAGAAATGTGACTGTGGAGGAAGGGAAGAAAGCTGATGAGATGATGCTTATTGGCAGTGGGGTTCTTGTTCGGCCTGTAGTGCAGTGGGATGATCAGATCATTGGTGATGGTAAGAACTTTTCTGCAATGTACTCACTGTGAACCCCCTAGAAACAATAATTTGTTTAGTTACACTTAAGGTTTCTTGTAGAATCAACATGGCATTATTTACTGTTTTGCTTAAAAAAAATACATGACATTATTTACCGAGTTGACTTAGTTATATATACATGATTGGAACCACAACATTAGATTGATTAATGCTAGTCATGCTTAAAGGATGCATTATATTTCCTCTGGTATGTGGTTTATGATGAGATTTTTGAACTTATAAGTGTTGCGAGAAGCATTAGTTCCTCCCATAAAGAGCTCTAGGAAGCATCATTCAGCAGGTACAGCTCATTTGGCATCATTCAGAGCAGGTGGAGCTTATAATTTGAACATTTTTTCTTAAACAATAAGTCTATAGGCACTGAAAACTTCACAGAAATTTCCCACCCTTCCTCTTTCCTTTGTGTTGTAATGGACCTAAATGAGGTGAGGGGCAACTATACATGAGAGAGTGAAATATTTAGTGCCAGTAGCATAGCTGTTTTTTTAAAGAAGTGTTATTCATGTTTTAGTTGCTTCTCTATGCAATACATTGTAACATTGATTCAGAAATATCAAAAGTAATGCATTATCTATCATTCCATGGCCCTTGAAAATCATTCATCCTTCCTTGAAATGGAATATCCCCACTCTTTAAATTGTTGAGTTGAAATCATGTTTGCTTATAAAGCTTCAAAAGTTGCAATTTTTGTTTCTTTTTAGGCAAAGAAGGTCCTGTGGCTCTCAGTCTCCTAAATCTCATTTTTGAGGACATGAAATCAGGCCCCCCTACAGTCCGAGTTCTTGTTCCTTATTAAGCTTGCTTAATTGGTGTTGCATGATCAGAGCTCTGAATGCTGGAATTCCTCTAATTGTAGATCACTCCATGGTTGTGATCTTCCTTTGTGACAAATAAGTGCTTTGAGCTCTTGACGTATTGCCCATTATCTATCTTTAGTACTGATGGCCGGTGATGTCAGATTTGAGATAGCTTATTTCTTTGGTCTTGTATCAATGACAAGAATAACAGTACTCTTCATGTGTGTTTATAAGCTTCTAGGGGGTACAGCTATATATTTTGCTTTTTTATTTTTCTCAGTGTAACAGGTTAGTATGAACGCATAGTGCAATGTTAAAATTTTTTCCCTCCCTCTAAAATGCCCCCTTAAAAATTCATCTCAGGTGCTGTAATTGCTTGAATTTTGCAATCTGAGCAATGAAGGAGTTCGTGGGTAATTTTGTTGTTAAACTTTTAAGAAAATGTTTGTTAATCATAGTCATAAATTCAAATCTTATCTCATATATATAATGTTATCTAAGATTTATTGCCATCTACAATAGTATACACAAACTAAAAAAATTAAACCGTCCTGGCATGAAATAGGAGATCATAGATACAATCAAGAATTCATATAAAATGCAAAAGCTCTTGTAGCTGAATTGGCACCTCCTTATGCACAAAGTGCTTGGGGGTCTAGGAGAGAAAGGTTCGAGCTGTAAAGTTAGCAACATGTTGAAATTATCTCTCAAAAAAAAAAAAATCATATAAAATTCAAATAATTGCAGAGATTAGGCTCTAATCTAGATGTTAAAAGGAAATGCCAGATAATTAGATAAATTGTTAGTATACTTTTGTATAGGAATAACTAAATATATGGAAGTTCAAACTACGAGCCATGGAAGAAACAGACACATGTTTCGTGCTCATGTCGATTATAAAAAAGCTAGTGGAGGCAGGAGCATCCATCTAGTGTTAAATATGCTGGGTAGTTGTTTCCTAAGCCGCTGCTTTGCAAAAGCTGATGCGTACTTGTTTTCTTCTTACCTTTTCGCATACGAAAAAGATATTCCAATTCACATTTTATTAAGTGGGGTAGAATTATATAAAAAGCATCTTCTAGTTCTCACAATGGCTTATATATATAGTTTAGCAAAAATGGCTTATATATATATATAGCATGGTGGTGTTGAAACACTCACTCTATACTTCAAAACCAAACAATGTTTTCTCTATTCTCCCCTAATTATCAAACTATTAAAAAAAATTACTAATTAATTAATAATAAACACTATGTTCATTATTGATTGAATTTCCATTTATTTTAATAGAAAATTCAAAGTTCTATCAGACATATTTAAGAAACAAATATTGTTTTTTTAGTTATATTTAACAAAAATCATAATGCATGGAATGAGGTAACTACTTACTACTAATAAATTCGAGGGGGCATTACTCAGTTTAGAAGTTTAGGAGGACATTACAACTACACGATAGTAGGAGGAAAAATGCCTCTAACCCTATAAAAAGGTTTAATATTGTAACTTTCCATCCTATACCATGGAGGCATTTGTAGTGTGAACTATAAATTTCAAAATTTGTAATCAACATCCTAATTTTAGAATAATTTGTGATATCCTTCAAGGCTCCAACCATTCAAGTAATAGTCTAATGGTAATAATATCCATTTGGGAGTTCATAAGAGAATGGAATGGAATGATCATAAGGGAATGAAAATGAATGGAATGGAATGGAATATATTTAAGTAAAGGAAAAGAATGGAAAAGAATGAAATAAAATAGAATTAAGTAACCTTGATTGGATGTTTTAAAATAAAGGAATAGAAATGAATGAAAATGAATAGAATGTAAGTAATCTTGTTTGGAAGTAATATGAAGGGAATGAAATGGAATCATTTTATGACAATACTATTATTAGACCCCTATTTTAAAATAAATGATTGAATATTTAGGGGTGTAGGGATAAGGGCCCAAATTCATATATTGGGCTTTGGGCCTTAGCCGAGGACCTTGGTTTGTTCGAGGACGGATAAATCGTGGTAAGGGTGTCAAACTTAGAATCTCATAAGTGAAATACAAGCAGAAAGGTTGAGAAAGTTGGTTCGAGGAGAATTATCTCCTCGGATCAGCAGAGCACGAATCAAGTACATGCCTTAACACTTAAAGCAACCTTCTAAGAAGATCTACTAATGGAGACAAGAGCTATAAACGTACAAAAGGGATGGGAGCTCAGAGGAATCTAAGGGAAAGCTGCTATCACTGCATTTAATGCACTACAACTACTTTTCTGGCTGCATTTATGTGGATGAAGACCCCTGAATAGTGCTGCCTTGGCTACCACAACTCACAGAAAGCAAGAATGGTTGTTTGATGGGACAGGCACTTAAGTGGTGGTTTGGATGATCAACAAATGGAATGACAAGATCACCAGGAGGGAGATATATAATGTAAGGGACCCCTGAAGGAATGGGAATCAGAAAATCGAGAAAGAAACACTATAGCAATCTAGAACCAAACTTATAATAATGCTTCAAAAGCAATATAAAAGAATCAGTTTCCTCAGAGTTGGTAGATGACGTTTTTTTTAGAGAACGTCTATAATCTTTCTTCCTTTGTCTTCAAAATCCATTGACTTGTTGCCTAATTCACTAAAACCCAGTTGTCCAACTCATTCTCAACAAATTTATTGTTTTGGGTTTTTTGGGCTTGAGTCTATACACCATTTGGGTTAGGAGTTCAAATTGGGTTTATACAAGGGGTATTTTGAGAGTTTTAGGAAAAAAATCATTAAATCTGATTTCATTCATTCCCATTCCTCCTAATTTTTGGAGGAAAGAAAATTTGAGGTTTTAAGAGAACAGAAAGGAATGCATGTTCCCTTCTACCCATTTTATTTCCTTCTACTTAAATTCTCAAATAAGGAAATGAGCTTTCCATTCTTCTATTAAAACTCCCAAATAAGGGAATGAAAGAATATTCTATAAAATTATTATTTTCATTCATTTTCATTCCATTCCATTTCATTCCCTCCTTCCAAACGAGGCCTTGGTGCCTCATATTTGTGATTTGAACTCCATCTCTCCTCTCTTCCCTTCAATATCTACATTTTTAAAAAGGTATTGCACATTACAAATGTTTTTATGGTCTGTGGAGGGTGGACATTTTTAGTACTCTCATAATTTAAGCTTTTAAGAGTTCCCGCCAAACTATCAGTTCTTACACCAATTAAGGGGAAATTATTGTGTACTCTTAAAGTACCATAAATGCGTATTTCCTCTTCTCACGTGAATGGTAAGTCTCACTAATTCATGTGAGAGAAGGGAGTACTTATTTATAGTACTCCGGGAGTACCTAATAATTTTCTCTAATTAAGAGTTGTTAATAATTATGAGTTAACCATCTATTCCTTCATTATCCGGTTGCTTTGGAGTTGTGGGATATGGTTTTTGGTTTATTTGGAGTTTGTTGGGTTTTGTTGAGCTTTTTGCTTGATGGTAAGGTCGATTTGGTCGCCATCGCAATGGAGATATATGGATGGTTGTTTCTCATTATTTGATGTGGTGTATTTGGAAGGAAAGAAATAGTAGGTGTTTTAAAGACAATGAGCGTTCTATGCCTGATCTCAAGCTTCTTTTTTTCAGAACCTTATTGGACTAATTCTCCGTGCCCTGCATACTTCCTATGTTCTTAGGTGTCTCTCTCTTTTCGTTATTAATAAATCCTTTTTATTTATAAAAAAGAAAAAGAAAAAAGAGTTGTACTGCACTTTTTTTTTTTTTGAATGTATAAAAACATCATTTATTGAGAGTATTGAATGCCATATAAGCTATGCTATAAGGGCACTCAATTAAAAAAAAAAAAAGCCTTCATTTAATAAAAGATGATACATGTAAACATAAGGTAGTTTAATAGTGACCGTATATATTTTTGTGAAGCTTACATTGGAGGTGGAAATCCTTTAATTGACATTGAGCTTAAAAAAATAAGGAACGTTAGAAAGTCTATAAACACAAACTTTTGCATTTATTTGTAAATAGTAAGACATGATATATGGTCTAAATTTATAAATGATTTGTTTAGATGACAAATTATTATTTGTAATTTGTTGATAAATAAAAATAGTCAATTTCTTCGTTATATATTAGTTATGACTTTTCACTAAACAAAATTAGTTAATCTAGTTTGATAAATTAATAAATGAACATGATTTTATGTAGTTAACTCTAATAGTGTAATCTAAATTATAATTTTTTTTGAAAGGATAAATTATAATTTTTATATAGAAAGAAGTCAAATGAAACTTTGATTGAAAATAAAGTAAGTAATGTCATGCATTATAAGACAAAAGATATCCCGAGGAACCTCTTCTAACCATGCTCAATTGTAATCTCGATTGTCATGCATAATGCACTACAAGAGAAAAAGTAAGTAATCTCAATTGTAATTTAGTTTTTAATTTTAATTATTAGTATAGGTTTTTAAATGAGTAAAATAAACCCGTTAGAGCGTTTTTCTCTATACTTAAAATGAATAAATTAATCAAATAACAATGAGAAGAAAATGAATCAAGTTTAAACTCATATTATAGTTTAATATTGGTTGAGCTTGTATTTAAAATAAAATTTATACTTTTAATATTTGACTTGATTGAGTTCACACCTTACTTTAAATAGTATTTTTTTTAGCTATAGGTCACAAAAAAAAGTCTATGGACACACACTTTGTTACACTCATTTGAAGATGGTCCAATATTTTAGTCACAAGTTAACAATAAGAGTGATTCTAGTGTCATATAAAATGCCCCAATTTTTATTACAATTATCCTGCGTATCAAGTTATGATTGTGTACTTGTCATTTTCATATGAACCCATCATTTTTTTTTTCTATTACTCACAGCTTGACACATGAATAATTGTGACACAAATTGTGCCATTTTATGTGATTTTAAAATTTTTGTAACAAACATAGATGCAAGCTGTAATAAAGTATGTGATAAGGTGCGTGTCTTTAGAAGAGTTTGATAAGTCATATAAACTTTTACAAAATATTTTACAACTGTAAATATGGTAAAAAGTAGTAAATGAGATAATAAAGTGACGTAAATTGTTGACTAAAAATGAAAGAGAAATGATATGTCTATAACAATTTTACAACAAATTTTAAGTGGCAACTTGTTACTGGTTGTTATTATTGGGTTAAAAAAGTAATTTCAGTGCTAAATTCAAATTTGAACCAATAATAACTAACTACCTATGATTTATTATATAAATATTATAAAAATATTGTAAAGGTAGCACAAAATGAAATATATTATTGGTCAACTGTTTTTTTAGATACACAGTTGCACGGGATAATATCTCGAAACTAAAAAGTGGGCCAGTGGCAAGCCTAACGAGGTGGGGCCACATAAAAACGCGAGGGAACTACAGTCAGCACCACTGGATGAAAATGGTCGGCTTTGAGAAGTAATACACTTCAGAACGGCACGCGTGAGCTGTGACTGTTGCAAACACGTGGCCCATTATGACTGGTCCATCATTTTAAAAACAAGTTAAATTTTACCTCTGAAAAACCAAAAACCCAAATGATAGAGAAAACAATTAACGAAAACTAAACCCAACAAAAAAAAAAAAAAAAAAAAAAAAACCAAACAAAAAAAGGTTTTCCTCAACAGAAAAGTAGGGATCTCGAGAAGAGAGAGAGAGAGAGTTTTTTGAAACAGAATAGTTAGAGAGAGAAGAAGGGGAGAGAGAGAGAGTGAGTCGCCGGAATATTTTTGTGATAATCGGCGGAATTTGTGAGCGATCTTTGGCGGCGTTGAATTTAGCGGATCCGAGAATTTGAGCGGAGCGGAGATGGTGAATTCGATGGTGGATAGAGCGACGAGCGATATGCTGATCGGTCCAGATTGGGCGATGAACATCGAGATCTGCGATATGCTCAATCACGACCCTGGGTATGCCTTTTGCACTATCTACCTAATCTTCGTTTTCAATTTTTGTTTTTGTTTTTGTTTTTTTTTTTTGTGCTAGAATTCAGTATTTTCAATTATTCAAATTTCTCTATCTTTTGTGTTATTTTCGCAATTTTGAATTTTTGATGGATATTAGTTGGGGATGGTGTTTTAATTTGATCGAACAGTTACCTTTGGCTCAGGAATAAGAACAAAAAAAAGAAAAAGAAAAAAAGAATTGAATTCTTATTCTAAATTTTGAAAGTTGAGGGGTTCGTTGCTTTCATGCCTCTCAAACGGTTAATCAATAAGTTATTTTATTTTATTTTATTTTTTTTATGTTTTACATTGTGTGAAGCAAAAGAGAGTTGGATTATAGGTAATTGGGTATGTTGTGCCATAATTTGGATCTAGGAATATGAACTGGGTGGTTTAGCTGATGGGTTTAATAAAATTTTGTATCCATTTTGGGATAAAGTTTAGTTTGTGTTTGTATAATTTGGTGATTAGTGTATTTGTTCAATAAGAAAGGGGTTGGGGGAGAGGTTGTGGTTTAAATGGACCCACCAGGTATGTTTAATTTACTAATAAAAAAGATTTACAAACTTATGGGAGTTGTTATATATATATTTGAATGGAAAGGCACAGAAAGATAGGATTCGAATGAAGAAATTCGCTTAAAGATTGTAGTAACCCTTATTGATGAAAGGATGAGACAGAGTAGAGGAAAGCAATTAATGGGAAGAAAGAGTAGTTGATCAAGAATAAAGGAACGGAAAAAAGGTAGAGGAAGACCAAAAATCACATTAGTAGAAGTAATAATAAAGGACATGTCCATTAGAGAAGTAATAGAGAGTATGATTTCAGATAGAATATAATGAAGGAAAAGAATATATGTGGCTGACCCAAAATTTTTGGGACCAAGGCTTTGTTTGTTGTTGTTTAGTTAGTTGGGATAAAATGCAGCTCATGGTTGGTTATTTGTGATCATATAGCCAGTGGGGTCATTTAAACGATTAGGATTTCAATCATTTGAATGGTTTACAAACTTTTGGGAGTAGTTATATTTATATTTATTTGAATGGTTTGGTTATTTGGGATAAAATGCAGCTCATGTTTGATAATTTGTGATCATATAGCTGGTGGGTTCATTTGAATGATGAGGATTCCAATCATTTGAATGGTTTTAAAATTATTTTTCTATTAGGGAAAGTATGGATACGGTCATGATACTTTGTGTTCACTATCGTGAACATAGAGTTCTTGTTTCTTTATTAATAAATTTTTATTACCTATAAAAAAAAGTGTGGATATGGTCAATATAAACTTGTTTGTAAGAACTTAAGAATGCCATCATATGACTTCATCTTGTTGTTGTAATGCACTAATGGTTGGAAACGATGAATCGTATGAAGGTGGCATTTACATATATATATATATATAAATAAAGGTTGTACTTCTTCTGCTACATGTTGCCTGGTGGCTCCCTATAATGAAATAGGGTCCTACAAATCATTGGGCTACAAGGGGAACCACATGCTTGGTTTGCGTATTCATTGTTAATTCTAGCACTTGTGTTTGAGGGCGTAAATGGAGTTATATGTGTTGATATTCATTGTCTTTATCATTCAATTTTCCTAAGTTTAGAATTCTTATCTTTATCATATATTTTTAGGCAAGCAAAGGATGTTGTTAAAGGTATAAAGAAGCGCATTGGCAGTAAGAATCCAAAAGTTCAACTGCTCGCCTTAACAGTAAGTTCACAAAACTTGATATTGATACACATCTATGTGCGTGCACACACGCACACACACAGATTTGTATAAGTATATGAATTAAAAAAAAAATGTAAATATACTTATCAAAAAAAAAAAAAAATGTAAATACGGTTGATTTCTGTGACCTCTTTCCGCTTGTGTTAATTTCTATTTATGTAGAGGTATGTACTGTATACGTTATAAATTATGTAGAAAAATATTAGTTATATAAAGATGAGTGTGTGTATCCACTTTATAGTGTTTCTCTTCACATTTTGTTATTTTCGTTGGGAGACTACTTGGCAGAGCTTGTGGTCATATTATTTTCTCCATTGTTCAGGGTCAGTTATATATGGAAATTGAGAAGGGTTATGTGTGCTGTTTGAGGTTTTGAATGGGCCTTTGTTTTGTGTTGTATGCTGGACTTCTGGAGCATGGGGAACTCTTTTAGGATATATCAAGACATAAAGTTGGCATTTGGGGAAATGGATTTAGTTGGTATGGTGTGGATAAAGTTTAAGACAAGACTTACTTATCAAAAACAAAAACAAAAAAAGTTTCAGACAAGAGAGTCTGTTTAGACTGCTCTCTTCTATGGTGATTTTTTAGAGGGTAGTGGGTTATACTAGAGATTTTTTTTCTATAAATATTTTCTCAATGGAAGATGGTCCAAACATTTTGATGACTACAAACGGTTGATTTTTGGGAGAAATTTTCTTAGATTAATTTGCTTAACCTTGACACCGGTTTTATCATACACAAGATGATAATTGCAAAACTGTTGAACTGTTATCTTCACCTCAACCTTGACACCAGTTGAGGTGAAGATATTGCACATGCCTAGCTTGCTTAAAATGGTGTGAAAAACTTTACTTGATACTCCTTTAGTTAAGATGTCTGCTAGTTGCTTTCTTATCTTCACAAATGGAATACACATAATGTCATCATCTAGCTCCTCCTTGATTAAATGTCTGTCAATTTCAGTATGTGTATCCTGTCAATGGAATACAGGATTGTGAACAATATTAATAGTTGTCCTGTTGTCACAATACAATCACATAGGTTCTCGTGTGTTAAACCCCTGCTTTTTCGACATCATTTTCACCTAAAGAATACCATGAACAACTGCATGGAATTTTGTCTCTGCACTGGACATGGCTACAATGGCCACCTGTTCCTTACTTCCCCAAGTGACCAAATTCCCTCCAACAAAGGTCCAATACCCTGAGTTGGATCTCCTATCAGTAATTGAACCTACCCAGTCAGCATATGTATAGGATTATATTGATAAGTGATCATGATTAGAAAAGAGTAATCCTACCAGGAGCTGATTTCATATATCGAAGCATAGGAAGTCTTACTAATGGCAAAATCATAAATGTTGAGCCTTTTTAATTTAACTAAATCGGATCTATCAAACCTCTTCACTTTCACATGCAAAGACCACCAATCCTTCCTCCATCGCACATGCCCACCACTCCACAGCGCAGCCTTTACGTTGCCCCTCCACCTATTGTGTGATCCACTTAGTGCCTCTCTTGATCTCAGTTGGGGTCAATTTCAACGATTTAAAAAAAAAATTTATAAGTTTATAGAATAAGGGAAGTCTCAAAAAGAGAGCTTCCTGAATAATTACACACGAAAGTCCCAAAGATCTAAAAAATAAACTAACAAGTTACAAGATAACTGCTCCCTCCAAATCACCCACATGAGACAATGAGGAACCACATTACATATGATGCTATTACTATGCTTCCCATACAACCGATGCCTACAAATATAGACATCTAACCCCCTCTTCAACATCACCCAATAAACCACAAAATCCAATACTTGTCACACATTAAGACAACATACTACCACCAACCTAGCCCAAACTATTCTTTCACCATTCACAATGTCTTCCACTGTTTGCCTTGTTGGATTTGGAAAAATATTGAACTCCCATACTAAAATTTAACAAGAATAAAAAATAAAGTCAAGTAAATATGATTTTTATTTATTTTTTGATAAGTAAAAAGATGTATATTAAAAGAGCTACCTCAAGAAATCAAAAGGTAGAGCAAGGAGTACAAAGAAGGAAACAAACAACAAGAAAAACAACAAAACAAACAATAGCCAACATAAAAACTAAGTACAAAGCAGAGAATTAAGGAACAAAGGGAGAGAGTCACTAGAGGTGATTCCCCAAGCCCTAGTCCAATCAAAGAGAGAACCACTAAAGAAAGCAAGCAACTGATTATCGGATTTGTCCGTATCTTCAAAGGTTCGCCAGTTCCGCTCCCTCCAGATACACCACATCAGACACAGAGGAGCTAAATTCCAAATTCTAGAAGAATGCTTCCCAAACCAATTCCACCAACCAAAAAGCATATCTGCAACCGATCTTGGCAGAACCCAAGAGATCCTAAAAGTTCTAAAAACCAAGCTCCACAGCAAATAAGCTTTTTCACAATGAAGAAGCAGATGATTCACTGTCTCCCCATTGCTACGACACATAATGCACCGATCAACAAAAACCACTCCTCTACGCCTCAGAATGTCTCCTGTGAGAATCTTCTCCCAAGTTGCAGTCCAAACAAAGAAAGAGACGCGTGGAGGAGCCTTAACCTTCCGGATACCTTTCCAAGGAAAGATAATAGGCAAAGGACAACGAAGCTTGTTGTAGAAAGAGCGGATGTCAAAATCCCCTTTCTTTGTCAACATCCACCTCATACGGTCTCCAAGCTCAGATCGAGGCAAATTAGAGCTCAAGGTACTGAGGAATTCATCCACCTCACCCATCTCCCAATCATTAGGATCTCTTAACAGACGAACATTCCAGCTTCTCTGAGCCTCCATCCCCAACCTTTCGAGAGACAAGGCCACCGAAGCCTCTCTATTAGCAGCAATCCCATACACCAATGGGAAGGATCGATGGAGAGAGAAGTCCCCACACCACCTATCTGTCCAAAACTTCACTCTATCCCCCACCCCTACTTCAAACTGGATGCATTTACTAAACACCTCCCAACCTTTTCGAATACTTCTCCATAAACCACACCCATATGCACCCCTACCCAACTTAGAAGACCAACCCCCCCACTCTTCCCCAAACTTCGAAACTACAACCCTCCTCCAAAGACGGTTCTCCTCCACCCCAAACCGCCATAACCATTTTCCTAATAAGGCTTTGTTGAAAGTGGTTATTTTCCTTACACCCAAACCACCATTCACCTTAGGAGCACACACCTTATCCCACCCCACCAAGTGAGCCTTCGACTCCCCCCACAAGAAATCCCTTTGCATCTTCTCAATCTTATTCGCCACATGCGAAGGGATGGTAAAAAGAGACAAATAATAAGTAGGAAGGCTAGAAAGCGTACTCTTAAGTAACGTCAGTCTTCCGCCTTTCGATAAATACAGCTTTTTCCACCCAGCCAGGTTCCGCTTAAATTTCTCCAAAATAGGGTTCCAAATAGAGGGAGACTTATAAGGAGCCCCTAGCGGCATACCTAAATAGGTCATAGGCAAAGTCCCAATCCTGCAACCCAGAATCTCTGCCAAGGCATGCACATTATTAACCTCTCCTATTGGAACCATCTCGCTTTTCAGAACATTAACCTTCAAACCTGTCACAGCCTGAAAACAGAGGAGAAGCATCCGAATATGAAGGATCTGCTCCTCTTCCGCATAAATAAATATGATTTTTATTTGTCAGAATAAAAAATTAATGATAATATTGCAATTATTAAGCATAGGCTAAATAAATTTTATATTGTCTAATAAAAGGACAAATTTGGCAAGCTCGCTAAATTGATTAAAGTGGAGATCCCTTGGTGTATATTTTTTGCTGATGATATAGTTTTTAGACTTTTTGTGGATAAAACTAGACGTGGATCTAATTTCACATTAGAAACTTGGTGAGACATGTTAGAATCTAATGGCTTTCTGTTAATTAAGACTAAAAGAAAGTACATGGGATGTAAGTAAATGTAGAAACAAAGATGAAGGAGCCATAAGACTTGATGGTCGAGATACCAAAGAATGAGAGCTTTTGATAGCTTGGATCAATAATTCATAATGATAGAGAGATTAAAGAGGATGTGAATCATAAGATAAGAGTAAGGTAGATGAAGTGAAAAAATGCATAAAGAGTATTGTATGATCGTAGAATACCTATTAAGTTAAAGGTGCAATTTTATGAGATTGCTATATAACCAGTTATACTCTATGGTACGTAATGTTGGGCTGCTAATAAATGAGTGGAGTTGAAATGAGACTGTTAAGATGGATAAGTGGAAAAATACAAGGAAATATTTCATTCAAAGTGAGGGAAGTTGCTTAAAGATAGGGGCAACCCCTATTGATGAAAACATGAGAGTCGCTTGAGATAGTTTGATCACAAAGGAGAGTAAGTTGATTCATGTTGAGGGAACGAAAGAATGTAGAAGAAGATCAAAAATAATATTAATTGAAGTAGTAAAAAAGGACATGTCAATCAAGAAAGTAACAGAGAGTATGACTTCAAATAAAATGGAGTAATAGAAAAGAATTTATGTGCCTTACCTTGACTAGTCTGTTAAGGATCCATAATTGACTCTAAAATTTGGGACTAAGGTTTGGTTGTTGTTGTAATAAAGAGAGAAATCAGCACAAAGATTTATTTCCAAACAATTTATTAGTTTTTATTAGTTTTTGTTAGTTTAGAAATTGTTTTTAATTGTCATTGCCCAAACAAATTTTCAATTTTTTGTTTGTTTTTCAAAAAACAGTTTTAAAGTTTTTTTTTCCCAAATAAATTTATTAAAAGCAATAGGAAATAATTTCCTGTTCTCACCTTGAAAACATGTTTTTTAGAATAAAGAGTTGGAAATTGATCTGGTAAAGCACTATATCTTTTGTCATTTTTAACAACTTTGTCTTACAGAGGACCAACTGACTGGTGCTACATTTGTAAACCTCATGTGGAGTCATGGATTATCTTTTTTTACATTGTGTAATTGCGTGGAAGGTGTAGCAATTAGTTTTTTGTTTTTTTTTTTTTTGGGGGTAAGTTAGGTATTGCCAAAATTTGTGTTGCTCTTTTGGCTTCTTGGAAATGTAATTATGGAAAAGTTAAAAGAGGAGATTTGGAAGGTAGTTCCTTTGTGCCAAACGTGGAGCAGTTGGAGGGAAATGAATTTACACACTTTTGAGGGAAAATCTATCGGTGGTACAGCTCAAGGTTTTATGAGTGGACTTGCTACTAGTCAATTATATTTTTTGTTTCTTTGAATTCTAGATAATATGAATTTCAGACGTTAATTTCTTTGTATTCCCTTTTTCTTGTTGGTTCTTCCTTTGTATATTTCTTGTGCACTAGGGTTGCGCCCCGTTTTGCGCTTCTCTTTTTTATTTTATTTAAATGAAATTCGTTTACGTATACAAGAGTTTGGTTGCTGTGTTATAGCTATTGGAGACAGTCATAAAGAATTGTGGGGACATTGTTCATATGCATGTGGCAGAGAAAGATGTTCTTCACGAAATGGTGAAGATAGTAAAAAAGAAGGTAAGAATGTTTCTAGAATATTATAGTTGCAGCCAAATGTTGTTTTTATTATTAACTCTCAATTTGTATAATCTGTTCATAGTATTTCTGATTTATATTGTAGCCTGACTTCCATGTCAAAGAGAAAATATTGATCCTGATAGATACTTGGCAAGAAGCATTTGGAGGACCAAGGGCAAGATATCCACAATACTATGCTGCATACCAAGATTTGTTGGTACATCTACTTAATTTTTTCTCTTGAAGGTTTTCAGTCACAGAATTTTTACATAGTTAATAAGCAATGAGATAAGAATCTTTTATGCACTACTAAATGAGCATGAATGTGTCATTTCAGTTCCGTTACACTGTCATAGTGCTTATTCTCATAATTAGTTTTTAACATTCTCTGAGTCAAAGCACTTATTTGTTTCAGCGTGCTGGGGCGGTATTCCCTCAGAGATCTGAGAGGGCTGCGCCTGTATTCACACCTCCCCAAACACAACCTTTGACATCATATCCTCAGAATTTGCGCAATCCTGATAATCAGCTAGAGACAGCTGAGTCATCTGCAGATTCTGAGTTTCCAACCTTGAGGTACGTCCGTAGCTCTGTTATGTTGCTTGAATGGAAACTAACCTGACAATCATTTTGGTAGTCAACATATAAATTTATCTGGCTACTTGAGATGGTACTTCTCTATTAGTTGCCCATGATTGGATGATGGCAAGACTGTTATTTGATTTTTGAGTACATCTGAATGTGGGGCAGTACGTGTTTTACTTATCAATTTATATAGCCAGCATGTGATTTTCCTTGATTTTCGGGCCAAGTGTTCTATTCTGTCCTGTCCTTCGCTTGCAGATGAATTCAATAATTTCCCTCTCCCCCTGATTGAACTCAATATATTAATTGAGGATAAAATTGTGTTTCCTGGTCTCTCATCTTGTCCTTTGCATAGTTAGTGGTAGAATATCCTTCCACTACTCATTTAGTTCTCCAGCATTCAGGAACCGGAATTTAGATAAATTTGATCTGTTGGGTGCGATTAAAGGGGACTTGAAGTAACAAGATGCTGATGGTTTAAATATTTTTCCCTATGAAAGTGAACAGAGGGATGTTCTTTGGATCAGAAGATTTGTTTGGTCAATATAAGAATGAGCATAAACTAATTTTTTCCAGTGCTGATGAGTGCCTAACATTATATGCCCTTTTTAATCGTTTTTTATCAACTAATGTCATTTTTTTAAGGAAAATTCTTTTGTTAGCCTGACAGAAATTCAGAATGCACGTGGTATCATGGATGTCCTTGCAGAAATGCTAAGCGCAATAGAGCCAGCAAACAGAGAGGTATATTTGAAATGTGAAGAATATTGAAACTAAACTACCATTATCATGTGATCAATGCATCAGTAATATAGAGCTGAATGCTTAACAAATACACTATTATCTTCATCAAAACTGCACTGGTATAACTTGATTTGGATCATAATTTCTCTAGTTCATAATGTTACGCAATATTTTTGTGCATATATAAATTTCAAACAATTAACACCAAATCCTGGAAATATTTCTCACTTTTTTTAGTGCATATTACAATTCTCTTATCCAATTTCTGTTTGCATGCTGGAAAATATTCGTTCTAATTTGCAGGGGCTTAGGCAAGAGGTTGTTGTCGACTTGGTGGAACAGTGTCGTACATACAAGCAGAGAGTGGTGCACCTTGTTAACTCGACTTCGTAAGACCCTTCTGTTTACATTACTCAAGCTCTTTTATAAATAGATCCAGGCTTGGCTCTTCAGCCATTTTAGTAATGCTTGTAAAAGCCGCCCTTTATTCAGTTTTATTTCTTCTTCTTACCATGATGTATCGCATGTGGATGTTTTTTTATGTTATCATGTTGGTATTCTGATGTGTTGTCCCTTCCAGTGCCCTCAGTTTTTTTTTTTTTTTTGGGGGGGGGGGGGGGGTGTTTGGGGGGGTGGTTTCAGAGTGATGTTGGCATTTCTCTTGGATGTGCTTCTCTGTTTGTTTTTGACTGGATTTGTTAACACTGTAGTAAGTGCCTATGTTGGCTAATGGTGCCAATCCTGAACCTGGCTTAATGCCAGTTCATTGGGAAACAGTTCTCTTTGACACAATTAGTTAAATCTTTCAGCATGGTCTCTCTATAACATGCGTGCATATTGCACAAACATACACATACGTTGGTTGTGTGTGTTTGTGTTCAGCATCATCTACCAACTTTCACCAATGACATTATTTTTTTGAAAAGTCCTTTCTTTAGTGAGCAAATCCCACAACCCTGTGAAATGTTATGTGGATTTATATAGGTAATGTATTTGGTTATAACAATCATAATTTCATCTATCTCTTCAGGGATGAGTCACTGTTGTGTCAAGGACTATCGCTGAATGATGACTTGCAGCGAGTACTGGCCAAGCATGAAGCTATTGCATCAGGAACTTCTGTTCAAACGGAGAAAACCAAGCCTGAACCAGTTAGATCACTCGTTGATGTTGGTGGTCCTCTGGTTGATGCCGGAGATAATACTAAACAGCCTGACGGGAGGTAATAGGGCTTTCTTAAACTGTTTACATTCACTGCACTATCTATTGCAGTATAATAACTAAATCCACAGGTAAACTGTGTAATTATTGAGATTGACCTAATGTAAAAATCATCATATTTTATTACTTATAATTCTATTAGTTTTATTACATCAATTACAAAGAGATCTAATAAGAAATCTTTTAAGCAGGTATTCACTGCCTATGTTTTTTTTTCCATTGTTGACACTGCTAGGTTTAATGATTGGTTTTTACTTTTTATAAAAAAATTGAAGTTTTAAATTCCTTTTTACTTATTAAGAAAAAGGTTGTGAGTCACGTATTGTGCCCTTTAATAAATGAAATTGGTGTTCTAAATGCAGCACTATTTATAGATGTGAATCTTTGTCCTGCATCTTCTCTTGTCATTGTTGTTTTTAATGGAAGCATGTTGCTTGTTGGTCTTACATACATCTTGAAATTGATAAAGGGTCTCAGCTGGCCTGTAACTCCTGGGACTATCTGAAGTTCTAGATCTTTCTTTTTGCTAGTTCTTTTCCCATCCTTTGTTCTTCTTTTAGATTTTTTGTAGCGCAAATTGAACTAGGGTCTTGAGAAATTTTTAGTGAATTTCATCTACCAAGGATTTGTGGAATTCACATTTTTGCAAGTGCTTGGTTGAAAATTTCTGGCCATTGCACAAGGTAGGATTATATGCATCTTGCCTTCAAGTTCCACCTTTTGAGCCTACTTGTTTTTGGAATGTTTTGAATCAAAACTAAAGGTGCTTGAAATTGGAAGGGATTTTTGAGTTGTGTGTGTGTTGCAAACCTGATCTTTTCAGCATACAAACTGAGGACCTAATGGCCTTTCCCTCATATAAGCAAAGGGTTGAGCGGAAGGTCATGGTCATGGTCCTGTCAAGAGGGTCACATGAGTTTTATTTGCCTATAAAAGGAGAAGTTTTGATGAAATTTAGTACATTGATCAGATACCATCTGGTTATTTGAGCTGTAAGAGGCTAAGAGCTGGACTTTTATGCAGATCCACTTCAAGTGCCAGTGCAGGGGCACAGCCACTGAACCAGTTGTTGCTTCCTGCACCTCCCGTAACTAATGCTGCAGCTCCTTTAGCAAGGGTTGATCCCAAAATGGACCTGCTGAGTGGTGATGACTATAGTTCACCAAAGGCAGATAATTCACTTGCTCTTGTTCCTGTTGGGGTACAGCAGCCAAACACTCCTTTGTCTCAGCAGAATGCCCTTGTTCTTTTTGACATGTTTACAGATGGTAACACTCCAAATTCTGTCAATACTCAATCTGCCAATCTGGCTGGACAAAGCAATCATTTGGCTCATCAAATCCAACAGCAGCAGAATACTCAATCTCCCCAAGGTGGATTTTACTCAAATGGAAGTGCCCCAAGTGTTGGGTCGCCTCAGTATGAACAGTCAGTGTACATGCAAGGGGCTGGCTCAGCCTGGAATGGCCAGATTCCCCAGCAGCAGCAATCTCCTTCGTCAGCCTATGGTGCAGTTCTCACTTACATATTTGCTATTCTTTACTATAAATACATATTGCTTTTGACAGATCCTATTTAGCCACATTCTCCTATCTTGGCCAAAGCAGTCTTAGCATGCCACATCACCATCATGTCAAAAACTAGTTAATGTTTACAATAAATGCAGGATCCTTACATTTATGTTTTCAACAACTAGTATGCTGTGATGTGCTGGGCTCAAGTTGTCAGCTTTTGATCATGTAAATGCTTGGATTTGTGTGCTGAGAATGATGGACAGGAACTTAAATGCTTACTTTTGAACAGGTGCCCAAAGCAGTGGGTCATTTCCACCACCACCTTGGGAAGCTCAGCCAGCGGACAATGGTAGCCTTGTAGCTGCTGCTCAATACCCTCAACCGGTGCAAGCTGGTCAGGTGGTTGTCACTCATCCTCTGGGATCACAACCAATGAGG
Organism: Quercus gilva; assembly: GCA_023621385.1. Lineage (NCBI taxonomy): Eukaryota > Viridiplantae > Streptophyta > Magnoliopsida > Fagales > Fagaceae > Quercus > Quercus gilva. The sequence goes on along the minus strand of CM042484.1, from coordinate 15,539,673 downwards.
AATGATCAGGTGGTAGGTATGTATATCCAGCCAATTACAGGTGGCCATTTGTCGGCAATCAATGGCCAGGTTGCTCAGAGCCAGCAGTTGGGTTTGCACTCTCAGCCGATCCAGGGAGGGCCATATATGGGAATGGTTCCGCAGCCAATGCAACCCGCCCAGATGATGCCTACATATCCTCAACAGATGTATGGTAACCAATACGCGGGCTATGGCTATGGCTATGGCTATGGTCAGCAACAAGGGATGCAATACGTAGAGCAGGGAATGTATGGTTTATCTGTTAGTGACAACAATGGCTCGAGAAACTCTTACCAGGTTCCTACTTCATCTTATGTCACACCTAGCAAACCTTCTAAGCCAGAGGATAAGCTATTTGGGGACCTGGTTAATATGGCAAAAGTGAAACCAATGAAACCCACTCCTGGAACAGCCGGTAGTATGTGAAGTCCTGAAGATTTCGTGATTTTTTTTTCGTTCTTTTTTTTTTTTTTTCACCCCCCCCCCCCCCCCGCCCCCCGGTTTGCTAACTGGTTTCCTCGTCTTATTATTTTTTTCCTTTTAATTTTTCAATATATATAGTTTTTGCTTTTGACCCACATTTGTGTTGTTTATCTAGCATTGGAATCATGTATATTCCTTGTAGAGAAAAAAAAAAAAAACAAAAAAAAAAGAAGGATACCTCCCTTTGGATTAGGATGGCATAAACGATATTTGGACTTTATTTTCCTTCTATTAGTTGGAAGCATTCTTTCTTTTAGATACCTCCATTCGTTTTTTTCTTTTTTCATAGATGATGTCATTAAATTTTTCTCTTATCCTGGCTATTCCTGGGAACTTTTAATGCGCAATGAATTTGAGGGGATAAGAAGTAGGCTCAACTTCTATCTCTATTAGAATGGCGCACACAAGAGGGTCGTTAGGATACTGTGTATAGATTTTTGATGCAATAAACCTTCAATTACAATACGAATATTTTGTAAGCAAGCAGATATGAAGTTCACTCCAAATTCATATTTTATTCCCATTTGTTCTTATCTGAAGAAATTTTAATAAAGCCTTTGGATCTATGGCACATGTTTGTTTGGCTAGGTAATTAAATATAAGGTGAAAAGTAGCATGTCCATAGTTTATCGTTGTATCTATAGTCATTTGAAGAAAGTTTTGATTTCCTGTGCAGAGAGTTTGTTCTTCCACAATATTTAATGGTTTATATTTATGTTTGTTTAGAACCTTTCCCAGTCGAGAAGGTATACATTGGAATGCAATCATGCCCCTTCAAATTCAAGGCATGTGTTTGAAAAAAAAAATTCCCATTAATCTTAAAAGAGTTATTATTGCTTTTAATGATTTGAACCGTTGAAACATTTCTTTATGCCCATGATGTATTCATTAACATTTCTGCTCCATATCTAGCTCCGATCCGTCCAGGTTTAAATATATATATATATATATATATATTATGATCAGAAGTGATTTGGCCTAATATCAATTTACTTCTTCTTCTTCTTATTATTATTTTTTTTGAAAATTGATTTTATCAATAACGTGCCTAGGGATGGCTAAGGGTGAGGGAGGTCGGATAATGAATTAATGATTATCATCTTCGTCCTGTCCATCCCTCTGGTGAGGCAGATTGGGGCGGGATGGGTTGGGGCCTTGGAGTTATTTTATTTTTCCTAATAAGATGACTTTAATATTTATGAGAGAGAGATATATTTTTTTGGGGGTCATTTAAACTCACAAGCTATAAATTAATGCAAAAGGAAACAAAACAAAACAAAGAATATGGTAGAGCTCCCGCTCTGTTTGTTTTAGCATAAACGTTTTCTGGAAAATGGTTCATTTTCCAAAGAATATTTTTTAGAAAACTGTATCATTTTCCAATGTTTGGTAACAACCTTGAAAATAAGCTTGAGAATGTTTTCTAGTGTTTGGTATGCAAATTTTTATTTTTATTTTTTATATTTCTTGTGTAATTTAAAGCATGTGTATTATGTAAACCAAATAATGTAATCAATATAAATAAAATAAAATAAAAACCAAGAATGAATTTGGTTTTCATACTAAAATTTTGACAATAGATACAATTAAAATTAGTTGTCAAATTTTCATGATCTCTACCACTTATTCTGTTCATATATATGGACAGTAACGTCCATGCATACATACATATATATATATATATATATATATATCAACCATTTGTTTATATACATAAAATTGACATGGGATCTTTAATAAGTACAAATAACAATAACTTTTAATTGTCTGCTCTTTTTGCTGGTACACTAATTGTTTACTATGGTCAATCACAAGTCTTAATATTACTCGAAATTATGTATTTATATAATGTATCTACATAATATATTATCACTGCATAGTATCTGCATAATGTATCTACCAATAAATACAATTCTCCTAAACAATTATTATTTATTATATAACAATATTATTAATTTACCGTAAAGATTATCCTATGTAAAAGCAATTTAGAGCCATATAGGCACTATGTTTAAAATTTTTCATCTTTTACTTCATTCATTCTTTCTTCTTCTTTTTTATTTTTTATATTTTTTTAGCACTTTTATGTGCAAAAAAGAACTACCTGGAATCCATCAAATCAAAAATTTCTTAGAGAAAAAAATGAAATCAAGTTTGAAATTCAAAATAAAGAATTGAGATTTTGGTAGAGATGAATGAAAAAATTACCACTGCAAATATGTTCTCCTTTGCAAGTTAGTAGAGAGGAATGAAATAATTACTAAGCAATGAGGGGAAAAAAAAATTCTAATAAGAGAACTGTGTTATAAAGGGGAAGAGAAACATGGAGAGAGAGAGAGATAGAGATCTATGGAGAGGGGAGACCAGAGTTAGTGACAGTGAAGGTGTGAGAAAAGAAAAAGAAAAAGGAAGAGAGAAAGAGTAAGAGACCATACCGTGAGAGAGAGATTGTTTTCCAAAAATTTTTTAACAAGCCTTATTTTTATTAGAATTTTCTATTGACTAAAAATAGTTTTCTGTTGACCAGTTTTTTTTGTACTATTAAACACTAAAGAATGTGAAAAATTATCTTTACAGAAAGTTTTCTAGCAAAACAAACAGAGCGTCCGTTTTTAAGTTCGGCCAAATCCGAAGACTTGGAAAAATCCTCTCGATTGTCTTTGATGGGACGTGTAAGGGTGAGGCTACACGTTGTGCATAAACAAAAAGTTTCAATAAAGAAAGTGTAATGTGTAGGCTTAAGGGAAACCCAACATTCGGCCTAAAAAATAAAGAAGAAACCCAACACATTCATAATGTAAATGTCTTTTCATCCTAAGATTTTTTTTTATTTTTTAAAACTGGATAGTCATGAACTCTTTTATTAAACAAAATAACAATGCAAATACATCAAGGGTTCGGCTTGAGCCCATCTTTTTCCATAGCCCGAACTATACAGGTGGGAAGATCAAAGATCCACCGACCTTGACCGCCTATAAAACAAGGCCCAATAAGCCTAACAATGGGTCATGTTACAACTTACAACCTATGCACCCAAAAGAAATGAAACAACTATGTAACTGGTGAGCTATTTCTAACGTTCAATGTGCATTTGGCATTCCAGATTTTTTTACTATTTAACTTATTTTTGCTATAATTTGTAGGTTTTATTACATTTTTTGATACTATTTATAGGTCCCACTGTACTATTTCAACTACATTTTAACTTTATCTACAATATTTTCAGTAAAAAATTTTTAGTTTCAGTTAAATAAGCTGTTTCCAAACAAACACTCAATGTCATCAACCATCCAATGAAATCTTGTATCATCAAGTACAAAATCACAATCCAACTCCAACACTTCACGTTGAACTCAAAAAAAAAAAAAAAAGTCCCCCTCTATCCCAAACACATGCCCCCCCACACCTACAGCTTTGACACCAAGTCAAAATAATTTCTTGTTAATTTTGAGATCTTGAAAATTTTAAGTACTAGTGGCTTAATTCCGATATCTTAGAATTACACTGCTCGTGCTTAGAATTCCCAAATGGGAATGGGTTTAGAATTCTAAACTCATTTAATTTTAAGATTTTGAGAAAATAATTAATGAAAATTCTAAGCACTATTTATACAAGATCTTGAGATTTTGAACCACGAGGTTTTAATCTTGAGAAATGAGAATTCTAAGCATTAGGGTTTTGATTCGAAAAGTTTGGGAATTCCAAACACTAAGAGTTGAATCCCAAGATTTTGATTATTTTAATCTTTGAGGGGTTTGATTATGAGAAACAAGAATTTTAAACACTAAGGGGGCATTTGGTTCGTTGTGATATGCCCTTGATGTGATGCACAGTACAGTAATGTGACATTAAGTGTACGTTTGGCAAAAATTATTTTTGCTAACTTATTTTACTATTCAGCTTATTTTTGCTACAATTCATAGGTCCCATTGCACTTTTTGATACTATTCATGGATCTCACTGTACTATTTCAGCTAACTTTTACCTTTATTTACAGTACTTTCAGCAAAAAGTTTTCAGTTTTAGTAAAATAAGCGGATCCCAAACGGACTCTGTGTGTTTGGCATGGATTATTTTTGTCAACTTATTTTACTATTCAGCTTATTTTTGTTATTATTTATGGATCCCACTGCACTTTTTGCTACTATTCATCGGTCTCACTATACAATTTCAGCTAACTTTTACCTTTATCTACAATACTTTCAACAAAAATTTTTTAATTTTAGCAAAATAAACGGATCTCAAATGGATACTAATGTATTTGGTTCACTTAGGGGTGTTTGGTTCGCTTGTTGTATCATTAAGGTGTAATGCTACATTATTGTAATGTTAGATTATGGTATCACATTACAGCAATGTAACATTATCATGTTTGGTTGAAAATTTGCACTTCCATCACATCGTAATGTGTTATTTTCTTTATTTGATTGGTTTTTAATATTCCAAAAATATTTAACAAATTTTCAATAAACTTCCAAAAATACCCTTTTAAATAATTAAACAAAATTTTATTTCATTTTCTTCCCCTTTCTCACTAACCAAACAACTCAAGATACATAAAAATATTAAACAAATTTCTTGCACTTTTGCACATTTTCTCACCTACTAACTAGTTGAAATCCACCAAAAATAAGAAAAATATAGAAAAGCCCTAAAAAATCTAACCCTAAATCAGAGAAATATAGAGAAGTCTAACAAATCTAACACCAACAGAAGCCATACTAAATTTCACATAAAATAAGATATAGGATTCTTGAAGTCGATGGCTTGGGATCTAATATCTGAGATTGTCTCAAGCAAGGTAGCCACCACGAGTCGACGACCACCACAAAGCCACCTCCAACTCAAACGAGTCAGAGCCACCGCTTGCCTATGATCAACCCCTGGAGAGCAACCTGGACGTAGGCTATTACAAGGCACACTCATTAGCCACAATTTTTCCTCATTTTCCATCATTTTCTTGCCACCCAAACAGAGCATTACCAAACTCACCATCCATTTGTACAATAGATTCTTATTTCCACCATGAATAACGCCTTCATTGAAGAGCTTTGTGCTCAAAGAGAAACACAAAGAGTGAGGGAAAGAGAGAGGCTAGGCCGCTAGGGTTCCAAGAGAGAGAGGGGCTAGCATTTGAGTAGAGAGAAAAAGATGATGGCTAGGTTTGAAAATTTTCAGTTTATGATGAATATATTTTAGGGCAATATTGTAAATACAATTATTAGTATGGATAATTTTGTCAATTCAATAAATTAATATATCTCACCCATAGTTAATGTAAGATCACACCCATTTAAGAAGGTGATATGGCATGTTTTGTAATCTTACATTACCTTAACGTTAGAAAAAATAAAGACAACCAAACACCTTAATGTTACATTACCATAATGTGCAACATATTAAGGGCACATCACGGTATTTGAAACGCCCCCTTAATCACATCACTTTCTTAAATGAAGGTTGTAGAGACCTGGGGTCGGTAACCAAGACTGGCCCAGCATTATTGGGATTGGCCCAGTCTAGTAGCCGTAATATGTGGACATATAATCAGTACTTGGGGATAGCTATTAGTTGTTGAACTGGGCTCAGCCCGATGTCAACAAATGGGTTGAGGACGATCGAAAACTCACTAGTCAAATATGGGGTCGGTAGCCGAACACTATTAGTGCTATAGGGGAATCCGCTGCCGAATGCTATTTGGCATATGCTGCAAGTTTCAAGAGAATCTTCAGAATAGTCCAAGTTATGAGGGATTCTGGGCAGAAGTGGGGACCATGTGGGATAAGGTAGAGAAGTAATCATTTGGGTCCCCACTAAGGGGAGACTATAAAAAGGAAGGGAGGAAGAGTGAAAGAGGGGTTGGCAAACACAGAGAAGGGTGTGAGATAATGAGAATATATATATAAAAATAAAAAATAAAAAAAAAGAAAAAAAAGAGAGGAGAAATCAAAGGGAGTAAGGGTTAGGCTTGTGACAAAAAAAGATTAGAGGGTTGGGTTGTCAAGGCAGCGTTTGAGGCAATAACTAGTAGAAGTGTAAGGAAACTCACCAAAAAATAAATTGGGAGCCCAAATTCTCCATCCCTAAAGGAAGGACCACTAGGTTTGGGAACCACAATTGGCACTGTTTGTGGAGATCCTACTCAACAGAAGACTTCAAGCTAGCCTGATACTGTCCAATATGGAATGCCCGCGTGCTAAAGAAGGATCAGTTAGGGGAAATCATTCAAGGGCCTTATCTCGAGGCCAAAGGAGGTAGGAGAGAAAGTGTAGAAGAGAGCAGCAACGCATGCAAGAAGGGCATCATACTAGACTTGATTTGGATGAAGGATCCTCAGAAGGGGAACGAACTGTATCTTAAGTCCACGAGCAATCGTATAGCAGCAAGCGAGATTAGGAGCTAGAAAACTTACGAAAGCAAGTCAATCATCTCATTGTAGCGGTTTGCGTCGATTGAGGGATAGATCCCATGAAACCATGGGACGCCATCATGATTCTCCCTATCGGGATAGACGCAGGCATCATAATGCAGCTTTGGACAACATGAGCCAAGCGTTGAGGAGATCTGCCTGATCACCTTTCTTCGATGAAATAGCGCGTACAGAAATGCTGAGGCATTTCAATCACCCGTCGTTCACCTATTACGATGGCAAAACCGACCCATTGGAGCACATAAGCCATTATATTCAGATGATGTCTCTTTATTCCCAGAACGACGAGTTGATGTGCAAAGTGTTCTCGTCCAACCTCGAGCCCATGGCAATGAGGTGGTTTAATGGTTTAAGGAGAGGCTCTATTCATAGCTTCGGGGAACTAATTCAGGCATCTAGGGCACGATTTATAACTTGTAGTAGGGTTCCTCAACCGATCGATGCGCTATTATGCATGAAGATGGGAAGTGGAGAGACTTTTCGGTTTTATGCAAATAAGTACTGGGAGTTATATAAAGAAATACGAGGAGGGAATGAACAGGTTGCTGTAAGTACATTTAGGCTTGAGATATCACAGGAGTCGGATTTGAGGGACTCTCTGACCATGTGTCCTTTTGAGAACATGCACCAGCTAATGAGAAGAATTGAGGAACATAAGAGGTTGGAGGACAATAGGCTACAAACTTGCAAGGCAAAGGCAAAGCCCCAGCCTCCTTCCAGTACAATAGAGACTCTTGGCCTGAGAGATAGCAGCAGAGAACCATAAGGGAATCGAGGGTCTCGAGTCTAAACTTAACGCTGTGGCCCGAGGGTGTTAATGTGACCTTCAAAGAGCCCATCTAGAAGATCCTTGAGCTTATTAAGGATGAGCTATACCTTCGATGGCCGGGGAATATGGGCAGGGACTTGGCCAGAAGGAATCAAAGTCTGTACTGCACTTACCACAAAGAGAAGGGTTATACTACCGAGCAATGTCGTGCATTGAAGGACCACCTGAAGTAGCTTGTAAAGGCAGGGCATTTGAAAGAATTTGTTGTCAAACAAGGAGGGTTGTTTATGGCTATTTTTAGGTGTTGAGATTTTCTGAAAAGGTGGAATGTGATGTTTATGGGTAAGTGTACATAGGTATTTATGGATCAAAAGCCAATTTATGAACTAAAGAACTGATTTATAAGCTGAAAATAACATGATAGATGAGGAATTTTATGAGGAGATTTTGTCCCTTTGATGAGTAGATGGTAATTCCTTTTATAGTGAACTTTAAGGGATTGATTAGCAAAATTTAGAAGGGACTAGGTCTGACAGCAGCAAAATCTCAGAATATCTCTGCTGAGATTTGGCCCAAAATGGTGAGACTTACTTTTTTAGTGTTTTTCTTATTTGGGTAATGCAACTGGAGGCTGAGATGCTCTTAATTTAGGCATTAAATGCTGGGATTTGGTGATTAATTTCATCCAATAGGATTAGAGCAAGTATGAGGACTAGAGATCTTGCTTGCTACATCTAGGATCAGAGCTCAAGAGGGTTGGTTGACACTCCAAGCCAGGTGTCAACCATTGATGCCTCTGCTGGAGGCTTCCGTTGGACACCCCCTTATACCCTCCAAACCACTTTTCACTAATTTTCCCCTTTTGGGATTCATGAGCTTGGTTCATGAATCAATTACATACGTTTTTAGTAATAAAATAAACTATTTAGTTGAGGATTTCATGAGCTTGGAGGTCTTGGTTATGGCTTCCTTAAGTTGTGACCAAAACTTGGAGAAGAAGGGTATTTATTACCCATTAGCTTTTAGGTGTCAGTCCAGTCTCTGGTACTGTTCACGTTAGACTTGGCAGTGGCAGAGAGGCTAATGGGACAGGTGGCCAGCTTCTAATTTGGTTTAGGAGGTTAGTTGCTTCTTGAGATGCTTTCCAGCAGACTAGCGAAAGGCAAAACTGAAGGGAGTTATCCAACAGGGTCAGTTTGCACACATGGGTTGTTTTGGCTGAGATTTCATGTTGGGTTTGGCCATAAGGGCTGAGTATTTTGATGGGCCTCTGACTTGGTGATTCTCTCCACTTGGACCTATCCATTTGCTTTCTCATTGTGAGTCCTACAAAATGGACAAAGCTACCATATTTTGTCATGGATTTTTATTCCACATGTGATTTAGTTGTTAGTAAAAATGAAATGTATTCATGAGCTTCAATAAATATTTATGATAGGTTTTGGGAATTAATTTCCATGGGATTTAAATAACAATTTGTATAGTTTCTCATAAATTTTGCCACGGATTATTTTGTAAATGATATTTTCTATGAGGCTTTTAAATAGTAACTTCCAATGTTTCTTGTGAAAAATATTTACCATAAGTTTTGGGTTTTGTTGATATTGTATTTTGCCCTTATGATAATTGATTAATTTCCCTCGAAGCTTTGAAAATTTGAATTAAGCTAGCTCATTCACACCAAAGAGTATTAAATCAAAGAATTTCATGAATTTATATTTAAAGTCTTACTTTGACCAAATTGGACTAACTTTTAATGAGTTTGATGAACATTGACCAATCTTTATCGGCACACTTTTAAGTTTTAACCTAATCAAACATCGGGATAATAATTTTCACAAATTTATGGCCAAAGCCAAATTTCGGCCAAATATATGACTGTTTGACTTGACTAAATATGGTTCCATCTAAAAGAGTACGAATTCCCTTCAATTAGACTATTTATGAGTAAAAATTAAGATAGAATTAAGTGAGATATTGAGAAAATACAATAAAATTACCATATTTTTAGTTTCTTGCCTCAAATAGCAATAAAACCAGCCACCCAAGTCACTAATTTCAATAGCATTTGAGTTTAAGAATTGGCTACTATAATGAATAGAAATGGTTATATGTTGTGCACGTATTAATTAAAAAATAAATTTTTTATAGTAAAGCGGTCCTGCACACACTGTGTGACCATTTTTTGTATTATAGTTAATAGAATTAAGATGGAGATGTCAATTTATATAATTCTCAAATCTTAGGGGTCAATTATTCAAAATTGACAGTATAATGGGTTAGTTTATAATTGAACCAAACCCCAGGAAGTCTCTTTGCATTTTGGACTTAAAATAAGTTATGTGAGTAGACACAGAAAGTTAGTTATACAAAAGAGTGAGACTACAAATAAAGAAAGGAGAAAAGAGAAACTAAAATAAAAAAGCACTGAATGCGTCACTTTTAATTGGGGATAAATAATATCTAAACCTATAATATTTGTTTTATGATGATTATTTTTTTTATCATCAAGCCGAGAAACTAATTGATTTTTGGTATATCAAAATTCGAACTCATGCCCTTATTCAATAACAAATGATTTTACTAGTTGAGCTAAGAATCCATGGAAGGTACATTAGTTAGAAGTGATGTTAGTTTACTAAAACAGTTTTCTTGAATTTTCCTTCAACTATTCTAGTCTTTATACATGTTTGATATTTTAGTAAAACTATGTAATTTACAAAAAAATTATTTTGGATATTTAATAGACAATACTAAAAGAGGAGAATTCCCTTCTTAGTAGTAAAGACTCACTTTAGGTAAAGATTTGCTCATATTTAAATCCTTCAATTTTCTCTATTTTTTAATCATATTTGTGACACGTGTTATTTATGTATAGTGTATAATTGTATATAAAGTTTTTAAAAATGTCACATATAATTTGACTAAAAATTAGAGAAAATTTAAGAATTTAAATGAGATCCTTTTCCACTAGTATCTTCTATAAAAATTTAAGGTATCACCCTTTTCAGCATAAAAGTAATGAACATTGTCTGCACCTTCACCGAAATAAGAAATTAAAAAAAAAAAAAATTAGGCAAATAAGTGAGTTACTCCACAAATATTTGGCTACAACGGCAATCCCAATCCAATAGGTGTTGTTATTCGGGACTCCTCTGTTGTGTGATTGGGGGTGTAGCTCAGCGGATTCACCTCCCAAACTCTTCTGCTATAGTCGATGCATGCTTTAGCTTGTAGATGGGTGGTCCTTTTTACTAAGGAAATGAGTATATTTAGAGCTGATTTTGATGGTGATGCTGAGTTAATAACTAAAGCTCTTCAGTCAAGGGACACGAGCAATCCTGAATTTGGTCACATTCTGTATGATTTTCTTGTGTTAGCTAGCAACCTTCGTGTTTATATTTTTCTGGTGTAAAAAGAATAGGCGACTTTGTTGCCCATTTTCTAGTTAGACACACCAAATCTGGTGATAAGCTGCAGGTTTGGATTGAATTATCTCTGATGACTTGGTTCCACTTAAAATTCGTGACTCTAGGTAGTCTTTATCTGTGTTTCTATTCTATTTCTAGGTTTTTGGGTCTAGTTTCTCCCAAAAAAAAAAAAAAAAATCCGCTGAGTCTTTGTTGAAAAACTAATTATTTTTACCATATCAACGAAATTGTGAAAAGAGAAAAAAAAAAATTGTATGTTATATGTATCCATAAATTAAAGGATGTTACACAATTTTTTAATAAGAAAATTAAACATTTAATTATTTGTTATAAATTACAATGCACTTTTTTCAAGGACATATCGACATGTTTACTCAAGGAAAAATACATGTAAAAAAATTCACGAATTCAACCTTGAAAAACACATCACAATTTCAAAAATGATGTTTATGTTTTTTTTAATAATATTTATGCATAATTTAAATTTAATGTATTTTAAACCCAACTAATATAACAATAAAAATAAAACCAACCTTTAATAATAATAAAAAAAAAAAAACCACCCAAACATTTAATTTTTTTTGGAAAATCAAATTCACCTCTATCAAATTAAATTTACAGTGGTGGACAAAAACAAACAAAAAAAAAGAAAGAATTTAGGATAAATTCTACTACCATATCCTAAAGTTTTGGCTAATACCAACTAGGTCCAAGACTTTTCAAAACTAGTCAATTTGGTCCCTAAAGCCAACTTAGTTCCTAAACAACTAGGTATTTTTTCTCATCTGTATCAGCAAGGGCGGCTCTAGAATTTTTGTTCAGGGGGGTCAATAAGAAACATTAATTTCAATACTATAGGTAACAATATAAACAATATGTAGCATCATTTTCAATACTTTATTCCAACCAACTTCCATACTCTTTAAACCATTTAAGATTAAATCAACGCATAAGTCCACCAATTTTCGTTTGAGGAAAATTGTGTTCATGAGGTTGAAAATGTATTTTTTGTAAATAATATCTTCTTAAGTTCATAATACTAGCAAAAGAATAAAAAATAAACAATAAGTACATTAACATATTTTTTTTCTAATACAATAAACATATTAATTATTGTTGTTAAGTGATTTTTTCGCAATTCTTTAATTTGTTTACAATTCTTTAAATACAGTAACAGTAAAGACACGTAGAGATTCAAAAATTCAATTTATAAGTTTACAATACAAGGCCCCATAAACACAATTCACAGTAACAGAAAAGACACAGAGACAGCCCCACACTATTGCAATTCTTTAATTTATAAGAGTACGTTTGGTATGCTGTAATAGCTCCTGTAATGGAATACTTATTCATGTGTAATATCAATTCGATCATTTGGTTGCATTTTTATTACATGGATTAGTTATTATATTGGAATAACTATTCTTTAAATTGAAGAATAGCTATTCCTCTTTAAAATGGATGTAATAGCTATTCCTTAGTGCATATAATAGGTTTTAAAATTAATATATTTCCAAAAATATAAAGTTTCCTTATAAATCATCTTTTACAAGTTTTCCTTATGTAATAACCAAACTTATGAATAGTAATAGTTATTCTATTACAGTGTCTTTTATTCTCAGTAATAAAGATTACTATTCCTACTGTAATTTACATTTAGTGTATCAAACGTACCATAAGTTTGTAATACAAACACCAGCCCCACAGGCCCACACAACTCAGAAACTCAAAAACTCAACAAAAAAAAATCAAAAGACTATAACCCCACACACACCTAGGGGTGTGCAAAAAATCGACGAACTGAAAAAACCGCTTCAAACCGATCGAACCGATGTAAAAATTTTGGTTCGGTTTCGGTTTGGTTTTCGGTGGCAAATTCTAATACACTGAACCAAACCGAAATATATTAAATAGTAATTTGTACAAATTATTCCAACAAAGTGTCTAGTATCCCAGCGGTAAGGACACGAGCTTGTCTCCATGCAGCCCAGGTTCGACCCTTAGCAATAAATAGCCTTTTTATTTTTCCTCTTTTTTTCCTCTCCTTATAACCAAAACTACGTCGTTTTGGGGTTTGCTTTATAACCTTATTAATCATATTTTCAGTCTCTCACTTCAAGTCTTCAACAGCAGCGTTCTCTTCTCCCCTTTCCCTCTCCAGTCAGTCGTTCTCTTCAAGTCTTCAACAGCCTCCGTTTCTCTCTCTCCATCACGCCGCCGTTCACTTCAAGTCTTCAACAGCCTCTGTTTCTCTCTCTCTCCATCACGCCGCCGGTACGCTTCTTCGCCGTTCTCTTTTTTTTTTTTTTTGATTTTGTGTTTGCTACTTTGCTTGGTGCTTGGTGTTTGGGTGGTGAGAAAACGTGGGAAAGCAAAGGGATTTTCTGGGTTTGTTAATTTTTTTTTCTTTTTTTGCTTTCTTAGAATATAAATGTTATTGACAGTGAGTTTTCTGGGTTTGTTAATTTTTTCTTTCCTATATTTATATGACTTTCTTTTTGTCCGTTGAAAGATATCAAAGAAAAATGTGACTGGGCTATTGGGAAAAATGTGACTGGGCTCCTTTTTCTTACCTGGATATTTGCAATGTTATCAATGTGATGGCAGATGCGCCCAAACGGTCCTCAGCCAACTGGGCTATTGGAAAGTTTCCCCAAAACAAAATTCTACCTACTAAGGAAACCGAAAAAACCCACCGAAACCGATTGATTTCCAATTACTTCGGTCGGTTTCGGTTGGCCAACACTTAGAAAACCGACCGAAACCGAACCGACACACCCCCTACACACACCCACACATATGGTGATTCAATGAAAGAGTATATCAAAACACAATAAACAGTGACAGAAAAAGAGAAAGAGAGAGCTAAAAAACCAGATCAAGTGGCGGTGGCGGCAGATCAAGGACAGCCCCGGCGGCGGCACCGCGGCAGATTCTTGGGGCTACAGAGCGGCAGATTTTTTTTTGTGTGAAGCAGCCTTTTTCCTTTGGGTTTGGATAGTGAAGAAGAATCGTGGGAGATTTTGGGGGCAGCGTCTACACAACTAACGCAACAGCAGATCTTAGGCTTTATTGGTACCTTTTTTTTTTTTTTTTTTAATGATTTTTCAAATTTTATTATGGGCTTTTTATTTCTAAGATTAAAGACCAAAAATTTGCTGTTGGATTTTTTTTTTTCCGAAGTTTTTGCTGGGCTTAAAAAAAAAGGCCAGGCTTTTTGATATATATATATATATATATATCAAAAAGCGTGTAACAACAACACGTAATCAAAATTATTCACCACGGGGAAGCGCATCGTGGCTTTATCTACCGAATCTCGAAAGCCTCTCTCTCTCTCTCTCTTTCTCTTAGATTACTTCAATTGGTTAGTCTTCTCTCTGTCTCTCTCATATTACTTTTGATGGATCCGCTGTATATTATGACTTTGTTGTGTAGATTTTCGATCTTATTCTTGTTTGGGTCAATTTCCCTCTAAAAAGCACCAATTTTTCTGTTATTATTGTTGTTGTTGTTTAGAACTAGAAATTCGAATTGGGTCTAAATTTGTTTTTATTTTAGTCCTAACTGATGACAAAATCTTAAGGTTAAAAAAAGTGATCCCCAGCACACAAGTTTGTTTTTAAGCAACTGGAAGAAGGTTTTTGTTGCTGTGATTTGTGGGTGTGGTGTTAACTGTTAAGATTGTCTCATAAGCACTTTTCTTTTTCTCTTTTTGATAGAAGTCTCATAAGTACATTGATAATTCATTTTAGTCTGTGGCTAAAACTTAGGAATAGTTCCTCAGATAGGCTTGAATTTACGTTGCCATGGAAAAGATAACATCATTTGTGCGTTATTTATAAATTGACTCTATAGTCTATTCATACTGGTGTTGTACCCGCTGTGTCTATGTTATAATTTATTAGAAACTGCTTGTATCGCTGTGTTGCACATGTACCCGAGTCCGTGCTTCCTAGGCTGCTACTCTAATCTGTGCATAAGACTTGCAAATAGCTGAACTACCTAATTTTGTTGTGTATTACAAATTGCCAACTCATTCATTTTCTATCATATATTGACACGGTTACAGTTACGTTTCAGATTTGACGCAAATTTTATAGACAGGGGCACACAATGCAGGTTAGTTGCTTTAAATCAGATTAAATTTCTTTTTTATGTTGTCCGTTTTGGTGGGCATGTGTAAGTGTTATATATCTTGATTGATAGGTGGTGACATTGAAGTCGTAACCAGTAGTTGTTTGTTATTCTTTTTGTTGTTATGCATTATCTAGATTAGATTTTGAGAGTTGAAACATTGATTTTGATATAAGACATGTACCTAGTTGAGCAGCGCAGTTGCACTCTACATGAACTTGTAGAAGATATGGATCTAGACTAGTATGTCTGTTAAACAGATTTGTTGTATGGTTTAGGTCTTTTCCTTATATGCAGGAACTTTTATTATGGATTGTGTTGTCTTCAGGCATCAAGGGCAAGGCTTTTCAAGGAATATAAAGAGGTGCAGCGGGAGAAAACAGCTGATCCAGATATTCAATTAGCTTGTGACGATTCAAATATATTCAAATGGACTGCTCTTATCAAGGTATGCTTGGTTTTTGATTCCTTTAAATCTGGTGTACCATGTTGTTGCTTGATTGATTTTCTTTGTTCAGGGACCATCAGAGACTCCTTATGAGGGTGGTGTCTTCCAGCTTGCTTTTGCTGTTCCTGAGCAGTATCCTTTGCAACCTCCTCAAGTGAGGTTCTTAACAAAAATTTTCCATCCAAATGTTCATTTTAAGGTATGATTTTTTGTATGATACCTCTCACAATAACTTCAGGATACATAGCTACTTGCATGCATATGATCTTGTACTGTATTGTATAAGGTTCCTTTACGCTGTAAACACATTGGGAAGCCAAAATGTACAATGGAGAAACAGTGATATTGATCCTTTGTATGCATGAATACTTCATTTAAAGTTGCATTCATGTATTAATTTTGATAGCTTTTCCATGTGCCTAAAAAGGCCCCGGAAAGATGCTAAAAATAGGGTTTCAAGCTTGTGGACTTGTGTGATTACCACACAGAGAAGACTGTTACCAGAAAATGCTGAAGTGCTTGTGAGGTTCTGAGCATGGTTATGACTTATTTTGTTGAATTACCAAAAATTTCAGAGTACAGTGTCAGAGGTTTAAAAATAGTTAAAATTTTGAAATATGCAAAGTTTAGGACTTCATTGTTGAACGAATGAATTTGATGTTGAGTGAATGTTGGACGTGGAAGGTGAAGTGATGTGAGGATAATTACCTTTAATTCCTGGAAACAAATTCAGTTAAAACCAAATTAACAGTTTAGGTTCAGCTGATAGGTGAAACAAATCTCACTCAATACTATTGATCTGTAATATATTTTAATTTTACAAAAGATAGAGTTGAGGCCTATCTAAAATCCAAATTGGCCTACTGATTGGTGAATTTGAACTAGTCTCACCTTTTGGTGAGCGTTAGCATCAAAAGGTAATAACAAATGCTGAATATTTATTTTTAATACAATGTTGCTAAAATGGTTAACTGAGCGTTAATTTTATCTATAAGTAATTGAATGTCATTTATGTTATATAATGTGTTTCTCCTGCAGACAGGGGAGATTTGCCTTGATATCTTGAAAAATGCATGGAGCCCAGCTTGGACACTCCAATCTGTTTGTAGGGCTATAATTGCTTTGATGGCCCACCCAGAACCTGACAGTCCACTTAATTGTGATTCAGGTAGTTTTCTGTAATTTTATGTGTTATTCTTACATTTTTTAAAATGAAACTATCAGATTCTAAAATGTTAAGAGGTTATGAAGTGCCCAGTTTTTAGTTGCTTAGAACCAAAAGAGTGATTTTTTTTTTTTTTTTTGGGGGGGGGGGGGGGGGTGGGGGGGGTGGTTTGGAGGGGTGCATTTATCAAAGATTGAAATACTTGTCCAGCAGTCTTGGGGTAGCTGGGATGTAGTAGGGTGGAGGAAGTTGATTTGATTTTTTTGTTAAAGGGGAGAAAAAGAAGGGAGTGGGGAGGGTCTGGTTATTCTGAATACTGAATAGGATGTGGAATTATTATTAGCAGTATTTGCCTCTGATTTGTTTTAATGGATTTGGAAGTCCTGTCAAATTCGCATGCAATATATTCTAGGATAGCAAATCCCCTTGTAGAGCCTGAGAAATTATGTACGGTGCAAGTCATCAAGTTATGTGTGATCACATGGTAGTTTTATTTGTGATTTTGACATGTGAATGCCATTTGGTTAATAAAAAAATGAATGCAATTTCTTTTCCCACTTTGGTTATTTTATATGATAAAATTCAATATCTTTTAGGATAACAATTTCCAGTTTCCATTGGCCTTTTTTGTTTTACATGGCAATTCCACACCCCCCCCCCCCCCCCCTCTTTTTTCTCCTCTTCCCCAACTAAGGATAAAGAGACAGATAGCCTAAGATGTTTTTATTTCAAATATATAAAAGTAAATAGAAGATGCACTTGTCAGGGTGCAGCCTAGTGGTTGTAGGCTTGGGATGAACTGTTGACCCAAACATATTCTTGGGTTTGATCCTCACTAGAAGTTTCCTTGGATTGCCTGATATACACAGTTTTGGTGGGTGGGGTCGTGTATCTGTGGTTTACTCCCCAGGAGTGAATTCAAAGGGTCTTGTCTTGGTGAGGTTCCATGTCATAAAAAAGAGAGAGAGAGAGAGAGAGAGAGAGAGAGAGAGAGAGAGAAGTAAATAGAAGATGCAATTTAAGCTTGTAGCGGTACTTAGAGATTCAGAATTCAGTTATGTGGGGATATTTTTTCTTGTGATTTTGACATGTTAGATGAGTAGATCTGATTACTTTTCTCAGTTCTCACTTAGGTTATTTCAACCAAGACAGTGCAGAAAATATTTTGTTGGTTTGGCATGTTCTTCATTTAACTTTGAGGTATTACTCACTTATGGTTTTTATTTCAATTGGATTATATTTGCTTGGGCCAGGTAATCTTTTACGCTCCGGGGATATTAGAGGATTCCAGTCCATGGCAAAGATGTATACTAGGCTGGCAGCCATGCCCAAGAAAGGCTGAATTGCTTAAGTGCTGTTCGGTCTCATAGCATTGAGTGCAGTGTTGCTTCTATTGTGCAAAGAAACCTTAAATGCAATTGATGCCAGATGGCAACCGTTCCTTGTTATTTTTATTTTTCGTAGTACATGTAATATGCTTACAAGTTAATGTTATCTTGGGTATGAAAATCTCCAAATCTGAAAGTGGTCGGATTTTGTCACAAGCCATATTTTGTAGAGAATATATATTGCAAAAATTTGGATATAAGGACTGTGAGCCAGTATAAACAGGGTTTAGCTTGCGCGAGTGAACTTGTGCACTAGCGGTGACACGGACATGACACATGTTGGTCCAGTGTCTCGTCCAATATATTGGAGCACTCGACAGAAGCCATACCTGTAAAAATACTATACAATCCCGGTTTACATCTTTCAAAAAACATATGTGAAAGTTTTTTTCAACATGAACATGTGAGGATTGTATGTAATTTATTATGGATTTGGCTTATGTCCAGTGCACTCGATGGAAGCCTTGCCTGTTTATTAAATCTATTAAACTATAACTGACCTGACATTCTATACAGTCCATCAGTCTAAGCCTGTTTATTAAATCTATTAAACTATAATTGACCAGACATTCTAAACAATCCATCAGTCTAAGAGAATATACATTTATACACAATCCTGATAGCAATCATTGGAATGCATCATCTAGAGTATTGAAATGCTTAGGGTAGATTATGATTCTTGGTATATGTTATTCTGGCCATCCTCTTATTTGAAGGTTATTGTGATTGCTAACTAAATTTTTGATAGTGACCAAATAATTTCCACCGATAGATATTTCTTTGGCAGACAGACTTGTAAAACCCAATCAACTATAGAGTCAGAGTTCATTGCTCTAGACTACGCAAATAGAGAAGCAGAATGACTAAGGGATCTTAGCTAATATGAGTAAAATCGGTTCTAGCTTCTATACATTGAGTTTGTGACTAATAGGTTGCAATTGCTCGAGCAAACAGTATATACTGTATAATGGTAAAAGTAGACATACGTAATACGTCTGAGAAGTAATATTGTGATGCAGCTAAGTAGTGACAGGATATATCCCTAGACTTTGTGAAGTCAATGGAGAATTTAGAAGATCCTAAGGAATTAGCTATAAAGCCAATTGAGGATACGTCAAAGGGATGGGCTAAAAGCCAAGTTTATGAACTTTGAGCGGCATGAAACTATTATAGAGAACTATAGCTCTAGGTTCATTCTTATGGTGTAGATAGTGCTAACTGCAATTTGGGAGGTTGAGCACAATGCTCTTAATGGATCCATAGCCCGTTCCGGGTGGTGTGTTTTATTTGCAGTTACACTAGATGGAATCCAACCATGTGAATGTGAAGGTATTCTCTAAGAGCATCCATGAAAATAGTTAGGAAATATGGCTGAAATGTGACAAATTGAGGACCCTGTTTGGCTGTTTGAATGGAGGAATGTTGTTTGTATGACACTAATAGAGTAATAAACGGTTCACATCTAAAGATTTAATTTGATCAAGTTTCTACTCTCTTTGTTTATACTAAGTGACGGTTCAAGTGAAAAGACATCGGCACCCATGTACTTCAAGTGAAAAACCGAAGAAAAAAAAAAAAAAAAAGGGGAACCATGTGTGGGATTCTAGGAAATCTATTATTAATTTGATATCAAGTGGATTTGTTTTATACTCAAGGTCAATTAGTGATTTTTACATTCCTTAATGGCAGAAAACAGAAGACCAAATTCAGTCATTTTTTGGACATTTTTTTTGAGGCTGAACTAGAGGATTTTTGTAGCCGAACGAGCCCATATTTTAAATACTAATGGTCCATTTGGATTGAGATTGAGGGAGGGAGAGTAGAGTAGAGTAAATTTGGCTCATAATTAGCCTATTTTCAGCTAACTCTACTCTACTCTTCTCTATTCTCCCTCCTTTCCCTCTCAATCTAAATGGGCCCTAAGATGGGCCCACAAAATAATTTCAAAAGATTTTGCCTCTGGCCTGAGTATTGAGTTTGGTTCCTATTGAACTCGACATAATAATATTTTATCGAAATTATATGAATTGTTAGGAGGTTGCAATTCTCAAATCTCAAAACTCAATTCTCATTTCTTATGCCTTGTTCAACGTGAATCACATTGTTTATACTGCTCCTATTTCTGATGAGTTAACTTTTAAAATATGGATAAAAAAATAATTAAATTTTTTATTTATTATATTCTTGATGTGACACCAATCATCGGATAATAAAATTTCAATTTTAAACAAACCAAAGTACAAATCTCTATTTCTTTAGTCTATATAAAAATAGCAGTATTCTTAAGAATGTTATATCAGATTAATATCTAGTGTACAATTAACCCCTCTTTCTTACAACATTTTTTTAATTCAATGATTGAGATTTAAAGTTATTTTTTTCTAACTTTAAATCTTGTCTATTTATAGCTACTGCATCAGTTGCACCTGATCTCAATCCTGTGATATCAACCTAAGGTAGTTTTTTCGAATAGTTTTTTTTTTACTACTGATGGTTTTTGGAGGTAGCTAGCGAGTGGGGAAGTGGTGAGTTTGATTGTGAATATATATTTACTTTTTTTTTTTTGACCTTGAAAACTTTTCAATGAAAGTAACGAACTACTTTTATTTTTTATTTTTTTGCTTCTTAAAGAGTAACAAATTTCTTAAATTTAACTGATTGGTATTTTGATTAGATGATAATTAGTTATTTTCAGGAAATGACGTCATAAGTTGGAACTCTCTTAAAAAAAAAAAAAAAAAAAAAAAAAACTGGCAACATGTGTAACACTACCAACCACTTAACTTCTTAATTTTTTATTTATTTATTTTGTGGTTTTACTTTATGCGACGTGTTTGGTTTTGTGTTCAAACATTGATTCTTGTCTGTCATTGAATGAAGCCCAATATTTTTTTTGTACAGGTGATTCCTCTGATTAAATAAATTAGTATGTAATCTTTTGCATATACATGGATACAATTAAAAATAATCATACATAGTATTACCTCACACTTTTTTTAAACTATAAATTTCTAAAATATATAATGGTTTCTCATTATATATATATGATTTAGAATTTAATTGGATTTTGCACCTAATAAGAATTCACTTACCACAAAATTAAAAAATAGATGGACACATGAAGGAAAATTGGACTCCAATTGAATTACAATTTAAAATCTAATTGAATTTGAACTCTTTGATTTTTACACTTTATAATTCGCTTGGCACAAAATTAAAAATAAAATGGGACACGTGACATAAAATTGAAAATTTCATTAAAATCTAATTGAATTCTCTCTCTCTCTCTCTCTCTCTCTCTATATATATATATATATATATATATCATGCATCTTACTTGATCATCAAGTCGCCAAAATATCTAGATCATTATATCTTTAAAAAATCAAGTAAATCAAGATGTACTTCATTATTTCAAACTTTTTTTTTTGTTTTGTTTATCATGTTGGGTTGGGTTATATTCTCTTAAAAAAGGGAAAAGTTGGGTTGAGTTAGGAAAGAGAAGGAGAGGTAGACGCATAGAAATGGTCCCATACAGCTTTGAAACTATTAAAGCATTTAAATATTAAAAAGATTAAAATGAATTAATTAAATAATAATTTTGCTAAATAAATAATATATGTAAAAAATTAGAGTTTTATGTGATTAATTAATCTTAAGTAAGAAATTTATGTTATTTATTATTGACTTAAGAGAAATGAGACAATTCAAGAACTGTAAAATAATAGATGTAAAATGTGATTTGAATCACCTTATATATTTCAGAGGAAATGCCCCTATTTGAGTATGAGTAATAATAAAACACTCATGAAAACACTTTTTTTTTTTTTTTTTTTTTTTTTTTTTCCCTTTTGATAATGGGATAGTTGGAAAAAATATATTTAAATCTTAAATATTTTTGTTGTGAACACTCAGAAAATTCCAGTTGAACTATAAAGTTATTAAAAATGACATATTTTTTTTAATTGATAATATTTTAACATCCCGATCTCATTTACTAATTAATGAATAAAAGTGTCAAAAGGGCAAGCAGTCAACAAGGGGCAGTTTTTATTTTGTTTTTGAGAATGCTAAATCAGATTTGGCTCCATTTTCATCTCATTTATAATAATAAAAAATATATATATACAAAACACTTCTCAATTCGCGTTTTGTGATGCCAAATCACTACTATTTGTTTATTATGCTAATCATACGATAATATGAAATCATTTCAACCTATAAACTATATTTTGTCAGAAAGCGACGAAGGGGAATTTGGTTTTGTTTCCTTTAAAAAATAAAATAAAAAATTTACAAACCACTACTTCTCAATTCGCGTTTGTGATGCCAAATCATTACTCTATGATCTGCTAATCATCATATTATCATATGAAACTTATTTATAAACTATATGAAATTTACAAACCACTTCTCAATTGTTTTTGATTAAGTTTGGTATAACATGGCATGGCGAAAAATATAGTGGTCACCATATATGCAGGTTGGCAACGATGGCATTGCAATCATCACCATTTGTAATCCACCTGTTAACGCGTTAAGCCTTCCAGGTACAAATCTCTGATCTTTATATCTCTTTACATTTTTGTTTTCTCATAACGTCTTCATCCACACACACACACACACACATATATATATATATATATATTATATGGTAGGGATGCCATGCACGTATTGCCACGCCAGGAACTCAACTTAGTTTACCAGAGCTGCAACTCGGAGTTATTCCTGGACTTGGAGGTATCCTATATCACTACTTTATTCTAGTTTTTTCACGTACCTACAATTGGAAATGGCAACTAATGTTTTTATTTTAGGGCAGTAGTGTTTATTACACACGACACAAGTGTGTGTATATAATAACACTAAAATTATGAGTTTAACTCATGATTTTGAAAATAAAAATGTAAGTTAAACTCATGATTTTAGTGTTATTTAACAATTATATGTATACACAGTAGTGTGTAATAAGTTTTACTTATATCTTTTAACTTTTTAAGGCACTACTCAATGTCGGGGGAATGGGCAGATTAGCGATGGGTGGGGGAAGAATATAGTAAGTTAGACAACGTTTGCAAGAATTAAGAAAAATAGCATCTCGAGTTTTAGAAACTCGAGATCCATATTAAAAATCGAGTCTCAAAGACTCGCTTTGCAAGAACTTCCCTGCTGAAAATGCCACACAAATCTCGAGTTTTAGAAACTCGAATTCTATGCAAAAAAAAATTTGTGTGATCGCCCCTATAGTGGCGTTTTTAAGTCCTATAGTGACGTTTTAAAGCCCTATAGCGGCGTTTTTCTGCAAACTTTTTTTTATAAGTGCCCATTCAGGTTCAGGGAGCCCCTATAGTGGCGTTTTTAAGCCCTACAGTGACGTTTTTAAGCTCTATAGCGGCGTTTCCTGCAAAATTTTTTCATAAGTGTCATACATGAGCCCTATAGTGACGTTTTTAAGCCCTATAGCGGCGTTTTCTGGAACTCGAGTGTTTAAAACTCGATTTTCACATGGATTTTTTTCCAAATTGGACTCATCCGCTTACAAATCGAGACTTAAAAACTCGAGTTTTATCTTGGAACTCGAGTTTTAGACACTCGAGATGCTAGTTTTCAATATTCTTCTATAAAATGACAACTAACTAAATTTTTTTATATTTATTGTTAAATGGAAAAAAAATTCACTCAATGTCTTCCCAGGCTGATTGGGGTTCCAAAGGCTATGGAAATGATGCCAGTAATTTAATTTAATTTATTTTTGAGTAATAGTGGTCCTGCAAACATCATTTAGTGCTTAATAGTACAATTTCAGACTCACAGTTCAAATTAAGCCAAAAGCATATATTATTTAAACTTATTTATCATAACTCATTTCCTTCACTAGGTACGGAGCCTACTATTTTTACATTTAGCCAATATTCTTATGAAAATATTTTACTACAAATTTTACTATATAAAACATACAAACAATTAGTGGGTTTCAATTACCTAGCTAATAAATGAATATTTGAAATTTTTTTTCTAATATTGATGATACATTAATTTTTAAGCTCTATATAGTAAAATTTGTAGTATCTTTAATATTACTCTTATTCTAATAAAAAAAGAATTTGTTGTCAAGCGTCTTATAGTTTAGTAACTATAACATAACTTAAAATGCATATATAGAGCTACCTCCTAAAGTAATTTTTTTTTTTTTTTATAGCTGAGAACCTCCTAAAGTAATTTAGATTAAAAACAATTTGCACTAATTAGCTTCTGATATTCATTAATAAAATTGTTAAATTGTTTATTAACAACTGTCAAAATGCATGTGCTACATGATGCTGGTTGCATGGCACTAAAAATTCAGTCATCTGAGTCGATAGAGTGTGAAGAAGGGAATTGAAGTTAGGGCTCGTTGATGCTATGCTTCTCCTGAAGAATTGTTAGAAGTATCACGTCCATGGGCTCTAGATATTGCAGAGGGTCGTAGACCCCGTATCAACCCTCTTCAAAGAACTGACAAACTTGGCTCTATCACTGATGCACGAGACACATTGAACACTGCTCGACAAAGAGTGATTAAAATTGCTTCAAATTTGCCTCAGCAGAGGGCTTGCTTTGATGTGATTGAAGAAGGCATTGTTTCTGGAGGTTATTCTGGTGTTTTTAAGGTAAAATTTCATCTTAGTCCTTAGCCCATATAGATGCCGAAACATGCACAAACTACAAGAGAGGAAGAGAGAGAAAGATGAGACAAATGGGAGAGTGAAAACCCTAAGGCTCGGTATACTATTTATGATCTTTTTCACAACAGTCGATATGATAAATTATTATTTAAGCAATATTATTTTTATATAAATCTATCACTAATATCATTTTTATTAGCACCAATTACAATATGTCATTTCAGCCGTCTTAATAATTATGAAAAATATTTTAAAAATTGTTGTGTTCTTAAGCTTAAACTTATTGGCGTGAAAAATATCATACATTGGCTGTGCATGTGCATTTTGTATTATTTAACTGAGTTATTTTTTGGAAAGTGAAAAGTGCTCGTGATTTAAAAGTGATGCTTTGGAATAGCTAAAGAGAAAGCATGACTTACCCCCAAAAAAAAAAATAAAATAAAACAAACAAAAAAGCATAACTTTATTAAAATAAAATAAAAATCATGAATTTTTTTGTTGGCTTGCCTTTCGCATTCAGGATTATGAACTCGCATGGTCAACTACAACTTGAATTAATACGAGACTATATATATATATTGAATGCAGGAAGGGAAAATATTTAAGGAGTTAGTGCTGTCAAGCACTGGAAAAGGACTTATTCACATCTACTTTGCTCAACGTGCAAATATCTAAGGTACAATTATTGTTAATATAAAAAGAGAGGAGGCACAATCATTTATAGAGAGATATTTTACTCCCACTATTTTAGAATGAAAACCTAAGTCATGATTTACATTTCATCCTTTACATTGTCTTATTTAGAACAGTTGCATGTATAGTTATATTTTATAATCACGAATCCCCTTAATTAGGTGTGTAACATATTTAGACCATTTCTCCTTTGCATGCTTTAAGGGATGGGACCATGATTTTTTCTTGGATGAGTCAAAGCATAAAAAATAGACTATTTAAGAATAACAAATATATACAAAAATTCACAACTAGATTAATATATATATTTTTTTAAATTCATTCAATATTAACAAAAAATATAAATGAAAATATAAGCTAACATATTTCTATTCAGTCATTTGTGATTTATTAATATGAAACTCAACATTATTTTAAATCATGAAAATAATTTATGCTTGATTTTGTATTGAAAGTTGCAATTATTTTCCTTTGAATACACAAAAACAAGGAATCCGCTGGAAAATTATTTTGGGAAACAATTGCATACGGCTTTAAAAGAGCAAAGTGATTCTGAATTCCCACGCACAGCCAATGTGTGGTGGGGACTTTCATATATATATATATATATATATTAAATTTGTACACCATTAAAGGCAACAAATCTGCTATTATAATATTTACATTAAATGAAAATATCCCATTGAGGGATTTCTTTTATTTGGCACGTATTTGACTTTGGCGCTTTGGTGTGATTGCTTGATTTAAGGAGCCTTGATTCAAGTGTGTGCGTGATGCATGGGTCCTTGATTCCGAAATATCTTCAATATGCTTGCTCACATCGGCATGAACTCTACAAGTCTAAGATTCATCCCTAGGCCCCTATGGGAGAAGCATTGAATACAATTGTTACACAAGATACCAGCGCCTTCCATACATAGCTTATATATATCAAGTACCCATTCAAGCTGAAATAAAAAGAAGTGAACAGGATGTAAAAATAATCTAAAAATTCTAGTTCAAATTAGCTTCAGCCATAGACATGTGCCTCTGCCACTATATATGTGATTGTTTTCTAATTTGTACTAATACAGGTACCTGGTGTTACTGATGCTGGGCTTAAACCACGGCAAATAACAAAAGATGGAGTTATTGGTGGTTGTTTAATGGGTTCGTGTATTGCTACAGCTCTTATTATAGGCAACATGCATGTTGTTCTCAAAGAAATCAATCTCGATTACCTGCAGAAAGGGATTAAAATTTAAAAGGATTGAAGGTTCGTTTTTTCATCCATCTATATTCTATAATTTATGCGTGGAAATCTTGCCTATGTAGCTGGGTTGTGGTATAAAGTATATGAGGAGAAACATGCTGTCAGGTCATATATAGAACGCAGTGTCTGTGCATGTATATAAAGTTAAGCTCTTCAATCTTCATGTTTCTTACGTTAAGACTCTGTGCTTTTTGAATTAATGTTCAATATATATGTTCTTTGGATAATTTCCAAGGCCTAGTGACGAAAGGAAAGTTTGAGCTGAAAGGGATGGAGAAAGCTCTTTCGATTCTTAAAGGTGTATTAGATTATTCAGACTTTAAAGATGTCGATATATGGTCATAGAGGTGAGCCATTATGTATTCTATTATATATATACAGATAGATAGATATATATGGCCTTTGATTAAATGCTCTAGCTATATCATCTATAATTAAACTCTTGAATAAGCCGTATATGACTAGTGCCACCAAATGATTTACATCTTGTGTGAATAATGAACTGTGGCCTAAGCCTCTAAACCTCTCTCTCTCTGAGACTGTTTATGAAGACGAGTCACTAAAACAGTCAGTATTTGAAGACGTTGAGAAGATTTGTCCTGCTCACTGCATCTTGGCATCGGGCACATCTGGTATATTGATCTGAATGTAATAGGAAAAAAATACCAGATCTCAAGACCGCATTGTGGGGGCACATTTTTTCAGGTCACTCCATATCATTTTTGTGAATATATATGTGTGTGTTTATTCAAGTATATTACAAAGACAATATAAGAGTCCAATTTACATGCATTTTTCCTAAAGGCATGTTACGAGGTCTATAAACTAGAAAATGTTTATATTTATAATACACATGTAATTTTATTCATAGTGCTTATCCTCTTTTCAATTGAATAGTCCGGCTCATGTGATGCCTCTCATGGAAACTGTGCGTACCGAGAAAACTTCAAAGCAAGTAATTCTTGATCTTATGACAGTTGGGAAGACGATTAAGAAAGTTCCAATTCTTGTGGGAAACTGCACCGGCTTCGCTGTTAACCGAACCTTCTTCCCATATGTACTTGGAGCATATATCTATTCTTGGCTGACCTAGGTGTGGACATTTTCAGAATTGACAGAGTAATCACTGACTTTGGCATGCCAATGGGTCCTTTCAAGCTGAGTTATTTGCACTTTTGTGACTACCATTCTTGTGTACTTGTGTGCATGACTATATGTACACATTGTTACATCAAATTTTGTTAGTGCACTACATTTATTTTCTTGATCTTTTTACCAATCGTTTAAATATATATAACTTATAGTGATAACTGATAAGGCTACTGTAGTTTAAATTCTTGTCAAAAACACGTTGAGATACTGGACTCTTTGCACCATTTATTTAAGGCCAAATTTTGAAATGTGACACTCACGAAAGAGGTTGAAACTTAACATTTGGTAATAAGGGTTCCTCAATTTCAAGAACTATACACGTTAACAGTTTTATATATATATATATATATATATATTGTTTCTACATGATTTAGACATTTTCGACAGCAAAAGGTGACCAAATGAACTTTTTTTTTTCAAAATTAAAATTTTGTATTGATTTAAAACACGAGAATGGTTACTCTAATGGTTTTGACTTCTGATCATGCGCAATTTCATGTCTTCTATTATTTTACGCAAGTAATTATGTGTTTATTAGTGGTGTTTCATATGGATTAATTAACACAAAAATATTTTCAGGCTTCATGATATTACTGGATATGGAATAGCCATAGCTTTCGGGAAAGAGCATGCTACATCCTTCCCAGATCGCACATACCAGTCTCCCTTGCTTGAACTCATGATAAAAAATGGTCGCAATGGTACTACTGAAAATATCTTTTCCCACATCAAAATAAAGGCTAGGGGTGATATATATATATAAAAAAAAAAATATGTAGGAGCTATTTTGATCCAAGACCTGCACTTTCACTTTCAAGTTATAATCCATAATATATGATTGCAACCTTCAAAAAGATTTTAAAAACAAAACAAAAAACCAACAACTATGAAACATGCATCATCTACCCATTTTTGTCATGCTATTATATAATCTTTCTTGGGTTCCACTGAATGTTTTTGATTTTGTAGGCAAAAGCAATGGAAAAGGATATTACATATACGAGAAGGGGAGCAAATCAAAACCTGACCCTTCTGTGCTACCAATTACTGAGGATTCTAAGAGGATTGCTAACATCATTCCTGATGAAGAAAAGGTTAGTCACACAGACTTGGTTTTCATAATCATCTCCATCTTTTCGAACATTTATGACTATATATCAATTTGTAACTTGTTAGTTGTTAGCATATAAATTGCAAATTAATTAACTTAATTTATGCTCATTGTTATTATATTATGGCCGATGGCCCATACCAATTAGAGGCTCATGTACTTGTAGAACAAGCATATTAACCTTAAGTTAGTCTATAGTTAGCCTAGAGTTAGTCAAGTATTCTCTAGTATATAAGCCTTATATTGGGTTCATTGTAACATAAGTGCTTAATATAATATGTAGTTGTCAAAGACTCTCACCGCCACTAGGCTCATTGTCGCTAATCATTCAATCATTACACACAATCAGACAGCAACCTTCACATTAACTTAATTTATGCTCACAAAAGTGATGTAGATGCAATCCTGTGCGCACCCAGAACTTGCTTGATGGGCTAGCTCACTCTTGGGGTTACAATATATTTATACTATGGGTTTTAGATTTCTTACTTTGGGTGATTCAGCCTAGAGGCCCAACAATATCTCTTAGACTCCTCTATTGATTCCCTCTCACTCTCATAGCTATTGCTCTCAACTCTCCCAATAACAACCAACCCCTTTCCATTCTTCAGCTCCTCATATTTATAGCCCAAAATTAGTGGAGGGACTATGATTGCTTTCCAAGTTAATGCAACAAGAGGTCCAATGTCATTAATCGTAAGTGGATGTTTAGGTGGGAGTGAGGTGTGGTGAATGTGGCCCTGGAACTGGTTCCCATTCCAGCAGATATGCTTTGCAGCAGTATTCTCCAAGGCATTACCGGGCATGCGAGAGGTGCTGTACCCGAACGCCTTTCTCCTTGCTCGGGAACGGTTCGCAGGGCAAGGACCAAGTGGTGAAATAAAGTGTGTGCTTATGCCGATTACCTACTTAGGTTTTTGAGCAATACGAAGCTTGGGCCCTTGGCTTTTGTGGGTCGGGGATGGGGTCTTGGGTATAAAGAGGTCAAGTCCATGGGTCACACCGTTAGATCAAAATCCAAGATCCAAATGGGTTTGGGTACTATAATGCCGTACAAATCCTTAACATATCTTTTTTGTAAATTAAAGGCTGGTTTTGACATGTTTCATGATATGTGTACGTCTATATGTGTGAGTGACGAAGAAATCTTGGAAATGGTTTTCTTTCCGGCGGTGTATGAGGCAATGCCGTATTATAGATGAAGGAATAGTCGCTCAAGCTTCTGACCTTGACGTTGTGTGAGGAGTTTATTTGGGCATTATTTATATATCTGTTCCTTTGAAGAGGACTATGCAAAAAGATTAAGGTAGAACAAAATTTCATATTCATTACCAAAAAAAAACAACAAAATCGAAACACAAAAAATAACTTGACTCAGACCTCTATAACTTATTGAAAAACAAATTTACGCAAATATATAATATAGTATTACACATCTTTTATTTTTCTACTTTGGGATGGGATGTTTTTCATTTGTCAATCTTGGGCAGGCAGCTGGCGCAAGAGTCAGAAGAGAACCACAAAAGTAGAGTTAAACCACAGTTTTCAGTTTTACACTTTTTCACTCAACCTAGGATCTCATTTTATATTATTTCGTAGCAACAGATATAAGAAATTGTAACATATTTTAATCATAAAAATTAAAAATTAACCATTTGTTTTAGTTGATAATTTCGCACACATGTAATTGGTCTTGAACTCATGACCTCACCTTTTACCTTGTCTTTGCCTTGTCTTTGCATTATGTAAGAAAAATTAAAACAAAGTAATCTTTTCAAAATGCTCTTACATGGACCACCAAATTCAAGTGAATATAAAGTAAGTTGAATAGATAAGTACTGCCGAAGTAAAAAAAGCTTACATTGCATTTTCTTTTACTTTGGTTTACAGCGGAGGTATTGGTATTGGGCTGACACAGTTGGCTCCAAATACATATACACTAGTCTCAAGAAGTTTCTTTAAAAGCAGTGCTTATTCCTCTATATACTCCATTTGAGTTTCAAATCAATGTCTGCATGTAAAAATATCATTGTGTAATCAATTCTTTTTAGGAGGAAAAGAAATGAAATTAGGAAATTAATCTCTTCCAGCTAGAGGAGGAAGTTCCAGAATTCAGAATGCCCCCCTGATTTGCTCTTAACTAGAATTTTTATTAATCCCAGTAAAAAGAAGTTGCATTCTTATAGATCTTCATTAACAAATCTCATACAACAAAATCAATGTTTTATATTTAGAGACTCATCAATTTAGTTGACGTTTCATGAGAGCATATTATTAATTCATTTACCAACACGTGTGATCCAGCTAAGCTTTGGCAAAAAATTCCATGGTCTTGCAGAATGCACCTGCTCTAGGATAAGCTTTGAGGCATCACTTAAATTAATTGCACTTTGCATTGGCATGAATCCATTTGTAATTTTTATGTTATTATTGTAAGTTGGATCTTGGGTGTCAGCAGATTAATAATCAAATGCTTTCTATTAGAGTAAGCCGCCAGTACTTTTGGAAGGTTTTGCTTATTTGAGTATTGACCTAACAGTATGAAATTATATTAGATGAATATATAGTCTAAGTTTGCGTTTTTTATTGATCAGCATCATACACTTCAATTTCTAAGTGCTTAGCAGGTTCTTCAAACAGAGACAACATAGCAGATTAGTAAGAGTTTTAAAGGAATTTATAATGATTAAGAAGGCTCATGAGTCATGAAGGATTTGATTAGGTTTGTTAGTGAAGTAACCAAGTATCATGGCATTTTATTTTTATCTTTATTTTTTTGCTGGACATCTTAGCTTGAACTTTGATACGTCCTTGAGTGAGCTTAAACATGCTGGCTAGTAAAATTATCCTATCGATTTAAAGCCTGCTGCATTTCCTTCAATCCTCATTCTCTCATGGTTAACTCTATGTTCTATTTCTAAAGGTAGAAGTTACTATAATTTATAAGAAAATTTCTATCACATTCAATCACAAATGACACAAACCTAGGTCTGATCCACACCTTCCCTACTCTTTAATGCCATCCAGTGACTTCACTGATCAACCTCATACATGAACAGTTTTGTGAAGCAATTAAAACTGGGTAGTTGTGCACATAATTAGATGAAGAGGTGAACTGAGCTTTCTAACAGACACAACAGTGCGCACATAGCAAGCAACATTCCAGCAGTACATGAGCATCACCAATGCAGAGTAGTTTTAGCATTCAGCTATAAATAGCACAGATCCATAGAAATATTCATTACTAATATTTTTAAGTTTTTGTACAAACGCCATACTACATTTACGAGACTCAAAATCAGGCCCCACACACACAATGCATACGTCACTCGAACCAATTGAGCAGAAGGTCAATGGTTTTCAAATACATATCCAAAGACAGGACAAAGTAAATATAATGAGATACCACATACATAATAATTATAACAATACAATTTATTTCTTGAAGAACCTGTCAAACCAATCGCTAGCTTCTTTTACCATCAGCGATGTCATTTGGTGGCCAATTCCAGGTGGTGCAATCAACTGCATGTCAAGGAAATGCACTAAGACAATTATAAAAGGGGATATACATAAAGAAAAATGGAAAAAAAAAAAAATACACTGCAACAGCCATATCTGTGAACTCCACAGACAAAAACACATTGCTGGTGAATCCTCCTCACATTAATGTTTATCTAGTCAAATACGAGTGAGAGAGGAAAACAGACAACTTGATTGTGCTTTTGCAAAGGACATTCAACAAGGAATTTCCCATGAAATGAATTCTAATTGTCTTTCCACTTCAAAGGGTTTCCATGAAGTTTAAGTAGTCTGAAAATTGTTTGCAGTTTTATGAACTTTCAACATCTGCTGTGAGTCAAACCTTAAACTTATCCAAAGAATTGGCCTCTCCATAAACCTTGCTTGCTCTTGATACAGGAATATTCAGACCAGCAAACGGACACCGTGGATCTTCCGCACCTAAATTTTCAAAATCCAAAATATGCTTCAACACATAGTGAAGATAATTCCTCAAGGATAATTCAATTGAAGGAAAAACAGCCTAGAGGACCACTAGCCTTGTAGCCAAGTAAATTTTGGTAGTAAAGTCAAAAGTCAGTTGAAAATCTACAAACATGTCAATGAAAGGGATGATAACCATGTGCTAGAATCAGGGAACAAGTGCATTATTTTATATTTATATTATACAGCACATATTTGAATCTTCCAGATGTTCAAAAAGATTATGGGTATAAAATCATTGTACCAAACAGGCATGCATGCAAACAAGCACAGGTGCATGTGCATGGAAAAAAATGCATGTGAGCAAACAGACAGGCACATGCACACATAAAGACATGCACATGCACTCCCACACGTGCAAGGGCGCAAAGATATACAAAATTTATATGCATATAGTTGAAGGGAAAGATAAAATATTACCATTGAGAATCAGCAGAGGGTGTGGTTCCAGAGATGGAATTGAGTAAGGTGAATCAAAGTGGGAGTCTAGACCAGGAGCAATCCTATCCCAAACCTGGCCAGTGAAATAAATTCATAAAATGTAATTCAATTTGAGATGCACATTGTGAACGAGAAACCTCTTGCATTCGATTTTAGAAGAACGGAACATAGAAAATGATGCTGGATATGTCTTGCTATATCAGAATGTTAATTCTAGACGGCACAACTGGAATTATCCATACAATAATCTATGAAGCACCATTTTATGAATGTAGTTGCATACTAGAAAAATCATATCAGAAGTAAAAGGCTAACATCCAATTCAAGCTTAGTGACAATCACACCACAAGCTATACAGCAATATCCACATAATAAAACATATTTACAGTCTCAGAATGTAACCAACCTTCTCCACCACTTCTTTGTCAATCTCACTCTTTCCTAAATCAACCCGTGCTACTGCATCAAGAAAATAAGGACATCAGAGAAACAAATATCATGGCAACTGCAAAAGAGATGTACCCAGTGGAGGTATGCTTCAAAAAGATCTGTACTTTGTATTAAGTGCATGAACAGACAATGCAGGCTACAATTAAAATGAAAACAATGTGATAAAAAATAAGTACCAA
The DNA here is from genome assembly GCA_023621385.1 of Quercus gilva. NCBI lineage: Eukaryota > Viridiplantae > Streptophyta > Magnoliopsida > Fagales > Fagaceae > Quercus > Quercus gilva. Next base: position 15,505,453 of record CM042484.1, on the reverse strand, counting down.
AACCTAATCATGTTAAAGACGACTACAATCATGTGTTTTATTATTCTTCAGTTTCTCTTACCCTCAAAAAGAGGCTTTATACTGTCAACTCGACCTTGCCACTTATCATTCTCTATAGCCCATCGAAACCCCTACAATTGAATTGCACAAAATGCAGCTAGTTACTAAATAAAAAGTATTAGCTTACAGTAGACATAATTTTAAATTCCTAATTAGAGACACCACCTGAACCCCAATTATAGGAACAACCACTGCATAGCGGGTGTCTGCAAACGCACCAAACCATGCATGCATACCTGCATTTTTTCAAAATGCCAACATGAGTTTGCATGTCAAATCATCACTTCTAATATGCCATCCTCTAAAATTTCGTTCAACCAACCTCCAAGTGATTCACCAGTGATTCCTATTCTAGCAGGGTCTATATCCTCCCTCTTCTCTAGATAATCTGCCAGTCTTTTCAAGTCCCAGGCCTGTGAGAATCAAAACTGTCCCTTCTTAAAAACCAAGATAATCAGAAAACTAAACGCAAAAGGTTCTGTTAACTACATCAACTCATTAACTCTCCTATTATTAGGTAAGAATTGACTATAAACCATATGAATCCAACAACAGTACGAATGGAGGACTTACTGTATCAAATATGAATGGCATTGTATCACCTTTTTTCCATGACGAAATAAGAGCCTGCACTTGAATAAACTAACCTCATTAGGGATGAACTTTACACAGGAAATACTGTTTTACTGCTCAAGAGGCACTAGGATTTTTGTTCTTGCAGCAGATTAGTTCTCTAACTCGTGACAGAATGTCCCAAAAAATATTGACTATTGTGTTAACTTATTTTGTAGTCAAGAGCTTGTCTTTATGAGCCCATAGTCCATATAAAAGAATTGCAAAATTCATAAGTATCATATGGAAAAAATAATTTGAACTGTGTACAAGAAAAACAAAGTTAAGGTATAAAATGCACACATCTTGATAGGTGGTTTTACTGCTGGCACGTTCACCATGGTAGCGAGAATCGATGGCAATGGCTACATATCCCCGAGAAGCGTATGCCTGAGGCAAGCAAAACAAATCACCAACTCCCCAACCCAATGAAGCAAAAGAAATGAAGACTTAATGCCTGGAAAATATCATTATGGTAGTTTACCTCTAGCAATGGCCTCACCCACTCTTTGTTCTTATTTGTACTATGAAGAAAAACAACAGCAGGCTTTCTTTGATGATTTTTATCCTTCATGCTTAAAATCAACAAAGGCAAGCGTCCCTGTTCTCCTGCCTAGAAATGATCCTTAGAAATTAACTAAGACCTCTATATGGAATTCCTTGATTTAAACAAGTGTAATAGCAGAAAACTAAAAACATAAATGTAATGTAGTTGATTGTGAAAAAGAAAATACCAGAAAATAGATAAACATGTACAATAAACAATTAACTACCAAAAAGTTTGATTTCAAATCAGAAATAGACCTAAATCAGGGATATTAAATGTGTATGTTTTGTGTTGAAAACTTATATTGATCACCCCATTGCCCTTATATTGACTCTCTTCAGTTAGTCTTGTAAAATCATGTCCACCTTAGCTCCCTTCCAAATGTTGTTAACAACAGGAAGCAAAAAATTTATTAAAAAAGAAAAAGAAAGAAAGAGAGAGATAATATTGGAAGAACTTGTGAATTTGGTCAACTGTAAATTATCCCAAATGCAAAATCTTTGTGATGCATGAAATTGGGTTTACTTATAAATTTTTAAAAAATAGGTCTTTACAATTTATGGAAGGACTTTAGTGAATTTGTTAAAACAAGATGAAGCTCTAACAGTAACACCAATCATCTAGCAAAGACAAGCACCACATTTCCACAACTAAAAATTAAATTAAAAAATCTTTGTGATGCATGAAATTGGGTTTCCTTATAAATTATAAAATAAAATAAAAAGGGGTCTTTACAATTTATGGAAGAACTTTAGTGAATAAAACAAGATGAAGCTCTAACAGTAACACAATTCATCTAGCAAAGACAAGCACCACATTTCCACAACCAAAAATCAATTGGGTAAGCTTAAGAATGAGTTGAAGTCCCAATTAATTATACATTACCTCAGTAATTAAATAAAGGTTTTCCTCCTTGAGTAAATCCTTGAACCCAGTAATGTTTGCCTTTGGACAAGACTCCATTGCCTAGTTTGTTAATAACATCCAACAATATAATAGTCAAAAACAGAGAATACCCAATTGAGAATAGTTAGAATTAAAAAAACATAAATAAAACACAGAGAGAAAAATCTGAACCTCACTAGAGCGTGGGGGATCATCCTGAAACAAAGGGTTGGCCACAGGTTTTGCAACCTCAACTGATAGCGGAACTGAAACAAAAACAAGAAAAAAATGAACAAAATAAATATAATTGGTGCATGAATCAAAGTCAAAGAATTCTGGGTTTTTGCTTAAACCTCGAGCGGTTCTTCTGCTAAGCAAAGTTTGGAGGAAACGAGAGCGGAGTTCGACGGAATCGATGGATTCTTGTTCCATTTTGATAGCGATTGCTGAGGTTTTTACTACGTAGTTGTTGTTGTTGTTGTTATGGGACTGGGAAAGCTGAATATTAATATAGGGAAGTGAATTTGGAAGGTGGGTTCGCACGCTTGGAGCCACGTGGCTAAGACCAGTGATGTGGGCAAGCGCAGGTCGCACGTGTGAGATGAGGGTCAGGCTCATACTCAAGCACAGACACAGACACAGACACACTGATGAGGAAGAACCGAAGAAGTAGTAGAGGGAAGCATTGGATTTGAAATAGTCATTGAAATTTTGGAAAGTGCAAAGGTTGTCGTGTGGTCAACTGTGGTGCCTTTCTTCACTTCAATTAAATAGAGACAGAGAGAGACAAATAAATAACCTTCTTGTTCAAACTAGGTTGGTCTATGGCAACATATCTAGATAAAGTTTGAGTCCAGATACTCCAAATCAAAATACGGAAATGCAAACACTTTCTTAAGGCTTCCTTGTTCAAACAAAGCTCTTGGTTATGGAAAGAGATTTGAAAAACAAAATCACTTATTAAGAAAGGAGCACGCTATTACTCATAATTAAGGGTTTCCTAAACTTAAATCACAGTATAATTTTTTTTTTTTGATAATTAAATCACGATATAATTAACAATAACTCTTATCCATTCCATCCTTTATAAACTAATAAGATTTTATCCAAAATCTTTAATATGATACCTAGATATTATTTCTATAATTGTTTATTACTTGTGATTGGATATAGAATTTGCATAGAAGTGGGGTCCAAACACGACACAAGTACTGAAACGAGTTTTGTTTGCATGAGAAATGTCCTACAAATGAAGGTGGAAAGAACAAGCACCTTAAAGACAAGAATCAAATTGAAAATCTGGGTAAGGAAGGTGCAAGGAAGCTCCAAATATTAGAGCCCTGTAAGAGCGTTAGCATTGGGGAATGCTAACGCCAAATGTAAGGGATATTTGACATTTCAAGCTCCAAAATATATTGCTTTAGGAAATACTATTACTAAGTATTGCAATTTTTTTTGTAATAGTACTATAGTACAATTCTATCTTTAGAATTATACTGTAGCACAATTCTAAAAAAAAACTAATATTTTATTGTGATGGTGATTGGGAGAAAGAAATAATAAATGATGGTGATTGTAGGAAATATTATTTTATTATGTAGATATATTATTTTAATTATTAGAATAGGTAAATAATAGTTTAAGATGCTGGAAGTATTGTATAATGAGATGGTATAATTGATAAAGTAGCTTTTTGAGATGATAAAATAGAATAAAATAGCATTTCCTGATGCTAATGCTCTAACTAGTGGTGAAGTGAGAAATTTTTTCTAGGGAAGGCCAACCTGGGGAAGTCCCGCTGCCCAATCCTATTAGCATACTAGTGAGATGGCATACTATGAAGAAAACTTCTCAAACCAACTAGACCAAAATCTACGACAATGCTGCTTTTCATTTTTAGACGGTTTATAATTCTCACTTTTATGTGTGATATTCCCCATAAATTACTCATACATTGAACAGTAATTTGTCAATTTTGAACATGTTTTCTTTTAAAATATGCATTAATTATATTGTAAATTACTTATACTCTTAAGAAGGAATGATATGTTTACAGCATTTTTACAACAAATCTTAAGTGGTAAGTTGTTACTGGTTGTTATTGTTGGGGCAAAAAAGTAATCTTAGTATTAATTTCAAATTTGAACCAATAACAACTAATCACCTGTGATTTATTGTAAAAATATTGTAAAATTGTTGTAGACGTAGCATCTCTCATTTTTAAAATATGAATATTAAATTTAATATAATCTAGTTTATAGCATCTAAAAAAAGCAAACGCTTAAAGTTTACGCTGTCAAATAAAACCAAACAATTGAAGCAAACGTGTCTAAATTATTATTATCAAATATAAATATATAACTAATAAACAAGTCTATAAGAATGGCTTAAATTTATTGCTCAAGCAAATACTTTCAATTAAACAATTAATAGAAAAACACTATTATTAAATTCAAATATAATGCAATTTGTTGATATAGAGCATTCACATAAGTCTGTGTATGATAAAAAAAAATATGTAAAATTTACATAGTTTTGCCTAAACATGACCTACATAAGTTTGTGTATAATTGTGTAAATTTATAAATTTGCTACAATAATCGTGTTTTATACTGACACTATTTATTTTGTATATCGTTGTTTCACTACTAAAAATGCAAGCTATAGTCACGTTTTTAAAACACAGCTATATCTCCTAAAAACACGGCTATAGTTCCATTTAGTCCATAACTACGTTTTTAAACGTGGTCTATACACTGGGACAATAGACCACCAAGTCTACAACCGCATTTTTTCAAACACGGCCATAGGTTATAGACCTGTAGCCATGTTTGTAGAAATGTGGCCTTAGACCTTATTTTAGCCGCGTTTTTTAAACATGACTATAGGACATTTTAGCCATGTTTGTTAAACGTGGCTATAGGAATAAATTTATTCTTTCTTTACGTAACTTGAGGATGAAAAAAGAAAGTAGATGGTAATTGTTGTATGTGAAGAAAGAAAAAATAATTTTAAAAAATAAAAAAAAATTAATATTTTAAAAAAAATGTAGTGTAAAATAGATAATTTAATACGGAGTGTTTTAAAAAATAATATATAAAATAAAAAAGTAAGTTATTATAATAAAATAGACAAAATTTTTTACATAAGTAAAATGCTACGTAACAATCCAAATTTTTATAAGCTATTGGTCAACTTCTACAACACTAACATCTTTTTTTATTTTTGAATCCCACTACAGTACCACACCGTCTACACGTATCTTTATTGTCTGGTTGAACTACGCGTATCAATACCTATAAGCTACTTCAGTAACTTTATTCCAGTCTAAAGAGTCATTGAAAGTTGAAACTTTTTATGTTTTGAGAATAGAAGTCATAATAAACTTGAATATAACGCATGCACTACACACGGAGAGAGAGAGAGAGAGAGAGAGAGAGAGAGAGAGATAAATATCAGGGAAGCCATGGAGGCAAGACTGAACTGGTCTTTGATGGTCAATCTTCGACTGGCCATGGTTTTGGGGTTGTTTAGGATTTTTTTTTTTTTTTTAATTTTTATTTGGAGTAGTCTTAAAAATAAACACATAATAAGTTGTAATTAATAAAACATAAAATAAAATAGAAAAAATAGTATAGAGAATCTGTATTCCTAATTTAAAAAAATTCCTTGTAGAAGGGATTTAGGGTTTTGTTTTTTAATATATTTTTTTGGTTATTTACTGATATTATTATGATTTGATTAAAATTATTTTGTTGCTGGCAATTTTGTATTTTGGAGGAACAATGGGCCAACAGATGGGCCAAATTCTATATATATAAAAAAAAAAAAAAAAAAAAAAAAAAAAAAGCATTTAAGGATTGAAATAGGTATACGTATATTTTTTTTTTCATTCAAAATTCTAGGGGGTCAGTAACTAAATTACTCTTTAATTTAAAGATAATTTCTTCTTTTAGTCCTACCGTTAAAAGGGAAATTTTGAAAATCCAGGGCCCTTGGCCCCCCCTAGCCTCGCCAATGCACATGTATATTGTCCAATTTCATGGTCTAAATTATGTCAATTAAAAAAAAGGTGGGAGTTTGGGAATTAGGAAGGTGGAAGATACAAATTTTAGCCCTCTTGTCCAAACTAGGCTGGTCTATGACAACAGATTTAGATAAAGTTAAGTGTACATTCTCAAATCAAAATATTTGAAAGGCAAACACTTTCTTAAGAGACTTCCTTGTGCAAACAAAACTCTTGGTTATGAAAAGGGATTTGGAAAACAAAAATCATTGATTAAAAAATGTGCATGCTATTACTAATAAGGATTTCCTAAACTTAAATGACGATATGATTGTAACAATAACTTTTTCCATATCATTTATTAAACTAAGATTGGATATAGAATTTGCCCAGACGTGGGGTCCAAACTCGACACACAATTAAGTAGTATTGAAACAAGTTTTGTTTGCATGAAAAATGTCCAAGAAACGAAGGTGGAAAGAACAAGCACCTTTAAAGACAACAATCAAATTGAAAATCTGGGTAATTAAGGAAGGTGCGAGGAAGCTCCAGGGTATCAGGGCCTTGTGACTTAAAACGGTAGCACCAGTAAAGAAATTTGTTTGTTCCAGTTAAATTGGCATTTCTCGGTTTTACTCCCATGCATGAAATTTACGGCTATTCAACACAAGAAACTGTTTTGAACAGCTAACAATTAATGTACAATATGTAGTGCATACTAACAGTCTTCAATTATTGAACAATTCAAAGATTCATAGACACTGACCTCCGGCCATTTGCAGAAGTGGGAAAAACCTTGATCAAGTACCTGAGCAGGCCATGTAAGCAACAGGGCAAAGCCCTTGAGGTATTATAGGTTTTTCAACCGTAAGCCATATGATCTATATATATCTCAAAAAATGACATCTAATTCGCCACATATATAAGCAAACATAAAAATCAATTGACCCCTTTTCACGAAGCAAGCTTGGGCCAATTGGCCCAATTATTCAATGTCGCCACTACTTCTGCACGTACTCAACATGAATTTTCTCTTTATCACACATTTGAGTACAGTTTTTAATAAATGCTTGCTCTTTTTGTTTCTTTAATGTGTGAGAATAAATTGGATTAATTTCACGTTTTTTGGGGGTGACCAAGTTTGGATGATGAGAAATAAGGCCACTTTTGAAGAGACAGAGAGGCATTGTGATCCAATACCAATGGCATGCAAGAGAAGCCAACGGAATCTTTGCCATCCAAAAACAAGCAAGGAAATTGCGACAAGAAACCACTCCCAATCCCTACTAAATGGAACCTTCCACTCTACAGGTTGGATCAAAATTAATTTTGATGTGGCTATACAAGAGTTCTGGGTGGTATTAGTGGTAGTTTGTAGCTAGAGATGAAAACAACAAAATCTCTCTCATGCTTGGACAAAAAAGAAAATCCCAAAAGGAGACCCTTTATGGGGGACAACGGCTCTCTATATATTTGCAGATGTGTGCACGCATTTGATATAGGTTGAAGATATGGTTATTAAGGGGATGCAGTCAATGTTTTTCTTTCTAACAAGAATCATTTGACGTACCTGCCATCTTGGACTATATATTTCCCATAATTAATGATTTTTCTGTTATGCTAGATAGTTTTAATTATTGGTCCATTTTGTGGGTTCCAGTTAACTTAACTGGTAAATTTTCTGATGGTTGTATAAGAGTTTTGAGATTCAATCTCCGTCTACACCAAAAAACTGATTAGTATCTTGGTCTGATGATAAAGAGCTATCATCAAGAGCGGACGCTATAGGTTGAAACTTTCTTAAAAAAAATTATTGTTTCATCTTTGTTGTTAGAAGAGATGCTAATTTTGCCACCCTTTGTTTGGCTTAGTGAGCTTTTCGTTGTAACAAGTTTGGCTCCTTTATTCTCTCTCAGCTCTCTGTTAGAGTAGTTTAATTTATGAGGAAGCTAGTTTAAGATCTAATCTTTCTTTTGTCTTTATAAATGCATTTTTATTCCGGAAAAAAGAAAAGAAATTCACTTGCTAAAGGCTGGCATAGAAAGTTGTATGTTATGACTTATAATTAAAAAATATGAATGTATAAATGTCACTTTTTTTAAAAAATGGTCATGTTAACGAGTGCCGTAGGGTATTGATTGACAATCCAATTAAAGAAATTTTTTATGAGAAAAGAAAAAAAAAAGCAATTAATGTTTTGACAATTTTTTTCATTTCTCATAAAAGTGATATCAAAATTTTTTTAAAATGGATTCTTAAATGATGCTCCAACGGCACTGGTTAACATTTTCCTTTAAAAAAAAGAGTAGCTATAATCATACACTGTGTACAGTTGAAAAACACGATTTCACAAATTATGTGAATAACAATGTGTAATAAGATGCGTGCAACAATAATTAACCTTCAAAAGAGTCATTTATATATATATATATATATATTTTTTTTTTTTGAATAAATAAGGATAAAATTTATGTTGCGTTCAAGTCTATCACTTTTTATTACTACTAAATTGCAATTTTAGAATATAATAATGAATCAGTTAGTTTTTTGAATATAAGAAATTGTGTATTTGCATGCTGTGGCAATGTAGTATTATCATGCTCTAACATGAAGAGGCGTATTGTCGTGGCGGTGGTGGAGAATTACTGTAAGAGCAACTTTAATTAATAGTGTCTCCAAAAGTCCAACTGGTCGTTTATTCAGTTTGACTCCATATCTATAAATTCTGTTAGTACTAAAACTGCTCTAAGGATAATAGTGACCGATGCTGGAAAGTGTGACCAATATTTTTCTTTCAACCACGTGGATCTCCAAATCGTGCATGCATGACAAGTGTTTACCCAACGTGTAGGCAAAGAGCTATTAATACTTTGTAGTTTTCTTCTGCAGAAAAGAGAATTAAAATTCTTTTTATCTCTCAAAGTAAACAGAAAAACACAAAACTGAACGAAACCCAGAAAAGAATTATTCAAATCCAGACCAAATGAGCAACTTCACATTCTCCCAATTCTACGAAAACTGGTTGGAGCAATTGCACAAGCTGGTGAACCAGTTGTCCTCAGCTCCAAGACCACCCTCTAGCCCAGACCAACACCACCACCTGGTCCAGCTGGTTCACAAGGTGATGTGTCACTTTGCTGAGTACTACAAGTTGAAGGCACAGGCAACCGAGCGCGATGCAGTGTCGGTGTTGACGGCCCCATGGGCGAGCTCGCTTGAGCGATCGCTGCACTGGATAGCTGGGTGGAGACCCACCACGGCGTTTCACTTGGTGTACACTGAGTCATCCATTCGGTTTGAGTCCCACATCGTTGATATCCTCCGCGGCTTACGCACTGGTGATCTCGGTGACCTCTCCCCCTCTCAGTTCCGCCGTGTCAGCGAGTTACAGTGTGAAACCGTACGTTATGTTACTTTATCTGAGTTCATTCTTGCTCAACTCTAGGACACACCCATTACGTGATACCAGGGGTGGCTCTACTTGGAAAAAAATACAATTATTATTTATAAATTTTAAAAATTTATGATTTTTTTATCTTTAAACAAATTTTGTGATCACTCTAAATTTTTTCTTAGGCCCAATATAATTAAATTCTGAACAAAATTTGGTTACAAGCATGGTTATAGATTAAGGCTATAACTCTATTTAATATTTTTTTATTGAACGTGAATTTTAACAAATCAACCATTTAATTACATTTTTTTTTCTTAAATTCTTCGTACTTGCAATATTTTAAGAAGATAAAAGATTAATAGCTATATCGTCAATTAAATATTTAAATTTTAAGTTTTTGTAATCTAAAATCATAAATAAAAAATAATTTTATAGATTGAATGGTAAATATAATATCTGAATAGTATGAAATTTTAACATGTTTTAAGAATATAGAGAATGTAAAACATGCAATTCATCAATTAGATTTTCAAAATATGTAACAATATTAATTCATTTAGTGAGAGTGACTACAACAAAGCTTGTAGCCAAATTTTATTCTTAAACTTTGGTCTCCCTAACAATATATTAGGTCCTTACAAATAAAAATAAAGTCCAAGAAAAATTTTATTTAACTAAACTTTTGAAGAAATGTAAATTGGAACATTGATAATGAACATTGATAATGAGACTATCAAGTAACGATTTTGTTGTAACCAAATTTTATTCTTAAACTTTGTTCTCCCTAACAATATATTAGGTCTTTACAATTAAAAATAAAATTCCAAGAAAAATTTTATTTAACTAAATTTTTGAAGAGATGTAACTTGCAACATTGATAATGAGACTATCAAGTAACAATTTCAAAATACAAATTTGTAGAAGGAAATTATAAGATTTTATATTTTTTGTATAATTTAAGTTTCTTAATGACCGCTCTCAAAAAAATTTCTGAAGCCGCTACTGTATGATACTCTAATGATACTTTAATTTCTCGTATTTATGGTGAATCATACCAATTAAACTACTTTTTTTTTTAAAATCTATATTCCTGGTAGATCCTACCCTAAACTTAATTAATAGATCTATTGTGAATGCAAGAGAAGTATACAATATCACGTCATTTGTACTCCAACTCTCCAAAAGTACCACATCATTCTTCGTCCAAATCCACAACATACAATATGCTTAGTGTTGGCGTATAATTTTTGCACCCATATCGACTTTCTCATCAAGTACCTGAAATGGTCTTACATGTCAATGTGCTATAATTTAATCATAAGTTGACACACAAAACATTTTATGAAAGTTGACACACAAGCATGTTTGAAAAAATGAGTGTAGATTTAAATTAAATGAGGGTATGTTTGAGTTAAGTTAAAATGAGTGTAGGTTTGAGTGTGCTAGATATATAATAATGTCTTATTATTTAAACTAATTATGTTTCATTAATGTGTATGTGTGAATTTTCCTTCTTTTTCTTTTTTTATACCAATTATTAGTAACTAACCCATTAGAACACCTTCCCCTCTCTTTTCTAAATTTAAAAAAAAAAAAAAAAAAAAAAAAAAAAAACCCTAATTTAGCTGTTCAATCAATATCTTTGTGAGTTGGTTTTGTAATGGTTGAGGTAATTTTATTAACACGTCCCAGTTGAATTAGGTAAAGGAAGAGAATGCTATAACGGAGGAGCTATCAGAGTGGCAGGATGGTGCTAGTGAGGTCATTGGCGAGTGTGGTGATGAGTTCGAGAAGAAGATCGGACGGTTGATAAGTGTTATTAAAAGGGCTGATGATCTACGGCTGAAAACGGTCCAGAAGGTGATTGAGTTGCTTACCCCACAGCAGGCTGTTGAGTTCTTGATTGGAGCCGCTGAGTTACATTTTGGGATCCGTGGCTGGGGGATCAATCATGACCGGCGGCGTACCAATATTTGAAATTCCTTTTTTCAAATTTGTTCTGTTCAAACTTCAAAGTGAAAAGTGATTGGTATTTGCGGCCATTCTAATTCAACAGCATCAAAGTGTTTTGTACTGCCGACAATGTATGGGTCTTCAATTGAACAATTAGAAGATTCATAAGATTTGCCTTGTACCGAGACATTTATGGAAATTAGGGGAAAAGGTTTGGAGGCGATTCAACTAACTCTAACACTTTTTTTTTTTTTTAAATACTAAGTATTTTTAACACAGGGAAGAGGGGGGAATGTTTTCTAAAGAAACTAACATTTCATTTTTAATTCTTTCAAATTGGAGAGATTTGAAGGGAGAGTAGAGTAAATAAATTATTGACTAAATGAATTCTCTAATTTATCATTTTTAAATTAACAAAATTACAAACCGATTACTTAAATAATCTTTGTTTGTTTCTCGATAAAATTTAAGCATTGACTTTTTGGTTGTTGATTTGAATCCAAAGAAGAAGAGAAAAATAAATAAATAAAGGCACATACGGTCCAAGTCTTCTTCTTCATCAATCGGAAAATCCAACCACGTCTCTGGATGCATCCTAATATTCCTCGCGAAAGCCAGAACCTCATCGGTAATCCTGACGCCACCAAAACCACGCACCTCCAAATCCGATTCCGATTTCATCTCCAATCCGAATGAGTCAGCGTTCATCTTCATCGAAAATCATGGGTGGAAGTTTACCTTTGTTATTGTCTTATTGACGTCCTCAACTTGAAGAAAAGAGAGAAGAGCGAGCGATTTGGGTTTTCAGTGATGGAAGAAGCATGGGTGGCGTGTCGCTCCCATTAGGACCCAATGCGAAGAAGCGGCGTGTGAGCTACTTCTACGAGCCAAGCATCGGCGACTACTACTACAGCCAAGGTCACCCAATGAAACCCCACCAGATCTGCATGGCCCATAACTTGTTCGGATTCTGTCAGTCCTTCGCCAGCTAGTCCATCGACGTCACTGTCAAGCTCAACTGTGGCGATGCCGATATTGCTATCAACTGGGCTAGAGGGCGCCACCATGCAAAGAAGTCTAAGGCTTCTGGGTTTTGCTATGTCAATGATATCGTGCTTGGCATTCTTGACCAAATAGAGTAATAAGATTCAATTTCAGCATTTCCACAAATTAATCATAAATTAATATTGCAAGTTCATTTTCAAATAGGGGTAAATTTGTCTATTTAAATCATTTCCTCTCCTCTCTATCCTAATTTTTAAAATATCTAAATTAGAGGAAGAGCTAATTACTCCTTTTCTCCTTACTAATTTTAAAAATATTCAAACAAGATAGAGGATAACCATTCCCCTCTACTTTCCTCTACTCTCCTCCCTCTCTAAACTTCCAAACAGGCCATTACATAATTGACAATGTCCTCCACTTACAGAAGTTGAAAAAACCTTAATTAGTACCTGAGCAGATCATGTAAGCAACAGGCAAAACCTCTGAGGTAGAGATATTCAACTGGAGGCCATATGATAGTATATCTTTTTGATAACTATGGGGGAATATGGGAAATAGACAGAGGATTTCAACCTTGACTTTATTAAAAACACTAAAAGATGCCAGTTGAGCTTCATGGCATATGATATATATATATTAAAAGATATCTAATACACCACATATAAAAACAAACTTAAAAATTGACCAAAATTTACTTGCTATATATAATCTACAAAAGATTGTATAAATGCTATATTCAGAAAAGGGCCCTAGTTATGTTGATTCTTCAACCAAAAACATTTCTAACAAGATGACCTAGGTTCAACTTTCTAACCTAGCGGGAAACTGCAGCTGCATATCACTGAGACATGTTAATTTAATTTGAACTGTTTCTCTCAGTAGCTACAACTCTCTGTCTGTATTTGGTTTGATCTTCTCCCCATTTCCATTGGGCAACCCAACCTTCGATGACAAATCTTTGTTATCAGAAGTGACTGGATGGGCTCTTGAAGACGCTTCAGCACTTGCCGGAACTGGAGACTTTGTAATGCCATTGCCATAAGCCTCCTTGTGACTTCTCGTTTCACTGCCAGATTTTACATTCCCATTTTCTGCAGGTTTTTGTTGGCTTCCTGTACCATTTTTGGCCACCGGCGAAGGCATTGTTTCTGCATAGTGATAGAAATACAACTGTTTTTATTAGATTAATAATAAAAATGACAGATTTACCTATTTTAATATATAAAATATCCATAATTGACGTGGAAATGTCCACATTAAAAAAAAAAAAAAAAAAAAAAAGTTCCAAGTGGATGTAAAATTAAGCATTAAGTTTAAAAAAAGGTAATACTTGTGTACAAAACTCTTCACTTATACAAGGATTGAGAGAGGTCATGGTAGGTAGTCTTACCCTTAATTTATTGGAGAGATTGATTTTGGACTCAAATCCGTGACATGTTGCTTATGGTAAAAAGCAAGGCTCAACCTCTAAAACTAAGCTCCAGTTTTAACATCTAACGGTCATTATAAAGTACTCAAAACACCCAAAAGCTCTAACCTATGGCTATACAGAGACATTTTTTTCACACATTCATTCATTTTACAAAGGAATGTTGATACTGGAATTAAAAACCTTTTATATCAATAACTAAGAGGAAAATTCACTCGAGAAGTGGAAGCTAGAATATGAGGTCTTTTTAATTACAACGTTCTATAAGCTAACCATTGAGTATCCTTGCCTTCATAGGACTTTCAATCAATTTCATGATGGAACCAAACCTTTTGTTTGATTGTCCTTTTGTAGTTAAGAAAGCCCATGTTCAAGTTTCTCATTAATAGTGTAAGTCTGAAAGTTTAGAATTATAAATTTCAGAAACTTACCTCTTATGCTCCCACAAGCAATGATTCGGTTAAGAAAATCCCGGAGCCTTGCTAGGACAAGCCTTTCTTGCTCCGCATAGAGTTCTGACCCATGCCCATTAGATGACTTCTGACTTGTGTTTTGACCATCACCCAGCACCCCTTTTGGTGACCCACCATCCATGAACATCGTGTCTTGTTCATCACACATCAATGCAAGTGTTCCAGGAGACATTGGCCTACCATTATCCATATCAACTCCATCAGAACCAGAATCAGTGCTTCCATCTCTATCCACATGATTCCTACTCAGATGGTTACCAGGAATAGCTTTCTGGCTACCATGTCCATTCTCAACAACTTCGCTCTCTTGAGTGGACAAAGCAGTAGAAATTTCAATATTCTTCCTGTCTGTCTTCCTATCCATTTTGCCACTATTATTTCCTGGAAATGTTACATTAAAGACTTAGAAGGCAAAAGAAATGTTTTATAAAAAATATAGTTTTCAGTATAATGTACTGCTAAGCTAAACACATATACACAGAGCAATAAGAAAAAGATTTTTCAACTGCCTATATTGATCAATTTTCCAACCAGTCCACTGTAAAGGGTTTTTGAGCACAGTAAAATTACAAGCAGGCTTAAAGAATAAAGACCCCTTGTTCTGGAAGGCACACGTTGAATGAGCGACCAATATGGAAATTGGAGATATTTTCATTCATCTTCAAAGGAATCAAACCAATCGAATAAGAGCATGATGAAAAGAAATGAAAAATAAGAAAAAAATATTAAAAGAAATCATGGGGTGTTTCAGACCAAATCCTTCCACAAATTCTTTTAAATTATAGATATCAAGTACAAAATGACATTCTTAGGACTCTAATTATGGCTAGTAACAAATTACAGGTTAAACTTTTCAGATCAACCAACTGATGAAAACAATGATCAGCCAGAAATAAGGAAAAAGGATCTATACAATTACATATGCAAGTGTCATCATTGGCAGTAACTCACATGACAATGATTAATAAATATTCTAGAATATGACCTTTCTAGAGGTTATTTACTTATAATGTTAAATTCAATAGTCATGTTTGCATTGAAGAAATAAAGCACAAAAATGTTATTTTTCGGACAAATAAATCCAATACAATTATCTGTTTGAATTAATTGAGGAACCTAATATACTGCACCAAAGGAAATATACTTAAGTTTTACCCTAAAAGAAAACTACTTTATGCAGTTCTAATGATGTTTACATAGAACAGTTGACATAGAAACTTATAATAGTACAGTCAGCATAGTCATTTCAGTCAAATAATAAGCTGAAAGTTAGAACGAGCTTAAATGTAAAAGAACCAGCAAAAGTTCTATCTATTTCTATATGTTAATCATAACCTGTACGTGTCATTGTTGCTTCTGCTGAAAGTTCGACCAAATGTGAGCAAAGATCCTTCACATCCTGTGGTTGGAGTATGTTGGCCAATGTAGATCTTCAATCATGAGCAGTAATGACAATTAGTTTGTGTAAAAAAGAAAGAGAATATAATATATATATATATATATATAAATATATAAAATTTACCAGGTGCATCAAAGTGACATAACATGCCTACCTGTACTTAAAATTAGAAGATCCTGATACTGCTGCATTAGCAGTGCATGAATCAGGGATGGATGAAGCTCTTAGATGATTTTCCTGAATAAAGTTTTAAAAATAATTACTGCATTTCTTCTTCCTTTTTTGCTGAGAAGATGGAGGAAACAGTGAAAAAAAAAAAAAAACAGGAATCTTATAGCACAATGAGATTAAAGAGTATGCTGGAGTATTAAGTTCTTAAGCCCCCCTCCCCTCGCCAAAAAAAAAAAAAAAAAAACATTTCAGAGCATAAATAGTTAGTGCAGCTTGCCCTCTCTCTCAAAGATTATTCAGAGCATTAACATGTTTTTCACGAGTCCCAAAAAGAATTACCCAAAATCTTTTTCATACAGAAATTGACTTTATTATATAAAGTGTGTGTTTGGAAAAAATTAAAAAGCTAGTTTATTTTATTATTCAGCTTATTTTTGCTACTATTTATAGGCTCCATTGCACTTTTTGGTACTATTCATGAGTCCTACTATACTATTTCAGCTAACTTTTACATTTATCTACAGTATTTTCAGCAAAAAATTTTCAGTTTCAACAAAATAAACGGATCCCAAACAGACCCAAAGTGTAGAAAAGAGGAGCATTGCTGTTGTTCACAGGTAAATTATATGGGTGAATCCCAAACAGACCCAAAGTGTAGAAAAGAGGAGCATAGCTGTTGTACACAGGTAAATTATATGGTTTTTCTTAGTAAAATTCCATCCGTAAGAGTGGTATTACAAGAAATCAGATTTAAATGTGGATGAATAATATCAAACTTACAGGAACTAAAATCACATGACACGAGGAAAAAAGGATTTGAATAACATATGTCCCTTGAATTAATTTCTGAGCATAAACAGTTAGTGCAGCTTGCCCTCTCTCTCAAAGATTATTCAGAGCATTAACATGTTTTTTACAAGTCCCAAAAAGAATTACCCAAAATCTTTTTCATACAAAAATTGACTTTATTATATAAAGTGCAGAAAAGAGGAGCATAGCCGTTGGTAAATTATATGGTTTTTCTTAGTAAAATTTCATCCATAAGAGTGGTATTACAAGAAATCAGATTTAAATGTGGATGAATAAAATCAAACTTACAGGAACTAAAATCACATGACACAAGGATAAAAGGATTTGAATAACATATGTCCCATGAAGTATCACTAGCAATACAAAAACTTTATAGTCTACTGATCCAGAGTTACTAAACAAATGATCCTTAAAAATGGAAAAATTAAATATATGCTTCACAGTCATTAAGATCAACAAAATAGATTAAGATCAACCTAGGCATCTCATATTCAAGGATTCTAAGAAAAAGTACCCGTTGACAGAGTTCATGGCTTTTTCTCTTCTTGGGCACAAGGGGGGTCCCATAACCAAAGGATCCAATAGCCCCGCTAATGGCTGCATTGGCTAATTTAGCCTGTTGGATATTGGCCATTGCATTATGGTCTTCATGAATAAGATCCCTTCTTTCTTGGCTTCCTTCAAAATTTTTACATTCCATGCATTTACAATTTTCAGAGCACAAAACATTGGCTTGGAAGCACTCACAATACTTCTTGAGGCACCCTGATTTCTTGCATTGACATCCTTTGCTGTGCTTTCCCACCACTTGAACTTCTGCAACATCTTCCTGATTTGTTTTAAGACATAATCAATGAATGCCAAGTTTAATGATTACAGATAATATGCTTGACCCACCAAACCAAAAAAAGGTTTCTTCTTCGTAAAAATTATTAGTAACATATACCGTTTTAGTTTCAAATTCTGGTTACCATTTGTACAAAATACACCCCTGAAGTTTGTGCATCTAAAATGTAACATGATTTTGGATTTAACAAATTATGTTAAACTTATGGTGTGTACATCTAAATTATGGATTTAACAAAAGTTCTATTCTTATGTTACTTTATGGCTATGTATCCTCAAGAACAACTTATGTTACTTAATGGTTACCATTTGTTAAACTCATAAAATGTTTGTTAAACTCATATAGTAACCATTTGTGCATCTAAAACTATAGAGTTTGACTTAAAAACAATATCAAACTGTGGAGTTTACTATATAATTATTTCCTAAATTTATTACTTATATACTTGTTTTATGAAGAATAATAAATTATTACACAAAGGATTTTTGAGCTCTTAACACTTTTGAAAGACTTTTACTTCTTCTTCTTCTTCTTCTTCTTTTTTTTTTTTTTAACCATTGTTCTTCTTTTATAACTTTTGAACTTTAAATACGTTGATAAAATAAGGAAGATTATTTCTATTCTTAAAATGAAGTTTGATATGTAAAAGAGATATCACCAAAAAAACACATAAAGAAATGGAAAAAATAAAAAAGGAAACAAAAAATGCAAAGTTTAGAAAATAGGGGGTATTTTATTTCTTTGGTGGGGTGGTGGCTCACATCATAGTTCCAGAGAATTTAAATTGAAAATCAGAAATAATTTCTGCACATGATCTGTTCAATAAAAGTAGACAAGGACAAAACAAACAATCCATCTAAACAATGACAACCAGCAGACCAAAAGGTTAAAGGATCAATACAGCTAGAATGAAAATAGCAAGGGGTATCTCATGTTCAGTACTTAAGGGCAGAGGGCAACAAGGGCTGTGATGTAATTTTTGTGTCTGCGCTGTAGCTGACCTGTGTACTCTTTTGGTTTAGGCCAATGTTTTGATGTTGGCTTTTGAGCTGGGTTGTATGGTTGCTGTACACTGAACTGTGTTGTATTTCTTTGCATTTGGAATGAAATCTTCTCATTCATCATAAAATAAAAATAAAAGAGTAAAATCACTGCACAAATCCACATAAATGATATTTCTTGTACATATCAAAATACTTAGAAAAGACACTCCCGTCAACATTTAATTCAGTTAAAGTCAATGCAAGAGCACTCATCATGCAATATTGTTGCACAAGTTGGAGTCAGATTATGTACCCTACTATCTCGAGGTTCATGTGGACTACTTGCTATCTTTGGCCTGAATGCATTTGGATTACGCTCCAAGGTCACTCCAACTGCCTCCTGCCTGGCAGCCTCATTCTCCACGTTATTCTGACAATTTAAGCAGTTGCAATTATCACAATAAATCCCAGCTGCGAAGCACTCACAATACCTACAATTACATAACTTTGCTTCTTAATACTTTAGAATATGTGGGAAGAATAGATGATGCACCACATACATAAAGGTTAAAGCTACCAGTAATCTATGATAAATCACTAAAAGACCAAGCAGTTGCACTCCTATTAAGTCATATAGAATTTGAAAATGGATTCAACAAATTAACCAATAATTTAACCAGCCAAACCCATTCAAGATACATTTGGAAGAGACCTCTGTCATATTGAAGAGAAGAAACAGGGAGGACTTTATTACAACTCCAGGGATGTTATATGAAGATTACTTCATGTCTCATTGTGTGTCCTTAGAAGATTTGGCTTGTATCCTTTCATTTACATTTTAGTGGACCACAAAGGGCTCAATTATAGTGA
The DNA here is from genome assembly GCA_023621385.1 of Quercus gilva. NCBI lineage: Eukaryota > Viridiplantae > Streptophyta > Magnoliopsida > Fagales > Fagaceae > Quercus > Quercus gilva. The sequence goes on along the minus strand of CM042484.1, from coordinate 15,486,009 downwards.
AGAGGAGAAAAAAAGCATAATGAAGGAGAGAGAGAGAGAGAGAGAAGTGAAGATAGGGGAGATGAAGAGGGGAAAATCACTACAAAACTCATTACTATCATGCATATGATACTTCCAGAATAGGCAACTTGTAGAGTCATTATAAATTTCTCTAACCTATGTCATCCAATTATTGAGCAATTTGGCAGCTATCCCTCCTTGAGGAAACAAGTTATTAGAAAGAGGACAATTGGAGACCCCTACAGAAGATAGCTTTCAAAAGCCTTATGCTTAATGCAAATTGCATGACAAACCCATCAGTCGATTTCAAGTTGCACTCCTGCCCAAGTCTTGGTTTGTGAAAGGAGAATTAGCAGAAATAAAGGAGCATGTTGAACAAGGGAAATGGAAGCCTTATATTGTTCAACTCAAACTTGAAGATGATCTCCTATTTATATTTGGCAGCTTAAGCCTTGTTTGAACTCCAGTTGAAAAGGTGACTCAGCTGCAACATAGTTTTGCAGAAAAATCGCCTAGTCCTTCATGATCAAGTGTCAAGGTCAGAAGAAAATAATTCAAACAAAGAGATACACCAGATTAAAAGGAACAAGTGGTGTGGCTCGTTCTTTATACTTGCAGCTTTACGGTCTAGTGGAAGGACCATTGTCTAGTTTATATGGTATAATAATATCTACAAGACATGCGGGCCCAGCAATGGCTAAAGTTCTTTAGAAGCAAACATGAAAAGTAAAATAAAATCACCTTCCCCATCTGGACAGGGGGTTAATTAATCCTCCTCATAAAGGCAAGGAATTGATGCCCTTGAGTTCAATTCTAAAATAATTCAATGTAGGGAGGCAAGTTTTGCAAGAGCACAAAAGCAATGCTACAACCCAAGTGCAATTCATGCTAAAAATGTATGAAAAGGAGTCTATGTGCTTACAGCTTCAAGCATCGGGAACTTCTGCAATTACATTGTTTTTGTTTCTTTGGAGTACTATCCTTTGCTTCAGCATTAACCCGCGGTTTTGGTCTAGGGGACTCTTGCTTGCTGAAGAAAAAACACAAATGTGCAACAGTTAGAAGAACAAAACAATAGAACTGAATTCATAATTATACAAAATGTTTCCAATTCCATGAAGAAGCAATAGCATATATAATTAAAAGCATGTATACACAATATAAGCTTCTCAAAAGATATCTTCATTAAAGAATAAAGCAATAATTAGCAAAAGGTGAGACCGAGAAAGGAAAAAGAAGAAGAACAAGAAAGTCATATGGGTTAAGTTTTCTGCTAACAAAAATGTTAAGGATTAGGAAAATCGATTATCTTGAGCAACCCAAATATAATAAACCCCTTGTAGCAGTGGTGAGAAGATCAGAAGACTTGCTCCAGCTGTTGCGTCTATGTCCAATGAGAAGGGAGCAAAAAGAACATCTTCATGACAGGTAATACAGAAATTACCAGTCTACTGTGGAACAATGAAAGAGATATCAAGAGCAGGGTTGTTTCTTTCTCTAGATATATAGCCCCTTTACTGGATTTAGATGTTCAAAATGGGAAGCAGTTCTCAAAATTTTGTCCTGTAACTTTCCATATGGACTATCCTGTAGCATTTTGTGGCATAGCTTCTTGAGGAGTGTGTGCGGTCACAGTCATCCCTCGATTCTACATTATGTTTCAAAATTATTCTGTTGACAAGCACGTAGATCATATATGACAACAACAACAACAACAAAGCCTTAGTTTCTAAGCTCTCTTCCTAATACAATTTCCATCCCATAACCCATCTCACATTCCAACCCCTTTTAAAAATTCCGATTGTCCCAAAAGCTTAAACAGTTAAAACATGGCAAATTTAATCATTTAACAATAATTCTAACACCCTTAAACGCTAAACAGATTCATCATTACAATAAAGCCTCCTGAATTTAGCTTTATTTGTTGCACAACGCACATGATTGCTGTTTTACAATGTTTTTGAATGCTCAATCATACTGCCTCTTTAAATATTCTTGAAATCCCATTAATTCTATGCTCTTAATTCCACTATTCAAACATATCAAACCTATATTTGGAAAAAAAAAAAATCATACCAAAAATGAATTAAAGTGATTCTTTTAACCAATATTTCTAAACTAAGACATATCTGATATCACCTCCCAAATCAAATCTTTTTCAAGAAATATATATATATATATATATATTTAAAAAGCTTATATTAATATGAAAGAAAGATACTATAAAAGTAATGGAGCAACACTCACGTCACTGCCGGTATTGGAAGTTTATGCACTGGATGAGAGCGGAGCACTGGCTGCGGCGGCGGCCGCGGTTGCAATTGCGGCGACAAAGGCGGCAGCGGCGGTCGCACAAGCCATTGCGGCGACATTGGTGGAGGCGGCGGCGGCCGCGGTTGCAATTGCGGCAACATTGGCGCGTGCGGCCGTAACTGTGACTGTGACTGTAACTGTAATTGTAATTGTAATTGTAATTGCAATTGTACCGGTGAGAGAGGCTGCGGCTGAGGCTGTGGCTGCGGCTGCGGCTGCGGCTGCGACAGTGACTGTGATCTCATTTGCAATTGTGGCTGTGGTTTCTGCGGCGAGAAATCCAATTGCCTCGCCGATTTCTTGGGCGCCGAATCTGAATTCGTTTCGTCGTCCTTCTCCATTTTCAAGAAAAATCTTGAAACACAAACACAAACACAAACACAAAGTTCAGAACCAAACCTATATAATCGAATTCGAATGCACAGAATCTACTAAACAAACTGTTTCAAAACCTCAATAAATGTTAGAAGACATTGAAACCGTGAAACGCCGCCGTTTCTTGGCCAAAATTGGCGCCAAAGAAAACCTCTCTCTCTTCCTCACGCACACACTGACTGAGACGAAAACAGTGTCGTTTTGAGTCCGAAACACGACAACGATCGGAATCGGAAAACGTAGAACTGTACGGAAGAGATAAGCGTATCAGCTTATTATAGCTTAGCTTTAGCTTAGGATTTGTCTCAGTCTCTCTCTCTCTCTCTCTCTCCCTCTCGAGGTTTTGAAAAATTGAAATTGGATAAAATTTGACGGTTCGATGAGTGGACTGGGAGATCGTACGGATGAAATTGAAAGGATTGTTTTGACGGCTGAGATTGGGTAATAGGTGGATTAGGATTTTGTAGCCGTTGGATTGAGAGGTAAAGAGTTCTTTTTGCCTGGGAAAGTGACGAGAGAGGAATTTGGCGCTAAGAAGTCTGAAACTGTTGTGAGTGTTTGTTTTTTGTACACGTGTACAGAAATGTAGATTCTGACATCACCGCTATAAACGACCGACGATTTTTTTTTTTTAATCAAAATGAACGGACGATATTTGAAGGAATCAAATATCCAAAAACTTTTTGATTAAAAAAAAAAATCCAACGGCTAATGCTATGTTTGTTTCATTATAAAATATTTTTTTAGATGTATAAGTAAAAATAATATTATTTTTGATATTTGGTTGTGTTTCTAAAAATACTTTGTAAATTATTTTCGGTATTTGGAACAAAGTAAAATAAATTAAAAAATTCCATAAAAAACAACTCATTCACTTGTACAAAAAGATAAGACTTGAACTCAAGCTTTAACAAAGAAAAAAAATAATTAGAGATGACTGGTTTGACGCACTAGTATGAAGTGAATCAAGTGATAATTCTATTCAAAATTATGTCTAAGACTGAGCTAGTGTTTTGCCTTCAAGGCCACTTATCTCCAAGGTATATTTTACTAATTGGAATGCACATCTAACAACAGGAGTCTCTATCACCTAAAGATTGCAGCCACTAATCAAATTAGTATGAGATGCTACACAATAAGCATTATGGTCTCAAACAATGATTACTAAGCATACTAAGTCTTCTTTCATAGCAATATCAACATTCAACTTTAAGCAATCTAAAATGGGAGAGTCCATTTTGATACTAAATGGGTTGGTTGACTTTAGAGATTGGTATTGAGTATGAGTTAAGTATGCAAGAGTTGACCTTACATATGTTGCTGTATACATTGAAATGAGCGATGTGTACACAAAATTAGGGTTTTATCAAAATATTTTGACAATCTTGTGTTTTCTTTGGTTAATACTTTCACTTTTTTTTTTCATTGAGAACTAAGGGTTTAAGTTGTGAGGGTACAAAATTAGGTGTCTACAACAAGTAAACTTTAACTATATAAAGTACGATTGTTTGTAAATTAAAAATTGACAAATCAAATTTGAGTTAGATCAAACCGTTACAACCCCCCTTCCCCTCTTTTTTCCCTCATAAATGTGGCCTTAGAGTTAGGTTATTTGGTTGGTACATGAAAATTCAACGTAATGTGTGAGTGACAAATGCTAATATTTGTAATTAGATATAACATAAAAAATGAAATTCAACATTATTAATTGATATAATAATATAAATCTTGATATTAATGGTGACTAGTTTAACTCATTTTCATTTCAATTCTTAGAATGATTTTTTTTTTGTTTATTTTAATTAAAAATAAATTAAGTAAAAATAAGTTTGGGATTTTTTGGTTAACTTTATACTTTTTGTCTCACCCTTACCAAAAAGTAATTATCTTTGTAAATCAAAAAGTAAAGTTTAAGAAGTTATATGAATAAAAACCAAAAAAAAAGCCACAAAATAAGGTGAGTCAAATGGACACTTTTTAAAACTTTATTAAAAACACTTACTAGCCTTTTATAATAAAGTGGGCTATATATATCTTTTCAAATAGACAATTGATGGCCTAATGCTAAATAATGGTTCATTGACAAATGTTAAGTACCCAAAAAGCATTTTAAGTTTAGAAAATCAAGTTGACATCAAAAGATTCAAAACACAAACACAACCTAACCCTTTACTGTTGCCCCATATCAAAAGTACTTGGCAGCCACCTCCACCAAACACAATTGTCATCACTCGATCGTCGCCAATACTAATTACAAAACACAACTATGTCCACAATCTGTATCACCAAGTAACATATTCTCATCAACAACCAACAATTCTCCAAACTTTTCCATACTTTATTCAAAATGAATCAAATCAAGACTGGCTATAATACCCAGCCAGCACCAATGTTGACTTGCAAGTACTGTCAATTTTTCATCGATGCCATCAAAATCCAACACAATAATGACATTAACACCAATACCTCAACCTCAACCTTTAACAGAGCCACTGCCACGTTAACCAGACCATCAATATGTAATCACGTAGTACTACTAGTGCTGACACCATGTGCATAAATTGTCATGAATGATAATGTAGTTTGAACTTATTCACCATAGGAAATAGGAAAGAGCTTGTATCCAGTAGTTGCACTAGTAAGGTTAGGATATAGATACATATCTAGTTTTAAATACGTGTCCATATTTTAACGTGTTTAGTGCAATAATGTATTGGACACAAGCCATGTCCTTCACCATACCATTGCCTCCATTGCTTTCCTCACAAATCCCTTTATTTGGTAGAAGGGAAATGAAGAAATTAAAATCCTTTATGAAAGCTTAATAACCAGTGAAAGCATAGGTGAAATTATGTACTAATTATTAGAAATCTCAGTTCTAATAGGAATTCATTAGGTATATATGCCAAGTTAATTAGCTAAGGAAGCATATATTTTGTATCTATATTGGGAAAGATACAAAATAAGATAAAACACTGAGGGACCTTTTTGCAATAGGATGGTCCACCCTGGGGTGGATGGTTTCTACCGAGGCTAGAGAGAGTTCTTAATTAATGCTCTTATAATAAAAAGAAGGACCATTAATTAAGAAATAAGCAGTACTTTTAATCTATAGACGTACCAGTACTGGTAATTCAAGAATATTAGGAACATGATTCTCAAATATATATATATATATATATATAGATATTAGGAACATTAATTAATTGGATATTTGCAGCTGATAATGGAAGAGAAGTGGGAGGATTTGTAAATTAAAACCAAATTTAACATTTTATAGGAAAAAGGGTGGCCAAAATAAATAAATAATTTGATATTTGCAGGTGCAAAAAAGAAGGCCAAACAGTTAGTGGACTAGGTAAAAATAAATAAAAATGAAAAGACACTTCAAAAATTTTACATCTTGTATTAAATTAATTACAAAATATCATGCCTTGATAGATCAAATGGCGATATCAACAAGCTAGTTATCTCATTCTCAAAAAAAAACAAGCTAGTTATCTAAAATTAATGTTGAATATTTGCAGCTGAAAAAATTAAAGGGCCAAACTGTTATTGGTTGACGCAAAAGAAGAAACAGTGACTTCAAAAATTTTAAATTATATATATGATATATTACAAAATATCATACCTCAATAGAATCAATTGCTGACTTCAAAAAAAAAAAAAAAAAAAAAAAAAAAAAAAAATCAATAGCGATATTAACTAATTAATACCAAAAGTCCAAACATGCAAACACGTACAGAAGGGTCCAAAAATCTGAATCTCGATGGATGAGTTGCCAACTTACAGTTATTACGTGACAATGATTCAATTAATAGCCAAAGGCCTTGAATGACATGGGTCCATCTCCTATTATTAATTTGAACCAGTAACATGAAAAACATACGGTCGGTTTTGTGTACTTATGTTTAATGCTAGATATGTATTATATTATATTGTCAGAAATTTTGTAGTTTAATTGGACGGTTATTGAAATATTTTAGTGTTTTTAATGAAAATATATAAGTTTAAATTTCTCTGTCTCAACTATCAATATACGTATGAAAAAAATTAGACATATTAATGCATATTGACAAGATTTTTTATATACGAGAAATGCTGACAAGTGTCCTTAGAATACTGGTTAATAATCTATTTAAAGAAAATTTTTATGAGAAATGAAAAAAAAAATTAATATTTTAACAGTTTTTTTTCATTTCCTATAAAAATAGTATCAAAACTTTCTTAAAATGAATTATTAATGAATGCCCTAAGAGCACTCGTTAACATGACCCTTTATATATATATATATATATATACTTCATGCATGTGTTACTGTTAGGTTTGCATAGATAATTAAGAAACAACATCTAGCTGTCTAATCACAATCAAACAGTTAGGTCTAGGCGCTGCCTAATATCATATATGCCATATGTGCACTATTTTCTTGTTGCTGGCTAGGTAGGTCAGTACTAATTTCCTTGGCTTTGTCAGTACAAATTTCCCAAATTCTAATTTCACGGTAGATTATAATGAATGTAATTAATGAGACTCATTATTATATTAAAGTTAGAAGTGCCATATTGATATACTCTCAAAATATTAAATAATTATTCTTCATTGCATCCTTATTAGCTCTCTCTAAGGGATGACAATGGGTTGGATTTGGTGAACTTTTTGACCTAATATAACCCTAATAATAAATGGTTTGAGATTTTTAAATAGGTTTAGGGTTGAGGTTGGCTTCACATTTTTTAATATTCTAGGATTTATTTTTTTAAATTTGAATTATGAGTTGGACTTTAAAAAAGACTTAATAATATATTTAAATTATTAAAATAATTTTATTTTTTTTAGAAACAAACACACACCACAAGAGAGGGAGAAAGGAGTTCTAACATAAAAGTACACCACAATTCTACTAAAAAGTCTTAGCAATAAATTTTGTAACAAAAACAAGGGTTTTGTTTAAAAGTAAATGTACCTTTCTTTATTTCTTAAAATTTTGTTTAATTTAGTGCAAAATTGCTCATATATTAATTCTTAAATGATGTCAAATAATTTTTTATATGTTCAATTTTAAATTAACTGAACATGATATGACATGTTTGGGGTCATGATAAGACAAACAAACGGATTTTCCTCTTCTTTTTTATTTTTTAATTTTAGAGAAACCATTCCTAGCTATTATCTTTAGCTTTAAGTCTCCTCACTTTTTATTTCATTAGTAAAATGTTGCTTAAAAATGTCTCTCAAATTACTTTGCAAAGTGCTTTGAAAGTGGCAGGGCCACCTGCTAGTCGTATCTGAAAATGTAAAACAAATGATAGTTAATGATTGCCATTTAAGCTACGGTTGCGAAATTTGCGAGACTAGTAAGATTGTTTTCTTTCTTTTTCCTCAAGTAGGGAAGTGATACTATTTTTGTTTTTTATTTTGTGAGAGAATAGTGATACTGCTGTTGGTTCGTTGTGAAACGTATGGTGAATTCTTATCTAATGCATTGCGTGTTTCGTCTTTTTAGAATGATTTTATCCATTTAACCCCAACGAAACAACAAAACTAATTTAATACATTTGAATATTTAAAATGAGAAGATTTGATAGAAAAAAAAAATTACTAAAACTTTAATTATAAGGAAAAATAAGTGCGAGACTGTTGCCCTTGCCCCTGTGGAATTACATATAAGAATTAATTCAAAATAAGTATTTAAAAAAAGGTATTATATTGTATATCCTCCCAATACGATAATGTAGAATTATGATTGATGGTTATTAACTCTGATAAAATTGATTGAAAGTAACATAGAAAATCAAGTTTTATAACTATAGAACTTATCGTTTAAGGATTTAAACTTTGATTAAGCCTCGCATTTGTGATCTAATTGGATAGGGTTAAAAAAATATTGAAGTCATCGGTAATGTTTTCATGATAATAAAACGGAGTGTACAATTTTATTTATTTATATTTTTTGTGAGAATCACGGAGTGTACAATTTGATATTGTTAAGTACACTTTAAGGAAAGAACAAAGAAAAGGGGTTAGCTAGTTTGATAAGCATGGAGACAACATAATTAATCTCAAAGGGTCCATCCCTAGAAACATGCTAAGAGGAACCTTTATCAAACTGACTATCATATTATATATTCATTCTCAGTTTTGTTCAAAAAATACAGATTTTGGAGAGGAATATTATGCACCAAAAAAAAAAAAAAAAAAAATTTATGAACAAAAACATGCAATAAAAATATATATGTGTGTGTGTAATGTATTTCTCAACAATATGGGCCATATATCTATAATATGTACGTACTTACAATATTCTTCTCGGACACGTGTTTCTCGCCATTACTGTTTAACATGATAGCATCATTTCAACTTGGAAAAAAAGACAAGACGACAATTTGATTAAGCAAATTTTTTTCAAGTTAATTAGAGCTGAATACGCACTTAGATAAGTAATGATCGATGTGGACTTATTTGGCAAATTAATTTAGTGATTTCGGCTGAGCTGATTGTACACAAACTTTGTGTAAGGAAAAGTACTTTTTGGGTGAACTTAAAAGAGTTGTAGAATTATAGAAAAGTTTAAAGTTGCTTCAGAAGTTCTAGGTTCTATCAATGACCTTGACTTCCATTAATTCTTTTACTTAATGTTGATTTTCTCCGAGAGCACACCCAGCATTATTGGGACAGAGTTTCACTTGGAATGTTCGACATAAAATAGGTTGATATTGTCATATTGGTAATGGTTCCTCTTTATTGTCATAGGTCATTGTTTAAATAAATTACATTAATATAGAAAATACTATAAAAATTTGTCAAAATTTTTTTTTTTCTTTTTTTATAAAAAATTTTCTTATAAACTAATGTACTTAGAGTACGTATCCGTATTTATAAAATAAAAACGTATTTAAAAATGTATGAAACTTTAAAAGGTTGTACCTAAGAAATAAACAAATAAACGAATGGAAATATGTTTGAGCTAAACTCGCCCCAACTCCTCTACAAAATTTTTGAACCATTAGCAAATTGTAATGATTTTGCATCTGAAATGAAGATACATCATAATAAAACACGTATTAAGGCATGCATCACACATAAATCATCGTTAATTACACACTAACTACTTGGATAAAATAAACTAAATTCTCCTTTCTCCAAATTTATTCTCCATTAATACTTTGCAAATATCTTTGCCTAACTAGTCATGATGGTAACATCGACCCTCCTTTTCGTGTACAGATAATTGTAAACATCAACTTTAGAAAATTTCCAGAGGCGACAAGGATCTAGGATCAAGGAAGAAAATTCCCTAACTACTTAACATTTCTTTGAATTTGATGGGATCTTTTGGACCTAGAATGCGCAATGACAGAAAAATATCAAAGGGGCCCCTAGCTCCACAGGAAGAGTGAGGTACCCTTTCAATTTTAAGATATGTGTCTCATTTCATTATGAAATTCAACACAGATCACTGCTCTCCTAAAAAAAAACAAAGAAAAATCAACAAAGATCTCATTGGGTCAGTGACTCAGTGACCCACGGATGTAGTAATGTAAAGTAAAAGTAGCTCTTAGAGAAGATGAGAGACCCAAGTAAAACTTTCTAGGCTTTCACGTAATTATAAGCTGGAATAGCTTTTGTTTTATACAGCAAAAGGTAGATTTTGTTGTATCCATTTAATCTACTTAAATTAACGGTGGGGTGTGCTTTTTGTGGCCATTTTTGCTCTAAGGAAAAAATATATATATATATATATATATATGTCACGACATGTGTACATTGTGTAAATTACTATTTGTTTGTATATATATCATTACTTTTACCATATATTATAAGTAACAATTCTACAAATTATAGAGTTTGTACTAAAAACTAACATTAATTGTACAACCATTTTTCATTTCTATTATATTTTCAAGTAAAATAATTTCCCCCCACATGTTAGTATCATTGTTTTTTTGTCTGAAAAGAAAAACAATGACATTTTGGTAAAAGGAAACCCATATATGGATTTGCATATCGTCCTTGGTTTTATACAAAGTCCAAAGTAATCTGAACTGGCACTCCCATATATATAACTGTACACAAAGCTACTGTGCCTGACTAAAAAAATACACATACTGGTTTTTCCCCCATGGTAATAGCTAGGTAATTCTCACACAACCTTAACAATGGTAATGGAAAATAAATAAATAAATAATAATAATAATAATAATAATAATAATATGAGGAAGAAAGGGAATTATTATTTTAAACCTTCATTGGGTGCAACTAAAAAATTGCTTTGTGCAAATAAATAGTTAACCCCTTAATTCTTATACCTCAATTTACTATTCACATTTCACAGCGTTAGGGTTAAATATTTTCTAAAGTGCTAGGGTTAGATACCATTCCATCCTCATTACTCACAAGAGGAACCTAGGGTTTCAAACTTCGCTATCAAATACCACCCTCTGTAGTAGTACGTGCAATGCACGCTCCAATCAGGAGCCGTTTATGTGCAAAGGCATGAGCATCTTTTGCCCTACTTGACACGACAGGCACAAATAAAAAAATGACTGTCCGCCTAACAGAGCGTGAAAAGAACGCGTAGGGCTGGCAACACAACAGTACAATGACTGGTACTTAAGTTTTGTACTTACCTTATTCTTTTCATTTTTTTATATTAATTAATATAGTAATTGATGTGCTTTTCAATCTTCATTATAAGCCACCTCTGTAATTTTTTTTTCTTATTGTTTACGAGAGGGCCTTTCGAGAGTTTTATACTTATATTATTTTATTTTTACTTTTTATTCCGCAACAATTTTTCACCAAAAAATTATATAAGTCATTCTCAAATAAATACTTATTATTACATACTAATTAATATACTTCATTTTTACATATCATCCATTATGTATGTTAAATGTGACCATATTTTAGAGAGCAAGAATTGGAAGGAAGGATTGGATCCAGTATTCTTGGACATTAAATTTGTTGAAATTTAAACATGTAACAGATGTTCAACACATTATGCATTTCAACGAATCTAGTGCACAAAATCATTAAATCCAAATAGATTCCTACTAAATTATATGGACAAAACGTGTAAAATTATAGACATATTGTGTGTGTATATGGAAGGCACATTCACTAGAATATTTTTCCCTAGTAATTTAAGTAGTTTTTTTAACTGTTATACTCTAGGGTTTCCTTTCCTGTCTGTCTCACACACAGCATAATGGTTTGTGATAAGAACCGCACCTTCCTGCCACTTGTCCCTCTCCTATTGGCCAACCCATCTCTCTCTCTCTCTCTCTGTGTCTCTGTCTCTCTCCTTCCTATATTTACTTTTTGTTTATGTATCCCTATGACATGGTCTATAACATATAGCATATGCCATAGATGATTTTTAATACAACAAAACCTCATTTCAAGGGCAATAGATAAAAACTCACTCACTCTCTCTCTCTCTCTCTCTCTGAAGAATCGAAAACCTCTCTCTCACTCTTTCTCTCTCTAGGGTTTCTCCAAAGTTCGCACTCAAATTGTACTCAGCGAGGCTTCGAATCCCATCTCACAGCTGAGCCACTCGTTTTCTCCTTCAACTTCTCTCTCTTTTAGTACCATTTCCTCGACTCGCCGTGGAGAATCGGAGCTAAAACAATACGACATCGTCTCTGGGCACTCGTCGATTGAGTTCACAAGGTGAATTTTGATGCTTCAATTACTTTCTGCTGATTTTGGTTTCCTGGTCCTTGTTTGGCTCGCTGTTGATCGCTCTTAGTTTTTTTTTTTTTTTTTTTTTTGGGTAACGCCAAGTTGGGTTCTTTAAGATATTTAGGTCATTTCACTGCGTTTAGTACGTCAAGTCCAGCCTTTACTTTGTGTTTTCCTATCTGGGTTTTGTTTTGGGGATGAATTTGAACGCTTTTGTACTATTTTCATGTGTTATTTTGATTGATTTTTTGTACAACAAGTTATTATAACTATTCAGTGGCTTTTGAATTGGTGAGCAATTAAATACTATAAAGTTTTATTTGTGAGTTTAATTAAGTTCATGCTTTTGTTATTTGATATGAGAAACTAGAGGTGGGTTTGTGTTAATTAGTGTTATATATATATTGGGACATTGACTCAACTTTTTCTCAATGTGTGGGGATATATCTAAGTTTTAGAAGGACAAAACCCTAATGTGTGCTTTTTTATTTATATGGGTATTGATTTATGGTTTGCTTTGAACCTTGTGTGGATTGGTTTAGATACTTGATTTGTTGGATTGTTTGAGAATGGAATTAGAGGCTGCAAACATCTTTATGTTTGTTATTTTATGGAAAACTAGGGTTTTAAATTTATTACCCAAATACTTTATGTACTTGTATATTGCTTGAGGGTTGTTATCTTATGTGTGAAATGACTTTATATAGAGTTTGTTTACCTTCTCAAGCATTCTATAACAGTTTTGACAATAAAATTTTTGTCTTCACTTTTGATCTCTTTGTGGGTGTGCTAAACCCTAACATGTTTCTTTGGGACTTTGCTTAAGATATTGTGAATGACTATGGAAATTTAAATTGTGTTCAAGTCTATTGCTTTTATTACCAATAAATTGTAATTTTAGCATATGATAATGATGCTACTGAGTTACCTTTTTTTAGGGTGTGTAGGAAATTGTGTATTTGCATGCTGTGGTATTATTTGCTAACATGGAGAGGAGTATTGTGGTGGAGGAGAATCATTGTAAGAGCAATGTTAATACTGTCTCCAAGTCAGATGGGCCGTTTATTCAGATTGACTCGATATCTATAGATCTTGTTAGCGCTAAGGATAAGAGTGATGCTGGAAAGTGCGAGCATTTTTCTATACGGTAAGCCTTCTCCCTAATCATGTAATAGTCTTACAATTTGTTTTAATTTTACAGATATGTGGCAATGATTCAATACCAGTTCTATTGTAATTGTATGTGTGGTGAGTTGTTGTTGGTTTTTTTTTTTTTTTAGGGAGGGGTGGGGGGGGGGGGGGGGGGGGATTTTTTCTTACAAGAATCATGTGGTTGGCATGGTTGTTATGCTACTGAGGTGTTGCTTCCTTGCTCATATAGAATGTTAAACTCACTTTTATTTTAGCTCTTTAAAGAACTTATCAATGGCTATCTCAAGCTTCAATATGCAGTTTATGAGAACCAGATTTGAGAATCGTGTAGGTCTTGTAATTGTCATCTCAATTGAACTATGTTATCATTTCTTGGAGAGAAAAATAAATAAATTTTTTATTTTAATTAGTGGCATGGAGTATCATCAGGAACTTGATTGACAGACTACTAAGTTGCTAGTCCTACAGAAATGATATTTGAAAAAAAATTTAGAGTCTTTTTTTTTTGGGGGGGGGTTTTGTTGGTGGGGAGGGGGGGTGGTTATCAGATGTATCCTATTTGTTATATGTAGTGAATGATTATAATACACACACACACACACACACACACACACACACACACACACACACATTTAAAAAAAAAAAGTATAGTAAAGGTTGGCTTCTGGATTTTCTTTACAAGTTTTCCTTATAAAATTTGTGCATTTGGATGTAGTGGGTATGTTGCTGAGATTCGCAAAAAAGATTGGAAGAGATGTTATCCATTTTCTTTAGAGGGTGACCAGACTGAGTCTGAGGAGCAAACATCTTTTCTTCCCCCTTTAGATGTTCCAAAATTCAGATGGTGGCGTTGCCAAAATTGTCTACGTGAGGTTGCTAGTAAAGGTGCTGCAAAAGATGATGGAACAGTCTTGAATTGTTGTAGTACTAAATGTAGATCCAATAGCACTTGTTCCCATGTATCATCCCTGGGCAGTGCTGCTGTGCTTCTCCCAGGTTTCCAGCAAGCTCCCAAGTTAGTTCTTGATGGAAGATCGGTTGATGCCAATACTTCTACCAAATTGAGCAATGACAACCATCTTTTATTATGTAGTGATAAGAAAGAAAAGAAAGTTGAACTTGCAAACAACACTTTTATTGGTACACATCAATCCAGCTCAGCTCTATTGAAGTTTATATACTATTTAGTGTTTGGCTCATTTACTATGTTTTTTCCAGGGAATGACATTGGTACAGAAGATAATGTCGATAAGGAAATTCCCAAATTAACAAGTGCTGCACCAGAAGTTAATTCAAGAATGATACAAAGTAGCAATGCAAATGAAGCAGGTAATTTTACTATGAATTGCAAACCATGCAGTAAATATTTACATTACATATTTCTCACAACAGTAATCTTCTTTCTGAAACAGTGGCTCCAAAGTCAAAATGCAATGGATCTATTGAATTTTATGAGCCAGGCTGTGGGAGTCATGTAGTCGCTGACATTGAGCTTGCTGATAGGAATCTCAAATGCATAGTTAATGATTCTGCTGAACATTGTCAGACAGGAACACAAACTTCTCCAGTTGATCAACACATAGAGCTAACAAAAGCTTGTCAGATTGTTGGGTTTGGCAGTATGGTTGATGAGGCACCTAATGCTGTCAAGAGTCATACAACCGGAAACCCTTCTCTAGAATTAGATGAGTGTGATTATGAAGCATCTGAAAATGCTGATATTATGGTTGGTGATGATCTTCCGGACCATCATCTAGATAAGTCAAGTGGTTTGCTCCGTAGAAAAACTCCAAAGGTGCGTCTGCTGACTGAATTGTTGGGTAAAAATAGTGATGCAAAGAGTGATCACATTGAGACAGATAATCCTCCATCCAATGGAATCCCCAATGCATCTGGAGGGTTAGATACACTTTCCGTTCCCCAAGGACATGTGACAATCCAAGGAAATGTTAAAAGGGCTGTGACTCAGAATAGGAAAAGGAAGTTGGCTCAGGATGAAGAGTGGAGACCTCCAGAAATAACCTCTTCAAATAATTTGAATAAAAAAGCTCAGACATGGAAGGGAGATGCAGAGACAACTGATGCAATTGTGGGTAATGAATCTGAGGATGCATTTGCCGAAATAGGTTTAAAAACTGATCGAAATCTGACTGTAGGCAAGAAGAAGAATAAGAAGATGCAAGATGTTGGTGCTGATTTGTCATTAGCACTGCCCCAAGCAAATGTGCAAAAAGGAATTCAGGATAAGATTGGAAATACAAGTAAGAGCAATGCTGTTGATACTGTTTCTTTCAGATTAGCCCATGATGCATTTGCAGGCAGAGAAATGGACACTTTTCCTTTTGTTGCTCTAAGAACGGAAAAGAAGCCTAAAATGTGCAAGAAGAAAAACAAGAACCCACAAGTGGATGGAGGTGAAGCTGCTCTTTTTCCTTTGACTGACAGTATGCTCAGAAATAATCCAATTACACGGAAAAATATAGATATTATGCAAACCGGATCTATTACTCCATTTCAATCTGTGCAAGATTCATCCACTGAAAAAGGGCTACATCTTTCACTTAATAGCTTTTTGGATGTATCAAGATATGACAGAGAATTCATTCATCGGGTTGAAGGTGGGCAACCATTCTTGTCGCCTTGGCAAGAAGGCACTCCCAAAGTAGATCAGGTTTTGAGGAAACGCATGGAAATTAACAGTGTTGGAGAGTCAAGTGTTCCTTCTAAATCTCCTACAGATGCCTTTTCTGGAAAAGGAGTAAATTGTGAAGTCAAGAACAAGATAACCACTTTTAGAATACCATTCCTGAATGAGATGCATAACTGCACCTATGGGGTTGAGGCTGGGGGATGTTCTCAAATTCACCAAATGGTACGAGTCTTTCTATCTTCTCACTATTAGGATTGTTTCATTACAATGTTTACATGAATGTATATATAGATTACAATGTGGGTGGGTTTTTGCTGTGATGTTGGTGTGTGTGTGTACACATAATTATTTCTCCCTTTTATTTGTACAATTCATTTCTCTGGTTGAGTCGTTTGGAGCTGCAATTGGGTCATGAATCAACTTCTTTTCTGGTCCACAATCACTCTCAAGTCTGAATATCTGGTCACCATTGTTTGGGAGTTTTGCGCTAATAATTAGTTTACGTTTCTTGAGTCAGAAGATGTTCTTTTTACCTCCCATGAACATTTAGAAAAAGAAAATCAAGAATCCTGACTTGAGTATGGCATTATTTAAATGCAATGTAAAGAGCTTAGTTTGCTATTGGGGCCAGTCTTTCCATGAGTGAAGGCCCATCAAATTGATCTCAAGCATTGTCAAACCAACCCCTTTTCCCTCTAACCGTCTATCTATCAAAAGAAACTTTCTCAGCTGTTGCAGCTGTTCTCTTCTGTTCAATGATTGAGCCATCTCTTGCTTAATTCAATAGAACCTTAATGGACTAAACTCAGCAACTCAGTCAATGAAGAGTTTTCAGCTCTCATTCTCAAGCAGGGACCAACATTTTTCCTTGCCTCAAGAACTTAAAAGACCCATTTGGGTAGTTGAAGTAGGCCTGCTACATATACTTCACCTCAAGAAGTTGAAAACGGGGTAGACCATAAATAAAGAAGAAATAAGTTTAAATTCTAATATCGGTGTCTGTTTGAAAGTGTATTTGCTCATTGTCTTTGTAATCATACATAATTACTAATTAGTGACAAAGATATTTTATACCACATTATATGTTAGGAAAATATTTTTTCCCTTTTTCTTTTCCCTGTGAAGTGAAGAAAATTCACCTAATTGGAAACTCCTATGAGTTTCATACTTAACTAATCATAAAGCGAGAGCATCAATATTTTGTCTTCTGTTCTAATTGTCATTACCTCGGTTGAGTTTGGATCTTATATGTTGTAGTGGAGGTTTTTAAATATGTTAGCTGAGTGCCAACCTCAATTTTTTCATTTATAAATTAGCATGTAGATCAGTCCATACATCTTTTAAGACTTTGCATATTTTGGTTGTCTCCAAATACACACACACACACACACATAATATTTCCATATCCAAGCCTTCATAAGCTAATTTATGCACACATAGATGGTTATCATTCTCTTCTAGAGTTCATGATATCCATTCTCTTCTAGAGTTCATGATATGGCATATATAGCAATGTTTTTGGTTATATATAGGATCATTTTATGCAATAATTTTTTCCTGTAAATGGCCTATAAATCTCCTAATTATGTGGTTCGCATGGTTTTTCTCAGAAATGCTTCTCAAGTTTCCGGTCTTTCTGTTCATCTTTGTGTCTATAAATGATATGATGAAGTGCTTCAGAGTATACCTTGTTTGGAGAAAATAATTTTTCTTTTTACAGGGTTATTCTGGTGCAAGCAACATTTCCAAAACTAGTAAAGCTCAGGAACATTCAGCAGTTGATAAGAAACATAGTGACAAGGTGTCTGATCAGGGAACTTTAGATGACATACCCATGGAAATTGTTGAACTCATGGCAAAAAATCAATATGAGAGGTGTCTTCATGATGCTGACAATAAGAAACGCCTGTCAGAAACAACCAATAATACAGGAAATGGTCAGATGATTGATTCTGCTAATACATATGGCAATGGGGAGTTGAGGTTACAGGAGGAACTTACTCACAAGCGAATATCACAGGCTAGAAATGCGAGGAATGGTGTAATCACAATAGACAAAAATGTGGGACCCCCCAAACAAAAGGCGGTTGATTACTTTTCTCCTATTGATAGAAACCACTTGAATGTGAGCCATCTGGATCAATTTCAGAACCCTAAACAGTTTAGGAATTTTGCTCAGTCCCAAAAGAACCAACCCAGTGGAGTCCAATTTTCTGCTACCAGTTCTAGCACACATAGTCGTGGTCAGAATTGCAAATGGAATGGAGGTATGGTGGGGCATGGGCCTTCTCATGCTACTTTGCAAGCCTTGGGAGGATGTAACACACAACAGCAGACAGCTCCAAAACAGACTGAAGCAGCAGTTCATCTTTGGCCACCCATGATTCCTAATCAAATTCCCTTTGGATATAACATGCCTCAAAAGGGTGTAGCTCAGTCTACAAACATAGATATGCTTTCACAGTTTCCCAGTTCACTGCATAAGGGGAATATGAAAACATTAAAAAGTGATCATGATCTGAAGTTTTTGAATCTAAATGCTCCCAGCCTTGAGCACAATATGAGCTTTGGTTCTGAAACTTTTGGCAGGAATAATGCAGAGTACCCGTTAGCTTGCAAACACAATGGAATTGGGCTTCCCCAAAATTTGATGGGGTCGTTAGATATATATTCTAATGAAACCATACCAGCCATGCATTTGCTCAGCCTCATGGATGCAGGGATGCGATCAGGTCCTACATTCAATATGGGTGGAACATCAAAGTTCCCAAAGAGACCTTCCTTTCCTCATGATCATAATTCTAAGGAGTTTCCTAGAATTGAGATTGGTGCATATAAGACCATGGATTCCATAAAACACACATCATCTGACTATTGCAGTAAAAATCACTTTTCAGAGAAGTCCCATGGTTGTTTTCATTGCACTCCAACAGTTGGTGCATCTACTTCATTTCAGAATGATAAGGGTTTCCAAAGGGCTGCTAATTTTACAGGTCAAGTTGCCTTGAAGACTCAAAACAAAGACAAAAGAAAATTTTCTAAATCACCCACACAGAGCAGAGGTCGTAGACCAGAAAATTTGGTATTTCCCAATGCTAGTTTAGGCACAGATCTTGGAGCTAGTCCTGTTGCTAGTGTGCAGAAAAGAGTCCTTGGTGCATCTGATTCTACAGTTTTTACCAAGCAATATCATGGGATGGAAAATTCAACCCAACATCCAAAAAGGCCTGAAAGTTGCAGTATCAATCAAAATCCAGCTGATTTTAGCAAACCAGTGCCAGGAAATCGATACATGATTAGAGGTGAGGACCTAAAATTTGAAAAGGCGACTCCTCAAAGCAGGCATTCTGTAGGTAATTTGGTTGGGCGCAAGAGACATAGGAATCCCAAGCAGACTACTATCAACGAACGTGTACAACATTGAATTCTGTGACAGTTCCTGAAATTCATACTGGTAGTAATACTTCAGAACCTCTTATTATATATTTCTCTTCATTAAATAGTTTGTCTAAACATTATTGATTGCAGTTTCTTTTTTAACTTTCTAATATTTAAATTCCAGCAGGTGAAGTCTTAAATTTCCTGCCAGCTGCTGCAAATTGAGAATATCTTTTGAGGATCAGACTGCAAATGCCACTCATGCTTTTTGTAGCAGTTGAGAGTTTTGATTTAGGAACTCTGATACTTTGACTTAAGATTGTCTTTGGCATTTTCTATGTCCAAATCAGAGCTGCAAAATCCATGCTGGTGCAAGTTAAGGCCTGTATATACGTACATATACCCACTTTCTCTGCAAGTTCGTCACTGTATCAGATGTTGTATGCTGGTTTCATAGTCACAAGGTTATGTATAATCATCAAAATCGCCCTTTTAGATTAAGGAAGGGCTCATATGCATTTTTGTTTCAACCCATGCCCTGTCAATGACCAAGAAGTAGTAGTGGAAACAAAGAACAGGGCATTAGATAGTGTAGTACGTGGATGCGTGTATCAGGATAAGCCCAAGGGGGTGTCATCACTCATCAATAAGTTCTTGTCGTGTTGTTATTACTTTCTGTTGTAATTTATATAGCGCGAAAACTAAGTTGAAAGAGAATGTGTTGCTTTTATTGGAGTGAGTTGGGAATACGACTTTATAAGATATCACAAACAAGATTGTCTTGTATATACTTTAATGTGATTCTTCTATGTTTACTGAAACTTGTATATTTAGCTCGTTTCAACCGTCAGCATACTGTGTTTGAAGATAGTTTTGTGATAAGAAAAGTACAATTTTAATGGATATATGATCATTTTATTTGATATCAATTTTGTTCATACTTGAGATTTCTGTGGAATAGAGTTAAATGGTAAAAAAATATAGCATATGTTTTACCTATTTTCCTAGTTTGCTGACACGAGAAAGAGACCTAATTTTATCCTATACTTTCTGCTTGAGTAGCCACTGAAACCAAGACTACCAAGGTTTTGACTTTGTTATTGCCTTGTCTACGGACACACACTTTTCATCAACTCTTGCATGTATATTAAGTGGTGATTGGATTAGTTTTTACTGAATACCAATGGCAGATTTATGTATATATAATTGATGTAATCCAATTATAAGTTGACACATATAAGTTGTGGCAAAGTGTAATTGCAGTATAATTGGATCGTATATAGCAGTGATATTGTGGTTGCTATTGTTTGCTTTATTGCCATTATTATGGTGTTTGCAGTTACTAAAAATTAATATTGGATGGATATTTACACATTGCCCTAATTAGGTAACCATTTCAAAAATTAATATTCCATTTACTTTAAGGGACAGACAATTGCTACCTTGTCAAAAGCCTTGTATCTCAATTGATACTCCCTCCTGATGTTTCCAACAAAAACATTTATAGTTCAAATTTTCTCTCTCCTAACTCCTAACTATCAAATTATAAAAAAATAAAAATTAATTCTTGATATTCTCTCAAATTTTCATACAGTTAATGAACTTAGCACGGTTACTATACAAGATTCATCTGATCTATCCAAAGAAACTGTACAAGATTCATCTCAGAAAGAGTTCAATTGGGTTCAAATTAAATTTAATACCGCAGACTTCTTTTTTTCCCTTGTCGTTATGCTTTCAAACAAGCAAACTAATTTGTCTTTCTACATGTTTAAATATGAGAAATTTAAAATTGTCTAAGCTGGTAGTGGCGGCCACTTTTGTTCAGGAAAGAAAAGGTAAAAAATATGAATTGAACATTTTAAAATTGTCCCATCGCTGGTAGTGTGTGTGGCCACTTCTGTTCAGGAAAGAATTCAAAGAAAAGGTAGAAAAAAAGAGAAGATAAACATTGGCACCATCCCTTAACTTTTCCCTTCAAATGCTTTGAAATTTCACTCCACAGATTCTATTTGCACGGGAAGTCCAAAAGTGCCTGAAGGGAATAAGATAAAGGAAAAATATACAAGAGAGAATAAAATAAATTGGTTCTCAAGAACCATAAGGAGCTATATAATTGCGTGCATTTTTTTTCAAAAAACATGTTAAAACTTCCAAAGTCAAACCGGTTTGGTCATAAAGACATGAATTAATATATTTACTATTATATTTTATATTTCTGATTACAACAATTTGGCTCGTTAAGTGTCTGTAGTATTAGAAGATCTTTATCTTTTAGTTTTTTAGTTTATTTATTTATGTATAATTTTTTATAAAAATCTCACTTTGAATTTTTTTTAGTTACAACTTACAAGTTACAACTATGCATTAACCACCTTTCAATAAATGAATTTTCAAAAGAAAAGATACATCAAAACCCACTCTAGATGCTGTAATAGGACCGTGTTGCTTTTTTGTCTTCCTTTTTGCACATTCTCTTCATTTAGGTTTGTTTTGTCCATGATTTCAACTTGGATTTGAATCAGTCTTTTCTGGATTATTTCACTTTTCCATGTTTGTACTTTGTAGACAATTAAATTTTGTTGCCCATTTGGTAGCAAAATGGATTCTCTCTTGTAATTAGGTTGGAGTCATCCCCATCTCAGAAATCCTCGCTTTTGTTCTAGCGGAACCTGAAGGTGGAGATGGATCCTCCCTTTTGTGCAATAACATTTGAAGTATTAACTAGAAGAGGGAAAAATAAAAACAAAAAAACTTGGGTTTGATTCATCTTTCGTATATATATAGAAGTATGCTATTTAGCCTCACACATAATTAGTATATATATATATATATAAAATATCCATATTATACTATATATTATACGTATGTTTGTATTTTTTCTAAACTCTTGTTTATCATACTAATAAATATGCACATCTTCCAAACTATATTTTACAAATAAACTTCAACTATTGACAAATTTTAATGTTCTTATTGGCGATACAATTTTTATTTGCCAATGTCTGTTAATATGAGAGTGATAATAAAATTATTAAAATTGTTCTTTTTAATTAGTTTCAAGTTCTACTATTTATTCTTAACACTAACATTTTCTTCTTCTTCTTCTTTTTATTATAATTCTGAATCGTTTCTTTGATCTATTAAGATTTTTCTATAATTCGGATGAGTATATCTTGATATCATATAATATGTAAATATATGTTATATTTTAAAACAAAAATCAAATTATTTGAACCATTTAAATTTTATATATGAGACAATAAAGAACTTTATTTGTTATTTTCCTCTTCTTTTTAACCAAGTGAATGAAGGAGAATATAATCAATATCTTCTCCTTCATTTACTTGAAATGGTAAATGAAATATATTACTAACTATGGCCTCTCATATTTTGGTTGAAAAATTTGGACTGTCCTGTAGTTTCCTGTCCCATGTAAGCTTATACGTCCATATAGTGATCTGAAAACTTCATGTTTTTAATATGCATGAAATTGAAACCAACCTATTGATTTTTGAAAACAAATATAAACCTCAGACTTTTCATTTGCATTTGTTAATATAAGATATTAAAGAACAATTCAACATACTTGACAATCCCACGGATCATTCTGGTTTTTGTAAACCTGGACCTGCAGAAAAGGTCGAACCATTATATATAACCAGTCAAGTTGGCAAAGTTAATTTAGAGTTAATCTCCCTTATTGAGTAGAGAGCTCTGCACACTTAGCCATGTGAAACTAAAGCCGTATAATAAGGTATATATCCAAAATATACTCGAGCACATCATCATTCTATGTGTATAAGAACTCAATAACTCTTGTAATCATACTTCAATATTAGTTAAATACAAATAGATTGAATATTTAATAGTAATCCTTTCTTTTGGCTTTTTGTGGGGACATTTTTTTTTTAATTCAGGTGCATTGATTTTGTAAGGGCACACCGCAAACCCACAGATCTACCATAAAAAGCTAGAAAGGAGAACGCACACCAAACACAGTAAAAGATAGTTAGCTTTCTTTGAATTTCCTCCCTATTGCATGTTAGAAACAACCTCAGCAATCAGTTCCAATCCCTATCATTCAGTACCCAATTGTGCTATAATCTATATCCATACCCTAGCAGATTCTCCAGCTGCAGCTGAATTGCTCCCATATTGACACTTCTGTCTCTTTAATTATTATTAATAACCTAGAGAGAAACACTTCATAACCAAGTGGTATCTTGTACAATGAATAGGTACAATGTCACACTCAATAAATATGAATCACACATACATAGAGAGTTATAATATTACATATATATCTTCCAGTACATAGTACATATATAGAATACCTTTCGCTTCATAATAACATGACCCTCAAGTCAGCAGGGGTATATGCCACCCTCTTCACAATTCACCATACTTTCTTGTAATAAATTTAACAAATATGTCGATTACAAAAAGACCCTTAAGATTTTTTTTTTTTTTTTAATACTACCATCATTTAAATGATTAACATGTCATTTCTCACTTTTTGCTACAATCATTTAAATGACAATGTGTACCTTAATAATAATAAAAAAGTACTTTTAAAGAATATGCTTTTTATTAGATAAGTTTAGCTAAACTACTTATTTCACAACTTATTGACATGTTATAATAATGGAAAAAAATAAAAATAATATCAACGATGAATCTATATATATAAAAGTAATTGTCTACCATTCACAATTTTTTATTTTAATAAATGGTGGAACAAGTTATGTTTATATGGCAAAATTGTTTAAAAATAGATAATAAATGTCTTTAACAAAGGTTCATCTTTTTTTTTTTTTTTTTACAAAACAAATGCCCTGTTTTATTTTGCATTCAAAGAAGTAAAGAGAAGTAAGGATGTAAAGATGTTTGGAGTTCTTGTCCTTTTGCCGAAAGAAGATGCTATGGTTTTCCTGTAGAGTTAGGGACCTCTATTATTTTGTCATCCATTACCGAAAAAAATATCTTTACTTCAAGCTTTTATGATTGTGCTTTTTCCCCTCTTCTATATTGGCTTGTATATATTTGGGCACAGAAAATTGATATTTATTACTTAAATAATCTATCATTAACTTAAGTATTATATGTATCGTAACTTCTAAAAATATTATTATAATATTTTGCAATCTATAATTTATTTGAAAACAGAAAGCATTGATTTAAGATCTTCAAAAGATATTAATTATGAAAGCATATATATTTAATATGCTTTCAATATATATAGTTAACTATATATATTGAAAGCATATTGAATTTCAAAGAATGACCTATTTTATTTATAGGGTACCCATGTGTCATATATATATGTATATGAAATAGGTTACTGTCTCTAGAAATGGCTAGCTAGTTTCTTCCATCCTCATCAGTAATAGGAAAAATTACTGACTCTCCTGCGGGCAGCTCAAATGCTGCTGTAACTGTTATTGAAACATGCTTCATTTGACAACACAACCAGATTGATCATTGATCAAGCAAGCACAAGAATGACAAGATTAAACATAAACTCACTATTCTCTAACCCCGTGGCCTTTTCACCTACATGACCATAGATATATCCACGTACGTACTAGCTAGCCACTTCCTAATAATTAACCTGCTTTCCTCATATGCCACCTCCAGAGACCACCCTAATAAACCTGCTAGCATCGTGCACCAAGATATATGCTATGGTTCCACCCAACACCGGCAAACTATAAATACCCCGAAAACATCATGAAGTTTGGTGGATCAAACTTGAGACACTGAATTTATGACACGTTTTCCAAGTCCATCGAGTCGTCAGTGTCTAGGTAGGGACAACTAGCTCCAACCACATATACTCAATTAGCTGCTAGTTGTGATAGTTAATCTATATGTGCCCCCACACATGTACACCATACTGTGCTCTGGGTTTTCTGGTGGTGGGGCACTGATTTTTCTGGCTAAATTGAGCTGACAAGTACAGCGTTAGGGACAGTACTGTTGGTTCTGGTTCCTTTACTGTGCCGCGAGAGTTAGGTTTGCTTAATTGCTCCTATACGTAACATCAAAGTAATGAGAAGTGGGGTTGAGGAGGGAGGCTAGTTTACAAGGATCAACACTCTCTGGAGTACTTAAGAATTAGGCCAAGATTGACCCTTTTTTATTTATTTAAAGTTTTGCTCCAATTTTAACTCCCATGTTCATCTTAGAGCAACTTGGTTAATTGACCCTTTGGGCTGTTTTTCTTGGTTCTATCGGAGGCCTCGTTAAATTGGGTTTTTGTAAAATTATTGACCCAGTTCTCTTTTATTTATTTATTTTGCCAATTGAATGACAAATAACTATCGAATTATCAATTATTCCAAAAATAATAATAATAATAATAACCTATGGGGTTTGGGAGAATTTTCTTTTTGTTCTATTTAATTCAAGGTGCATTGGTGCAATGTCAAATAAAAAAATATGTAAAGTTGATTCTACCAAGATTTACTGAAATCTATGAGTGATGACTACTAATACTTACTCCATAGCTTATCTTGATAGTTTAAGACCAACGAGACTCATGATATCTATGTTCTTTTCAGAGGTGACGTGAGACAATATAATTGCAATTAAAAGTGAAATCCATGCGAACACTGATCAGAATACATATATATAACTCGATTTCTCATTGGAAAATCATAAGTGGGAGAAGAGAGAGGAAAGAAACTCGCTCCAATTCATGCCATATGATTGGAACTTGGAATTTGAAGTGTGCAAAATATTTTGAAAATTAACCCAAAAAAAAAAAAAAAATCATAATCAAACGCTCAAATATTTATATATTTTTAAGTGAAGATTGGACCCAAGATGTAGAGAAGTGAATGTTTCTTTACTTATTGTACGTCAATTATTAATTTTTTGCCAAATTATATTAAATTGTATCCATTACTTGCATTTTATGTTATATATGAATAGAACAAGAGCTATCAAAACGTACATGATTCATCCTATATAAGAAAGAGAGTTGCTCCATTTAAATTAGAAGAAAGAGCCTTTTTTTTTTTTTTTTTTTTTTTTTAGAAACAGAAGAAAGAGTAAGGTGTGCATAACTGTTAGAAAATTTTTAAGAGATTCAAAAACGCAATAATGAAATCTAAAATTAAAAGTAATCAAAGACAAAATAATAACTTTTTAAGATCCTATATAAAAAAATAAAAAAAATTAAGATCAAAAAGTCAACAAGACAATAAACATTGAAGAAAGTTCAAAATTGAGAAGTCTATAAAACATGAATTAAAGACACTTGAAGAAGGCACTACCATATTTCTCCTGCAATCTCTTCTCTTGTAGCATTCCTTCCTCAACTTCTCTTCTCCCTTTCTCTCTCTCTTCTACTTATGACCATTAATTATTTTGGATACCTGTGTAATCATCAAAGACTCTTGAAATGATCAATTTTTGGAAATTAAAGGGGTGTTCAGAACTTGGATCGCAAAGTTTGGTTGTTAGTCTGTCAAATTCACTAATATTCCAAATTTTAAATTCATTACTATATATGGTCTTGTTAATCTTTATGTACATAACCCTCCGTTGAATTACATAATTTCTAAACTCTCATCATATTTGTGAAATATCCAAATAATTGAAGATCAACAACCACCTCATCCAAAAAAATATTAAAAATTTATAGTTTTTTAATGTTTTATAAATATACTAAATAATTAATTTTTCAGATTGGATAGTGAACATTATCAAATTGAAACAAAAATTAGCCTAATTGATAAGCATACAAAGGAAATTATTGAATTGTGAACTTGATTAACAAATTATTAGTAATTAAAAGTTATTGAGTTGTATAATATTTAAAAGAATTACAATTTTTTGTAATTTTGAGACCAACTCAACAAAAGTACATTGCATAACAAAACTTAGTAATCGACTTACAAACTGCAACATACTAATTATATAGTAGGGTAGAGTATGAAAAAGTGCACATTAATCAAAGAAGTCAATTCTAATTATATATAATAGATATTTTAAATATATATTTCAGTGCGGTGGATCGATTATTACTACTTGTAAATACTTACAAAAAAAAACATGGAAGCAAAATTTATAGACTAAATTTTACATATGAAATGGTCTCCCACTCTCCCCATGCTTTGGGAGGCTAGAGATTCAACCTAAAGATAGTGGAGTATTTAGACCCCAGGAAGGCCACCGATTTGCTACTTTTACAGAATATTTATATGGTTATATAATAATCATATTGAGAATCTAACTTATAATAATGGATGCCGCCTATGTTCTTTAGACTACTTTATCAAACTTTTAAGCCAATCTATATGTGGCGGCGATTTAATAATATAAAGCCCTAATAATCTTTAAAGCCAAAAAAAAAAAAAAAAAGTTACCTGAAGCGTACGTAATATGATGTCCCAAAACCTTGTTTACTATTGACATAGATTTATAAACATGTTAAATGTTTACAGATCGATCAAGATAATAGATACAAATTAAAGACTAAATCACCAAATTTTAGCATAAGCAGAAGCAGCAACCATAGATTTATTCACCAACAAAGCAAAATAAGCTTGCGCTATAAAATTGTCAGTGGATAACTATTAGCTTGCTCATGACAAGATATGGCATTTTTTATGTTATTTTTGGTTTTCCTTAATGCTAGTGATTTACAGTGATGAGTGAAATAATTTCTTTTTCGAAGCTTCTCGATTGGATTGTAGATGGAACAATGGTTTGTTATCAGTGATCCATTGAGACACAAAAATAGGTGCTAGAAATCAAACTTGCTTTTCATATTAATCGTGCAGATAAAGTTTATTATATTGAGAGGGGAGGGGTTACAAAAAATGAAATTGTTTAATATCGAATTCCGTAGAAATATTCATTTCACTTAAGGATTGTGAATACCTACAAACTCTAGCTTCTTTGTAAACAAGACCTTGTTTGCAGAAATATCCATTTTCTGGGCTGCAATGCCGGTCTTCGGAACATATGCACTGTCCCTCTAAGGCACACCCATCACCTTTATTTGCAGCTTCCTTACCAAACAGTATCTCATCTGACCATTCACTTGAGAACATGTTTTGAGGGTCTAATTGTTTTCTTGCAGCAATAAACCTATTAAAATTTGGATACTTGTGCTGCACGTCCAAGAATGCTAGGTTCCTATTTTTAGCCCAGTGTGGCTTAGCCCCATACTTAAAGAATGCCATTTGCTCCACTTCTTCCCAAACATCTTGGTTTAGTCTTGGTGTTGAAGCCTCACTAGCACGATAATAATTGAAATCAACCACAACAGAATCCTCAGATTGGCCAAGATATGCCCCAGAAGCCTTAATGAAACGTATTAGAAATCCATTATAGACATCCACCCCACAAAAATTCTCTGGGTTTAGGTCTCTCAATTTTTTCACATCACGGATAAAGTCTCCAAACTTTGGAGCTGGGAATATTGCTGTTGTCTCATAAAAGAAGAGCCCATTAATTCTTGGGTCCCAAGCACATGTACTAAACGAGCTTGATGAATATAAACATGAACCTGAGGTTTGTATTTTTCCCTGTTGACCTATTACTGGATAACCAGTGAAGATTAGGCCATTCTTTAACCCATTACCAACTAATTTCTTGGCAGCCACAGTAGTGGTTGCTAGAGTGCATTTACCTTTCACGTCCCTTGTATTCTCAAATGTTTTCTCTGCATTTTTACAATTTAGTCTATACTTTTATTATGTACAACTATGTATATATACGGACAAAAATTTATGATATAAACCATGATATAGACTGTGAAGTAAAAGAGTGATCAAATTACCTGTTGCTCTAATTGATTTGGAGATCAATATTAAATTGGACTGAAACCCAATGAAGTCATAAACCCCATTTCCAGAAACGTTTAAGGGAACTCTTTCATCATATCTGTACACTGCAGTGTTCTTTGATGGATACCAAGTTATATCTGCGAATTCATACTTCTTTGCATGGTTCATGAATACGTCTTCAAAGTGATCATCGTTCGTGAAATTATAGGTTACACTTCTTTTGAATCCTCTCTCTAGTGAGAGCTTCACCTGTTATTGATCATTATCAAATTTTGATTCAATAAAATTTGTAGGGTTCAGCACGAACACATTGCTTAGTATAATTCTTTATGAAAAGAAAAAAAAAATATATATATATATATATATATATTTTGATGAAATATATATATATATATATATATGAGCACTGACATGGTCACGTTTCGTGAGTACTGTTGTTAGATTTATACCCGTGTCGTTACTAAAATTTTGATCCAAATTTTTTATTATTTTCAGATGATATAACCGATGTTTATATTAGTGATTTTGACATAGATAATTATTTCAAGCTTTGCTCTAAAGAAATAAAAAACATGCATACATACATATATATATATATATATATAACTAACTCCAAAGGAATTTTCATGATATACATGGGATCTAAATTTGAGGACTATCTCCAATATATATTAGAATTAATAAAATATATTTCACAGAATAAGATCCAGATCCAGATCGAAATAATAGGATGTAATTGGTACTTACCTTAGAGATAACTCCCAACAATCCCAATGATACTTTAGCTGCATTAAGGAGTGGATCTAGTGCTTCTAATCTGATGATTTTGGCATATCCTTCAGATAGTCTAGCAGGAACAATAAGACTAAGGCCAATAACATAATCATGAACAGCCCCTCCCTTTCCCCACCATGAGCTTCCATGTGCCCCAGTGCTAATAAGTCCTCCCACACTCACACCCTCCCAATACGGCGCCGCCACTAAACTCAGTCCGGCTTCTTCCACTCTATCGATCAGTTCACGTAGTCCTACTCCGGCATCAACCGTGACAACCAAATTGTCCTTGTCAACTACTATGCTGGAGTTATATTTTTCAGTACTTACAAGTAATGATGCTTCGGAATTTGATGTGGGGCAGGCCAATTTTGGTATGGTATGTGAAAACTTGGTCACAACTTTCACCTTGAGTTTATTTTGATTGGCATAGGCCACGACTGACCGGAGCTCTTGTTCGGTTGTTGGGTATGTGACATTTGGGGCATGGCAATCCTTTCTGTCTCCCCATACACCATAGGAATTGTAGAGGGTGCAGCCACCGGTTGTGCTGCATTGAACTGGGGATTGTGGTGGCATGGCATAGATGGTTAGGAGGGTTGAACTTGAAGCCCATGTGACAAGGTGAAGAACACCAAGGAACCAGTTCCAAGTAGTGTACATCTTGTCTTGATTGTCCTAGCTGTTGTGTATTAATGGAGGTTTTGGTGTTTAATTGGTAAGGGATTAAATATGGGGGTGATAAAGATAAAGGCAATGCTTTGAAGGGAGGTGAACAAAGTAGTTACTTGGAGCACAATGGAGCTACACCAAATGGGTGTACTGTGTACATCAAGGTTTTGTTTGCCTACAAGTGTAATGGAGGTTTTGGTGTTAGGTAAAGGGATTAAGATGCGGCTGAAAAGCTAGCGGAGTCAATGCTTTGGAAGGAAATGCACAGATTTTATTTTATTTTTTAATCTTTTTTTAATTTTTTTTTATGCCATAATAAAACCGTTATCTAGATTAACTTTATTCAAAGGTGAGTAAGAGATTGCAAATTTCACTATCACTAATCAAATTAATATTGTGATGATTCCACCACGTCCGTTATATATTAAAGTTAGACACTAAATTTTATGTCAATAAGATATGGTTTCATAATAAATCCATTCATATATTATGTATATTTCTAAATTTAAAATAAAATTTTTTAAAAAAAAAACCAAAATTTCAAATCTTTTATAGTAAAATAGTTCTTAATCTGTTTCAAAAAAAAAAAAAAGTTCTTAATCTTCCATTATTTTGATATTTACGGAGCCTATATATTATAAGAAAAATATATAATCTAAGAGACGTGTTTATTAAGTACGCATCCTATAAAAAGGTTTAAAAAGGTGCAATATCAACCAAAGTTATACGGTAGTAGCGTAATTTCAACCTTTTTTGATTTGAATGCTGCGATGTGATCTTTGAATTACTTAAATTGTCCGTTAAAGAGTTTACAGGGTAAAGGATGTAGACTTATAGTTGTCCTTTTTGACTGATTTTAATACTATTGCTAATTTTATGAGGATATATATGGTGAAATATTAGATGATAATGCATATTTGGACTTAGGCCGAATGTGAAAAATTAAAAATAAAACCCTTGTTTTGGACTTTGTGGATGCACAAAAGTTAAAACATTGAATAATTTTTGGGCTCTTTGTCTTTTTATTTTGTGTGAAATTAGCCTTAGGCTACTTTTAATTTGTTCAACACTTCTTCTCAAAGTCAATTTAGTTCACGTTATTTTTAAACTTATTGCCAAGTTAATCTTTACTATCAACTTGAAAACATATATATTGCACACAATTTGCAATGTCGGTATGTCTAATATTAAAATATTAAATATAATATTGCATGTCTAGAATTTACTTGGCACATCAACACATGGATTGCAAAAAAAGCCCTATCAACTTTGAAAAATGTTAAAAAATGTTTTTCTTTTTCTTTTTTTCATTTTTCTTTTAATTTTCTTACCCTTTCTTGGTAATTTTCAAACAAAAAATTCATTTTTATTTTCTATTTTACTTTCCTGCAACCAATGAACCCCCAAAACCTCTCTCCTTTGTAGTTGCAACCTCAATCACCAATCCTCATTTTCCCCAACAGACTTTAATCCTTTACTCTTACTCTTACCATACGCCAATCTCTGAAACCCTCACAAGTCACACCCGAAGAGTAATTTAAAGAAAAAAGAATCCCTAGTTATTTTATTTTTATATTATAAAAATTTTAAGTTGTTTAATTGATATGACATAACTAAAATGATGGTGCCATAATTTCACCCAACTAGATAGGGCTGTAAATGAACTAAGCTCTTCATGAACAACTCAAGTTCGGTTCGATAAAAAACTCGTTCATATTCGTTTGTTTATAAATAAGTCAAACTTGAGCCTTAGTTTTAGGCTTGTTTGATAAACAAGTCGAGCTCAAGCAAGAAAAAATGTTCATAAACAAGCTCATGAACAATAGGACTCAATACAAAACATGCCAAGTTTAGGCTCGTTTATAGCTTGATATATGTTTACTAAATAAACTTACTATTTTGGAATTTTAATTTATTTAGATTTGTGAAGATTATAGTTGCATAGATAACAAATGTGGATGTGAAAATTGTATTTTAAACAAACATGGATGTGTATGGATGGATTTAATTAAGTATATATATATATATATTACTTGTTTAGAAGTATGATAAAATGAGTATATCGTTATTGTTTTTGTTTACTTGACTTTTAGTGATATAAGCATTTGATGATGTAATTTTTTTGAATCTCAAGCTAAAAAACTTGACTTGAGCTTGAGTTTGAACTTGATATTAAGCTCGAGCTTGGCTTGACTAATTAATCAAGCCAAGCCAGGCTCAAGCATTTTGGCATTCTCACGAGCTCAAGTTCAAACATTGTTTTAGACTTGTCTCAAGCTCTAACCAAATTTGAGCATTTGAATTTTATTAATGAGCCAAGCTCAAACACGCACTATTCGGCAAAGCTTGGCTCGTTTACTGCCCTACAACTAGATAGCTCACTTGATAGTCTTAGATGGCACATAACATTCGGGGCAACATATCAAAATTATGAAATTTTAGGAATCAAAATAAAAACAACCTCAAATATAAGAGTATAATTTGCAATTTAGATGAGCCTAAAACAAGTTGGCAACGTGGGAAATGAAAATTATGGAACACAGAACTTAGGATCACACAACTACAATACAATCTATTGACTGGTTCACTTGCCGACATTGACATTTCGTTGGTATCATGGTGTGCACACAACACAGAAAATGGTATTTCCTTCTTTTATATTCATAGTTGAGTGAACCTCATCGGAACTGTAAGAAGAAATAGCACCATTCTTCGTGCTGAGATTACATCTAATTACTCCAACACTTGGACCAAATTGACTGTACTCTCCAAGTCCAAGCTACCACAACAGACAAGTCAAAGGCTCAATAGTCAATTCTCAGTTCTCATTCTCTTCGCCTTCGCCTTCACCTTCACCTTCACCTTCACCTTCACCTTCTTCGTCTTTTTCTTCTTCATCTTGTTGTTCTTGAAGCACTTTCAACAGCTGGCCCCCCTTTCTCCTTCCCCTAGCACTACAATTCCCTTGCAATGCCAACGCCACCGCACGCGCCACCTCCTCCACCGGCGGTGCCCCCTGATCCTCTAACGCACCCCCACCGTATATCACGGCTAACACACTGATAGCGTACTCTTTTGCACGCGCCGCCATCCTCCCCATCATCGCCACCATCACCGGCACGGCCAGAGCGTGTGCTCTCAGCTCCGCCGCGCCCTCCGCCACCATGCACATCAGCTCTAAAGCCGCCAACGCACGCTCAGCCGCCGCGTCGTCCAGCTCCGCCGCTATCTCCACCACTGCTCCCACCGCACCTGCCTCCACCGCCACGTGGCGGTTCCCCTCCGCTAAGCAAAGCGCTAACAGTATCTTCGTTGCGGGCTTCGCTCCAGCTTTGGTTTTCAAATTCCTCACTACCCCGCGCATTAGTTCGGGCGGGCACTCCGGGTCGGATGGCGGGTTCGGGACGAGCGACCGCTCCAAGAGTTGTAGCGCCGCGAGTTGGTCCGGATCCGACCCGGTGCTGAGTTGGAGCTCCGCTACGTGGAACAGTTCCTGGAGTTCTGTGGATGAAATGGGTGGAGGTGGTGGCCCGTAATGGGTAATGGGTTCGGGTACCGGGTCGAATCCGTGTGGTTGATTCGGGTTGGGAAGGATGGGTGAATGTGGGAGTGGGAACCTCCACTGGGTGAAGCTTTGGGAGGTTGAGGAGGATGAGGATGATGAAGAGGAGTCGGGTTGCAAGGGCCGGTGAAGTGGCGGTGGTGGCGGGGGAAGCGTGTCGAGTTGTTGTGGCAGTGGCGGCAGTGGTGATGGGAGAATTGGGTCAGATTGTGAGAGAGGAAAAGTTGGGGGATGAGGGGTACGACTGCCTGTTGGGCTGACAACAGTAGTACAATGGCGGAAAAACCCACAAGAGAAGAGTTGGGTCTTAAGCTTTGGTTGATTAGTTTTCATGGTGCCAAGGTACTAAAGAGAAGACCTGTCCTCACTCGTGTATAGAGTGAACTGAATTTGAGAGAGAAACTAGAAAGATAGTGCAAGTAAAAATGGGGTGGAGCGGGATAGGAGAGTTGGACAATGAACACTACTACTGCAACTGCAGAACCTGCAGGATGTGGCATCTTTCTTGCTGATATTTTTTTAACATTTTTTGTTGTCAGGTAAGGATGTCTGCCTTGAATAGTATAAAGCTGCACATTTCACCTTCACACTAAAAGCCAAATCTGACACGGTTCAGTAGCAATTATCTTTGTGGACTTCAATCATGGTTGTGGTCTTTGCTTGCTGACAATAAGATTGTAGGATTCAAAGAGATGTTTTAATTACAAACTCCGATCAGTCAATTCTTACAAATTAACATCATTCTATTTCCAAGTTTTCAACCCAAATAATTGTTTACTCTTATTATTCAGATAGCGCAAAGATTGTTTGCATGACATAAATCAATAGGATAAGAAGATCCAGCTCCAACTTTGATTACTCCGAACTCTTTAAAGTTTAAAGGATCTGAGTGAGAGTCCCCGCTGTGTTTTAGCTAGGACTTTATTGAATGTTAAACAAAGCACCGCATGTAGAGGAAACTGGTCAGTGCTAATTTCCAATTGACAAAAAACCATAGAAGTCATAACTTATAACGTAACTTGCCTCCAGAATAATGTAATTATCCTCCTGCATTTCTAGATTTACAACATGAAGGCACTAAATTCAGTCAAATTATCTAAATCCCCAAAAATTGAAAACGAAAAAACCCTTATGGAATTTTACAACAAAAATGCCATTAAAGGAAGGCTTGACCTCCTCACCTAATGTAAAAACTAAAAGTGGCTTAAGGACAAAGTATTTGTTAGGAAGGGGACACGACGAGTTGAAATCACCTCCACTTATCTTGTAGTTCTTTCCTCTCCGACAAAACCCAGGTCACAAAAATTGCTGCAATGAGGGCAACAATTGTGATCAGCAGCAAAGCGTAGCTGAAATCTTCTGTGAGTGAATCATATGTCCTTGAGGGTGCCATTCGAGTGAGAAAGAGATCCACTCCATATGCAAAGGCAAGAGTTGTGGACTCCAACTTGGCAGGTACCGTAACAATGCCTCGGAGATTTTCCACTTTAAGAGCATGCGTCACATAAGACTGTACATACAATGCTGAGATCAGTATAAAAGAATTATCCATAAACACCAAAACAGAAGCATGTAGCTAAAGTTTCTAAAGATGGAGCTAGCTCAAGTTGGCTAAATCACACTTGATCCTAGTATAGTACTCATGCTGAGCCTATGCCTCAAGGTATGGATGAGAATGGTTCATTTAAAAGTCACCGTAATATACAAAGAATTAAAGATGCACACAATTGCAAACCATAAGGTGAATATGTTTCTAATCATAGTGGAAAAGATGTTAAATTTCAGGGCTCATGTCTCAAGTTCTAACCATACCCTTTGCATCTATTGCCAAGAGTTTTGTAGCTCAACTGGCATCTCTTAATATTTCAAGCAAAGATGTCCAAGGTTCAAATCCTCCTTTCCCATTATAACTATCGATTTATAAAATAAAATAAAATAAAATAAAAAATCTCATGGTCTACCTCCTTGATAAAGAGCCATACAACCTCCTGAAAGGAAAAACCAATGACTTTAAACTAGAACAAGTCTATGGCACAGAACCTTATCACAAAGCCAAATATGGATCATCGCTATCTAGCAAAATTTAATTGCTTCTTTCCAAACTTGGATCTATAACGTCTGGCACTAATTATGCACGTGTATTCACAAGTCCCATATTACTTTTCTTGATAGATTGATCATTGGGGATGGGGCCATGGGAGGGTTTGAACCTGGATGTCTACATTGGAAACAGCAAGTAAGTGCCAACCAATTGAGCTACAAGGCTCTTGGCCACAAGTCCAATATTGCTAGGATCCAGGAACTCAGCAAAGTGTCTGCCTAGCAAGAATCGATGGTCTACTAAGTATTAAACAGTTGAATTATGAACTGAACAAGACCCTCAACCTTGACAGAAACAAATTACTATTATTGTCTTCTCTAGAAAATTTTGAATTACAGAAAGCTTTTGCACTTGCCTCACCAAAACCTATTCTATCAGCAATTCTTAATTATGTTTAATAAAATTCTATATAACAAACAGACTGACAGCCAGTTTCAATTGGCCTATAAAATGTGCCGGGTTCAAGTTAGGATATAATGCAAAACTTGTCCAAATGCATACATGCAAATCAGGATCACTGATTTGATGTAATCAAAGGATGAACAAATAAAAAGCACCATATTAAAAAGAAATTGAATTTTATGAGGCAGAAAAAATGTATAATTTTCTTAAATACCAGAAATTAAAAAGGAATATGTGCAATTATTCTTGTAAAGAGGATCATAGCTAAGATCAACACTCTCTTGATCCAACAGAAACTTTTAGTAAGAAACTTTTTGTTAAGTAATTTTTAGTAACATAATTGAACCTCTAAAAGCAAAACCAACCCCACAAAAACATAGCTGATAGTCAACTTTACATATGCATATTCAAAATTTACATACCAAAAAGACAAAACACATGCATATCCAAACTATAAGATTATTAAATGAAAATGGTAAGAGGATAAAAGTTTGCAAAACTTCATCTTATTGTTGAAAACTTGAGGTATTCCTACATAACACTGCAAACAAAAACAAGATCTCAACCAAAATTTTATGCTTTCTTCAGATATAACAGTAGTACTAATGCCAACAATAACCTTTATATATAACAACAATCACAACAGTAATGATAAGATGTTAATAATTGTTATATATAGCCAACCCACCTGAGGAATGATTGGCAAAGAATCTGTAAGAGGTATAATGCCTTCTTCTCTCTCAGCTTGTGTAGGGTTGACAGATCGACGAGGATCTAAATAACGCTTATCAAGAGCCAAAACCTGCAAAAAATTTACTGTCATTCAGTGCACATAATAAAAGAGAACAAGCTCCATCTCAAGCATGTCCATACAACAACCCCCCCCCCCCCCCCCCCACCCTCTTTTTTTCCCCAAAAAAAAAAAAATACTAGCAAATAGAAAACAAATGTAATTCTGACGTTAAGTTAATAAATAAATAAATACAACCCACCACCAACAACAACTCAGGATGTTCAAATATTTTAAACCAACCTGATCACCAATTGTACCAATAAGAAGTTGCTTTGAAGTTATACCCTTGGCCGTTGATGTCACTGCTATTGTTTTCACAGAATGGGTGAAATAGTAAGACTGTGATTTTACAATGACCTCTGGCCGAGAAAACAAGGAAATTGGTGAAGTAAGATTATGCTTTCCAAAAACTAGCTTCCAGACATCCTTGTTGTCCTGTGAATCATTGTTCAATTTAAAAATAATAATAATAATAATAATTATATATAAATTTTATGAAATGAAAACACAGCAGAAAATTAAGGATTTGAGTTCACTGGCATACCGCCCGAGACTGATCGTAGATCTCAATAACTGACATCTCATATCGGTGTGCTCTAAGATTGAAGTAGTGGTACACAACCCAGTTCTCACTAAAAACCTACAAAATGCATAAATGCATGAGGGAATGTCTTTCATTCATGAACACAACAGGGACAAGTAATTTACAGAACTTACAGCATGAATAGGACCCTGTGAACCATAATGAGCCATCCGGTGCAATATACGACCAGTTACAGTATCAATGAGGTATACAACCAATGATGCCTCCTCCGGGGTGGCTGTTCCAATTTCACCACTGGCTTTTGGTGTAGCAGTTGCCACAAAGAGTAGATTTTTTGATATATATTTATACGTCACATCTTGGTCAGCTACAACCTTTGCTTGAGTATGAACCACCTAGAGAAAGCAATATAAAAAAAATACTATTATAACATTATTTACAGGCTTACAGCATTGGGCATACTAATGACATTCCTTTAGGAAAACTCATTTATTATTTAATTTATTTCACAACTGTTTGACACCAAAAGAATATGGATATCAATCACTTCAAGTTATGACGCCACTATAGAGACCCCATATGCACCAGAAACCAAAATTATAAACTGACAATTGTCATTGTCGTCATTTTATATGCTCAATGAGACTACAATTGTATCTCAGAATTTGAAGCAACAAAAAATAACAACCTATCAAAAAAATCTAAAACAAATAAGTATGACTGGGGAATGGTAGAAGCTCAACAGTAAAAGGGTACTATGCATCATAGAATACAGCAGAAGATTATTCATAAGAAAAAAAAAAGTTTGGAAAAATTGGAATTCATAGGATAATCACTCAAATTAAGATTCTATGCAAGCTTTACAATTATGCATTTGATTAATACGCATTATGTATCTCTAGTTAATCAAACAAATTAAGTTTTGTACACACAATTAATAAAATGCAAGAATGTCTTAGAAGTTCATTGTGAAGCATTACCATCATAAAACACAAAGAGAAGAACTGACAGCTATCAACAAGTACATTATTCAGACGAGGAAAAAGGTACCTCGTTCAATTTTCTTGTGACAGTTGCAATGATCTTTTCTGATTCAGATGGAAATACAATTGTCCACAACTCCCTCGAGTCAAAGCAGAATTCATCCACTACTTCACCAATGCAATTTCTATTCAAAACGTGCCCTCTGATGATGCCATTATCAGCCTCAACCGAGTACCAGTATATGTTTGAAAACTCACGTTGGAAAATATCAATAGCCTCAGAAGTTCTAGGGTATAAATGCGCATGCTTGTCAGTGTCTACAAGAAGATGAAGACGCTGTTCTGTTGAATCCGTAAATGCCAGTGGAATAATTTGTGCAACAGAATGAACAAGACCTAAAGAGTTAAGCTCCTTTCCTGTGTAAGTATCAACAAAAGAAAGAACAGCAGATGCATCCGAATTTGGTCCACATTGACCAACAACAAGGACAGAAGGATTCTCGTCCATGGCATGATGATGGGGCACTTGCCACTGATAAACTCTAAGCCTAGTTGGATGTTCACATGATCCTGATTTACGTAGAGCGGGCAGTAAGAGAGACCAGACAACCCGCCCATCTCCAGTGTGCAAGGCATAAAGTTTTCCCGCTCTAGTAAGAACTATTAGCAGCTTCCGGAAACCATTGTGGTCGCGTGTCATTTTGCTTTTCTCAGAACTTTTCAATCTCATTCCTTGTATGGCTGCTATATCCTCAGAGCTTGCAAGCATCAAAGTTCCCTTAAGGTTCAGGATGTGTCCCTTCAATAATAGAAACATCATATCAAAAACATATTGTTAGAAGGGAACCAGTCCAGTAGAGGCTTCAAACAAAACGTATCAACATTTTCTATCCAAATCCTTGGTGCAAAACTACAACAAAAAAGTAAAGAAGAGAAGGGAAAAAGATATTTGCAAATAAAACCACACCTCCATACAATCCAAATAAAGTAGAAGAATACAGGCATTGAATCATGAAATTTGCACAAATCTGATGCCTTTTAACATTGAACTCATTTCTAAATGTACTTTATGCGTTTACATAATATCCATACCTTAAGCCACTCGAAGAGGTTCTGCTCCACTTTCGCTACCGATACACCTGCCCTTTCGACAGGTAGTTCCGATACTGTTACATCGACAATCGAGGCTAAGCCTTCCTCCCTAGACCAGACAGTTGCACCTTGTTGCAGTAACAACAATGAATGATCTTCCATGACAATCAAGGCCCTGAACCCATAAGATCTGTCTGTGCGGATATAATTGTTTATAAAAACCTTGTGCACTAGCCCCCTCTGATGGCCCACCTCAACACTCTCCTTGAGCAAATCATTATTCCAGTCATGACTACAC
Source organism: Quercus gilva (assembly GCA_023621385.1). Lineage (NCBI taxonomy): Eukaryota > Viridiplantae > Streptophyta > Magnoliopsida > Fagales > Fagaceae > Quercus > Quercus gilva. The sequence goes on along the minus strand of CM042484.1, from coordinate 15,445,424 downwards.
TTCAATGTGAGGAGAACCTTACCATCCACATGTTCAACTAGTGCAAAAGCTTGTTGACCCTCTGAAAATGAAAGAGTATCACTAACAGCAGCTGCATTATTAATTTTGTCGACAACCTCCAAAACACCTTCAGCTGTCACTCTTATGAATACTAAAAGTGTATTGATCTTTACAGCAAAAACTCCTGAGAGCTTTGAAGGTAATATCTCTGCAATCCCAGAATGATCCTCAACAAAATCTGAAATATGGGTCTTCTTAAAGCTGATTTCTCCATTCTGAAAGTTAATTGTTACTAAAATTGACTTAGTGCTATCCAACGATACAAGCATGTTACTTGAAACTGATAATACTTCCCCAAAAAAACCATCAGGAAAGGCAGCACTTGTGTGCTTGATCAACTCTCCATTCTTAGCATTTATCTGATAAACATCAAACTGGGAAGAACCAACAAAACCTACAACGTAGATTTTATCATTTCCAAGAGGCTGAATAATCTGTTGAACCTCTATGCTGCAGAAAAGTTAACCAAGCTAACATTAATGAAATGGTGATGTTTGAAAAGAAAAAACAACATTAGATACATTGAAGTTAAATTATTAAACCTTTCAGCTGAAAAATCCTTCTTCCAGAGAACCATGCCATCAATGCTAGAAACAGCATGAAGACATCCCTTACCGAAAACAAGAATCACATTGTCCTTGTCAACTGTCAAATTTATCTGCACAATACTAGACTAATTAAATATATATTCATTATAAAAATAAATAAAAAATAAAAAAATCTTATAGCGCATTGTCTACTAGAACCTCAACATGTCTGCCAACCACCCAGTGCAGGCTGGCGAGAACCAAAAAGAAAAAAAAAAAAACTCCAGAAGGATGCCAGTTTGGCTGATGAAAAAGGAGCAAAATCCATATGCTTTAACAGAAAGGAGGAGAACACCCCCCCACCCCAAAAAAAAAAAAAATGCAATATATGACTTGCAGCCAAGAATATTAATTTGGGAAAAAAATGTTGATAATTGGATTAAGGACTGTTATCTGAAATATAAGTTTGATGCAAAATGACAAAGAAATTCATACATTCTGGTCTATGAAGAGAAATTTATAGACAACATGAGAAAGATGTTCACTGAATAAAGGTTTTAGAAAAAGGTAAAAGGCTTCATACAAATTACTAAGAATAACATCAAAGACATTCACTAACCGGTACAGACAATAGTGATTTAGAGGGCTTTGAACCCTGAAGAAAAGATTCCCACACCATCTGCCCATCCGGAAGGCTCCATGCACGTAAAATGCTTCCCTCCGACGAAAGGGTAATGACATCTGAAAATGTTAAAATGGAATATCTAAGCATTTGATCAACAATATAAGTTGTACGATCAGGACTCCGGTAGGTGATGCCAAAAGGAAGAAGCAAATTTACAAAGAAATAATAGAAAGAGCAAAAACTCAAAGCACAATAAAATGCTAAACTTTTCTTAAAATTAGCAATCAAATCCAGTAATATGCATAACTACATGATATAAGCACAGCAGATGGCGTTGAGCATACTTTTTCTTTTCTTTTTCTTTTTTTTGTGGTTGCTTCTACACTTGTACTAAAATCAAGGCATTCCTATAGCAATCTATGTTTATTGACAGAAATAGATACTGATGAACACAACAAAAAAAGTAGTCGACTCAATCGCTCAATGGTGAAGAGATATTAATATAGGTAATTCCCGTTATACAAAGAAACCCGAGTTACAAATTTGCTGAAGAACATTAAAAGCAAGCCTCATAGCATGCAAATCAAAATTTCTTGACGACCAAACTAACAACTAACAACTTAAAATTGCATTACCAAGTCATATGGTTTTAAATAAATGAGCTGAAAATAAGGGATATCATTACATTTTCCCAGCACAATATCAACTCCATCGATGGCATCATTGGCCCCAAGAACACGTCTCCAAACTGCACAAAACCCGAGCATAAATTAACATATCCCATAAAAATGAAAGTTTTCTAATGTAAAATCATTGGAGCTAACAAAACCCAATTCGGCAAAGATTTCAAATACTAAAATCCCCACGTACAAATCTGCCCGTGGCGAAGATCAAGCGAAGCGAGGACATTCTCTTCAGTAGACACCACAACGCGCTTTTTCCCAGTCTTTTGAGTGTGGAACACAGCGTGCTTCACTTTCCCTATGTACTGTTGGTGCCTGTGATTTACGATTATTTCAAATTTAAATTTAATTAATAAAAAATGAAACCTAATTTTCAATCAAATCCATATTCAAACACACAATCAATCGGCTAAAGGAAATCGAAGCTCAGTTTGGATTACAAAAACGAATGAGAGAAAAATGATTTGGTTTTGAAATCAAAAATTGCATATAAATCAATCAAAGACAATAAAAAATTTATACCAGTCCATGAGGCCAGCTTGATCTTCGTAAAGCGAAAAGCTGTGATCAGCGAATGATAAGAACAATAGAGAAAGAAGAAAAACCCTAATCGCCATGGCCATCGCTTCTCTCTCTCTCTCTCTCTGTGTTTAGAGAGAAAAAAGAAAAGAAAAGGCAGATCTGAGAAGAAAGAGAAGTGAGCTGATTTCTACTGAGTTTGCATCCAAGTCGAAGCCGGCTTCTCGTGTTTTTTATTTTTTTTATTTTTTTTAATATTTTACTTTTTTTTTTTTAATATTTTACTTTTTAGAGATTAATATTATGCTTAAGTTTTAACGAATAACGAGACGAGACCTGGTTCGAATCAGTAACCTGTAAAATTTTGTTGCACTTCATGACGATAACAATGTTTTAAGTCACTTTGAAGTTTGAACAAAGTCAACCACTATTGTTTGTGGAGTAGTAATATTTTGCTTAATTTTTTACTTTAAAAAATGTGTTTTCTTAAAAAAATAAAATAAAATAACGGTTCAAAAAGATTTGAATATTTCTTATATATAACAAAGTATAAAGTAAATAAATAAATAATAATAATATTTGCTAGTGAAGTGTAAAAGAAATCGTTAGTAAGGTCTTTATTTTGATCTAAAATGTTTTCAAAAATGTTATATCTATAATATTTTTATAATAAAACTTAAATGACAGGTTATTATTAATAGGACAAAAAATTAATTTCATTGATAAATTTAAATTAAAATTAAAAATATCTAACTATTTATAATTTATTTTGAAAATATTGTATACTTTTCGTATATAAAATACTTTGGTCATTTTCGCTGGTGTTTTATTTGCTATTGAATCATGGTATGGCATGGACCACAACTAAGTCCAGGTTTCGACCCACTACTCTAATCAAGATTCCTCCTGATGGTTGTTGGTGAGGCAGTTTCATCCAGCACTTGAAAAACAGGCCCACACACAAGGGACAAAAATAAAAATAAAAAGCAAGCCCAGCCTCGCAAAGTCATGCAGACATGCTTAATAAATTGTGGGTAGTAACTTCCCCTGTTCCCAACTTTTTTTTTTTTTTTAAGAAAAAAGTTTCTAACTTTTGAAAGCCTTCATTTTTCATATCATTATTCTAATCTCTATATTTTTAATTGAGCTTAAATTCTACAATAATTCTTTGTAAAACCTACTCTATTTACATCATCCATTAAAATATTATGAAAATATATTTTATTTAAATAGATAGTTCAACAGACAAACATAGTCACAATAAATGCCTATTAATAACTATCTCAATTATCAAATTTTATATTTATTGGGACAAAATCAATTAGAGAAAGATCATAAAATTGCTTATTTAAAAGTTAGCCATTTTAAGACTTCTAATTGCAGTTTTTTTTTTAATACAAGTATACTAGCCACTTCTGTGAATCTCTCAACATGAACATCCCTATCAGTTTTAAGGTATCATATTAATGTTTGTTGATGAGATGTTCAAAACAAAAATATATCATGGAAAAAGTAAAAATTTTAAGTAAAAATTGTAGTAGATCTATGTGTGAGATGATAAGTTAATTTGGAAATGTTATGAAATTATTATAAATTCATGTAGTGTTCGTAGTTTTATTGCTATCAAAATAGTGCCTAATAGTAAGACTAACTTATGAGTCCAAATCTTCTGTCCCACTTTTCCTGCTCCACTTTATAGTCCACCAATAAAAACTTGTCACATGTTCGCTTGATAAATTAAATACTACCATTATTAACTTATTAATACTACAATTATTAATTAATGGTAGTGTTTAATTTATCAAGTGAACATGTGGCAAGTTTTTATTAATGAAATATAAAGTGAAGCAGGAAAAGTGAGACAGAAGATTTGGACTCCTAATTTATTGGTACATATTGTGCTTATGATGTAGGATCCACCATTTTTTGTTTTTAAATTCGGGAGAATGTTTTTAAATACAACTACCAAAGAGGCTCGAAGTACTTTACTTTTAGTATTTGAATTCACTTTAGTTTTGGAGTTCCCACAAACAAAAAAAAGTTTTAGAGGATTTAAAAAGACATAAATCTTGCAATATAAATTCACAATTACAAAAGTTTTTTTTTTTTTTGTAAACAGTAATACTTATTAGAATACACACAAAAATAATAATACTAGTGTTTTAAACTGGATTTATAATACATTACATAACCAAAGTACAACTACAAAAGGGCTTTAAAAAAAAATTTAATTTCTCTTTTTCCTACCCTTGTCTTCTTATTATGGACCATGGTAAGACTAAATTTGTAGACACATTTTATGTGATAATAAATATAAAAAAGTATAATGCTAAACAAAACTATGTTAGGAGAAGGCTAAAAAAGTAATCAACCATTTATTGCCTATTAAATAACTTTCCAAATATTCTCTTGCCATATTACCATAGAAAGATGAATCTATATCTCTATGGCATAATAGGACTATGTGGAAAGTTATTAAAGGGAAGCTTTTGTCGTCAACAATAAGTCTAAGGGCATACTCAATTCTACATCTAATTAATGTGTCTACTTGTGATTGGTACTAAATTGTGTTAGCAATAGATTATATGCTTTGATTTTAGTCAAATAGTTTTATGCATGCCTTGATTTTAAAATAATAATAACAATAATAATAACTTGTGCATGTCCTCTCATATCAGTACTATATGAGTTATTATTTACAAAATGGATAAATAACTTTATTTTTTTATTATAAATAAACGAATAAATAGTTTTCAAATGGTATGATATCGATAAAAAATATTAACATTAGAATCAACATGGTCATTCTTACTGTTGGTAATGAAAGATAAAACAACATAAAAAAACTAATATTATAGAAAAACATCAGGATTAAACATGTGGGCCATGTATGAGATGAGTTGTACAATTTTTCAATCCAAATTACATAAAATGCATCACGTATGGATCACACAAAGCAATGAAAATATTTTCTTGTGTCGGAATCTTTCTATTTGGGAGAGAGAAGAGAGTTGTCTAACTGAACGTCTGAACTCTAAAGGAAAGCATCACTGTCTTTTTTAGTCTCAACTCTCAAAGACACTCATTTTACTCTTAAACTGTTAATACAGATTCCAAATCACTTTCTAGTCTCAGTACGCTCTCTGTTTGACCAAAAAGCATCAAAAAGTTTGTCTCTTTAGAGTCAAGAGTGTGAGTAGTACAAGGCGGAGACTGCTGGTTTTCTCTCTCTCTGGTATCATTTGGTCAGAAAGATCGAAGACCCATTAGTCACTGAAAGGTAATATGGTTACCCTTTTCGTTTCAGTGCGTATTTTATTGCATTTCTGTCTGAAATCTCACTGTTTCATGTCAAAAGCTGAAATCTTGGTTATTTTCTGGTTTGATTTTTCTGTATGTATTTTATTTGGGAAGTTCATAGTAGATCAAGAACTTAATTTGGACTTCATATATTCTTAGGACATTGGTAAGATTGGGACATGAGTTTGCATTTTGAACTGTTTTTGGTGTTTATCTGCTTAATTAAAGGATGTCTTTGTGAAGTGGGGAATGGGTTGAAATTTTGTGTGGTATGTTATCTGGACTCGCTATTGATGTTTCAATAGTAATTTGGATATCACTCACTTGTGATAATTGGCAGGTTTAAATGGACTTTTGTCTCCTATGAAATGCTTGCTGAATGAAGCTGGATCTCACTATTATACTCTTAAAATTGAGCTGGCTCAATCTCAATTTGGTCAACAGATTTAAAGATGAATTGTGACATCCATAGCTAGCAAACTGTTAAAATGAGGTTCGACTTTTGTATGTTTATCATGTTTAGTGGGCGGTTATTGTGATTTTGGATAGCTCATTTAAGAGCTACTAGTCCGAAGTGATAAAGATTGATTTTGATTCCTCTTGATGGCTTCTATTAGAAGAGCATTGTCTCCTGTGCCTAGACCTGGAACTATACGTAATGGAGAAGTGTATTCAGTTGCTTCTCCCTTGTCCAAGTCCTCATCATCTGCTCAGCCCTATCAACCATCTGGTGGATTGTTATCTTCGTTGTTGGGTTCATTGTACTCTCAAGGTTTTGTTCTTAGTGTACTTTCGCCACGATCTTCAAGGCCTCTTGAGAGGTCAAAACCAAAGGTGCAATTTTGGAGGAGGTCTCTTTTCCATTTTTTGATTAGTTTTATGGTCGGGATTTTCATTGGACTTACCCCTTTTACCTCAATGAATTTATCCACGAATCTCATGTCAAAGCATCAAGCTTTCTCATTTGAGGTAACATCTACTGTTGGGAATTTTCAGTCTTATGACAATGTGACCAGAACTATGACGCCATTAGACAGTGGGGACATAAAGCATAATGCCACGTTAGAGTCAGAAGTGAAGGAAGTGAAACTGATGGAGGAGATACACGGTGATAAATTTGATAGCCAGCTACTCAACAAAAATTCAAATTTGGTGTCCCGGAAGCTTTTGATAATAGTGACACCAACATATGCTCGGCCATTTCAAGCCTATTATCTGATACGTTTAGCTCATACTTTGAAGCTTGTCCCACCTCCTCTGTTATGGATTGTAGTGGAGATGACCTCCCAATCTGCAGAAACGGCTGATATCTTGAGGAGAACTGGGGTTGTGTACAGGCACCTTGTTTGCAATAAAAATCTGTCTGACATAAAAGATAAATACATTCATCAAAGAAATGTGGCACTGTCACACATTGAAATTCACCATCTTGATGGAATTGTTTACTTTGCTGATGATGCTAATTTTTACTTGGCTGAACTTTTTGAGGAAATGAGGCAGATCAGGTATGTCATTTCTTACTTCTTTGTTTTTTTATGCAAATGTAGCTTTGTCTGCTGAATTATGAGCTACCCAGAAAGAGAAAAAAAAAAGGTTAGATTTAAGTGCCATCATATAGGAAGTTCTTGTGGGGAAGAACACTTGAAATGGTTATAATTTGCTACATTTTCTAGGACTACTCATTGTTGGTTGTCTCTTTCCCAATGTGCTATATGCCTGTCTTTAGCAAAAAGTTTCTAAAATGTGGTTTCTAGCTTTTTAAAACAGTAATTAACTTATATCAAAGCATAATATCTACCCAGAACGTAGGCATAGTGTCCTCTTTAACCATAAACATTAGTTGGAGTTTATTCCTTCCATGATTTACAGTTATCGTGCAAGACGTGTAATTTTTTGAAAGTAACTGGATGCTTGTGCTTGCCTTTCGAAGTTTGCTAAGTAGGTATTTTGGTAACCATTCCGATACCTTGTGGTATAGATGCCTTGCTTAAATGCCTTTGCATCTTAAATGGATGAAGTTTAGATTCTGCACTACTACAATTTTAGCTAGTTGCTCCAATAGCAGGTAATTTCTGTCTGTTTAACAGCAGCTCTTAATGAATTTATGAACACCGTGATTTAATGGAACAAAAAAAACATTCAGGCTATATGTATGGGGCTTATTTAGGGAAGTGAATGGAAAGAAAAATCGAGGAAGATTGACAATACAGGATGTGAGTTTTAAGACAAGAATGAGAAAATTTGGAGCAGAATGTGGAGGTTGTGGATTAATATAATCACTGTAGTTATAGAGTCTCCTGAGATTTGTTTAAAGGATGTTCGTAAAGCTTGTCATTCTTAATGGTTCAAAATACTACACAATGAATTTAGAATGTGGTTCAATGCAGTGAGAAAAGAGATACATGTTTTATCATTATGAGAACTTGGACTAGCACCAGTTGGGTAAACAATAAGTAAATGTTGTCATGGAAGGGTTGGCTAAGTGAGCATTTATGACCCATTTTGATTCTACTGGAGAGCAATGATCCCATTCTTGGTTTCCTTCTCTCCCTTTCTTTGAAGAATCATTTCTGAGCCAAAAAAATAGTATTTTCTCAGTATAGGCACTGGCTATTTTACATGGAATAGAAAGTGCCTAATTTATTCTTTGGGAGTTCTATTCTCCAAAGGTACTCTTTGGTGACTGAGTAACTTTCATTTTGCCAGTAATACTATTTATTTGTGTGCTTCTTCTGAAGAAAGCTTCTATAAGTTGTATTAGTTCAAGGAAGGATTGGGAAGGCTATATGGCCCGTTTTGAGATTAATCTTCCACATGAAAGCTCCCCTGGTCTAAATACTTTTCCTGATGATTGTACATCTTGGGTTTAGTTGATTGTAACCATCTTTTCCACGACTTAATAGTTACTACCGAGAGCTTATATATATATATATATATATATAAGGTCGTACGTACTCAGTGCATAAAGGCTCCCACTTTTGCAAGGTTTGGGGGAGGTCATGGTAGGAAGTCTTACACCCAAATTTTTTTGGAGAGGTTGTTTCTTGGACTCGAACCCACTACCTGTCGCTTTTGGTGGAAGGCAGTTACTAGCACCAAGGATGAACCTATATATATATATATATATATATAAGGGAAAGTAATTCCCCCCCCCCCCCCCCCCCCCCCCACCTCCCAAAAAAAATTCATAGTTTTATTATTGGAACACATTAAACTTCAAACTTTTATAAATGTAGCCGAAAAAAACCCCAAACAAATCCCACCCACGCATGAATACATCTATGAAAGTTTGGGGTTTAATGTGTCCCAATAATAAAACTATGAGTTTTGTTTTTTGGGGGGTACTTTCCCCATATATATAACTGTAAAGGAATTAAAAATGATTGACTTCTGTCATATACTCAGTTGGCATTGCTTAGCTTTGTCTATACTTGTTCCACACTACTAATTATGTGCTGCCGTAAATGTAAACTAGTGAGACATTTTGTCTGTTTGAATCATCCCAGATCATCGTTTAGGTTTTATTGCAATTATAAAACAGACCTCTTTCTATTCTTTCACAAATGTGCTTATTACAAGTGTATATATATATATATATATATACCTTTGCGCATTTTGTTGTGACAACCCATGAATTTCTATTTTGATCTGCAGGCGATTTGGAACATGGATGGTGGCCAAACTAACAGGGAATGGAAGCAAAAATATGTTGGAGGGGCCCATCTGTAATGGATCTCAAGTAACTGGATGGCACATAAATGGATCAAATGGGAGATTCCAGAGATTCCATGCTGAAATGTCTGGGTTTGCTTTCAATAGCACTATACTATGGGATCCAAAGAGGTGGCACCGACCCACTCTTGAACCTATTAGGCAACTGGACACAGTCAACGATGACTTCCAAGTTAGTCTGTCTTGCTTCTTCTTTGGTTATCCTTTAGTCCACAAAATACTTCATGTTGCAATATGATTTGCCATTGCTGCTGTTTATGTGAAGCAGCCAAAATGGTCATTTTTTCATTTTTCAAAAGAACTTGTATTTTTGGAAATGTGACTGGTCTTCATAACATGATTGGTGTGTCCTCTTATTCCTAATGGAATGAATCTAAGCTTCACCGTCCACAAAGGCAATCATAGAGATGAATTTACTTAAACCATATTCAAGTGCACCCTTGGATGTTTAATCCCTTTTTATTGGAGAGAAATTCACACTTTAGCCACCATAATATCCTGAGATGCCTTTATCAGAAAGCTAGAACAGTCTTGGCTTCATTTGCTAACCTAATTGATTTGCATATGTAGGTGAGCACATTTATTGAACAGCTTGTGGAAGATGAAAGCCAGATGGAAGCCTTACTGCAGGACTGCTCAAGGATCATGGTTTGGAATAATTACCTTGGATCATCTAGTTCCTTCTATCCCAGCACATGGTTAATGAAGAATAATCTAGATGTCATTCTTCCACTTACATGAAGTTCTCGGTGTGAGAGGAGTCTATTTGGATTAGCAAAGTAAGTGAGTTCTTTGAGACCTACAGTTCAATTTGCCATTTTCTTTTCCTCTTGTTATATTTTCAGATGCCACACGAAGAGGATGTAATTTTTCATTTATTTGATACATAATTCCTTGGAAAGAAAAAGACTGATACAGAGATTCTCAAACATCCCATAAATCCAATGAGAGTCCATCCTCTTTTGCTCCCATTCCTTAAGATTTCCTAGTCTAGATCCTACTAAAAGATTGATGCAGAGATTCACACACCTAAAGTTTCTTGAAGCAGGACCTACCAATTATAACGCCACTTCAAGACTTGATCCCCTACTGACCAAAAATAGTTTGAGGAAAGAATCATTTTTTGCTACAACTACAAGGGCCAATTTCAATTAACTTGCATTTCACATGCTATACAAAACAAAAAAAATGACTTCTAGCTCATGGAGTCAAACACGTCTCAGCTGATTAATTCTTTTATGTTGGGTAGTATTCTGAAAACCAATTCTATATAATTCTCTCTCCCTTATTTTCACATTAATTATCTGTATTGTAGGAAAGATCGTCAAGAATCATAAATCATCCTGCCAATGGTTATTGGAAGTTTAGAGTGCTAATCCTTTAAGGCTGGCTGATGCAGTTCCTCCATGAGAACATGGTTTTTGCAGGCACATTTTCTGCTCATTTTAGCCTTAAAATTAGTGTTAGCTTCCATTATTTTCAAGGAAAAAAATAGCTTTGTACAGTTGTATGAGTTGTGTATTATCTGCCTTGGCTGCTCAATCTCTTAAAACAGTGAAATTCAACACAACCAGTTAGGAAGAAATAGCAAGATTGCAAACAATCATCATCTGCAGAGAGATGCATGATCTGGCTATTTCAGTTTATGTTGCGATTCCTTTTTCCATGTAAAAAACTACAAGCAATTTTGATTTTTGTAATATTTAGTTGGTCATTCAGCCAAAAAAAGAAAAAAGAAAAGAGAGAGAATATTTAGTTGGTGCTCCGGCCATTTTAGTACATTGGCATGATAGGCCACTGCATGTGATCCTTTATAAGTAGTGTCAACTGTCAAGCTTGTTGCTTCACAATGATATTATTAATGGTCTGTTTAGATTGAGGGGGAGGGAGGGGGAGGGAGGAGGAGTAGAGTAGAGTGGAGTGGAATTGACTTAGACTTAGCCAATTTTTAGCTTCTACTCTACTCTTCCCCACTCCCCTTCCTTTCTCCTTAAATCCAAACAGGCCGTAAGGGTGTCAATGAGTTTTGTATAGGTCTGGGAATGTTTTTGTCCTTGAGGAAGGGACAAGAAAAAGATATTAATTGAGTTTTTTTTTTTTTTTTGTTGCTATTTAATTCATTGGTGTTTTTAATTGATGGTAAAGAGCAATTATCCCTTGATGTTAAGACAGGAAAATGCAACTGATCGCATTTTAGATTTTACTTCATATCATATGCAGTATAGGGACCAGACAAAACAAATGAACATCAACACTTTGTTTTATGCTTTTCTTTCTTCCTTTACAATAAAAGAGACATTTTTTTAATATACTATTTAAACTTATGGTAGATGCTCTACAATGGTCACTCTTTAATATCAAGTCAAGATATTAATAGGTTTCTTTTTAATGTTAATAGGATTTAATGCAAGATAAGAAAGAGTGAATTGATCTAAGTTTAAGGAATGAAAAAAGAAAGAGGAAGACCAATAATAATATTAATAGAAGTAATAAAAAATTAGAGCGCGTGCTCAGAGGCTCTTCTAGTTCAATATATATATATATATATTAATGGTAGATGTGTTTTTTTTAGTATGGCAGATGTGGTTTTACAAAGAAACATGTGTTTGTTTTATTTATTTATTTATTTATTTTTTATAAATGGATAAAGCAATTTGAAAACCATGAAGATAGTGGTTTTGTTTTATAGGCAACGTTTTAGTTTAGTTTTATATATATATATATATATATTTTTTTTGGATAAAAGTGGAGGTTTTTTTTTTTAGGAAAAAAAAAACAACATTGCTGGGTTGTTTAACTTGTTTTTCTATTAAAAAAAAAAAGTATAGTTGCTTTGAACTTTGAAGAAGTGGGTTAGTGGAAAGTGTTCTTATTTTGTAGGCAATATTTTAGTGCTAGTTAAACATGTATTTTTACTAGATTATCCTTTAGTTTTATTTCTACCTAAACCCAGGGGTGTAGGGGTATTTTGAAACAAAAAAAATCCAGTCCAAATAGGAGAAGCCTCTTAAATAGTAATATAGATAACGTTCAAATAAGAGAAGTAACGGAGAACATGATTTAAGATGGAATAGAATAGAGGGGAAAAAAAAGTGACAAATCCTAACTAGTTTGTTGCAAATTCACAACTAACCCTAAATATTTGGGACTACGGCTTTATTATTGCAGTTGTATTTATTGACAAAATAGTTAACTAATTGAGTTAATTAAAATACAAACAAATTATATTTGTTACCTTTATAATATTTTGAAAATCAAAAGTTTGATTCAAATTGAATGGGACAAAATTTAGTTAACAGAATAATTGAAGTTTGAAGTTTCATTCTAATTTTTTTTAGTAATCCAAATCTTGTAATGCTTAAGTTAAGACAATGAGACAAAAATATATTTTACATATTTAAAAGCTAATTAAAAAAATGTTTAATATTAATGCTCATATGTTGTGTAACATGATGCATGTAACATCCTCTTACATGAGGGTAGATCTCATTAGTATAACTTATCCATATGTGAAAGTGAAAGTCATACAACATGATACATGTGATACTCCTTCTCTTTCCCGTGATTTAGTCTCATTTCACCCACCCAAAAAAAAAAAAAAATCTAACAATGATTATCATTGAATCTTAAGGCTATTGGCGGTGGGTCAATGATAGAGTGTATTATGTCTCAAAAGTCAAAATACTTATACAGTGTAACCCTACCCTAAATTATACAAATTGATGCTTTAAGATATCTCTTCAACAATATCTTATATTAACCTCAATTAAAACCTACAAAAGAAAAAAAAAAAAAAAATTGATGATCAAATTGTCATGATTTTCCAAAAGCTCCCAAAAAAGAATGGGAAAAAAAAAATCAAGAATAAAGCTCCCAGGTTGATGCCTTTCTCTTGGATTAAAAATTTTTCTCTATATTTGTTTTCATTTCTTTAATTTTATAGGGATGAATTTTTATTTATTTTTTGTGTATTATGATAATTCCGATAATAAAGTTTCATTTCTTAGACTCGTAAAAGTAAAAACATTTTCATTTTCTAGCTAACGCAATATAGTTGGGTTTGGATACGGATGAAAAGGTAGATATTTGTGTCTGTGTTTTCTCCTTTTTTTTTTTTTTTTTTCTAAGTGCATTTTGTGGCTGGAATGCTTTTTCAGTGGGTTCCATGCATTGTTCATGAGACCCAACTTTCATTAAAAATGAGTCACACGACACTATTCATATATTTAAAAATTATTATGTTACAATGTTTTCAGCAAAATAAACGGTATCCAAACATACCCTATATCATTGAATTTATCAAATGAGTTGTATTATTATTTTGATAATTAAAATTTGGATGAATCCATAGGCCTTTTTCAAAACCAACCCCCACCCATGATTTCAAGTAGTGGCAATTTGCTTCATTATTCAACTAACTAATTGTCAATTATAGATTTCTTTCTTTGGTGATGGAACTGGAATAGTGCATCTTCTCTTTGTCCTAGTATTAAAGAATAAGTATAATATTTTATAACAAAGCGTCGATATGTCCGAGTGGTTAAGGAGACAGACTCGAAATCTGTTGGGCTTTGCCTGCGCAGGTTCGAATCCTGCTGTCGACGTTTTCTTTTTTCTCCTGAAATCAAAGCCTTGAAAAAAGGCAAAGATCCAAGCACCGTCTGATCACAGATCAATGGCTGACCCTTTTCCTCTTCTTTCTTTATTTTTTTTTCCCATTTTCTTTTGGCTCAAATGAAAGGTAGTACGTAGTAGCCATTGTCCCCAAGGGATCAAGGAACATTTGCTTCCGCAAGTTATTCTAAAGATAAAATTTAACATTTTTCTTTTGCTTAAATAGAAACAATATTCTTCTACATGGCATTATATTAATTGGATATAACAATTACCAAATGATGTAAATACTAGTAAATGTTACGCTTAACTTTTTATTGTTATAATAATGTAATATACTCAACTGGGAAGCACTTGTGTTGCAAGCAATTGTAATTAGTAATGCTTTTGTGGTCCTTAATTTTGTAAAAAAAAAAAAAGTTAGGTACTATTATTTTTCTTCATCTCCTATTTTTTTCATTTTTGCACGAATGGAATAGAGTGCTAGTCACTTCATTCTTCATTCTTGCCCATTGCACTTAATTTCTGGCTTCTAAAAACCATTTTACCTCCCAACATTTTTCTTACTTTCTTAAGTTCTTTCAAGAATTCTTAGTGATTAATATTACTCGCAGATGATACCCAACTTAGACCTAATCCTCGTTGCATTTCTGCATGGTTCATTCATCGCTTGCGTTCTTCTTGTAGTTATCTCTGTTGTTTTGATTGGCCTCTTATTTTTATTCTCTCTAACGCTATTCTCAATTGTTATCATCGATTTATATGATGTTTTCTCTATGTGTTCTATGCATTATGTTACACTAAAGGCTAATCTTGTACTGGGTTTGGTTCTTATTCTCTATATGGTAATGCAGCACGCAGTTTCTTTGGTTTTGGCATTGAAACCTTCGGTTCTAAATAAGATTTTCCAATCCAACGAGAAGGCACGGCATGTCATGAAGCACGTAGACGCTTAAAAATCTAGCCAAAACTCAGAGATTGTCATCTTCCATTTTGCTTTGCATATGTTGAGGCGAGGCTATCTTTCACAATGTCACAAGGTCCACCATCCTTGATTAAATTTGTACACAAATATAAAGTAAAAGCTTCCATGTGAATTTTTTTTTTTCTCCTTGTGTCGTTTTCTAATGTTTATGTAAATATGTTGTCCCTGCCTGTTTGCATATCCTTTGTGAAGAAAAAATGAAGAAGAAGAAGAAGCAAATCCGATGAATCTAAAATTTCTTTGTAATTAATCGTAATATACACTATATTACTAGCTAGTTCAAATCCTGCCAAGGTTTTAAATCCTATTGTTTGGGAAATAATGACGTGCTTTGAGTCCTTCCATGCATTTGCCCAAATTATCTCGAACCACATTGAGCATGTATCACCATTTACAAATCTTCCAACTGTATTCAGGCTTACTTTTCTATGGTTGTTTTATACAATTTTCACATGTGTTCGTTGGATTGAATAATTTTGACTTCAGATGGCTAGTTTAACCATAACGGACACACTTGATCAAGGTGTTCAAGAATCAAGGATTTGATATCGTACTAACTAGCTTGTAATTTGTGCTCACGTATAAAAAAGTTGAACAATTAATAGTGAAAAAAAAGAATGTTAATATTTTTATATCAAATTAAATGTGACTACATTATATGTGAAGAATGACATGTACAATTACTAACATGATGCAATCTCACATTTGTTGTAGTAAATTCTACAAAGTGATTCTTGTCCTTTTGTTAAGCGCGCATTTGTATTGGAGAGTTAATAATTTTGGGATCATTGCAATCATTTTCTTAATTAGATGAAACATAATTTATCTTGTTTTTGACCTCATTGTCTATATCAAATATATTAAGTGGAGCGAATTTTGTATGTGCCAAAATTTTTTCTTTATAAAAAAAAAAAGATCAGTCCACTTTGTTCTATTTCGCTTCAATTGGGTTTGTTTCAGTCATTTGGATCCACTTCGATCCAATCGATTCACTTCAGTCCGTTTTTGTCCATTCGGTCTACTTTAGTCCTTTTTAGTTTACTTTGGTTCATTTTGGTCAATTTGATCCATTTTAGTCCAAAATAAAAGTGACTTGCAGCCTGCAGGTGAATAGATCAAGACTTGATCTAAGCCAAAAGGATTGAGAAAGTAAGAAATAGATAAAGATTTACATAAAATTATGACTATAAGACTATATATATATAGAGAGAGAGAGAGATGGATTTAAGTTACACCTAATGTAACTTTACAAGAGTTATACCCTCTTTGGACCGTAGATTTCTATGAGATCTAACGGTTAAAAAATGTCAACTATCTATGTTATCATTAAACATTTATTATTTGCCACACTAGCTAACCAAATTAATTTTAGAGAATATTATATTATTTTTCTACTTTCTATCTTTCTCTAATTAATGGATTTGATTTGAGAGGGAAATGAGTTCAAATTTACACTTGATGTAACTTGAAAAAAAGTTTACACTTGCAACCTCCAGGGAAACTGAGGCACTACCAATGACGAACAGAAAGCACCGGCCATGGAAGGCATTACCACATGAAAGAAAGCACTTCTAATTATAAAATTGTTAAATTGTATACCCAACTAAGATCTAAGGGCAAATTGCTAGCTCTACAACAAGAAACACAAAGTTGTCAGGCTAACCCCAAAGTTCAATGGATTTGTTTTATTTAGTAAATCTATCACCATGCCAACCATAAAGCTAAACAATATATGCTATCTTTAAGAGCTTTTATCTAATTAAAATCAAATTTCAGATTTGTGATTCAAGGTCAAGATATGTTATATTAATTATTTTATAAGAACTGAAACCGAACAAGAGTCTTATATCTATAAGAAGGGGAGTAGGAAGGGAAGAACAGATATAGTATACTGATCAACAAAAATTCTTGTTCCACTCCGTCATTGGTACATGGAAGCCATGGCCCCATCAAATAACAGCTTCACTGGTGGCAGCAAATGAGCAAAGCAATCAAAAACTCCTACTCTCAAAAAAAAATTAAAAAAAATAATAATAAAAAAAAAAACTTTCATTTGTTCCTGAACTTGCCCCTAAGTTCCATTGTTGAGGGTGAAAGTACATAGAACACGAGGCCATTTGAGAGGGGGAGAGAGGATGAAGATGATGATGGAGAATATAGAGTTAATGCTTTTTTTTTTATTTTTTTTTATTTTAATTTTCTATTTTTAATAAGAAGAGTTAATGACTTAATTACTAAAATTGATAAAGAAAGCGAGTACTAAGGGTTTGCTTTAATTATTTCTTTATCTGATTAGTTACTTTTGAGTTTTGACCAAATGTTGCTTAAGAGAGTGTGTTATGTGTAGTATAATTTGCTCCACCCTCCCTTAAAAGTTACTATGGCTTTTGAGTGGAGTTGTGGTGTGCTTTTGTGTTAGAACTCCTTTCCCTCCTCATTGTGTGTGTGTGTGTTTGTTTCTCACAAAAAAAAAAAAGTTTTGACCAAATGCAAAATAAACCGATAAACTTATGGATCTCATCCTTGTTACATTGCATAAGAAACCAACAAATTCTACACCGCGCGAATCTTACGTGATTGAATTGAAGTAGTTGTTTTCATGCCAGAGCCAATTTTGTAATCTCACGCAATTTCGGTCCATATGTTTAAATTGATTGGGTTGAAAGGACAAAATTTGGCTACAAATTTAGTTGTAGCCTAAGATTACAATTTCACCAAAAATATAAACATAGCTACATATTTTGAAAATATATCCGTAGAATTGCATATTCTTTATATTCTCACATATGTAAAATTTATACTATTTGATCAATAAACTTCTTTTTTATTTATAATTTTATATTACAAAAACGTGAAATTTGAACATTTCATTGATGACAAATTTATTGACATTTGATCTTTTGAAAATTTCGCAAGCATAGATGATACAAGAAAAAAAATGTATTCCAATGTTGAATTTGTCAAAATTTACATTTAATAAAAAGATATTAAGTGAAATTGCAGTCTTAGGCTACAACTGTATTTGTTGCCAAACCTTATTTGGGTTGAAATATCATTAATGCAACTCCAAGAGGTTAGCTTAGTGGTTCCTAAAGCCTCATGATATCTATGAGATTCTGGGTTCAAAACCTCTTGCAACATCTTGGGGGCACTCCCATGAGATTTCTCCTTGTAATAATTTGGTGTGTGTAGGATGGGGGGACTGCATAAACCTAATGGAATAGTCAAATACTCAAAAAGATGCAGACACACTCATTTAATATATATATATATATATATATCATTAATGCATAATGGAGGACTAAAACTAAGATAGATGGATGAGAAGTGAGAAACAAATTTGGACGAAAATTAATCAAAAGTCGTTGAGGTTAGGTGTTCAAAGCATTCGACAAGATTGTAAGTTAGGCACAAAAAATGATCCACACATAACCATAAAAAGAAGAGTGTTTGAGTGTTGGAGGACCTCAACAAGTTGTTACCTCTTGATATTTTTAACAAAGACATCTAGGATTCAAATCCCCCCTACCCTCAATTATCAAATTAATGAGAAAAAAAAAACCCTTGATTCATAATTCTCTTACCTATGTAAGAAATCAATTATATTATTCAAAACTCAATTTTTGTGAGAAATCTATTTTTATTTATTTTTTTGAATTCCTACTCAGGATATTAGAGAAAATTGTGTAAATTATAATTTTTTCAAACTACATAGGAATGTAATATTGATTTTTTAACTTAATTGATCATATAAAATTAATTAGATAAAAGTATTGAGAATCATTAAATTGATTGATTTTGTATCCTTTTGGGTTGCTTTATGTGTAGAGTATGTTACTTTGGAGTTTTCAAGTTATTCTCATAACAATTTAAGTAATTTAATAGATAATAAATTCTTTTTTAATTTTGAAATTTATGAATTTATATATATATCAATAAAATTGACATTGGCTAGTCCTTAGATGAAAACTAATAAAAGATTGATCATATCAATATTTTGTAAAAATGTCGTAAAATAGTTTGTGATTGTAGTATTACTCATTACCAAAAGAGTTTAGATATTTTGTCAGATGTTGTGTAATCTATTAATTAGTTGAGATTACGGTGGACTTGTGTGTGTGTATATATATGTATATTCTAAAACCATTAATTGCAATTTCTAATTGTGATTGTGTTGATTATATACGTTATACAGTATAGAGGGAAACGTTTAGATACACATGATTCCTTGGTGACTATGTCAATGTAATGGACATGCTTAGCAGTATAGAACCATAACAAATCTTTGTATTTTCTTTCTTGCTATGCTATTTTTTACCCACTTTGTTTACAAAGTTGCACTTTACAATGGTTTCAGATTCAATTAGATAAATGCCAACATTGGTGGAAGAGAAAGACCCGCTACATGGAAATTTCCTACTGCCTCTTGTCTTAATTATCAACTTTTTTTATTATTAAAATAATATTATTCAAGGATCGCATTACCTGAATTCATGCTATAGTATATTTGAATTTCAAAACTATTCTGATTGTGGCTGTAGGGACACGATTTGCAGCCCAAGCTCAAGGTGTATGAGATCTTGGCCCAGTGAGCCCACTACAATAAATTTGTAGAGAGTGAGTTGAAAAACTAGGCCCTAGTGAATCTAACAATGGCTAGGATGGATTTGAAAGACAGTCGTGTAAGAACAAAACACGCAAGATGGAGGGAATGTCTTGTCTAAGGAGGCAAATCTTAATATAGGTCAATAGAACTCTCTACAAGTGTAACTCTAGTTGTTACAATGTTCTTTCTCTATTTTTTCGTTCCCCCATCCTCTAGGGGTCTCTTACATTATATATCTTTTTTTCTGGTGATCTCGGCCCTCCATCTGTCAACCATCTAAGCCACTACTCGAGTACCTATCCCATTAGACAACCCTTCTGGTTCTCTGTGAGTTGCAATAGCCAAGGAAGCACTGTTCAGGGGTCTTCTCCACATAAATGCGGCCAAAAAAGTAGCTGCGGTGCATTTAATGTGGAGGTAGCAGTTCTTCCTTAGTTATTTCTTGGGTTCCTCTCCTTTTCGTGTGTTTATGAAGCACGCTACTAACACTGGAGCTTTGATGGAGGTCATTCTTGTCATTAGAATTTGCATCTAAGTTATACTTGTCGTGGCCGAGGAGGAATTTCCTCCTTGGACCGCCTTCTACTCCTCCTTTACTCATGAGACTCTTAAACTGGTGTTCCTCAACTAACTATTCCTCCTCGAACATGCCGACATCCTCGAATAAGGCCTAAGGCCCAACATACAATTTTGGGCCCTTATCCTTACAATGGCGTTTGGGCCCCAAGCTCATGTCATGTTGGATAATTTCTAATAAGTTGTCATATATATTGTACTTTGATGTTTTATGTAAGCCAATATGCTTGGGCTATGTGAAGAAGAAATGTTGAAGAATGATTAAATAGATTGTGTAAATCATCATGAAGGTATTTGGGCAACTGATTTTGGAAAAGCATGACTATATTTTAGTAATATGTCTTGAGATTCTATTCTATCAACTTATGGGTTGAACATCCTTTTGGATTCTAGATATAACATCTTGATTTTCCATTATGTCTCATTTAAGATTAAAAAAATAAAAAAATAAAAAAATAACTTAACTCCCCCAACCAACCCCAAAGTGAGAATATAGGAAAATAATTAGACACTTGTACATTTTATGTGCAACCTCCAATATTTTTCTACTCATAATGCAATGCTAAATATGAGTGAAAGACCAAAATACAACCCAAAAAGAATGTGGTTGCCGTGAATATGGTAATGCTAACTTTAATGTTCTAAGAGCATTCTCATCAGGTCTCTCATAAAAAATGCCATTTTAACACACCAAAAACCTACTTTATCATTTTACCACATCATTTTACAATTTCCCATTTATCAGATGTTCTATTCTTCAATTCTATACATTAAAATAATATTTACAACACAATAAAATAATATATTAATTCCTCCCATCATCAACAGCAACAACATCAGCAACAACGGCACAACCACCACCACCACTGCCGCAACAACGACCACCAACAACCACTGCAGCAACATCACCGACAGCCACCACCGGCACAAATCCATATCCACCAATGCCACCTTTAAAAAAAAAAAAAAAAAAATCCATAACAACCCACCAAATTCATAAACCTCAAAACCCATCCCAAATCAAACAATCCAATCCCAAATCATTGTTATCCTCCAATCCAATTTCTCAAACCAGATCCAACCCCCAAAATCAACCACAAACCACTAAAGGTAAAACTAAAGCACACAAATCAGGACAAAACGACAAGTAAAAGATTCAAGGCAGTTGATGGATTCGGGCTGGAAGGAGTCTAAAGTGAAAGGGAACTCTTTCGCCAGTGCCAAAGCAGAGGAGGAAGGAGAATGAGGAGGAACCTAGCCTTCCGGATACGACACGTCGTGTAAGCAAGCAACGGGTTCTTCGTCGTTGTTGGCGGAGGGAAGCGGCGAGTCGCTTTCTCTGTGCTTTTGTTTTGGCGGAGGTAGAGGTTCCGCTGCTGTGTCGTCCGTCGATTTTCTCTTCAACGAACCCATGATTGCTTTGGCAAACTCAATGGTGGAAGCTCGACGGCTTTATTATATAGCTTTGGCAAACTCAACGGTGAGTGGAGGAGGTGAGCTGCTGGCGAGTGGATGAGGTGAGCTGCGGCGGATTGTGAGAGAGGCTGAGATAGAGAGAGAGAGGAGAGAGAAGGGCTGAGAGAAAAGTGAGGGAGGCGGACGAGAGAGAGAGAGAGAGAAAAAAAGGATATAAAATGCCAGAAAGGAGAGAGAAAATCATTAAAAAATTAATTTTTACATAGAGCATTTCTGCCGTACCGTTGCATTTTTAGAATGGAACTGTTCATATGTGCCAAATGTTTTGGCATTTGGCACACCTCATGAGAGAGGATTTTTGGTGTTTGGT
Source organism: Quercus gilva (assembly GCA_023621385.1). NCBI lineage: Eukaryota > Viridiplantae > Streptophyta > Magnoliopsida > Fagales > Fagaceae > Quercus > Quercus gilva. The sequence goes on along the minus strand of CM042484.1, from coordinate 15,423,411 downwards.
GTGCCAAATGCCAAATATTTGGCATTTGGCACACCTGATGAGAATGCTCTAAGAGGGAGAACTGTTACATTTAATTTCATTTTCCTACCCTCTCTCCTATGTGTGTGTTTGTTTTTCAAAAAAAAAAAAAAAAATGGTAATTGTCCCACGTTGCTTAAGAGAGTGTATTGTGTGTAGTATAACTTACCACACCCTTCTTTAAAAGTTACCATGGCTTTTGAGTAGAGTTGTGGTGTGCTTTTGTGTTAGAACTCTTTTCCCTCTCCCCTGTGTGTGTAAGTGTGTTTGTTTCTCAAAAAAAATAATTTCATTTTCCTACAAAAGACGTATTTATACATTAAAATTCATTTTAAGCACAAAATTAACTATTTAACATTATTCCAAAATCAAATTAAATATGCATTTTTATGCATGAATTATTATAAATAAGTATGATAATGCTTTCTAATAGTGATATAATTATGCAAAATTAATCTATTATCAAGAACAATGAACCTTATTGTAGATACATTTTATGCAAGAACACCAAGAGTGGGTTCAATGTAACAATGACAAAAATCATGAAAAAGGAAAATTTAATTTTACAATGTTTGCATGGTTGTGAAGGTCTGGAAGGCCTATACATAGCCTTCCACACCTCATTAAGATACTTATACACGAGGCCACTTGCCATCAATATGGACATTACAATAATGTTTTGAACAGTTAATATCACAATAAGTTCATTTACTTTTTGGCTTTGCTAGCAAGCCTGTTTACTTTATATGTAAGCTGCAATATTACTTTTGGGCTCTTATATTCATTTAGCCACAAGACTATATATGAAGTATAGATGTCTAGCTTCATAGTTGTGCTTGCTATTCTTTCATTTTCGTTTCAAACAGACGTATTTGGACTGGCAAGACAAGTTGATCAAACAATTTTATCTGAAACTTGGTTCCTTACAGGTTTGGGCAGTCGGGACAAAAATGGGAACACAGGTTATCGCTAGTTCTGGAATTTAATTCCAAGATAGTAGGTTCAAAAGATATCATACAACTGTGCTCTTTTGAAATTGGCCGTACAAGGAGATTGTAAAGTAATAGAAGAAAGTAGGGAAGATGTCATTGCTTCTGCTAGTAACATGTTAGATGTCATGCCTTAGGAATTTCATTTTTTGAGTCTTCCCAACTGGAAATCTATCTTACCCAGGCACAGCACTGACAGAAGAAAAAAGTAAAAAAATTAACTAGAAATGAGAAACTGTAATCAGAAGAACAAATCTATGGCTGGGGTTTGCTCATTTAAAACCTAAAGAATCCCAACAGGCTCAACAGTTTAAAAGTAAATTGTACTAACTTCTAACTAGTACTACCAAGCTAAATTGACTGCAATAAGAGGTGGGTGAAAAGGCTACTAAGCGACTCCAGTGGTATCAACTATCAACTATAACATAAAACAGAGTTGGTTTGTAATTTTGCATCTACTTAAGTATGACATGTATCAGTAAAAAACTAAAAAGAATCAAGCCAGCATTTTATCTGAGTTGCAAGCTGTAGTTAGCAGTGTTATCAAACTTCATTATTTGGGGTGTGGGGCACTTGGTACAGGTGCAAGTGTAAGATCTTAGCTTAATCTGAAAAGGCTAAGAACTAACCATTGGGTGTATAAACAAATCAAGCATTAACAGGCCAAGCAAACGTGCTATGGCTACTTGAGCTCAGTTAGTCTGATGAATATCCAACTCAGCCTGGTTTCTGAAACTCAAAGACAGACAACATATTGAAGATGCTTGTTTAACATGTTGAGAGAAGGACAAGGAAAAGTATCTAAATGCATTTTATAATTCATTGATCAGGGGGCAACATAAATCATGACTTGATATATTGAATGATGCTGGCAGGTTAATAATGTTTTTACACTTTTAAGCATCAATGCATCATATTTGGTAGAATTTTTCCACAGAAGTACATATTTCACATAGTTCCAAAACCCATCATCAGGAACTGAATTAGTAATTCTTTTTAGGGAATTTGTTTTCCCCACAGAAAAACAGAAAATGGCATGGATCATAAACGTCAAAGTGGACCCCAAAAAAAAAACTATTCAGAACCTAAGAGAAAAAATTAGAAAGTTTTTGCAAATCAAGACCCAGTAGAACTATTAAACTACAAATTTGTCTCTACCATATATATGTCGCAATCATAGGCCAAGGCATCAGAGCTTGAATTTATACATCCCATACAGGAAATTCAGAGAGCTCACATCACAATCAATACGAAACACGAAAATTTAACAATTCATATGAGTAGTGTGCTGCATTAACCAAGTTTTCAATTCAATTTTGTGAAACAGTACTCAACCAAATCACTTTTCCATTTACACATCTTGTCAGTGTGGGACTATACAGTTCCAAACAGAATCAGTGTGATGAAAGTTCTCATCACTATAGTTCAAGTCGGAGGAGGTACACGGAATGAGTTTTCGACTCTTGAGCTGAAGAAGAAAGTCATAGCCATCGCAAGGATCCAAAACACGAAACAGAGAAGCACAATTTGATTTTTCATAGCGATGAGTTCAGCAATGCGATCTTTCTTCTCTGGCTGAGCGTAGAACTCGTCTACAATGATACTCAAAAGCGCGTCCAGAAGCTTCTTTGATCGAGTATCTACGTCCACCGAGTTCAAGGCCTGAGATCGAGCTTTTTTGAGAAAATCAACCACAATCTCCACCTCCACAGATCTGTTCTTCGAACTATCCAGTTCGCTTGATCTGTACAGATTCATTGCAAGCTTTCCTGGTTCGTCATTTTCAGGAGTGACCGTAGAAGATGGAGTGAGATCAGAAGGAAGCAGCGATTCTGACGAAGCTGTAGGAATCGGACTCATCGTCATTGAGAAGCTCTAGAAAATGAAACACAGAATTCAAACTACATTATGTGAAGATTTTTCTTCTGTCTTCATTTCCTATATTTTCTCAGAAACCAAACAGTGCAAGTTGATATTGAATTCAAAGCTTTACACGTTCGTAATCGTTCTAATTTCGTTGATAGTGAATACGAAAGAGTAATCAACGCCAATTAAGCATCAAACAACACGATTATCAAACTTATATATAGATAAAGATGAATTTGCGTGCAAAAAAGATTACATGAATGCAATTTTTCATACATAAATCACATAAAAATGTACACACAGCTTGAAATTTGGATTGGATTGGAAATTGAATCTTACATCTGTGATATCTCCGGCATGATTAGATTCCGAGATCTCAGAAATCGAAGATAACTCGTCCTTGGAAGATTCATCGGAAACTGACGTAAACACCGCATTCAAGTTCTTCTTCGTGACCTGGAGAAGAAGGAAAAGCGAATCTGAATTCGAATTCGAATTCGAAACGTAGAGATTATGGTTTGGAAATGTACCTTCTGGAGCTTCTTCAGCGAGGAGTCCTTGAATCTCCGATTCGCGAGCTCTGGTTTTTGGTGCTCTTTCATTTTTGCTGTGTGTTTTCGCGGAAAGATTTTGAATTTCAATTTTTAACCGACTATGGGAAAAATGAACCGTATATATAGTGCGGGATTTGAGAGAGATTAGAGAATTGGGCTTTGTCGTTTAAGGTGGGCTTTTGCTGCTTCCGAACTCAAACTAGTTTGGGGCTTTAAATTGGCCCAAGTTGGAGTACGCTTTTTCTTGTTTGTATTTTTTTGAGTTCTAAAATAACCCATCACTTATATTTAAATAGAGGCAAAACTTGAAAATAAAACTGTAAAAATATATTTCTAACTCTCACTTAAAACATTTCCTACAAAATAGAATCACTCTCTTACTAATCCACCTCTTCAAAGCAATTATAGGTTTACTATTTATTTATTTTAAATAAATAAATAAATAAAAAAAGTTGAACAACCCCATGTTGCTTTTGTTGTTTTTTTTTTTTTCCTTTTATAAAAAAAAAAAATCATCCCCACATTTATCTTCCTAGCAAAAAAAATTTTTTTTTTAAACATTCTCAAGATTAAGATGTATTTATTTTTATTTTTATTTTTCTAAGCTTCTATAAAAGAAAAGGTTTTATATTTGAAATTTCATATGAAAAAGAAAGGTCCAAGAATTAATTTGAGTAACATACTAACTTACTATCTCAGCACCATGCATTATATCAACATCCATTATAAACATCATCAACACTATGCACGATCCCTCCATAATATCCAGAATTGATGATGTTAACATCAAGAAGTTGAATGCCCACCACCATAGAGTGTGGTTTGGTGGTAGGAGTTCTGTATCGGTTAACATAATACTTGGCAAGAGTTGAGTGATTAGAGTAGTACTTTAACGAATGTGTTGTGCCCCACTATGATGGCTCTATCAAGTCCAAATGGTACCCATAGTATTACTTATTGTTGTCACGTGGCATGAGGTTGATGAGTTCACACCAAAGACCCTCTTTTTATTCGAGAAAAAAGGAAAGAAAAAATCGAATGTCAATCACATTTGAATGTTTGTACATGGCCATATCTTAGTAGTAACAAAGTTTGCTTATAGTTGCAGGGTTAATTGGTTCGACCTAAAAGAAATTGATTTTAGTATAGGATTACTTGACCAATTAGATTAATCTATCCGAATAGCTCTCAAATCTCAATCATCTAAGAGTAAGAAAAATGAAAAGGCAAATATGTCTGCATTCAATCAAAATAACTTAAATATAAAAAAAAATATATATATATATATATATATCATAAAAAAATATTGTCAAACCAAGTATGGTTTCTACAACTTGACAAATGCATTGTTTTTTACTAAAATATTTTTCTATTTCCATATCCTTCTAGTTAAAGAAAATAGGATAAACAATTACACAATTTTATACAAAAAATATTAATATTAATACAAAACAGTCATCTGGATAACGACCTGCATATTCTAAAACCACTCACAATACTTCCATTCTACTAACATTTACATTAATTAATTAATCAATAAGTTAGCCTAACAACTCCACTCCAAAAAATAAAAAAGAAATTACATTTTTGAAATACTAAACCACATCTTGCCTTTACAAACAATATGATTTCCATGCCTAGCTTCAGTGGTTTGTTGTTTTTCCTAGTCTTTCGATCCTTTTCTTAGCAGTCTGGGTATGCAGCTTTGCATACATTGATGAATTGCTAAAGTAAAGATAATCAAGATACACCACCTCTGTTCTTGAGGATGCCTACACTGAATTGTCCTTGCTTCCTAAACAAAATATTAGATACATTTATCTATTAGTTTACAAAGTAGAAGAAAATATTAAAGAACCAAAAAAAAAAAAAAAACTCAAAACATATTTGTGGGGCCAAGGGATTTGGCAACCCTAGCCCACTTCGTACCAAGCCTAAGGCCCATGCCGAGGAGGAAGAAAACTTCCGAGGACGATGTGAGAAAGTCCAAATCACCCAGGATGACCGCCAAGGATAACCATGTCCTCGGCCAACCCCAACTAGAGGAGGGAGAGTCAACGCCCCATCACAGGCAGCCTCCTAAAGCACCCCATGAGAAAGAACAAGTATAATGTGCTGATCATGGAAGGACGGTGGAAGAGCAAATCCAAGACAAATTGTCATCTCCACATTAAATGCCTGCCACTGGCATTCTGGCCGCATTAATGAGGAAATGACCCATGAACACTGTAGTCTTGGTAGCTGCAACTCACAGAAGAATGAAAAAATGGCTGATGAGACAAGCACTCAAGTAGTGACCTGCCTAGTCAACAAATGTAGAGCTAGGATCAATTGAAAAGAGGTATATAATGTAAGAAGTCCTCCAGAAGAGGGGGGGGGGGGAAAGCAAAAAATACTGTAGCACTCGCGTGACCCCTGTAACCAAGCACTAAAGAAGTAATAAGAACTTTCAGCCCCTAAAGAGGAGGGCTGAGGAACCATATCTTACTCTTTAGCTTATGTTCTTGTCGTCCCACCCATTCATTACCATGTTTAGTTGTTGTAATCTTTACCAAGGCCTAGTTCTTAAACTCATACTCTACAAATTCATTGTATTGGGCTAGCTGGGCTTAGATCCACTTCCTCCAAGAAAAGGTGCCCAAACTCAGTCCCTACAATTGGTGCCGTCTGTGGGGAGAGCTTGTGCATTGGCAAGTGCAACGGTTAAACACGGTAGGATTAAGCTCCCAATCAGCGGAGAAGGCCATTTTGGCGGCCATAACTACTACCACACATGCGAAGTAGAGCAAGTCCCAAAAACTACTACCTCATGCTGTGATAGTGCACTAGGGGCTGAGCCTTTTAAGGTACCTGGGTTATGTGTTTAAATGCCAACCTTAGTCATGCCTAAAGTCTTCGGATCAGATGCTAAGGGGAAGTTAACACTCCATAACTACTACCACACATGCGAAGTAGAGCAAGTCCCAAAAACTGCTACCTCATGCTATGGTAGTGCACTCGGGGTTGAGCCTTTTAAGGCACTTGGGCTATGTGTTTAAATGCGAACCTTAGTCATGCCTGAAGTCCTCGGACCAGGTGCTAAGGGGAAGTTAACAATCCATAACTACTACCACACATGCGAAGTAGAGTAAATCCCAAAAACTGCTACCTCATGCTGTGGTAGTGCACTCGAGGCTGAGCCTTTTAAGGCACTCGGGTTATGTGTTTAAATGCGAACCTTAGTCATGCCTGAAGTCCTCGGACCAGGTGCTAAGGGGAAGTTAACACTCCATAACTACTACCACACATGCGAAGTAAAGCAAGTCCCAAAAACTGCTACCTCATGCTGTGGTAGTGCACTCGGGGCTGAGCCCTTTAAGGCACTCGGGGAAAGTCCTAGACAAAACCAAGGTATTGCATGGTCCTCGGACTCAAACCTATGGGGAAACTAGGCACCACAGAGAAAACTAAGTCCTAGACAGAACTAAGGTATTGCATGGTCCTCGGACTCAAACCTATGGGGAAACTAAGCACCTCAGAAAAAACTAAGTTCGAGACAGAACCAAGGTATTGCATGGTCCTCGGACTCAAACCTATGGGAAAACTAGGCACCATAGAGAAAACTAAGTCCTAGACAGAACTAGGGTATTGCATGGTCCTCGGACTCAAACCTGTGGGGAAACTAGGCACCTCAAAAAAAATAAGTCCTAGACAGAATCAAGGTATTGCATGGTCCTCGGACTCAAACCTGTAGGGAAACTAGGCACCTCAGAAAAAACTAAGTCCTAGACAGAACCAAGGTATTGCATAATCCTCGGACTCAAATCTGTGGGGAAACTAGGCACCACAGAGAAAACTAAGTCCTAGACAGAATCAAGGTATTGCATAGTCCTCGGACTCAAACTTATAAAAAGTGATCCTTAGATCAGACACTTATTTAAGCCTAGCGCGCTCGGCTGTTCGCACAGTCCACAGGGCAGAGCACCCAATCATTTCCCTGGTAATTCTTATATTGTTAACTTAATTAGAGATAACGACCAAGGGCTATCGTCGGCTTTATCGAAATTAGGGTGACAATGCTCCGTTACTACTAACGGCATCAGCTATAAAGTCCCATTAGAGGCGAAAGATAACACACACATTAAGTAATTATTGCAAAGAAAATAAAAAGATTCGTAAAGTAAGAAGAACAACCTTCTTTATTATTTATTATTGAATAAAAAAAAAAGATACATCATACATCAGATGGCTTGTCTCTTAAAGCTGACTACAATAGAGGAGGCCGAGGATGGCTTGTCTCTTAAAGCTAACTACAGAGGAAGAGGCCGAGGCAAGCTTGTTTTAAGGCTAACTCTAAAAAGAGAAAGCTCATGGGAATGGTGGATTCGCCGCCTCGTCCCAGCAGCACTCGAGCCTATGGGGACGGCACCGGCAATGAGAAAGAAGTAGAAGCGGAGGTGCCTGGCTGCCCCATCCTAGGATGTTCCCTTGATTCTCTCTCATTTTCATGATAACTGGGCATTAGGAGAGGGCATCACTCGAGTGTCGATCGTTTAGCAATCTCGCAAACCTTTATCAAGGTCCCACCATCAACGCAAGACCCATACTCCGGTGGGCCGGAAATCTGATGTGACCTACGCTTGCTTCGATCCTTGGCTGAAGGAGGAAAGCCTGCTTTCTTACTCGGTTGGAAGGAAGGAACATCTTTGTCCTCTGCTTCCTTCGCCTCAACTGCCTCGTCCAGGGCCTGGGCAGCATCCTTGGCTCCTGAAAAGGGCTTGAGTTCCTTGTCCTTGCCCTTATCCATGGCCATCTCATTCCCTATGCCTTGATCACGACCTTGGCAAAGTCCTTGGAAATGCCTAGGGTATTAAAAGTTTGAAATTTTTACTGAGTGTGAGGATTTGTAAATGGGAAAGAGCAATTCCCCCATAGAAGGCCTTATATATAGAAGGCGAATTCTAGTAAAAGTTAATTCGCACGAGATTCAAGGAGAGAGAGATACGGCGAAGCAAATCCCGCCTAATTTTCAAAGAAATTCCCAACCGTTGGATTTGCGCCACTTCACGAGGACATTAATGAAGGCGCGCCTTGTACACCGAATCGTCAAGAGCATACCTTAGGCAGGTGAAAAGACTCTGGCACTAATGGAGAACAAGACTTGATAAGCCACGGCAAAGGCCCGAAAACATCAAAATCCTCTTCTTCGCCCGAGGAGCCTAACAGCAAGATTTTGAGGGGCTATTGTGGGCCAAGGGATTAGGCAACCCCAGCCCACTTCGTACCAAGCCCAAGGCCCATGCCGAGGAGGAAGAAAACTTCCAAGGACGACGTGAGAAAGTCCAAATCACCCAGAATGACCACCGAGGACAACCATGTTCTCGGCTAACCAAAACCAGAGAAGGGAGAGTCAATGCCCCATCATAGGCAGCCTCCCAAAGCACCCCATGAGAAAGAACGAGTATAATGTGCCGATCATGGGAGGACGATGGAAGAGCAAATCCAAGACAAACTGTCATCTCCACATTAAATGCCCACCGCTGGCGTTTGGGCCGCATTAATGAGGAAATGACCCATGAACACTGCAGTTTTGGTAGTTACAACGCACAGAAGGATGGAAAAACGGCTGATGAGACAAGCATTCAAGTAGTGACCTGCTTGGTCGACAAATGTAGAGCTAGGATCAACTAAAAAGAGGTATATAATGTAAAAAGTCCTCCAGAAAGGGGGGGGGGGGGAAGCAGAAAATACTGCAACATTCGCGTGACCCCTGTAACCAAGCACTGAAGAAGTAATAAGAACTTCCGACCCCTAAAGAGGAGGGCCGAGGAACCATATCTTACTCTTTAGCTTATGTTCTTGTCGTCCCACCCATTCACTACCATGTTTAGTTGTTGTAATCTTTACTAGGGCCTAGTTCTTGAACCCATACTCTACAAATTCATTGTATTGGACTAGCTGGGCTTGGGTCCACTTCCTCCAATAAAAGGTGCCCAAACTCGGTCCCTACAATATTAGATTTACTTTTTCAAGTGTGGTATAGATAAAAGAAAAAAAAACCAAAACATATCAAATTTCACAACTTCATCTATCCTTATATATATATATATATATATCATTTATTAAACCCATAAAAGAAAGTTAGACCTAATAGCAGCTTTGGACTTCTGGTTATGATCAGACAATGCAAGAAATTGCAGCCGTGCGAGCATCTGTTGGAAATTCCCTTTGAATTATGAAAGCCAGGTTTTTTCCTACATGCCCCATATGGCTAAAGAATTTATGAACCCCTAAATTGGTATTAAATTTTTTTTTTTTTTTAAATCTACCGTAAAAAAAAGCCCAATCAAATGAGTATAAAATATGTGTTAATGCAATTCAATAATTAGAAGGAAGAAATGGATTCAAGGCAATATACCATTGGACAAAGAAACAAAAGGAATCCAAAGACCATTCCTAAACACAACACTTTCAAAACCAAAAGTGTACTCTGGTCCATCCATTGAGTTTAATACGTAGGTTGAGTATTTTAGTAATCGAAGGAATATGAAAGTTGTGGCAGTTTAAATCTCTAATAGATATCGAGTTGAATTTGAAAACCATAAGGAGAGTTGTCCTATTTTGTAGGCCATATTTCAGGTGGGAGTTCAAGGGGTATTATTACCTTGTTATTCTCAAGTTTTGTTCATGCTAAATTTTAGGGTAGAGGGGTCTTTTTGGAAAAAAAAAAATCTAGTCCAAATAGAGAAAACCCTTTAAATAATAGTATAGAAATAGTATAGATATACACGTTTGATTACAATTTAAACTACTTTTAACTTCTTTTTAAAAAAACTAACTGGTCTTAACTTCTTATACTTATCTAAATTAACAATATCAAATCCTTCATATTATTCATAATTCTATCTCTATCGGTTGGAAGTCTTGAATCCAAGAGGTTCAATGTGATTTTTTTTTTTTTTTTGTGTGTTTAATCATTAATGTTGTTTTGAAAGTCATATGCTTGATTTTAGGTTCATCGCTAATGCATTATGTTGATTTTAGGTTTATTGTTTCAAATAATTTAATCTTGCTATAGACAAGTCTTCACGTCTGTCATGTTCTATCTTGCTTTAGTTTTTGATCTCTCACATTCTGTCCTTTTTTTTCTTTTTTTTGACCCGTGAGTTAAAGTTGGAAATGTGTTCCAGTCTAACAATACTGATTCGGCAATAGGGATGAAGGGAGGACTGCAGCGAAAAGCGAGAGACGAAGAGAGCATGGACCATGGAGGAACCACAACTAAAGCATATACTTTGATGTTTTTGTGACAATGCAATAATAGAATAGTTGTGTTTGAGTCTATTAATAGTGTTGGGGTTGTTATCCACCGCATCATGGACTGTTCTACATGTTGCTTTTTTTTTTTTTTTACTGGGGTTATTGTTGAAAACTTGGATTTGGGTGGTAATGCACAATTGCATAGGATAAGTCTTCATGTGTAGAGAGTTAGGAAATTTTTTTTTTTTTTTAATTTTTGAGAGAGTTAGGAAGTTAATCATGAAAGGTACAATAGTTTTTTTTTTTTTTTTTTTAATTATTTTATAGTGTTTGTTTGAGAATTACTTATTTCGGATAGTTTATTAATTATTTGCATATGTGAGAGAAAAAAAAAATAAAAAATGACTTCTTTTCAAATAATTGAAACTTAAACTATTTGAAATAAAGTTGAGACAAAAAATAATATGAGACTCACAAAAAGTATATAAAATATGTGAAAATATTATCCATAAATATGAACTCGTGATGTAAATTTTAGACTTAATTTTAATTAGTAATTTAAGCATAGTTTTTTTTTTTTTTTTTCAATTTACATATTTATTTTTTGATTTTTTATTTAACTCCCAATTCAACTCGTGATCTACTATTTTTTTTGATAGTCAACTCGTGATCTACTAGTTGAACCACCACTAACCCTCATTAATGCTCAAGTTTAATAACTATGGTTGTGACACTAAATATGGTTGTGACACCATATTTATCTGTTAATTAATACTAGTTTGCCCGCCACCACCTCTCATATCGACCTTATATTTTGATGTTTTGTGACAATGCAATAATAGAATAGTTGTGTTTGAGTCTATTAATAGTGTTGGGGTTGTCATCTATCGCATCATGGACTGATCTACATGTTGCTTTTTTTTTTTTTTTTAAATTTTTTCCACTGTGGTTATTGTTGAAAACTTGGATTTGGGTGGTAATGCACAATTGCATAGGATAAGTCTTCATGTGTAGAGAGTTAGGATATTTTTTTTAATTTTTTTTTTTTGAGAGAGTTAGGAAGTTAACCATGAAAGGTACAATAGTTTTTTCTTTTTTTAATTTTATTTTATAGTGCCTATTTGAGAATTACTTATTTCAGATAGTTTATTAATTATTTGCATATGTGAGAGAAAAAAAAAATTAAATGACTAATTTTCAAATAATTGAAACTTAAACTATTTGAAATAAAGTTGAGACAAAGAATAATGTGAGACTCACAAAAAGTACATAAAATAAGTGAAAAGACTATCCATAAATATGAACTCGTGATGTAAATTTTAGACTTAATTTTAATTAGTAACTTAAGCATAGTTTTTTTTTTTTTCAATTTACATATTTATTTTTTATTTTTTATTTAACTCCCAGTTCAACTCGTGATCTACTATTTTTTTTATAGTCAACTCGTGATCTACTAGTTGAACCGCCACTAACCCTCATTAATGTTCAAGTTTAATAACTATGGTTGTGACACTAAATATGGTTGTGACACCATATTTATCTGTTAATTAATACTAGTTTGCTCGCCAACCACCTCTCATATCGACCTTTCGTTTTAAAGATTTTCAAAACACACAACAGTCTGTAACTGTAACACCAACACTATGCAATTCCACTCTCTCTCCCTCGCGAATCACTACAAATGTGTTATGCATACAATCTCACACTCCCAAATCCCACACACATCCATTTTCATTTCACTTCTATAATCTCTCTCTCTCTCTCTCTCAGATCAAAAATTCCAAGACAAATTTTTGACAGAGTTAGGAAGTTAATCATGAAAGGTACAATAGTTTTTTTTTTTTTTTTAGTGCTTGTTCGGATAGTTTATTAATTATTTGCATATGTGAGAGAAATAAAAATAAAAAATGAATTATTTTCAAATAATTGAAACTTAAATTATTTGAAATAAAGTTGAGACAAAGAATAATGTGAGACTCACAAAAAGCACATAAAATAAGTGAAAAGACTATCCATAAATATGAACTTGTGATGTAAATTTTAGACTTAATTTTAATTAGTAACTTAAGCATATTTTTTTTTTCAATGTACATATTTATTTTTTGATTTTTTATTTAACTCCCAGTTCGACTCGTGATCTACTACTATTTTTTTTGATAGTCAACTCATGATCTACTAGTTGAAACACCACTAAATATGGTTGTGACACCATATTTATCTGTTAATTAATATTAGTTTGCCCGCCAACCACCTCTCATATCGACCTTTCGTTTTAAAGATTTTCAAAACACACAACAGTCTGTAACTATAACATCGACACTATGCAATTCCACTCTCTCTCCCTCGCGAATCACTACAAATGTGTTATACATACAATCTCACACTCCCAAATCCCACACACATATCCATTTTCATTTCACTTCTATAATCTCTCTCTCTCTGATCAAAAATTCCAAAATGAATTTTTGAGAGAGTTAGGAAGTTAATCATGAAAGGTACAATAGTTTTTTGGCATAAATGCACTTTTAGTCCCTACATTTTGGCTTTTTCCCATTTTGGTCCTTATATTTTCATTTCACCACTTTTAGTCCCTAAACCAATTAACGCATGTTATTTTAGTCATTTTCGTCAGTCAACAGATGGAAATAACTAAGGTGACTAATTAAAAATCCACTGTAGCACTCATCAAATAAAATAATAATAATAAATTCTAACCTTCTTAAGTTTTTAACAGATTTAAAATTAAAAAAAAAAATTTAAAATCCAAAAATACATCAAGATTTATGTTTGTGGGGTCAAAGAATTTGGCAAGCCTGGCCCACTTTATACTAAACCCAAGGCCCATACCGAGGAGGAATAAATGTCCGAGGACGAACAAAGAAAGTCCAAATTGCCAAGAAATATCGTTGAGGACAATCCTATTCTCGGCCAACCGAGACCATAGAAGGGAATAGCAGCACGCCATCAAAGGCATCCCTCCAGAGCATCCCAAGAAAAAAGACAAGTATAATGGGTCAGCCATAGGAGCATGGTGAAGAAACAATTCAAGGAGAAACTATCACCTTCGCATTGAATGCCCACAACTAACGTTCTGGCCGCATTAATGAGAAAATGACCCCTGAACAGTGCTGCCTTGATTACTGCAATTCACAGAGGGTTTGGGAAGGTGGTTGATGGGACAAGCACTCAAGTAGTAACCTGCATGATCAACAAATGGAAGATCAAGATCGACTAAAAGGGGGTATATAATATAAGAAACCCTTCAGAAAAAAGGGATGGGGAATTAGAAACAGAGAATACTGTAGCAATTCGTATCACCTTTGAAACCTTTGTAACCAAGCACTGAAGAAATAATAAGAACAACAAGCTTACCGAATAAGGTCCGAGGACAGAATTCCACACTCTAGTCCACGTCCTTGTTGTTCAATCCACTCATAACAATGTCTAGTTGTTGTAACCCTCAATAAGACCTAGTTTTTGAACTCATTCTCTATAAATTTATTGTATTGGGCTAGTTGAGCTTGAGTCCATTCATTCAATAGAAGAAGTGTTCAAACCCAGTCCCTACAATGTTCATCTTCAACAAGAACACCAAAGAACACAAACTCAAATTTTAAACATAAGAACACATGCCCAGATTTTCTTGCCCTTTCTTGTCAACCAAATACAAACACAAATCAATCTCCAACATAAACACAAACACAAACACAAACCTAGCAACAGATCTTCTTAGATTTTCTCAAACCACAAAACCCAGATATACAAAATCACAACTTAAACCCAAATTTTCTCATCTTTCAATCAACAACGAAACCTCCAGCAAATAAAATTCATAAACCCAGAAACCAAATTCATAAACCTAGAAAATTCAACATAAAAATACCATATAAAAAAAAAATCATAAATTCCAAAGCCCCCATCCTCAAACCCAAGCAAAATAATTTCTCAGTTCTTTTTCAATCTTTGTTTGGTTGCCAAGAAAATGAAAGAATAAAAATTTGGATAGCACCATCAAAGTCCATTCCATCTAAACCTAACTCCCATCAAATCCAAATCAAAAAATTTATCTAAACCCACCCGGTTATATACACATTTACATATACAAAAGACTTACACGATTTACATATACAAAACACGATTTGTAACACAGATCTGCATTCCCAGAAATTCAAACCCAAATCGATCCACTACCACACAAACAACCACACCCACCCTAGATTGCCATCTGGAACCACCATATGCCGATTCGTCACCACAAATAGCCACACTCACCCTAAACTGCCATCCTAAATCACTCCAAGCCAATCCGCCACCACACAAACAGCTACACTAGATCCGAAACCACCAAACCCATCGCCAGATTTGTTGCAACATTTCCTCTTCACTTAGGCACCACTGCCTAGGGTATGGGTTTGAGAGGGTGAGGTAGATAACGTGAGATTTGGCTCAGTAAGAGAGGTGAGAGAGGAAAAGCAAGTTTGTTGAGAGAGAGACAGAGTTTGAGAATTTACACAAGTTTGAAAGTCTAAGCTGAGTGGTTTTTGGGTTTTCAAATTGTGTACGTTTTTTTTCATGTTTGTTTTCTAAGAAAAACAAATAAAAAATGTCGTATAAAACAAATTCTCTTACTGTGTTTGTGATTAAATATGGGTTTCTGTTCTTGTTCTTATGTTTTGGTGTGTTCTTTTTTTTTTTTTTTTTAATTTTTAACTCATATTTTTTCTTTTGTTAAAATTGAGAAATAAATATTTTAAATTATAATCTGATGTGGCATGAGTGATGAGTGTTATAGTGGATTTTTAATAATATTTTAATCCCTCTGTTAGTCACCTCAGTTATTTCTGTCTGTTGATTGATAGAAAGGACTAAAATAACACGTGTTAATAGGATTAGGGACTAAAAGTGCATTTACGCCTAGTTTTTTTTTTAAATTTTATTTTATAGTGCCTGTTTGAGAATTATTTATTTCGGATAGTTTATTAATTATTTGCATATGTGAGAGAAAAAATAAAATGAAAAATGACTTATTTTCAGATAATTGAAATTTAAACTATATGAAATAAAGTTGAGATAAAGAATAATGTGAGACTCACAAAAAGTACATAAAATAAGTGAAAAGACTATCCATAAATATGAACTCGTGATTAGGGGTGTCAAATTGGTGGGTTTGGGGTGGGCATAATTGGTTTGGGTATATAAAACCCATTTATCCATTAAAACTCATTTAACTAATTGTTTCTAACCCAAACCCAACCCAACCCAACTCAATTATTATGAATAAACTCCAACCCACCTAATTACTCAATTATCAAAATTACCAAAATGTCCCTAAAGTGTAAATGACCAAAGTACTCTAAAATCTTCAAAAATGACCAAAATACCCCAAAATCTCAAAATTACCAAAATAAGCACGAAGTCTACAAAATGACCAAAATACCCCAAAAGCATAAAAATGACCAAAATACGCCCAAAACCCAAAAAATGACCAAAATATCCCAAAAACCTTAAAATTACCAAAATATCCCCTAAAACCCCAAAAAATGACCAAAATGCCCTCAAAACCCAAAAATGACCAAAATACTCCTAAAACCCAAAAATGACCAAAATACCCCATAAACCCAAAAAAAATGTCCAAAATACCTCTAAAACCTAAAATATTACCAAAATACCTCTGAAACCTAAAAAATGGCCAAAATAACCTCGAAGCCAAAAAATTGATCAAAATAATCTTGAAACCAAAAAATGACCAAAATACTCCCGAAACCTTAAAAATGGCCAAAATACCCCTGAAACGCAAAAAATGACTAAAATAGCTCCTAAACCCAAAAAATGTTCAAAATACCTCCTGTAAGGTCACGATTTATTGGCCTAGGCCCAAAAACTGGCTCGGACGATGGTTTGGTGAGTCCTATACAATAAATTTGTAGAGAGTAGGCCAAAGAGCTAGGTTTATTGATTTGTACTAACGGTTAGGGAATAGTTCAATAGCGAAAGAGTGAGTAATGTATAAAGTTTGACTAAAGGGATACCCGAGAAGACTGAATACGGCTAAATGCAATACTTATGAACTTTCATACAGCATTTGGAGCTATAATAATTCTCTCTTCCTTCTTTCTTTTTTCTTATCCCCCACATTCTTTGGAGATCTTTTACATTCATATAGGCCTTTTAAGACCATCTTGACCTTACACGTGTTACCATCAAAACTCTTACTTGAGTGCATGTCCCATCAAGCTTCTTCTTTTTTACCTTTGAGTGGTGGTAGCTGGAAATTGTACTGTTCAGGGGTCTTCTCCCCATAAATGCGGCTAGAAAAGTTGCTGCAATGCATTTAATGTGGTGGTAGCAGCTTTTCCTTGAGGTACTCTCACGTTATCATTACCTTCGTACGTGTTTGAAGTTCGTCTTTATTGTTGAAACTTCCTAAAGACACTTTAAATAATTTTTATAGTTGCTTGACCCACATTTGCCCTGATTCGAGGAGTCTAGCCTCCTCATATGTTATTCCACTCCCCTCCTTGCGTGGTCCTCTGTTCTAGGACCTTACCCAATTATTTTCTTCTCCTCGGACATACCCACGAGCAGGGCCCAAGGCCAAGTTTACAAGTCTGGGCTTTTACCCCCATAATAGCCCCCAAAATTTCAAAATTTTCACTTCTCACATCCGAGGGGGAAAAAATGGGATTTTGACCTGCTTCAGAAATGGGTTAGAGACGTAAAAATACTTGAGTTCGCACGTGCGGGAGTGCGGTTTTAGGTGCTTCTTTATTGCTACTGGCGTTTTGGTATTCACAAGGCGCCATTAATTGCTCCAGGCGGCGCTTTGCCTTTTGCATCCAACGGTGATGAATCAATCAAACGATTGATATTTTTCCCAGAGTTTGGGCGGGATAATTCCCACTTGCTTTTCGCCTTCTATATAAAGCTTCGAGGGAAACCTCTTGCTGGTCACTTTACGAATTCTTAAGTGTTCAACGATCTTCAGTACTCCAACGTTCAGAGCCTCTTAGGTCACTAAGCCTCTTATAGTGATTTCTTAAAAACTCTTGCGAATTTTCCTTCTAAAATTTTCAAGGGCTACGATACACCTTAGATCGTGTAAGTTTTAATTTATTTAAACCTTTAATTTCTCCTCGGCCGGTCTTCTCGGCCTTCAAATTTTACTCTTACATTCGCCGATTTTAGTAGTCCCCCTTTTAGCTTTATAGATATGGGTAGGTTTGCGCACCTAGTCGATTCTCCTGCCAAGATAGAAGCCTTCAAGGAAAGATACCGTATTCCCCAGGGGGTCAATCTACGTTACTATCCCATAGAGGGAATAGTGTCCAATTGAGAGGAGGGGGAGGTTATCATCCCCATAATAGCCTTTATAGAGGGGGGAATGACCCTCCCAATGAGTAGAGTTACTAGAGACTACCTTTTCAATCATAGGTTGTGCCCTGACCAATGTGCGCCTAATTTATTCAAGATTTTAGGATGCGTTGATGCTCTCAATGAGCATCTGGGTCTGCGGCTCACATGGCACAATATGGTGCATATGTACGAGTACCATTCCCAAAAATCTGCCAGATACTATCTTAAGTCCCTCTCGGACATAGTAAGGATGATTTCATGCCTACCCAAATCGAATAAGGGCATGAAAGATGATTATCTTATAGCTTTAGGAGCGTGGCACGATGGCATTCACTATCTCGTCCAAGCGGAAAAACCAGGTGGGCTGCCTTAGAATTAGGTTTCTTAGTGATGGACTTAGTTTAACCCCTGACCTTGCTTTGTTTTCTCTGCTTGGCCTTTTACACTTATGGCTTGCAAGTGTTTAACCATTTCTTTCCTCGACTGTGTTTGCAGATAGAAGGCAAGTAGCCCCTAGGTTGAGCTTAACCAACGTTTAGGCGTTAAATTACTTACTAAGATCTGAGATCTTTGTCAGCGCGGACAGGCAATTGCGGGCAGTTCACTTAATTTTGGATTTCGAGCCCATCTCGGACACATTTCTGGACGCTAGCAACGCCATAAGTTCTGGTGATCCGAGGATACACCGGATTGACGTGTCTCAGCCTAACTTCTTGGCACCGAACGCTCTCCCACCTGTGCCATATCCAACCCCCGTGGGTGTTCCTCTGGCAGTTCCCCCCGTCCAACAAATTCCCTTCGCAACAGCGGCAGTCGAAAAAGCGGTGGTTTCCTCTAGTGCCTCACTTGAAGAAGAAATTGAAAGATTTCAATTCGAAGAAGAGGAAAGACATCGTAATATCGGAGGCGGAAGAAGAACTAGATAGACACTTAAGTGTTCAGGCCCCCACACCTCTGATCACTTATTTGGAGGATTCTTCGGACGAAGAAACAGAAAGGATGGCTCTGAAAGCTGACAGTAAGAGCTTAAGGGAACTCCTGAAGGGGAGGAGCACAACACCCACCCCCTCATAGGCCAAAAAGTCTAAATCCACAGCAAATCTTCCTCCTCTTCCCCCTCCTCAGCTTCCTGCTGACCTTGGACCAAAGATAGTCCTGGAGCCGAGGAGGAAAAGGCAACATGAAGCCCCTGAAGAAGGTGAAGTAGGCACTCCAAAAGGGAATAAACAGCAGAAAGTGACAAAGGACCAGCGGGGCAAAAGGTCCTGTTCTGTTGAGAGCCAAGAGGACTTCCTTGAGGCTGATGTGCGCCGACCACCGCGCGTATGGTCCCCTAAGCTGGATCTAGATGGTGCTGCCCTCCCTTATGACACCACGGTCAGAGACTATCAAGAGGGGAAGGCAGGTCTTATTGCGAAGGTCCTGGAGCGACCGCTCTTCCTGCCGAGGGACATGGACGCCTATAGGCATTTTAATCAACAAGAACTCTTCCTCTCTCTAAAAAGGGACCTGGACATGGTGAGTGGTTTGTTCCGCTTCTTCCAGTAGTCCATTAGTTATTTTTATTCACTGTTTTACGCTAAACCTTCATGCAGATTACTCAGCAAGTTTACGTGGCTGAAGAATGGAATAAAGATACCCGTAATGAGGCCTGGGCGGAGGCTCAACGCACGTCCGTGGTTGAAAAAGAGCTGGGCAACCTCAAAGAAGATCAGGCTAAGCTTACTGAGGAGCTGAAGGAGGCCGTCCGGTAGAGGGATAGTGCCGACGTTGGCCTGAAAACTGTGGAGAGGCAGGCCAAAAATCAGCGCAAATAGCTGCACCTAACCGAAATCAACCTTGCTACTGAGAGGCAGTTTGTGCAAGACCTTCATGCCGAGCTTCAATGAGTCAAGGATGCATCTTAGCTGGCCAAGGAGGCGGCCGAGGCGGAGAAGCAGGCAGTATACAAACTTTGTGTGGAGGAGACCCAGGCTAGACTGATGGAGGAACTCTCTGCAGTTTGTAGAGAATACTGTGAGATATCTTGGGGTAAGGCCCTTGATGCTGTAGGAGTTCCTTCTGATTCTGCCTTGATGCGACTTGAGAGCGTCTATTATGATCCTGAAATTCGCAAGCTCCCAGGTTTTGACTCCTCTTGTCCTGAACAAGCTCCGTTGGGATCCGAACAGGAACTTGCGGCCCAAATTCTTCCTCTTGAACTTAAGGATCAAGCCCCGGATACTACTGGCTCCCAACTAAGCCAGGCTGTTGATCCCTCAGGGTCCTAAACAAAGGCTTAGTTAACGGATGTAATAATTAATGACAAATTATTATTATTATTATTTTTTGGCTATTGGTTGTACCCTTCTTTCAATTAATGAATGTATCTTTTGCTTCCTTTTGTCTTCTTTGATTTCTTCATCAACAATAAGTTAATGACGCCTATAATTCAATTGGATACTAACAGGAACTAGTTTGTATAATGGTTGGTGCATCATGATAGAGTTTAACTTTAAACGCTTAGGAAAAAAGAAAAAAATGTCGTAGAGAGTTAACTCATCATCTGGTCCGAGGACTACAGGCATGATAGAGTTATTTAAACACTTAAGAAAAAAGCTCGTAACGTTAACTAACTCAAATCATCTGGTCCGAGTATTACAGACATGATAGAGTTTAAGTTTAAACACTAGAAAAATGTCACGGAGTACTAACTAACTCAAATCATTTGGTCCGAGGACTATAGGCATGATAGAATTTAAGTTTAAACACTGGAAAAAGGTCACGGAGTGCTAACTAACTCAAATCATCTGGTCTGAGGACTATATGCATCATATAGTTTAAGTTTAAACATTAAAAAAATGTCATGGAGTGCTAACTAACTCAAATCATCTGGTCTGAGGACTACAGGCATGATAGAGTTTAAGTTTAAACACTGGAAAAATGTCACGGAGTGCTAACTAACTCAAATCATCTGGTCCGAGAACTACAGGCATGATAAAGTTTAAGTTTAAACACTGGAAAAATGTCACGAAGTGCTAACTAATTCGAATCATCTAGTTCAAGGACTACATGCATGATAGAGTTTAAGTTTAAACACTGGAAAAAGGTCATGGAGTGCTAACTAACTCAAATCATTTGGTCCGAGGACTACAGGCATGATAGAGTTTAAGTTTAAACACTGGAAAAAGGTCACGGAGTGCTAACTAACTCAAATCATCTGGTCCGAGGACTACAGGCATGATAGAGTTTAAGTTTAAACACTTTGAAAAAAATGCTGTGGAGCTGCACAAAGGTTTTACACACTAGATGAATATATATGTCAACTAATAATAATACATTTTCAGGTTATTTACATTCCACGGTCGTGGTATTGCATGCTCATCCAGATCTTCTAGAAAGTAGGCCCCAATGCCTACTTTCGCGGTAATGCGGTACGGCCCTTCCCAATTTGGTCTTAACTTTCCCCATGTTGGGTTCTTTGCAGCGCCCACGACTTTTCTCAATACTAAATCTCCAGGGGCAAATGGTCTCAACTTCACGTTGGCGTCATAGCCTCGTTTGAGCTTGTGTTGATAATATGCCAATTGAACCATTGCGTTCTCCCTCTTTTCTTCAATCAAGTCTAAGCTTTTCTCTAGTAAATCATTGTTCTCACTTGGACTGAATAAGCTGGTCCTTAAGGTTGGGAGGCCAGTTTCTAATGGAATGACAGCCTCAGCACCATAAGTCATCGAGAATGGGGTTTCCCCAGTAGATCTACGAGGGGTGGTTCGATACGTTCAGAGAACATGTGGCAGCTCCTCCACCTATTTGCCCTTTGCGTCGTCTAGTCTCTTCTTTAGTCCATTCACTATGACCTTGTTAACGGCCTCAACTTGTCCATTTCCTTGGGGGTAGGCAGGGGTAGAGTATCTGTTTGTAATTCCTAGCTCGCAGCAGTATCTTCTGAAAGCTTTACTGTCGAACTGAAGGCCATTGTCCGAGATGAAGGAATTTAGGACCCCAAATTGTGTAACTATGTTCTTCTAGACAAATCTCTTGGCATCAACATCTCTGATGTTTACCAGTGGCTCAGCTTCCACCCATTTGATGAAATAATCCGCGCCGACCAGCAAATACCTTTTGTTCCCTGCTGATTTGGGGAAAGGACCCACGATGTCTAAGCCCTATTGGGCGAATAGCCAAGGACTAGATAGTGGATTAAGGACCCCCCGGGTTGGTGTATGTTTGGCGCAAACTGCTGGCATTGATCTCATTTTTTCACATATTCTAGGGCTTCTTTCTGCATGTTCAGCCACCAGTATCCTTGAGTGATGGCACGATGCGCTAAGGATCTACCACTAGTATGGCTTCTGTAGATTCCCTCGTGTTCGGGATGTACACACAGCAAGTATGGTCCTGAGGAAGACCGTTTATACAATTTCTGTTCCCCGGATAGCTAGAACCGTGCAGCCTTCCTTCGTATCTTGTCAGCTTCGGACTTTTCTTCAGGCAACATGTCTTCTTTTAAGAACAGTGCCACTGAGTTCATCCAACTGTCCTGCTCTTGCCTAATGGACCTGAATCGCTTCTCCTCGCGACTCACTTGGTCTGCACAAGTGTTCCACAAGAATAACCTGGGGAAGGCATTGATCCGAGGAGGTCGTCAGGGTGGCTAGGGAGTCAACATGGGAGTTGTCATTTTTAGAGATGTATAGCAAATCAAAAAAGTCAAACTCTGACTGTAGACGTTTAACTCGTCCCAAGTACCCTCGCATTCTCTCATCTCTTGCCTTGAATTTTCCCGATACTTGTCCGACGACTAGCCTTGAGTCCGAGAGCATTTCCATGGATTTTCCTCCCATTCTTTGAACCATTGCCATTCCCATTAGAAGAGCTTCGTATTCCGCCTCATTATTTATGGCCGTGAAGCTTACTCTCAGCGACTTTTCAATGATGATCTTTTCTGGAGATATTAACGCTAATCCAACTCCGGATCCTTTCTGATTCGCTGCGCCGTCAACATATACTCTCCAAGTCGGGTGACCTTGTTGGGAAATCATGCCAACCGATTTTTCATCCATGTGTGTTGGATTCAATTCTTCTAATGGGGGTTCGATGAACTCA
This sequence comes from Quercus gilva, assembly GCA_023621385.1. Lineage (NCBI taxonomy): Eukaryota > Viridiplantae > Streptophyta > Magnoliopsida > Fagales > Fagaceae > Quercus > Quercus gilva. Next base: position 15,400,304 of record CM042484.1, on the reverse strand, counting down.
GCCACCAGGTTTGCGAGTACCTGACCTTTATGAAGGTACGAGGCATGTACTTGATGTCAAAAGCCCTAGAATGGTCCCTCATTTAGCTATCCTCCCCGTGTAGTCAGCACTTCGGAGTATTGCTTTAAGTGGGAGCTGGGTGAGGATGACAACCGTATGTGCTTGGAAATAATGAGGCAATTTACGTGCACCAAGCACTACCGCCAAGATGGCCTTCTCTAGTGGCAGATAATGAATCTCGGCCTCGTGCAGCGATTTGCTCAGATAATAAACAGGCTTTTGTACACCATTTTCAACTCGTATTAGCACCAGACTCACAGTGTGGGAGGCCATGGCGATATAGGCAAAAAGTACTTCATCCTTCTTGGGACTGGACATGATTGGAGGCCGAGAAAGGTAATCTTTAAGTTGCTGGAAGGCTGAGGCACACTCCTCAGTCCATTCAAACCCCTTCCACTTATTTAATAGTTGGAAGAACAGTCGGCACCTATTCGCCGACCTGGAAATGAAACCATTCAAGGCCGCAGTCATTTCGGTCAATTTCTGAACTTCCTTGGGATTCCGAGAAGGTCACAAGTTGTTGATGGCCTTAATCTGGTCGGGGTTCACCTCGATTCCTCTATGGGTGACCATATAGCCTAAAAACTTGCCCAACCCCACACCAAATGAACACTTGGATGCGTTTAAGCGCAAGTTGTGTTTTTTAAGGACTTCAAGAATGTCCCTGAGATCCCCAATATGCTCAACTATGACCTTACTTTTCACCACCATGTCATCAATATAAACTTTCATGCTCTTGCCCAGCTGTGGCTCAAACATCCTAGTCATCATCCTTTGGTAGGTAGCTCTTGCATTCTTCAGACCGAATGGCATCACCTTATAGTGGTAGTTCCCAATGGAGGTGATAAAAGCAGTCTTTTCCTGATCATTCAATGCCAATGGTATTGATGATACCTTTAAAAAGCGTCCAGGAAACTCATCCTAGGGTGGCCAACGGTAGCATCGACCAGTTGATCGATTTTCGGCATGGGGAACGGATCTTTTAGACAAGCTTTATTCAGGTTTGTGAAATCCACGCACACTCGCCATTTTCCGCTCTTCTTCTTTACCACCACAGTGTTAGCTAACCATTCAGGGTAAAATACTTTCTTAATTGCTTCGGACCGTTTAAGTTTCATCACCTCTTCTCTGACAGCGTTTGCGTGTTCTTTGGACGGTCGTTGAAGCGGTTGCTTTTTAGGGACGATGACAGGGTTGACGTTCAGATGATGGCAAATGAACTTTGAGCTCACTCCCGGGGCCTCAACGGAATCCCATGCAAATACGTTAATGTTAGTTCTGAGAAATTCTACCAGCTCTTCCTTCTCTTGAGGAGGTAGCTGGGATTCGATTTGAAAGAACTTCTCTGGATCGTCATCAATAATGATCTTTGTCAAGCTTTCACACTCTACTTCCTCGGCTGAGTTCTCGGCACTTGGTGCCGGGGATTTTAACTGCTATAAGTTCCCTTCATTATGGGCCAAGGATTTGGCTTCAGGTTTATGCCAGATCGCTGCCACCAAACATTGCCTGGCCATCGATTGGTACCCTAGAATCTCCTTAACCCGTCCCTCGGACGGGTATTTGACCTTCTAGTGAAGAGTGGAAGAGATGGCCCCTACTGTATGGAGCCAAGGCCTAGCCACAATAGCGGTATAGGGCGAGTAAGCGTCCACCACTATAAAATCTACTTCCACTACTTCAGAGCCAGTTTACATGGGTAGCTTGATTTAGCCTCTCGGGATTAGCACATTCCCATCAAAACTCACCAAGGGAGAGCTATAGGGTGTCAGGTCTTCAGGCGTCAAGTTTAGCCCCTTATAAAGGTCTGGATACATTATTTTTGTGTCACTGCCTTGATCCACCATCACTCTCTTCACGTCATACCCCTATCCTGAGAGTGATCACCAAAGCATCATCATGGGGTTGGATAGTTTCGATTTTGTCCATGTCCGAGAAGCCCAACACTGGTTGAATTTCCATCCTAGCCTTCTTCGGCTCTCTGTTAACACTTTCGGAGGGCAGCTGACCAACGGATAGTATTCTGGATGGGCAAGACCTTGTTCTTCCTGGTGCAGCAAAGATGACATTTATCGTGCCTAGGGGGGGTCTTGAGGAATCATCTCTCTAGGATCTTGCGTTTGTCTGGTTACCTTGACCATGGGTATGGTGCAAGAGTTGTTTTAACTTGCCTTCGCTGATGAGTTGGTCCAAATGGTCCCACAGACTCTTGCAATCCTCCGTAGTATGTCCATGATCCTGGTGATATTGGCAATAGAGGTTGTGGTTGTGCCTTTCAAGGTTTCCCACCATTTTGTTTAGTCTCTTGAAGAAAGGCTCATTCTTGATCTTTTCCAGGACTTGGTGCACCGGCTCTCGAAACACGACGTTAATTGTCTGAAGGTTCGCCGAACCTGGTCGTCTGACCCAGTCTCTCCGTGGCCTGTTGTGGCCTTACTGATCCGACCTGAAATCCCTCCTCTTTTGAGGGATAACCTAATCTTTTCCCTTACCCTGCTGTTGGTCCTCTTCAACTCTTTTATACTTGTCAATCCTATCCATCAGCTGGCGTACACTGGTACTAGGCTTGCCCGTTAGAGACTTCCTCATGTCGTGTTCAGTAGGGAGGCCAAGCTTAAAGGAGCTGATGGCTACTTAGTCACAATCGTCCTCCATTTCGTTGTACATCTCCCAGAACCTATCCGAATATGACTTCAAAGTTTCGTCCTCTCGCATGCTTACGGATAATAGGGAGGCCAATGATTGGGAAACTGTGCGACATGTGACAAAACGGGACCCGAATGCCTGAGTGAGCTCCTGAAAAGAGCTTATAGAGTCCGCTTTCAGGCTACCAAACCATCTCATAGCGATTGGTCCTAAACTGAATGGGAAAACTTTGCACATCAAGGTTTCATCTTTAGAATAAATGGCCATCCTCTGGTTGAAATGGCTCACGTGTTCCATAGGGTCTGTCCGGCTGTTATAGATGGTAAACGTCAGCTAATGAAAACATCGAGAGAGTCTTGCATTCTCGATGTTACGTGTGAAGGGGGACTTGGAAATTTGTTTCAGGGCCCTACTCATAGCGTCATGCCCCACGCCTCGTCGTGATGGGCTCCACATCCGCCGTTGATGATGATGCTCTCCTTCGTAGGTGAAGGGTTCGCTGGGTGGGGTTCGAGACCTCCACCTATACTCAGCGTCTCTTTCATCGTCAGAGGAAAGGTTCAAATCTTCAGAAGCTTTTCTCTTCCTTGCATGTCGTAATTCTCTTTTTAACCGATCAATCTCTAATTGCATGTTCTTGTTGTCATTTGCATGGGAGATATGGTCCTTCCTACATGGTTGACTTCGGTCAGTGTGTGTGGTGTGGACGCTTCCTTTGCGGTCACCTTTCTGCTCGAGGATGAGGAAAGAGTCACCGTGCTTAGAGCCCCTTGATTCTGCTTGTCATTGACTTGGTTCAGCCATAATTAGCCGTTATACTACTCAAGCTCTTTCCACAAACAGCGCCAATTGTAGGGTCACGATTTACTGGCCCAGGCCCAAAAACTGGTTCGGATGATGGTTTGGTGAGCCCTATACAATAAATTTGTAGAGAGTGGGCCAAAGAGCTAGGTTTATTGATTTGTACTAATGGCTAGGGAATAGTTCAATAGCGAAAGAGTGAGTAACGTATAAAGCTTGACTAAAGGGATACCCGAGAAGACTGAATACGGCTAAATGCAATTCTTATGAACTATACAGCATTTAGAGCTATAATAATTCTCTCTTCCTTCTTTCTTTTTTCTTATCCCCCACATTCTTTGGAGATCTTTTACATTCATATAGGCCTTTTAAGACCATCTTGACCTTACACGTGTTACCATAAAAACTCTTACTTGAGTGCATGTCCCATCAAGCTTCTTCTTTTTTTACCTTTGAGTGGTGGTAGTTGGAAATTGTACTGTTCAGAGATCTTCTCCCCATAAATGCAGCTAGAAAAGTTGCTGCAGTGTATTTAATGCGGTAGTAGTAGCTTTTCCTTTAGGTACTCTCACGTTATCATCACCTTCGTACGTGTTTGAAGTTCGTCTTTATTGTTGAAGCTTCCTAAAGACACTTTAAATCATTTATATAGTTGCTTGACCCATATTTGCCTTGATCCGAGGAGTCTAGCCTCCTTGGATATTATTCCACTCCCCTCTTTGCGTGGTCCTCCGTTCTAGGACCTTACCCAATTATTTTCTTCTCCTCGGACATACCCACGAGCAGGGCCCAAGGCCCAGTATACAAGTCTGGGCTTTTACCCCCACACCTCCAAAACCTAAAAAATTTCCAAAATACTTCTGAAACCTAAAAAATGGCCAAAATAACCTCGAAACCTAAAAATTGACAAAAATAACCTCGAAACCTAAAAATGACCAAAATACCCTCAAAACCTTAAAAATTGGCCAAAATAACCACGAAGCCTAAAAATTGACCAAAATAACATAGAAACCTAAAAATGACCAAAATACTCCCTATATCTAAAAAATGATTGATATACCTTTGAAACCTAAAAATTAATTGAAATACCTTCTAAAACCTAAAAAATGACCAAAATACCCCTGAAACCTATAAAATGACAAAAAAAGCCCCTTTAAACTTGTAAGTCGATAAAATGCACCCTAAACCTAAAAAATTATCAAAATCCCCCCTAAAACTAAAAAATGACCAAAATACTCCATAAACATAAAAAATGACCAAAATACCCCATAAACCTAAAAAATGACTAAGATACCCCAAACCCCTATTTTGGTAATTTTATAGGCTTCAGGTGTATTTCGTTCATTTTATAGGATTAGTGGTATGTTGGTCATTTTAGATATTTTGAGGGGTATTTTGGTCGTTTTATAGGTTTAGAGGCATTTTGGTCGTTTTAGAGGTTTAAGGGTATTTTTGGTAATTTTAGAGGTTTCAAGTTGTTTGTGGCCATTTTAGAGGTTTTGGGTTTATTTGGGTCATTTCAAAGGTTTAGGGGTATTTCCGTCATTTTAGAGGTTTGAGGGTATTTTGGTCATTTTTTAGGTTTCAGGAGGTATTTTGGTCATTTTTTTAGGTTTAGAGGGGTATTTTGGTCATTTTTAGGTTTAAGGGGGGTATTTTGGTCATGTTTAGGTTTTGGGGTTATTTTCGTCAATTTTTAGACTTTGGGGTTATTTTGGTCATTTTAGGTTTCTAGGTTATTTTGATCAATTTTTAGGTTTCAGGGTTATTTTGGCCATTTTTTAGGTTTCAAGGGTATTTTAGTCATTTTTTAGGTTTCGGGGGGTATTTTAGTCATTTTTTTGGTTTTAGGGTTATTTTGGTCATTTTTTATATTTCGGGGTTATTTTGGCCATTTTTTAGGTTTCAGAGGTATTTAGGTAATTTTTAGGTTTCGGGGGGTATTTTGGTCATTTTTAGGTTTTATGGTTAATTTGGTCATTTTTAGGTTCCAAGGAGTATTTTGGTCATTTTTAGGTTTCTAGGTTATTTTAATCAATTTTTAGGCTTTGGGGTTATTTTGGCCATTTTTAAGGTTTCGAGGGTATTTTAGTTATTTTTTAGGTTTTGGGGGTATTTTGGTCATTTTTTAGGTTTCGGGGTTATTTTGGCAATTTTTTAGGTTTTGAAAGTATTTTTGTTATTTTTTAGGTTTCGGGAGTATTTTGGTCATTTTTTAGATTTCAGGGGTATTTTGGTAATTTTTATATTTTGGGGATATTTTGGTCATCTTTCAGGTTTTTGGGGTATTTTGGTCATTTTTTGGGTTTTTGGGGGTATTTTGGTCATTTTTTGGGTTTTGGGGGGTATTTTGGCTATTTTTAGGGTTCGGGGGTATTTTGGTCATTTTTGGGGTTCGAGGGTATTTTGGTCATTTTTTTTAGTTTTGGGGTATTTTGGTAATTTTTAGGTTTTGAGAGTATTTTGGTCATTTTTTGAGTCTTGAGGGTATTTTGGTCATTTTTTAGGTTTTATGGTTATTTTGGTCATTTTTATGCTTTGGTATTATTTTGGTCATTTTTTAGGTTGAGGGGGTATTTTGGTAATTTTAATGATTTTGTGGTATTTTAAAGTTATGTGATTTGTAGAAATGATACTTGGATCATAATTGGGTCTAATTAGGTACCCAATTAAAACTCAATAAACATTGATGTTAATTGGGTTACTATCCATTTAACCCAACTAATAATTAGGTGGGTTTGGGTCTCTTTTAAGTAGGTGGAATTGGGTGGGCAAATGGGTTTGGGTTGATTTTGCTACCCCTACTCATGATGTAAATTTTAGACTTAATTTTAATTAGTAACTTAAGAATAGTTTTTCTTTTCAATTTACATATTTATTTTTTGATTTTTTATTTAACTCCTAGTTCAACTTGTGATTTATTATTTTTTTTTATGAGAAATGTTAATGAATGTCCTTAGAGTATTGGTTAATAATTCATTTTAAGAAAGTTTTTATAAGAAATAAAAAAAAGTAATTAATATTTTGACAACTTTTTTTATTTTTTATAAAAGTGATATTAAAACTTTTTAAAAATAAATTATTAATAATTACTCTAAAAACACTCATTAAAATGATTCTTGTAGTCAACCCGTGAACTACTGGTTGAACCGCCACTAACCCTCATTAATGTTCGAGTTTAATAACTATGGTGACATCATATTTATCTGTTGATTAGTACTAGTTTGCCCGCCACCACCTCTCATATGAACCTTTCGTTTTAAAGATTTTCAAAACACACACCAGTCTGTAACTGTAGCACCATTACTACGCAATTCCACTCTCTCTCCCTCACGAATCACTACAAATGTGTTCTGCATACAATCTCACACTCCCAAATTCCACACACATATCCATTTTCATTTCACTTCTATAATCTCTCTCTCTCTGATAAAAAATTCCAAAACGAATTCGCAATGGAAACAAAGCTCTTCTCTCTCTGCCATCAACCTCGCCATTTCTCTCCCAACTTAGGGTTTCCATCCACGAACTTCAATTCCACACTCAAACTTAAGCTCAAGCTCCCTCAACCTTCTTCGAAGCTAGGTTTTCGAACGAGTCCGATCGTGTTCGCTTCCACTTCGACTTCACAAGGTGAATCTAACGCGTCCTCCACCATTGAAACAGAGAAGCAAAGCTCGGCCTCTGTTAGTCCCCTCTACGTGCCTACCCCTCCTAATCGAGAGCTTCGAACCCCTCACAGCGGGTAATTCATAATTCAACATCGTAATTTCGTTCCAATTCAATTTAATTTAACTATTACTTTTGAGTTTTTTAACCTCTAGGGATTTGAATTTGGAATTGTCTGGATTTGAATTTTTGTTATTAAGATTTTTGCCCTTGAATTGATTTTGCTGTGGATAAAATTGAAGCAACTGAAAAAAAAGATCAATGACATTAGCATTACTAGGTTGTAACCCGTGGTATTCATCTCGATTTTCGTGTCGAGTATTATGAATAATTCACGTTATGTGATAAATTATCGTTGGTCTCAAAAGTTTAAGTGTTAGGAAATGGTAAATTTAATTATTTAATCTAATACAGTCCTTTACACGTGGGAGATAAGGTGTAGACATTGTCACAGAAGCTTAAGTTATTAGGAAATAGTAAATTTAATCATTTAATGGATCAGGATGGGATATGTTTTGCTTTACAGAGCTATCATACTTTAGTTAAGTGATTTGGGCTTTGTAAATATAATTTATCTACAATGACAGGAGTAGCAGGTGACTACAGTACCTTTTTCGGGTTAATTAACAATCGGCTTATTTTATAAGTATGCATAATTGTTCCCCACTTATTGAATCAGGTACCATTTTGATGGAACCACTAGGAAGTTCTTTGAGGGTTGGTACTTCAAGGTCTCTATTCCGGAACTCAGGCAGAGTTTCTGCTTCATGTATTCCGTGGAGAATCCTGCATTCCCTAAGAAATTATCGGCTTTGGAAGTAGCACAGCATGGACCTAGGTATACTGGAGTTGGGGCTCAAATTCTCGGCGCAGGTGACAAGTATATTTGCCAATACTCTGAAGAATCTCATAACTTTTGGGGAAGTAAGTTTCTTTGCTTTAAGCTGTTCAACTTATTGTCTTTTCTTCAAAAGGGACTTACATAGCATCTGATCAATCATGTTAGTGTAATCCTTGTTATCCTGTCTTAATCATGCTAGTTTGTAATAATCATCCTTATTTGTCAAATTAGCAATTACAGTACATTATTACTTGTTGATTTGACACACAACATTAATTGAAGCACATTTTGCCCCCCAAAAATGAAATTATTGGGATGTGAAGTGGGAATTCACCCATAACAGTGCTTTTTTCTCCCCATTTTATATTATCATTCATAGGCAAGGTATTGAGATTGCAAAAACTTTGGTGAGGGGCTTACATGTTTCCTTTGAGATTTGGGAAATGAAACGCACATGCTTCAATTCGTATTTACTAAAAACTTAATGTATACGTACATGGATGTCCCTTGACATCAGTATTCATGGATGTTTTGGGGCATCGTAGTTGCTTGATCCTTTGCATTTGTTGACATTTGGTGGTTTACGATATATCACTTTTTTATTTTAATATATTATTCAAGAGAATTATCGTATGTTGTGATATTTAGCCAATTTAGTTTAGTTTACTGTTGTCAGGTGTCATCCATATACCTTGAGACAATTGAATGCATGCATTTGTCATTCTATGCAGGTGTTGTATACTCTGTGCACTTGCTATGAAAAGTAAACTCGCTTTTATTCTTCAAGCTGTAGTTTTTGTTTAATTTCATTATCCCCTGTTCTCCCGCTCCCCCTTTTTCCAACAGTTCATTTTGTTGGAGTGGGGGGCTTTTTGGTGTTACTGTTTGGATATTTTTCATTTATTTGAATGCATTTTTTTTTGGCTTCTAGGTAAGGTAGTATGTTAGAGATCTGCTCTTTTTAATTTTTTGGTGAACAATGTTGTCTAACGGTTCAAATCTTTGAAATATAGTGTTGAGTCTTTCCATGTTAACACAAGGAAAAAGGTTTGTTCAAATTCTATAGAGGCTTGACTCTAACTAACAATTTTTAATTCATAGGTAGGCATGAGCTAATATTGGGGAATACTTTTATTGCGGAAAAAGAATTGAAGCCTCCAAACAAGGAGGTCCCTCCTCAGGTTGATACGCCACTTTGGGTTTTTATTTTTGTGTGTAAATGTTGAAATGATTTTCTTTTGATTATTTTTCTACAAATCTAATGTATTCAATACAATCACAGATTTGATTGTAGTCCTTGGCTATGATCAATTGCACTCTAATCTCTCATCAGTAGCTATTTTGGGTTATTAAATGTTTGAGGGTTGTCAAAGACAGTGTAGTCAAAGGCGAGCCCCCTGGCTTGCCTAGGCATCCAGGCGAGGCAAGGCACCACTAAGGTGCCTTAAAGGCTCTAAGGCAAGGCACCTTTAGTGAGGCGCTTGCCTTTAGAGCCTAGGTGAGCAAGGTGACCGCCTTAAGCCATGAAAAAGGTGCTAAGGCGAGAGCCTCAAGTTATTATTATTATTATTATTATTATTATTTTTTTTTTTTTTTTTCTAAATAGAAGTTTGTTGTGAAACCTATTTTTAGATTATTAATTTCAAATGGCATGTTATAAAACCTATTGTTAGTTAAATTAATTTACAAATTTGTTTTGTAAGACTTACTATTATATTGAAGCTTGTTTTAAATCATATTGTTAGAACTAACTAATAGAGCCTAAACCATGTTAATCCTATTTTGAAATAATTTGATAGACCTAATTTCTTCATGCTAGACATTGAAAAACACTTCATTATAATATTATAATACACTAGGTACATATGATTTAAGTTCTGTATGTATAATAAATATATTAAGAATTTGGCGCCTTGCTTTACTTGGGCTAGTGCCTTTTTGTCGCCTCTTGCCTTAGGCGATACTAGACCTTGGGACCTTGGCGCCTTATGGTCTCCTTTTGCTTTTGACTACCTTGGTCAAAGAAAGTTCCTAACCCCCCATTTTGTTTTGTAAACTGGTACAAAATGGGGGGTTAGGTATTAGGTGTTTGAGAAAATTTAATTATGTCTTGTTAGGCAAATGATTGTGGAGATATGGCATGGAGAGAGATGCTCTTTGGAGGAGGGTTGTAGAGGCAAAATATGGGAATGAATGGTGCGATTGGTGCACAAAATTTGTGTTAGGTGTGTATGGTGTAAGCCTATAGAAATTCATTACAAGCAATTGGTTGAATTTTTCAAGACTCCTATAGTATGATGTGGGCGATGGTATTAGAGTGAAATTTTGGGAGGATGTGTGGTGTGGGGATTGTACTCTTAAGGAGGTATTCCCAGAATTTTTCTGTATTAGTTGAGCAAGGGAGTCTCCTGTTGTGGAGGTTATGTGTTTCTATGATGGAAGGATCCATTGGGATGTTCAGTTCTGTCATCCAGTGCATGATTGAGAATTAGAATCATTGGCATTGTTTATGAACATTACTGGCTCCACGTTTGTGCAGGGTGTTGGTCCTGACGAAGTCTGTTGGAAGCCAACTAAGAGTCAAGGTTTTGAGGTGTGAGGATATTATCATATTTTATCCTCTCCCACTATCATATCATTCCCTTGAAAAATGTGTGACAATCGAAGGTTCCTCCTAGGGTAGCATTCTTTTTTTGGTCTAATTCTTTAGGTAAGATTTTAACTACAGATAATCTTCAGAAGAGGTGAATTATTGTCCTCGATAGGTGTTACATGCATAAAAGGTGTGGGGAATCGGTGGATCATCTTCTTCTTCATTGCATTATAGCATATGAGCTGTGGTCACCGATGCTTTGCTTGTTTGGAATTCATTGGGTTATGCCGCATGGGGTTATCGAGTTGTTAGCTTCTTGGCACGGTAAGTTTAGTCAACATCGCAATATAGCTATTTGGAGGCTTGTGCTACATTGCTTGACGTGATGTATTTGGCGGGAATGGAATGCTAGAAGTTTTGAGGGATGTGAATGGCCTATACTCAAGATTAAGTCTTTTTTCTTTCATACTCTCCTTGAATGGAGTTTAGTTTTACCAACTTTTTCTTGTTTTTCCCTTCATGTTTTACCTGATTATTGTAATTTTGGTTCTTGATTATTTTGCCCTTATAGTACATTTCCAGTGTACTTGGGTTGGCTTTGTTTTTTAATAAATTTTTTCATTACCGATAAAAAAAATAAAAAAAATTTATTTGTCATTTAGCTGACCTTTTTATACGTTGGAGTGCATCTATATGCATAGCTGGTACTCTATATTTGACTGTGGGCAAACTTTGTCCTTTTATATTTGAACTTTAGAAATTTTCCTGTTTGAGTACTTAATATCTTCCATGATTTCAAGTTGATAAAGCAAGAGAATGTATATTTGCATGAGAATATTGATGGCTTGTAAGTTGTAACACACAAGTTTGTTCTAAACACTTTTATGTGTTATTTTGTGCAGGAATTTAACAAAAGAGTGGTGGAAGGGTTCCAAGTCAGCCCATTATGGAATCAAGGATTCATTCGTGATGATGGCAGGTAACACAATTTTTTCTGGTCATGTATCGCAATCTGTTAGATACACATAGGATGTATATGGGTTATTTTGCTGAAATTCTGATGGTATAGTGCGCTTCCTTATTTAGGCCTTAAAGTGAACTGTGCTTTTATAGTTCTTATCCCAATCATTTTTTTCAATCAAATCTTTGTCTATATATATATATATATATATAGTTGGGTTCAAGTTACAGCTGGTGTAACTTTAAGCAATATTACACCACCTAATAATTTGTTACGGAATTAATATTTTGAAAATCCAACCTTTGAATTACATGTTCTATATGTTCTTAACATGCATGCCAATTTTCATATCAATCGGATGCTATTTACCATTTGATCCATAAACTCATGTTTTATACATTATTTTAAATTACAAAAATTTGAATTTTAACAATTGATTGATGACATGAATATTAATTTTTGATCACCTTGAAATTTTGCAAGCATAAAGAATATAAAAAGATAATGTAATCTAACGGTGGATTTGTCAATATTCGCATCCAATTAAAAAATATTGAGTTGTGTAACATTGCTTAAAGTTACACCAGGTGTAACATAAACTCAACCCATAGATATATTCCTTATAACAAGTAATAGCATTTGAAATTCTATAAATTCACAAGAAAAATAAACAAATGTCATAAGATTGCAATAAAGTTTTTGCTAAATAAAATCTTGTTACTTGTCTTAAAATTTTGGATTTAAAAAAAAAAAAAAAAAGCAAATCTCAAACTACGTAAACAATAGAAGAAAAATAAAGGTTAAAGACTTCAACTTAAAGCAATAAACAAATAAAGCACAAAAAAAACATAAACAAAAGAAGGGAAAAGAAAGTTTAAGCAATAAACCATATAACATATACTGATATACTCATACCTACATGCTAACTGGTGGTTTGTTATTAGATTACTATATTATAATTCATTATACAATAAAGAAGTAAGTAATTTGTTATTAAATTACTATATTATCGTACATTAAACAGTAAAGAAGTGAGAGAACAATGTTTTTTTTTTTTTTTTTCTTTAGGTTTTTGCTTATTTAAATTACCATATTACCATATTATAGCTCCTTCTATCCTCCTACTGTTGTTTCCTTCCCATGGAGAATGATATGGCAATTGAAAGTTCCTTCATGGGTGGCTTTCTTTTCTTGGTCTACTTCTTTAGGTAAGATCTTAACAACAGACAACCTTCGTAAAAGACGTATGATAGTGCTTGACTAGTGCTATATGTGTAAGAGATGTGGGGAGTCAGTGGATCATCTTCTACTTCATTGCTCCATAGCTTGGGAGTTGTGGTCTTTGGTTTTCTGCTTGTTTGGTATTTAATGGGTTATGCCTCATATTGTTCTTGAGTTATTTGAGGCTTGGCAAGGAAAATTTGCGCAACATTTGTCACATTGATATTTGGAGATTAGTGCCTCATTGCTTGATTTGGTGCATTTGGCGTGAAAGGAATGCTAGAAGCTTTGAGAGTTGTGAACATTCTTTTCTAGAGATTAAGTCTTTTATCTTGCACGCTCCCTTTGAATGGAGTGTGGTCTTTTCTCATTTTTCTTGTTCTTCTTTTCCTATTTTTCTTGATCGTTGTACTTTTGTTTCTTGATTTGTGCCCCCATAGTACATCCCCAATGTACTTGGCTTGGCACTTTTTCTACTATCAATAATATTCTTACGTTACTTATCAAAAAAAAAAAAAAACTAATGTAATTTTACACAATTCACAAACCCAACCAGATCACATGGTTTGCCTAAAACCTGTTGGGTTTTATCGGTTTTAACCAGATCTTGTGCACATCTGATCCAATTGATGACTTGGACCGGTCTATGTGCTAGGTCACCTACTGGTTCGACTAGTTGGGCTGGGCCAAGTTTAATAACTTTGATTCAAATCCAAGTTCTCCTTCATGGGAGAACCTATCAATGCCACTAAGGTACAAGGCTTTTGGCCTTTGGGATAACTAAAATTAAGAGCATCTCCAGTAGCCTCTTCAAATTTTCACCCAAATTTAAAGGAAGAAGAAAAAAAAAAGAGAACATATTTTCTACTTTTGCTTATCCACTTTTTCAACACTCCCTCCAATAACCTCTCTATCATTTCTCTATTTTATTAAAATAATATGTTTTATGAGAGAGAGAGAATCACATCGGCGGCACCCCTCCGCAGCTCTTGTCCTTGCTACTCTCATCCTTGCCCTCCACCGCACATAGTCGTCCTCGTCCTCCTGACTTGCAAAATATTATGTTGTTTTAACTGATCAACTGTGTTGATGAATTGGGCTGGGTGAGGAGAGAGACGTCTGAGAGAGAGAGAGGAAATAATGGGGTTGGGTTCTGGGTTCTGTGATGAAGAGAGAGAAGGGTGCTGGGTGAGAAAAAGATGTTTTTTTTTTTTGAGAACAGGGTGAGAAAAAGATGTTGGTAGAAAGAGAGGGGACAAATGAATATTTTAATTCAGGTGTTGAATATTTTACTCTCAAGAATTGTTTTACAGAGCTACTCTCTTCAAAACAAAAATAAAAATAAAAATAAAAAATCGATTAAATGGAGAGATCGTTGGAGTTTGATTTTGTGGGTTTACTCTCCAAAAATGAAGAGAAAAAAGGCTTGAGAGAGTCTATTAAAGATCCTCTGAGTATTGGAATAGAGGACTACACCTCAACCATCTGAAACTTTTTCATTGAGGTAACAAAAAAAGAACAAAAAGAAAATGCCCTCCTAACTTTTTCTTAATAGTTCACCTTGGGGCAACCCAGCCAAATCAATCTGAGACCAACAGAGAATTTGGGCAAACCAAGGTTCAGACTTTGCAAACTGTGGTGGGCCTATGTTGAAAAAATCCTACCCAAGATAAATCTGGGCTAGGCTAGGGTTGAATTTTTTTTTTGGATAATTAGGCTAGGGTTGAAATTCTTACAACCCAAATCCTACTTGTAACCAAGACCCATTAGCCCAGCCCATAGCCCAACTTGTAGTCCAACCTCCCAACCCAAAAAAAATAGAAATTATATTATTTGTAAATAAATGTAAATTAGATGTGAATTTTTGATTGGCTATCATTAGTTGATTAATTTCATGGTTATTTGATGTTGTTTTACCTATAAAATTATTTGTGGCTATTTTATTTTCTTCTTTAAAGATATTTATATTTATAAGTTTTTTATTCTTAGTTTTGTATTTGAAATATATCAATCTTAATCTTATTTGAAATACTTTGATATTTGTTCAGTTTTTAAATGATGACTAAGGAATAAATAATTTATAGCATGTAAATACTATTAGTCATTTTTCATAGTTGAAGCTAAGTACCATTTGTAAAAGTCAGCATAAACCCAACCCAGCCAGAAGATCAGGTTGACCCAACCTTGGATTACAAGCTAGACAGAGCTCAAAATTTTCATACACTCTGGGTCTGGCTGAATTGTAGGGATAGAAGGTTGGGCTGGGTAGGGTAGATCAAGAGGTTGAAAAGCTTGGGTTTAGCTTAGATTAATCTCAAATCCAAACCAGTTCATCCAGGTTGTAGCCCAATTTGTCAAATTAGTAATGATGTAGTGTGAGTTGCTCTTCATTTATTTGATAGATGTGACTTAGCTCTTCATTGACAGGTCAAATTATGTGGAAACAGTGAAGACTGCTCGTTGGGAGTACAGTACCCGCCCTACTTATGGCTGGGGTAATGTTGGGTCCAAACAGAAGTCCTCAGCAGGCTGGCTGGCAGCTTTTCCAGTCTTTGAACCCCATTGGCAAATATGCATGGCAGGCGGATTGTCAACAGGCATGGCTTCTTCCATGCATTGGCTATTAATATCTGGCTTTTTAGTTCACAATTATCTTTTTGCTTTGTCATTCATATTGTTATTGGTTGTGAATCTTTTCATTTTTGGTTAGGCATAGGCATTCTGATGTTTGAACTACTGATTTTAGTTAATTACTTAAGTACAATGCTTACACCTATCAGTATAAGTTACAACTTTAGTGTCTGTTTGAAAATAACTTATTTGGTTAGCTTTTATGTACAGTTTTTTAAAATCTCATTTTTTTCCTCATTTTTTCAAAGTAAAGTATACTTTAGCACACTTTCAATAAAAAAAATCAGCTGATGCCAAATGCACACATAATAATTGGTATTAGCGTATCTGCATCATTTGCTGTGAAAAACCAACTCTTCACCCGCTCCCCCTTAATATCTATTACTTTGATCTTCATGGGGGTGTAAAACTGAGAACTTTTTGAGATTAGGATGTGAATGTAGAACGCCATTGCAAAATGTGGATAGAAAGCTAGAGGAACAGTTTTCTAATGCTTCACTCCAATCAAAGGGATGACACAATACATCTACTTCATCCATGAATACATAATTTGTTAGTTACTAAGAGATCAGTCACAATTTTTTATTATTAATAAGTGATCAATTACATTTCTATTCCTAGTTTTATTGGCTTCCTATTAGAACTAATGGTACATAACATTTGTTTTGCTATTTGGATCTCCTGAACTGTCAAAATTCATTGTTCAAATACAAAAACCTGGATGAATGTGAGTTTAACGCTTCGCTAACTATTGAAAATGCAGTTGTTTATAAGTATGAATGGGAAGGGCTGAGAAATCATTTTGTGAAGGGTTGAATTAAGTAATGAAATACATAGATATTGCTGAATCGAAGAGTCTAATCAAACAAATGGAGTATAGATGTGGACCTTGGGAAGCTCTATTAATTTCTCTAAATCTAAAATGAATTTTTTTGAACCAGTGTTATGCTACAAAACTATTATTGATTGTGACAGGCTGACAACACTTGTACTGATAGATTTGATGTTTCCAGTGCTTATATCTAGCTTTTGTTATAGACTCTCTATGAGATCATTTAAAAACAAAAAAACTGCTAGCTTTTAATGTTTTGTGTGACCTGCTTTGGAAATAATGTGAAGTTATTTTTCTTTTGGGACTATTATGTGCATTTCACTTGGAATCTCTTTGCTTACATTTAAAATTGTTTCTTTAGAAATCTGCACGCATTATTTGGGACAGGGCCTCAGGTTTTTAAGTTTGAATTTCAGGTTGGATAGAGTGGGATGGTGAAAGGTTTGAGTTTCAAAATGCTCCTTCTTATTCTGAAAAGAATTGGGGTGGAGCATTCCCAAGAAAATGGTTTTGGGTAATTGTTTCACCCTTCATTCAGTATCTTGCTATGGCAAAACTTTACCTATTTATCTGTTCATTATTTGTTAGGCAGATGAGCTATAGCCATTTTCCGTAATAATTATAATTTTCTAATTATAATTTTTTTTAAAATTTTATTGAAAGAAATAATAGATAATTGAGGATATTTATCTACAATACAAAGAGAGAGTCTTATGCCCTTTTATTGCCATATTGAAAGGGGTGTGGCTACTGTAATCCATTGCTTTCTGCCCATATATTCTGAAGAGGTAAATTTTTTGGCTAAAAAGAAAGGGAAAGGACTTATGTTTTGTAGATCTGAAAGGTCAAAGAAGCCCTATAGACTTCACCTTTGGTGGAGTGATGCAGCAGAGCGGCCAAAAATATTTAATATTTTATTATCTCTTAATTTTTCTTATGTGAGATGCCTTATCTCATATTTGAATATTTTTTTAAAATTTTGAATTTAGGCTTTAAAGTTGTTGCGGATCTTATGGGATGTAATTGTGGCTTAAAGTTAAATTTGAAGCCTATTAAAAAGTGGCTCCAGGAATACTTTTGAGCAATGTATTTTGAATAAAATTTCTGATGATTCTCTATAACACGGCAGTGATTCCAAACACCCTTAGGTGGTGAAATCTAAGATTTCTTGTTTCTTCCTTTTATTCTTTATTTTTGCAAACCTTTTCTGCATCAACTTGGTCTTAGAGCATAATCTGATCTAGTTTAAGCCACTGTTTCCTCCAAATAAACCATGAAGCCCACCACAACTCCAATGAAACTCATCCTCTCCTTCATGCAAGACTTTGAACCCCAAACCCCCTTTACAGAATCCTGCCCACCCACACCCATCACCATTGAAATCAACCACCAGAAAATTTTATGCCCACAAACCCATATCAAACCCAATCCCATATGGGTCCAACCAGTGTCCACGACTCATGACAGACCTAAGGCGAACCTGAACTGTAACATCTAGACCCATCCCTTGCTACCACAGCCACTGTTGCAAGCTGACCCCCCGTAACTACCTGCGTACAAATAGTGCTTTAATGAATTTTACATTACTTTATCAACAAAGGATGTATGCTTTCTGAAAGCAATGAAGAAGAGAGGGAGAAGAAAAAAAAAACTGTTTGTTTGATGTGTGATGTTTGAGAACCCCAGTCTGAGGCTAGGTTAATTTTTTTTCTTTGTTTTCCTTCTTGCTTTCTATTTGTTGTGTTCTAAAGGCTAGGTTGAATTTTTTTTTTCTCTTGTCTCATCTACTAAGTATTTTCAACCCCAAACTCTAATACCTCAGCCCAAACACACCCCTAACCTATACACCCTGATTCAACCCCCAAATCAATAGATTTATTTATTTATTTATTGGGTGCTGAGTTTAAGATCTTTCATCAAACAAATTAGTCATCAGTCTAGGTTCTTGTTATAATTCTTTGTTGAAACTTATTCTTATAGTGTAGTATGGTTATATTGAAAGCACCTAATTTTGATGGTCTTCTAGACCCATGGATCTTCACCAATTGGTTAGATGAGATGGATCAATTTTTTTAAAGAAATAGGTTTATGAGATGACAAGAAGTTTAGGTTTGTCACAATGAAGCTCATAGGTAGAGTTAAAGATTACTGGTCCATTATTGAGAATCTTCACCTTAGAGAAACAAGCCTACCTTAAATGATTGGGTCGAAATGAAA
Organism: Quercus gilva; assembly: GCA_023621385.1. NCBI lineage: Eukaryota > Viridiplantae > Streptophyta > Magnoliopsida > Fagales > Fagaceae > Quercus > Quercus gilva. Next base: position 15,381,832 of record CM042484.1, on the reverse strand, counting down.
AAAAAAAGAAAAAACACTCAAAAAGAATATATTCCCCAGTCTTATAAAGAGAAATATCTTTCCCAATCCTATTAAGGTGACTTTTCAAATAAAAGAAACAGTTTGAGGCGGAAATAGACCTACTATTGGCTCGTGGCACAATTTGAAGAAGACAAGATGACTTTTCACGCAATTTCTAGCCCTACACGCGTGGAAGCTATATTGAAACCCGTCCTAGACTTGTTTGCGAAGATCAAGTCAATGGCTCCTTCCTCTCAAAGCATTATTGTTAGCAATGAAATTATTGCTTCCACTTATTATAAAAGAATTATAAAAAAAAAAAAAAAAAAAGCAATGAAATTATTGAAGGAATCTCAAGTACACTAAGCCTTAGTGCTGAAAAAGAAATACAAGTGCCAATTGCCAGTAGATGTATACTTAATACAACTTAAACCATGTGTGGTATACCTATACAGCCTGTTGAAAAGTCACTACTTGATGAGGAGGAAGTTCAACAAGAGAGCCAAGAATTAGAGGCTGCAAATGTTGTGAAAAAATGAGTTTGGTTGCCTTTGCTACTCATCAACCCTCCATTGTGCAAGGAGTGAAAAGGCATGACACGATGGGGCTTCCTATGGATCAAGATAAGCTGTATAATTTATTCTGCTCTTTGATTTTATCATTCCAAATGAATTTTATATGGTGAACAAATTTTTTTTTCATCTTGTTGCAGTTAGAACTCAGAAGTGCTTCATCTTAGAGGTCGATTTTTCTCCAACTAGGGGAGAATGTTGTAGAGAGAGCAGCCAAATTGTTTAAAATTTTACTATCTCATTTTTACTTATGTAAAATACTTGATCTCATAGTTGAATATTTTAAATTTTGAATTTGGGCTCTAACTTTGTTGAGGGTTTTATGGGATGTATTTGTGCCTTGATTTGCTCATTGAAGTCTATTAAAAAATAGGCTTCAGGTTTAGTTTTGAGCAATGTATTTTGAATAAAATTTCTGATTAGAGATGACTTTTTTGCAGTTTGGTGGTGATTCCAAACACCCTTTTTTTATTTCTTTCATTCCTTATTTTGCAAACCCATTGTGCATCATGGAGCCCACTTTCTGTTTGGTCCATCTAGAAATATTGTTAGACATTATGTTGTTTATTAGTAGAGCTTCTTCAAAAAGACGTTTGTTCCCCATTAGTTGCGTATTCATCTTTTGGTGTATTGACGCTGAGGGTTCTGCTTAACTCTCTGTATTCAAAATGTCAGCATCTGACTGGCTGATGTCTTACTGCAGGTTCAGTGCAATGTTTTTGAAGGTGCAAGTGAAGAAGTTGCTCTTACTGCCGCTGGTGGGTTGAGGCAACTACCTGGACTAACAGAGAATTTTGAAAGTGCTGCATTGGTATTTTTTTTCTTTTTTTCTTTTGGGGGGTGGGGCGGGGGAGTCATTTTCAATTTGCTTCACTTTCACTTATTTTTACTTATAAAAAATTATTAAGTATAATTTTGGTTCCTAAAGTTTGGTTAGATCTTGAAATTTAAAATGATTGCTTTTAGTCCCTTAGATGATGTGGCCGCCAAAATAAAAATTAATTGATGTCATAGCTCCATTAGACATGATAGGACTAAAAACAATCATTTTAAACTTCAGGGACTAAAATCGCTCATGGGCTAAAGTTTAGTATGCTTTGTCAAGATTTTTTTACCTGGAATGTGGTGTTGTGGAGTTATTTGAGATTATCATCTTCTTGAAAATCAAGGGAAGAAATGATGAAGAAAAAATGAAATGTATTCCAACTCTTGGCCCAATTGTGCGTAAAACATGCCTAAAATCTTTAGAGCACTTTTCCAATAAAAATTTGACTAAAATACAAATTACACTTTTCAATTTTGATATGTTTTCAATTTAGTCCTTTAAGTTACAAATATTATTTTATTATTTTTTCCATTTTGGTCCTTTTAACTTTAATATGTTTTTAATTTAGTCAGTCTGTCTAATTCCATTCAATTTCACCATTAGTTTGCTTTTACTTTCCCAAAAAAAAAAAAATTTCAAGTGTACTTGACGGTGCAGATTTGATGGAAGGACTACATTAGAAAAGAATGGAAGTTAAAGGACTAAAATGAAAAGAATGAAAGTTCTAGGATTGATTTGAAAACATATCAAAGTTAGAGGTTGTATTTTGTGATTTGGCCTAAAAATTAGACCATATAAAAGTGCTTTGTCTCGAACAAGTAATACAGTCTCCTCTTTATGTATTGACAAATGTTGTGATGCTGACTGGTACAGATTGGAGTTCACTATGGTGGAATATTCTATGAATTTGTGCCATGGAATGCTGTTGTCAGTTGGGAAATTGCTCCTTGGGGTAACTGGTACATTGTTGCCGAGAATCAGACACATAAGGTAATTGTACATCTCTTAATAGATATTTCTATTGTCATCTCCTCTGTGTGCTAGCTTCAAATCCCAATACCTACTGCTGCCAGTGAAATCTATGATTTTGGTCATGTTATTCATTTGAAAATGTGAAGCACAACACCCCTGTGGCAGATACTGCAAGCTGGTTTTAAAATTATTGATCTGAACATTTTAAGCCTTGTTTGTAGGGTCTTTTGAAGGATCTAATGGTTATATTGGGATCGTATTCAATAACAGATAGTTTCTTGTTTATGGGGCAGGTTGAAGTAAAGGCAACGACGAAGGATCTGGGTACGACATTGCGTGCTCCAACAATTGAGTCTGGCCTTTCTCCAGCTTGTAAAGATACTTGTTTTGGTGAGTTGAGATTGCAATTGTGGGAGCGGAGATATGATGGCAATAAGGGGAAGGTGTGTTCTCATCTCTCTCTCTCTCTCTCTCTCTCTCTCTCTCTCATGCTTATATATCAATCTGATCATAAATAGATTGCAAAAAAACACCACATGCTATACTGACTTATCGAACATAAAGTGTAGCATTCAGACACAGTTATTGAAAACTTAAAATTTATTGTTAATTATGATGTGAGAAAATCCTGCAATGAGGTCTAAATAATCTATTCAAGTAATTCCTCTCATGAATAATAATTTCTTGACCAAGATATCTCGCGGTTGACTATAATGGACTGCTACATAAATCTCTTCACTGGGTAGAAATATTAATATGATCTTCCTTTCATTGGGTTTCCCTTCAGAAATTAGCATGAATTTTGCTTTTGGCCCTTGGTAAGATGTGTGTATCGATACCTTCATTAATGTCAGACTGTTCTCTCTCTCAGCTTGCAGTTAGAGTGGACTGAAACTAATGCATTGTGGTTTTCTCATTTTTGGTATATCATGCATCCTAATTTAATATTATCTACTAACATATAAATGGACCAATAGTATCTCTTATTTGCTCATTTTAGTTTCATCAGTTATATTTTGATCTAAAGGTTTCTTAGACTCTGATTCACATGAAGCATTTACAAGTAAAATTTCATTTAGTTTTATCTTCATTATTCCAGATATTTTGTCAGAATCCTCATCATGTGCGCTAATGATGGGGTGTATTTTATCATAAACTTTTGTTCTGCTATATTTGAGAGACATTGGGCTTATATCACACAATTATGGTTTCTATTGAGATACATATTAGATACATTCCATGTGAAATACCACCTAGTTTCATTGACTGAAGGGTATTTGTACTCGCTATCTTTGAAGGATGACACAAATATTAGCATCCACCATTTCATCCTTAAGTTTTCAGTTTTTCATTGTTAGTTGATGATCATGGAACATTTTAAAGGAGCTCTTAACACTGAAAATTGTTACTTTAACAGATTATATTGGATGTTACAAGTGACATGGCAGCTTTAGAAGTAGGAGGGGGACCATGGTTCAACACTTGGAAGGGAGAAGCGACAACACCCGAGCTCCTTAGTAGAGCTCTTAGGGCTCCTGTTGATGTGGATGGGATCTTTGGTTTGATTCCGTTATTTAAACCCCCTGGTCTGTAGCAACTTGCTGCGTTGCTTTACTCACAAGAGGAAGTATGGCATGACGATTCTACAATGGCAAAAGTGTCTTTCGGATGTGTAAAGAGTTTTGTGGATGTTTATTTGAAGTTTTGAACTGTGTAAAAACCATGACACATTTTTTCACTTGGAAAATTTCTTTTGCAATTGTGTCATGCTAAAATTGAGCCCAAAAAAAAAAAAAAAATGAGAATGTGTATGCCTGGGATGGTTTATATGCAAAAGAGTAAAAGACATGTAGCGCCGACTAATTTGCTACTAGCTGCCGACTGATTCGCATTTGTGTTCACTGTTATGCTTGGCTTTTAAACAACTCTTTAGTTTACAAATCAGAAGAGAGGATGGATACCATCTTCAATGTATTTGTAAGCATTTCATTGGCTAAGTACTCAGAGCATCATAGACTAGTTTTTATAGGACTCAATGTTTGTAGAGAATTTCCAAGCATTGTTAGAGCTAGGTTCCGTTATTATTATTATTATTATTTTTTTTTTTTTTTAACATGGTTCCGTTATTTGGGATTAGGAACAATTGTGATCCCAATTTTCCTAGGACTCGTGGGAGGCATCCAAGGGTTGACCTACATAAGTAGGTTTATAGCAAGAGGGTTTTTTTTTTTCAGATTTTTATTTTTGAGAAACAAGAGTTTTTTTCAGCTAAAGCCAATAAAATTATACCAGCCATCATTCAATCAATGGGTCAAGTGTCTCAAGTAATAAGTAATAGAGAATACATTAGGTCCAGAGCTGGCGTAAAGGAGCTCTTTTACACCACCAATAATAATGCGCCATATCGGCCAATAACTTTAAACTTAACACACCTCATCACATACGATTATAATCCACAAAATATCCCAAAACTCAAGTATTTTTCTCTCTGGTCCCTCTCATCTCTGTTGCTCTCTCCCTCTCATCAAAACCCAGTGCCGATCTGCCATCATCCACACCACCTCCGATCTGCCATCACCCAACGATGATGCTCCAACAACTAAGTCCAGAAAATCGGGAAGCACGGCGGCGGAGTGTGAGAGCGTGGGGTGAGCGTGTTTTTCCAGAAAAGCTCTCATCTTTACTCTAAAGGGCTGCTGGGGTATGTTTAATTAAAATTAAAAACAAAAACAAAAAAAACATCTGTAAAATTAGAACAAGCAAATACCAAATGGAAGCAGAGAGTCAAAAAAATTCTCCTCCCTTTTCACATTGTATCTGAAAATTTCTCTCATTACAAATATATCTGATGCATTAATCTTTGGCTTCAAGCTTCTTGGTCAAATTGGTTTTACTTTCTGAGCCAACAAAATCTACGAAACTTCTTGACTTGAGAGAAAGAGAGAGTGAGAGAGAAGGAATCACCAGAATTTCACACACCATTGAAGATAATTTTTTTTGTTTGATTTCTCAATCTCAAATTCATATTGGCATATTGGGTTTTCGTTTTCTGATTGATTTGTGTTGGTTGGCTGCAAAAAATTTCTTTTTTGCTAAAATTTGTTGGATTTGCTGGGTTTTTTGTTGGTTGGGTTGTAGGGTTTTTGTTGCTAGATGCACAGAATGATTAAGGGGTTTTGTTGATTGTGTTTGCTGGCTCAATCCGGATTCTATATTGTCAAAAAAGAAGGAAACATGCAATATGTGCTTGGCCTTCCGGTGCTCCCAAATGATATGTCAGAATCTGGAATATAAAGCTTAAATGCTTTGGTCAAAGAAGCTCTGGCAGATCGGCGCTGGGTTTTGATGAGAGGGAGAGGGCAACAGAGATGAGAGGGATATTTTGTGGGTAATAATAGTGTGTAACAAGGTGTATTAAGTTTAAAGTTATTAGCTGACGTGGCGCATTATTATTGGTGGCGTAAAAGAGCTGCTTTACGCCAGCTACGGACCTAATGTATTCTCTAAGTAATAACATAAGTACGTTACACTAAAAAAAAGCAATAAAATACTCTTTTTGTCCCAATTTGTTTGTCCTGTTTGAAAAGTCAAACTTTTTAAGGGAACATCATTTATTATCTTGTCTGCCTCATAAAAATGTATAAGTTTACAATATTTGTTAGTTTTCTTTTCAAATAGTTTTGAAAATAAAGTAGGGTTATAATAGGAATATTATTAAACTAATAATTTTTATTTTTAGAAACAAAACAATATTTTGAAACATTTTAAAATGAAATAGAGGACAAACAAACTGAAACGGATGGAGTAAATAAATTCATTAAAAAGCATTCTCCTTAATAATGCTTCTCACATTTCTAATAGGTTTCACTTCATCGCACGCTGTGTGCACTTCACCCATCACTTTGGAATTATTTAGAAGTATAGCCCTTTGAAGTCCAGATGGAAAACTCTAAAATTCACCACCCTCTTTTCTACCAATCTTCTTAAATACTTTTGGTGCCACTAGAGGGTCATATCCAGCTGAAGCCATTAACATTAACCCAATGTAATCTGCTTCCACTTCCCCACTGTGAATGAAACAAATTGTAACATTATTATAATTTTTAAAAAAAAAATTATCACCACAAAAAGAAATTTGAACCACGTTTGAGTTTTGTTTGACCAATGATAAGAAACGACGACAAAAAGGTAAATCCAGTCCATGTTAACTACTAGTCCACAAATAAAGAAGGTTCTAATCAATCCATGCAAATTCAATAAATAAGATTTTTTTTCTTAAAGAAAGTTTTTTTCCTTCGGAGCTCTTACAAGTAAATTCAAATCCGTTCTTTATATTTACAAATCCAAAGGCAATTTTAAGTAATTCATCCCTACGAATTTACCTAACAGTTGCTGGCCATATAGCATCTCTTGCCCTCCCAATCTAATTAGTTGAAAGTCATCAGAACAGCCTTATTGCCTTAGGGTTCCTTCAGCAATAATATGGAAATATACTTGAAATACAAACTCGTTCCTCCCACAAGAATTCAAATGGAGAAAAAAAATTTTGATTGAAAAGATGCACATTTAAAAAGTAAATAAATAAATCATTAAACATATAGGATTAAGATGAGTTGGAAGAAAATACCCCTCAGCTAACATAAACGTCTCATGCTCCTTTCTTAAATTATACTTAAATTATTCCTTGGAAAGAAGATGAAGTAAAAATCGGTGAATCCTTGGTATAAATTCTACTCTATGTTGAGCTGCAACATGCCCGATCTAATAGGCAAGGACAAAATTAGCTACAAAATTAATTGTAGCCTTAAACTACAACCTTACTTAATATCATTAACATTATTACATATTTTGAAAATCTAACCGTTAGATTTCATGTTATTTACATTCTTAATATACATGTAAGATCAATTATTTATTTTTTAATTGCAAAATTTGTCAACACAACACCTTGTTAAGCACTCTGTTTGTTCCGTATTCATTTTCTATAAGTGAATTGATAACAAGATCAAAATAAAAATAATTTTTTATTTTTAAAAACTCGTATAAGCGCAAAATCAATTTAAAAATCAAAACGAGATAAGGCTCAAAATTTAAGGATTTTCGGCTATAGTTTTTGCACAAAGCGGTCACCATGCCTTTGTGAATTATGGCCACATATATTTCTTCATTATTTCCATGTGATAAAAAATTGTCCCATCATCCATTGTAACATTATCTTCTTTACCCAAAAAAAGAAAAACGATGCCATAGTACACTGGCCCACCATTTCCATCATTGCAGTTTTGCTAGCTGAATCCCATTTTTCACATCTACTACCCTCACGTGATATTAACACTTTATTTCGGTTAGTAGAGGTGTGCAACTAACCTAACTAACCATCAACTCGTTAAAATCGATCCGATTTGACTCAATACACTGAATTGGGTTGATTTTTAAGGTTTGGTAGAGGTTATAAAATTTTTTTTTGACAGCAGTCATAAAATTTCAAACCCGCAAAATCCCGACTTGATCTATTTATATATTTAATATATATTTAAAATATATTATATAATTAATAATAATTCTTAAATAACTAGCTTCTCCTCCTATCTTATATAAAAATCAATATTAATATATATTAGTTCATATATTAATGTATAACTGAGTTGAAATATTAGTTCATATATTAATATATATTTTGTTTATCAACTTAAGTGGCAAGTATGATATATTTTTTTCTACTCAATTTAATAATAATAGTAATAAAAAAAATTTCCAACCCATTGGCTCAATCCGACTCATGTGGGTTGGATTGAACTTATGTGATGGGTTGGATTATGTTGAATTTTTTTAACCCACTATGGTGGATTGGGTAAAAAAATCCCCTTAACCCGACCCAACCCGACCCATGCACATCCCTATTAGAGCACTAGTATTTGCTATTTTACAGTTTAAAGAATGTGTTTGGATACTATTTATTTTGCTGAAAATTGAAAACTAAAAACTGAAAACACTATAACAAAATAATTTTTAAATTAGTACTCTATTTGTCACGTGTGTATTTTTTATAAGTGAGTTGATAATAAAAACCAAAATAAAAATAATTTTTTATTTTCAAAAACTTATATAAGGGCAAAATCAATTTAAAAACCAAAACAAAATTAAGCTCAAAACATAGTGACCAAAGTGTATTTTCGGCTATAGTTTTTGCACAAAGCGGTCACCATGCCTTTGTGAATTATGACCACATATATTTCTTCATTATTTCCATGTGATAAAAAAGTGTCCCATCATTCATTGTAACATTATCTTCTTTACCCAAAAAAAGAAAAAAGATGCCATAGTACGCTGGCCCACCATTTCCTATCATTGCAGTTTTCGAAAGAAAGTGCTATTATCACGTGAGGGTAGTAGATGTGAAAAATGGGATTCTGCTAGCAAAACTGCAATGATAGAAATGGTGGGCCAGTGTTCTATGGCATCTTTTTTTTTTTTTTTTTTTTTTTTTGGGTAAAAAAAGATATTGTTACAATGCATGATGGGACACTTTTTTATCACATGAAAATAATGGAGAAATATATACAGTCATACTTTAGCACATTTTTCATTAAAAATAGGTCGTAAAGTATTATTTATATATTTAAAAATTATTTTGTTGTAGTATTTTGAGTTTTTAATTTTTAACAAAATAAACAATATCTACACACACCTTTAAAGTTGTAAAATAGCAAATACTAGTGCTCTAAGAGCATTCCCATCAAGAATTTTAAAATTTTTAACATTTAACACTTCAAAAATCTACTTTATTTATTATACCATCCTATTTTAAGATACATCAATTATCAAAACTTCTATATCTTTTACCATTTTATTTAAATAATATAAATTATTTATTAAAATAATAATAATAAAATAACTACACACAAACAACCAGCTAGCCGCCTCAGCAAATGTGAGAATAAAAAACTTTTTTTTTTTTTTTTTTTTTACAATTTAGGCTACAGTGGGCTTGTATTAATACAAGCTCACTGTAGCAGTATGCCAAATATTTTACCATTTGAAAGCTTTGATGGAGTTGCTTTTTTGGTGTTTTGATGCTAAAATTTAGCATATACCCCTTTTAACATCCTTAGACTCGGTCCAATAGAGCACTAGTATTTGCTATTTTACAATTTTAAGGGTGTGTTTAGATATCGTTTATTTTGCTGAAAATTGAAAATTGAAAACACTGTAACAAAATAATTTTTAAATGTATGAATAGAGCCGTGTGACTTATTTTTAATGAAAAAGTTGTTGAAAAGAGAGGTTTATGGGTCTTGTAAACAGTACACGAGACCCATTAACAAACACATTCTTGTGAAATATTTGCTTGTCAAAGAGGTAGTGAGTCCTGTGCACTATGCACGGGACCCATTGACAATACCGTGTTCCACGTGAAACGCAAGTCTTAATAAAAAAGAAAAAAGGAAAACGCAAACACAAACGCAGCATGGAAAAACGCCAATCCAAACGCATACTAAGTTCAAAAAACTTGTTACATCCGGGTGTGGGTTTACAAATTATTTTGCAACCTGTGAACAGTTGGTTCTTATATATAGAACCAACTGTTCACTTGGATGAAAAAAAAATATATATATATATATATTATTTTATTAAAAAAATATGTTCTCTCTCTCACTTTTTTTCTAACTATGCTTCTCCCAGTCTCTCAAATCTCCCAAACTCTCCTCTCTCAATCCTCCCTCATGATCCTCATGATTTTAGGTGGTGGGTTTTGGTGATGGCACAGATTGGAGTTTGGATCGGTGGCTGTGGTTGGAGTTTGGGTTGGTCGGTGGATGGATTGGTGATGGGTTGCTTGATCGTTCGGTGGCTGGATTGGCAATGGTTGGTGGCTGGATTGAAGTTTGGTGGTGGGTTTCGTTCTTAGATCAGAGAGGAACGCTGGCTGGACTAGCTGAGTTTTTTTATTTTTTTATTTTTTATAATTTTTAATTTTTTTTATAATTAGATTTGGGTGGGGTAGTTTGCTCCGATGGGTTTGTGTGGGTAGTGGATGGATTTATTGTTTTAGATTTGTGGTGGGTAGTTGATGGTTTTGTGGTGGATTTGTGTGGATTTGTGGTTGTGATTTGGGGGTAGTCATGGGTCAACCATGAGTTTGTGATTTGGGGCGTGGGTTTGTGATTTGGGTCGGTGGGTTGGGATTTGGGTGGGGGTGGTTGGTTGGATAAACTTTCAGTAATTGGGGGGTGGTGGTGGTGGTTGAGCTTCAGTGCTGGGTTGCTACTGGGTGGTTGAGCTTATACGTTGTGGTGCTGAAGAGATAGAGATAGAGGAAAAGAGGAAATAGAGAGATGGGAGAGGAGAGAGAAAGAGTAGTTTTTTAATATTATTTAATTGTAATTTATATTATTTTAATAAGTTGTATCCAAAAATAGAGACTAGAATGTTGGGTGAGTTGTAAAATAAAATGATAAAATAAATAAAGTAAGTATTTAGGGTCTAAAATAAAACTTTTTGGACATCTGGATGCTAATGCTCTAAACATACAAAAAATAGGAAGAAGGATGTGAAAAACAGGTGAAGTTTTTGGCGCCGAGACTTGATAGACTTATTGCCATCAATCATTGCAGTCTGTAGATAAAAATTAACTTTGTACTCCCATACAAATTTTACACTATTGCTTTATTTATAGGTATTATCAAACCGCCCAGCAATGTCGGTTTGACAATAGTTTTGTGTAACTTTTCGCTGAAATTATTTGTTGTTATTTGTTAAAAATGTATTAAAGTATATTTATAATTTTAAAAAAAATTTGAAAAAGTAAAAAAATATAGGAAAAAGTGAGGTTTTAAAATTGTATATAAAAGTTAAAATCTAATACTAAAAAGCTAATGCTAAACACATTCTTAATATTCTTAAAAAAAAAAAAAAAATATGGGACTGCAAAATTAACAAGGAATCTCTCAACTTTTCCACTATGGCATAAAGTTAACAAATCTACACTGTTTATTCAATTTGTACACTTCTGGGCCTTTCCTTTGCACACTTTTCGTGGTTAGAGTACTCTACCGTCATTAACAAGAGATAGTATAATTGAGTTTAATCAATGCTTGAATTTCTTACTCGACCTTGGCATCCTAACCATATTAGTCATAATGTTCCCAAATCATTTTCATTTATCCATTATTGTCGCTCATGAACTTTGTGTGCTTTTAAAAAAAAAAAAAAAAAAAAAAAGTAAAATCATGCTTTTTTCTCAAAAAAAGAAAAAGAAAAAAAAGAAGAAGTAAAATCTCACCGCTAGAATCATTTTTTCATAATCGCAAAACATTTTGTGCATGATGAAATGTCAATTCAACTACAAGGCTTCAAAGATATACTCTACCTTTATTTATTTGATCATTAAATTGTTGAAAAGTAATTTAGATCCCATATTTGAATTTAAGAGGATTTAATAGTACTCGTTGCATATAAAAAAAAGAAAAAGAAAAAAAAAAAGAACTCGTTGGATTAACTAATTATACAATATACAAAATATTTCTAGTTAATTATCACAAATTATGCAAATCATCCATTATAAAAGCAATAAGAAATAAAGTAATTCTAGATATTTATTAGTAATAAAGTGGAAAACTTATGGACACAACTAAAAAGAACATGTGCCATCAGGCATCACTACTATTTTACCGGCCGATTTTATCAGCTTTCATTAATAAAAATCATTATCTTTCTTCTCACAAAAAAAAAAAAAAAAAAAAATCTAAATCGAACATGTGTTAGGTCCAAAATAATAAAATGTAAATTGCAAAATTGACATTTTCTCTAACTTCATGGGCATTCCGTGGTGAATAGTTTTCCCCATGGGGGTATGGCACCTGTGGTTGCAGAAAAATGCTTTTGTCTTCAAGTCTGGCACTACTGATGTCAAGACAGCTGAGAAATTAATCCAAAATTTTGCAGAATATTTTGCAGTTGGAGCAAAGGCAAAAGTTCCTATTTCAAGAACTATAATTCCTGTTACTTAGAGAAAACCCCCTAAGTGTTGGGTCAAGCTCAACACAGATGGCTCGGCATTGGGGAGTCCTGGTGCAGCAGGTGGAGGTGGCCTCATACGTGACCATAACAGTGACTGGATAGCAGGATTCTCTAGAGCTTTCGACTCCACTAATAGTATCATTGCAGAGGTACGGGCCCTAAGAGATGGGCTAACTCTTGCTAAGGAACTTTGTTTAAATAGGCTAATTATAGAGATGGATGCTATGAGTGTTGTTAAGTTGATGAGCAATAATACTGTAAATATGTTAATGGAATCTCTTTTGTCTTATTGCATGAACCTGTTTAAAGTTAACCTAACAAATGGATAGAGCACGCATATCAGGAAACTAACCAATGTGCAGATGAATTAGCAAAGATGAGAACTAATAGTAACTTTACTTTTATTGTATATGTTGAACCACTGCCTGTAGTGGGCACCTTGTTAGCCTTTGATAAGGCTAATATGTTTTGTAAAAGCATCTATATTGGTGGAGGTAAAAATTTATCTATTTAGCACCTACAAAAGTTACTTTATTTATTTTACATTTTTTTTTAAGAGAAAAAATCTATTTTACTTCTTCACTTCACAGTAAACCCAATATCAATGAATCTATATTTTTAATTATTTGATTAAAATAATATAAAAAACTCATTAAAATAAAATAAAACACATCCCACAAAAACCTTTCAACTAACCACAGCCACCTCCACCACCACTCCACCGTGTATAAAATGCACGTGATGACAAGATGATAGTAGCCCATGTAGAAATTAAATAAAATCATAATGCGTGGACGTGAAAAATGGTAGATTGAAAAGCAGTCTGATCCATTCCGGACAAGTCGAAACGGCAAATAAACATAGTAATGTGGACCGACAACTTTGATGGTCCCTAATAAAGGCTAAGGCTAAAGCAATAAGTTGTAGTTGTGTACAGTACTTATATAAAACCAAACCATGTATGTAGACGTATTGGTGGTATACGATAAGTCTATTTATTGATGTGTACAGATTTTTTGTCCTTTATTTTATTTTTATTTTTTAGATGGGGATTTTTTGTCCTTTATGTATATCGTGTACGGTTTTGGCAGATTTGAATATCCTTTGGATATGCCAAAGGATTAGGATCCGGTGCAATTTCACTTCCGTTGTCTCATACAAAAATTTCACTTTTTATTTTTTTTATTATTATTTATTTTTTTTTTTTTGGTCAGAGGGAAATAACATAGAAAAAACAAAACTACGGAACATCCAAGTTTGCAGGGCAGAGCCTGCTTAAGAACAACCCAGAAAGATCAAAATCGAAAAAATTGAACAAGTCCACAGGCAGACAATCATAAGAAATAAACTCAGTTTGTTGCTTCCCTCCCATGCTAGCCAATCTATCTGCACATCTATTGGCCTCCCGATAGCAATGCCTGATCGAAACTTGGGGAATTTGGGCAATCAACCACCTACAATCATCCACCAAAGAGCATACTGCAAGGTTGGGACTATTGAGGTTGGACAGGATATCAATAACAGCTCTAGCATCGAGCTCAATTACAACAGCTTTAAAGCTCCGATCCATGCAGCATTTGAGACCATCACGCAAAGCCCAAAGCTCTGCCATAAAACTAGAAGTGATTCCTATTCTATGAGAGAACCCAATAAGCTATTGCCCTGAGTCATCCCGGACAAGACCTCCTCCCCCTGCAGGGCCCGGATTACCTAACGAAGAGCCATCAGTATTTAATTTGACCCATCCCCTCGGAGGCCTTTCCCAACGAATATCTTTCAAAACTTGTCTCCTGGGAGTTTTAGAAGGATAGGCGCAGAAATAAAATTTCATTACCTGCTGGAAAATAGATTTCACCAGATGGGGATTGGGCCCTTTATTTTTGAAAACCACCTCGTTTCTTTGCTTCCAAAGGTTCCAAATGGTGAAGAGAAAGAAGACTTTCCAGGGGGGGTGACCAGGTCTTGAAGCACGATTATTAGTGCCATTATAAGTGAGCCAGTTTTGGAGATTACTAGTAAAGAAGGCTGGATTAATACCCAGAGCACCTAGTTGATCCCAAGTAAACCGAGCAATCTTGCAATCCTGTAAGGCATGCATTATAGTTTCTCCATCACCATGACAAATTGGGCAAGCCGTGTCCACATTTATACCCCTAGCAACAAGACAGGCTTTCACTCCAATGCTCATGTGAAGACACTGCCAAACAAAGGTTTGGATCCTAGGCAGGGAGTAGGAGTTCCAAATCCACTTTCCATCAAACCTGTGAGCTATATGGGAGGAGGGGGAAGCAAGAGAGTAGGCAGACTTCAAATTAAAGTTGCCGTTCTTTGAACCATTCCACATCATTTTGTCATAATTACCAGCAGACATGGCCACCGGAGTGGCTTGAATCTCACCTTGGATACTTGGAGGAAGATCGAAAGGAATAAGAGACCAATTCCACCCATTATCAGAGACAACATCCCTGATTCTTAGATCCGAGCTCCCTTCGGGTAAGGGTCCTTGATTTGTTCTTCTAAGCACACCACACTTTGCCCACTTGTCTTCCCAGAAATTTAGGCCACTGTGCCTACAAACAGTCCATCCGACTCCCTGACGGAAAATGGCAAAACCTTTCTTCATGGCAGACCATATCCGTGAGCAAGGAAGCTTGTCTCTGTTTAAGGACCCCATCCTCCTAGGCGTACAATATTTAGACTTCAAAACCCGAGCCCATAGAGACTCCCCTTCCGAATAGAATCTCCAGTTCAATTTTGCCAAAAGAGCCAGGTTCCTACCCTTCGCTGTTTGCAGCCCCAGCCCACCCTCACACTTAGGTTTGGTGATTTTATCCCAGCCTACCCAATGGATTTTTTTAACTGTTTCAGTCGAGCCCCATAGGAAATTTCTATTTATCCTATCTATACCATCCAGAACCTTCCCGGGTAACTGGGCGCATTGCATAACATAAGCCGGAATAGCGGAAAGAGAGGACTGAATCAACACCGTTTTACCTGCCAAAGAGAGGAGGTTAGCCTTCCAACCAGCCAATTTTTGGCTAACTCGATCAAGCACAAAATTGAAATCTTGACTGGTTGGATGAGGATGTTTAATGGGGAATCCTAAGTACTTGCCAAGATTGGGGGTAGATTGAAATCCTAGCACTTCACAAAGCGCCTCTCTAGAATCGGTATCCACCGAAGGGGAGAAGTAAACTCTAGATTTGGACTCGCTTACAGTCTGCCCCGATCTACTACAGAACTCATCCAACACACCTTTAATGATTTGGCAATTCTCAAGGTTCGCTTTGGCAAATAGGAGGAGATCATCCGCAAAGAAGACATGAGAGAACGACGAAACTCCTTTGGATGATTTAACCGGCTGCCAAGACTTTTCCATGCATTTCTCCTCAATGAGTTGTCCGAGGTAGTCCATACACAAAATGAAAAGGTAAGGAGATAGAGGGTCTCCTTGCCTAATGCCTCTGGAAGGATTGAAATACTCCAAGTGCCCCCCATTAAAAAGAATAGAGGTAGTCACTGAGGTAATACAGCTCATGATGAGATTAATCAGACCTTGAGGAAGGTTGATTTTAATCAGGACCTCTCTAATAAAGCTCCATTCAAGTTTGTCATATGCCTTTTCAAGATCAATCTTGATAGCCATATAGCCAGTGCCACTCTTGCTCTTGCTAATAGAATGAATGAGCTCTTGGACAATGATCACATTATCAGTGCCTCTTCTACCAGGGACAAAAGCTGTTTCCAGGGGGGAGATCAGCTCGCCTAGTAAAGGCCTAAGTCTGGCAACAATGATTTTAGACACAATCTTGTACACCGAATTGCAAAGGCTAATAGGCCGATAGTTGCCTAGAGTTTCAGGGCCACTGATCTTCGGAATAAGGACAATCTGGGTTTTATTTAGCTCGCTTGGGACCGCCATGGAAGAAAAGATGTTTTTCACCTCCTTAACCACAGATTCCCCCACAATGAGCCAAAAACGTTGAAAAAACCCCACATGCAGACCATCCAGACTAGGGGCTTTCCAAGCTTTCAAAGACCAAAAACCCCTTTTAATCTCCTCCTCTGTAACCTCGGCTTCATGACCAGCCCTATCTTCATCCGAAATACGGGGTTGATAATCAGAGGTGATCGGGGTGTGATTTGAGGCATAAGAATGGGAAGAGGAGTAAAGCATCATGAAACCTTTACGGATGTATTCCTTAACATCATTCTCATCATAAAGCCAATCCCCCACACTGTTCTTAATTGCAAGAATACGATTTCTTCTCCTGCGCACTAGTGTGGAAACATGATAGAATGAGGTATTACGATCACCAAGGAGCATCCAATTAATTCTGGATTTGGTCGCCCAAAGTTCTTCCTCCTGTTTCAACACACAGTCCAGATCTCGAAAGAGATCCCTTTCAAGGTTCACCAGGAAAGGGGAAGGGCCGTAAGCTAAGCTTCTTTGAATGCCATCCAAACGAGCAAGAAGCTTCCTCTTTTTCCAGAAAATGTTGCCAAAATGATCCCTATTCCAAATAGTAGCCTCTCGGGAAAAGGTGTCAATGGCCGGGAGGAGATGACTAGAATTACTCCAAGCTTGCTGGACCACTCGAGGAAAGGAAGGATCCGAGAGCCAGAAGCTGTGGAACTTAAAAAGTCTAGTGGCTGACGAGGAAGGCGCAGGATTGGTCTCCAAGAGAACAGGACAATGATCAGAGTGGCGCCTAGTGAGATGCTTGACCCTTGCATTAGGATAGAGCGTACACCAAAGCGGATTAACAAAGAATATATTGATACGCTCTTGAATGAGCACCTGAGCATCCCTGCGGTTAGTCCAGGTGAATCTAGGATCGAAGAATCCTAAATCAATCATGTTACATCTGTCAAGACACTCCTTGAAGAGAAGCGAACGATTTATACTAATGGCTCTTCCCCCAAGTTTGTCACTGTTAACTAAAGGCTCATTAAAATCGCCTGCGATAATCCAAGGCAAGCTATGCAACTCTGCAACTTTTGTAAGATTATTCCACAGAATATTTCTCTCCTCAAATCTGGGACTCGCATAAACCGCAGAAAACAAAAAGGAAGAATTAGAAATTCGTACCTTAATGGATGCATGAATTTCTTGCTCTGTCTTGGAGAGAAGAGAGACCTCAACTTTCTCTGAATTCCAAAGGAGCAAAAGACCTCCCATATAACCAATAGTTTCAGTATGAAATGCGCCATCAAAAGGAAGACGGTCAATGATGGCTTTAGCTCTGTCCCCCCCAAGCCGGGTTTCCATGACTAAAAACAGCGCCGGATCATGATCATGGGTCAGGTCCCTAAAATAACTCTGAAAATTGGGTTTTAAGACACCCCTACTATTCCAAATTATGACATTCATGATGCGGAGGAGGAAAAAGGTGGGAGAGACACTCATCGGAGGGAGGCTGAGCACTCAGCCTCCTTCAAGATCCATACCGTCTTCCACAATTTTGCTGTCCGACAAAATCCCTTGAGATACTGGATTATCATATGTACCTCGAGCGTCTTCCTTACCGATAGCTCCTCTAGGTGGTTCACCACACAAAGAATCGGCATGGGAGGTCTTTGAGAGACTACTCTCCATCCATTTCACTGCTTCTCCATCGACAATGGTGCAACCGCCAAGGATACCCACCATGGGTGTGGAGTTATCTCCCATAGTGGGTCCTTCATCGGAGGGCAACTCCATGCCACACTCTCCTTTATCACTATCCACCTTGTTTCCTGGTGTGGCTGAGAACTAGAAATTTTGCTGGTTTTCTGAAGAGGGTTCATTGTGAGGCTGCGGGTTCGAAGGATAAAACGAAGACAACACCCAAGGTCTACTGCTTTCTCTATTGATCTGATGAGCCCTACCCCGTGCAATTCCTTTTTTGCCCTTAACTGATGGGCTTGTCAAAAGAGAAGGCGGAGTGGTTGTGCGAGAAGAGTCCGGCCCATGATTGAAGGCCTTGGGAGTATTTGAATCTAAATGGCCCAATTCCTTAACATCAGGCCCCACCAAATTCGGGCCTACACCTTTGGGTCCCCTATCCCCATCCGCTTTCCTTTTCCCCTCCCTTACATGGTTATTAGCAGTCCTCACCCGAGGAGCATGATGCCAAGGACCTTCAGGCACACTACCTAAGGAGTTTACACCTATTGTAGCCGTATGGGCACGTTCTGGGGATTTCGTACTCTTGGGTACCTTAGGCCCTTGTCGTTTCCTTATAACCACCAGCCATGGGCCGTAAGCCTCCTCTTGACTAGGATTGGTGGGCCCCTTCTTCAAGGCCGGATCGACAGAGTCATGCACTACTCGTGTTTCGGGTAACTCCGTACTCTCCGTACTTCCTTTCACCCCATTCGGGTTCCTCGGCGGTGAGTTTTCCCGAATAGTATATGGACAACTATCCTTCCGATGTCCAAGCCGACCGCAAGAAAAACAGAGCTTGTTAATGCCCTCGTAGCTCACAGATTGTTCAATACCACCAAGAATGACATTGGTGATATGAGGCTTCTCCACGTCCACTTGGATGCAGAGTCTTACAAAACGTCCTTCGGTCTCGGCTGCAGTGTGAGTGTCTATACGAAGGACATGACCAATAGATTCCCCAATGTGCTTTAGAACCTTAGGTTCATAATATTCAATTGGTAGCTCATTTAACCGAATCCATATGGCGACGGATGATACATTTGCCGACGAGGGTTTAAAGTTCGGTTCCCACAGTCTGATCGACAAGAAGTGCTCACCTAAGAACCAAGGGCCCTTCTCTAGAACCGAGTCATGATCCTCACAACCAAACCGAATCAGGAAGAAGCCTCGACCCAAATCTATGATGTCCATCCTCCCTGTGGGACGCCAGAGAAGATTGAGTCTGTACTACATAAAGGTATAGCCCACCGTCTTGTCGTAGAGCTTAACGATAAAGGAGTTGGCCCATGTTGCTCTGATGCGGTGTTTAACCTCTTTGGACAGCTTTACCGCTGCAAAGCCTTCTCTGAGCTCTTCCACCTCCTCGTCCGAGTCAGCGTCAGCTTCCATCTGGTCGCTAAAGGCGAAAGCACGAGAATACGCTCCTGGGATTTCTCCCAAAAGTTTATCTCTAAAGGACATCGGACATGACGACACCCCTGTTGGAGGGGAAGAAGGCCGTGTTGTCGGACGTGACGGCGACCCCGTTGGAGGAGGGGATGACCGTGCCCCTAAACCCGGGGAAAACCCCGCATGATGAATGTCTTTCACTTTCTTGTTACTGCGGGCAAGCTCAGCTTCCTCTTCCCTAGAGAGAAAAAACGGTTTTGTACGGACACTCATTCTTGTCAATTTTGTGCTTTATGAGTGGTTTTTATTTTTTTAACATTTACTTTTTACTTCTCATAAAGTTTTTTTTTTTTTTTTTTTTTAACTTTTTTAATCAATAGTTGAAATTTAAAGTTACTTTTTGTAATTATCAATCTCAACCATTAAAAGTAATTTCATCAGGTGCAATACCCTAAATATTGCACCTTATCTTAATCCTATGCCAAGGGGCCAAGAGTGAAATCAACTCATCTTGATACTTTTTTATTTTTATTTTTTCCTTTGAACAAAAAAAAAAAATATATATATATATATATATATCTCTCATATAAATATCTCTTGTGTGAATTCGTTGACTCACGCCACAGACAATGAGTAATAGTATACTAAGTGTACTATTGGGGCCTTGATGAGTGTCGTTACTCGAACTGTTTAACTCATACCAAATATCATGCAAGCGATGCGAGAATTCCTACCCTCAAATCACACTCCCACAACGATAACTCATCTTGACACATCAAAAGAGAAATAGCACTTTATTATTATTTTTAGATGAGGGAGAGCACTTTATTTCAAACTATCATTTACTTATTCAACCAGTAATAAGACAAATGATCTAAAAGAAGAGTATTCTTATAAAATAAAATATAAATAAATAAAAATAAAAGAAGTGTATTGAATCCGATTTCATAGTATTTTATAATTATGAGCATAATTTAATTAACAATCCAATGTTTTCTGAGGCATGGAAAACCACCAATGTTGCAATAATTATTGTTAGAATAAATTACACAAACTTCTTTTAAAATTTGGAGGAATGAGTGAATGAAACTCCACCTTAAAACTTAAGATAAATGAACTTTTCATTCTTTAAGGTTTGAGGAAATCAACATATTAATTGTTCATTCTTTAAGATTTGAGGAAATCAACTCATTAGTTGTTCTATTAATAAATAATAACATAATAGAATATGTTTTAATTGTAAGAATGCCAATTCTATTAGTATATTTCTTCTTTTGGTTTGGAAATCCTCATATTGGTTAGGAAATTTTTGAGTTTTTCTTTTCATCACTGTATTATTGCATTCTTTATTTATTGCTTTAAGCTGGTAACTTACTGAATCTATGATAATTAACCGAAAATAACTGAATTATATAATTGGTTAAATTGTTCAATTAAGTTAATTAATTCCACGGTAATCAGCCAATGAGTCTAAATGTAATCCAACAATTTTCATGAGAGTTTGAAATGTGAAAAATTCTAGGACCATAATTTAATTCACAAAATTTGTCACAATTGTCCACATGACAAACTATGAATGATGGAAAGCAATAATATGTTTATATGAAAGTGACATACAACCAATTATAATTTGTCACATAGGATAGTTGTGGTAAAAATTGGAATATTTAAGAGCATTCATATCGACGGAGCTAAAAATTTTAATATTTAACACTTCAAAAAGCTACTTAATCTATTTTAACACAATTTCACAATACTTTATTTTTTTTATTAATTTCTTTTTCACTTCCTCTCTCTTCTTCTCTGCCACAAAAACCCAACAAAAGGCACAAATGTAATAAAGTAAATTTTTTTTTCCTTCTTGCTGCGGTGAACTTTTAGTTTTGATAGTTCACGGGAGCAAGTTGCCAAAAAAATTTGGCTTTAACACCTATGATGGTGTTAAAAATAACTTTATAGCTTTTTAACTCCTCTCCTGCTGATGTTCTTGGTAAGAGCATTAGCATTGGAAAATGCTAATGCTATTCTATTTTAGAATTCTAAAAACCCACAATTTTATTATACCATCTAATTTTACAATACCTCCACATCCCAAAACTCTATTTTTATTAAAATATTATTTTTTTAATATTTCTTTATAACTGTCATTTTTTTTTCAGACACCTATTTCTTGGGCTTTCCAACAGTTTTTTTTTTCCTCTGCTTCTCCCTCAACCTCTAGCAACACACAAGCCATTAACAACCACAGCCACGGCACCAAAAACCCACGTCACCGATCAATTCATCAACAACAACAGTCACGGCACCAAAAACCCATCAGCACCGATCAACCCATCAACAACCACAATCACGGCACCAAAAACCCATCAGCACCGATCAACCCATCAACAACCACAGCCACCAACGCCGATTTGAAACCCACCGGCGCTGATTTGAACCCAGCCAATTTGAAACCCACCGGCACCGATTTGGACCACAACCACAACCCATCAACAACCACAACCACAACCACAACCCAACAACCCATCAACCCATCAACACCAGCGCCGATTTGAATCCCAACCGATTTAAAACCCACTGAAGCAAACCCATTAAAAAAAAATCATCACCGGAGCCACCATCGGAGCTACCGATGATCAACCCAACCGATCCACCCACCGATCAACAGATTCATTGTTTCAAACCCACCATCAACTAATCCCAGCCCACCGATCCAACCACAACCCAAACACCGAACCCAACCCACTTCAGCCACAACACCGGACCCAACCCACTTCAGCCACAACCCAACCACGACCCAAACACTGGACCCAAGTATGACCCAAACACCGGACCCAACCACGACCCACAACCCCTTTAAGCATCGGTCACAGCAAAAAAAAAAAAAAAAAACCCACAACCACCACAGTGACCCACGCCGTCACCCACGCCAAAAAAAAAAAAAAAAAAAAAAAAAGCGCAACCACAGAACCAAAAAATGAGAAACAGAGAAGAGAGAATGGTGTTTGGGTCTGAAGAGAGGAGAGAGCAAATGAGAAACGGAGAAGGAAGAGAGAGAAGAGAACTAAAATAATGAGAGAGAGGAGAGAGAAATTTCGGTCTTAAAAGGGAATAAAAAAATTATTATTTTTTTAGAATACTTGCTACAGTACAATTCTAACTTTAGAATTGTACTGTAGCACTATTGCAAAAAATTTTGCAATAGTTGAGTTTAGCATTGTCTGATGCAATGGATTTTAAGGCATAAAATGCCAAATTGACCTTAGATATGGCATTAGCATTCTCCAATGCTAATGCTCTAATAGAATTACTTTTAAAATGCATTGTTCATTTTCTGAAAGCTAATATCTTATAGCGACTAATCAGATGAGAGTAATAGATTCTCTTCATCCTTAGTGGGCTTCAGTTTTATAGTACGTCAATCATGCTCCTGTCATGAAAAATCAATGGCCAAGGCATACTTTCTACTTTCTACGCCGTATATACTATACCATGACTATACGATAGTACTGCGTACGCTACCGATAGTATTACCATTTCTTCTATAAATTATGGTTTCCTACCTCTTTCCACTCACCAATCCCTCTCTCTTTTTCTCTCTCTCTCTCTCTCTCTCTGGAAAGATGGTAGCATTTAGAGTTTTGTGTGTGCTTCTTTCTTCTCTCATGCTGCTTAATGCACAACAAGGAAATGGTGCATTAACAGCACGGACACAAAATATGATAGCTAAGGTCAACGAAGATGGCCCTTATTTGGGGTTGGTGATTCCAAACCTATATGAAATGGACCCTCTTCTTGAATCTTCAAACTACACAGCTACCAACACCATAGATATTGCTGGTATATAATGATAGACATACTGAAATGATTTTATAATGGTTTTTTTTTTGGATAAAAATATTGAATAGAATTTTCATTTCAGTATTTGTTCTAAATCCATTACTTACTATCCTCCCTCCACTATTTCTTTTGGGTTCACAGGAAGAAGATTTCGGTTTGGAACCATTGGTGAAAAGAAAGTCATACTAGTTATGACTGGACTGAGCATGGTATATTATATATTTCTTTGACTTTCATTCCTCTGGTGGTTCACCCACTTTTCTAATTTTCTCAACTACTTTAAAATTTAGTTAAAGTTCTTTGTTCTCTCTCTCATTTTTATTTTTCTATAACTAGATAAATGCGGGCATAACTACTCAGCTTTTGTTGAGCCTTTTCAACGTAGAGGGAGTAGTGCATTATGGCATAGCAGGAAATGCGAACCCATCCCTCAATATAGGAGATGTAACCATCCCTGAATATTGGGCACATGGCGCTCTTTGGAGTTGGCAGGTTATAAATTTCCTACCTTTAAATCCAAATGAGTTTGAGGATCTTCTTGTTTGCATATACTGTGTACAACTTTCTTTCTCAATCGTTAATTTTGCATAAAGGCAAATTCTATATATAATTAGATGTGACATCAATGCCAAAAAAATGAAATGAGTGTGTAGAAATTTGAGTAATGCTATATTTACAATATATTTTACAATATTTTTATAAATTGTTGATGTGACCAGTTTCTTATTGGTTTTCATTTAGATTCATCATTAACATCAATTTTTTATTTACTTATAACCACTTATTACATCAGTAGTTTGTAAAATTTTTTATAAAAAAATTTGTTTTACTTCTAATTAAACACATTGATCATTAAATTTTAAGAAGTATAGTAGATTTATTCTGAAAAAACATAAAGGATAAATGGAACAATGAATTATTCTGTAGTAGAATTATTCATTTAGCTATATAAAATAAAGTAATGTTGATTTTTGCTAATGTTTGCCATATGGTGCAGAGGTATGGGTTAGGTCCGGACGATGAGCTACCCCTGGAATCAGATGGAGATTACACAAGGAACATTGGGTACTTAAAATTTGCAAATTATACAGTAAATGTCACAGAAGGTAGCCCATATGACAATCTCTTGAACAATATTTGGTATCAACCTGAGGAAGTTTTCCCAGTAGATGGGACTCCTGAGGAAAGACAGCATGCCTTTTGGGTCGCTGTTGATCCCCACTACTATGAAATCTCAAAACAGCTTGAGGTAAATCACTTATCTGTGTTCTTTTTTAATCTTTTTTGGGTTTAATGTCTTCATTTTTTTTCTTCAGTTTATATAAATTGTTTTTAAACGATAATTATAATATGATGTTAACTCCACTGCTCAAATCTCTTGTCAATTCAGCTACAAGGCTTTTGGCTAGTTTATATAATATAAGTATATTATTCTCATCAATCAAAACATGGTGGATCAGCTATATGTTTATTTTTGAGAAAGTGGATCAGCTATATGTTTATTTTTGAGAAAGCACATTCAGACAAATATTGATTTAAAAAATAATTAATACACCAACCAACAATGGTCATGCCTTCATCCAAAAAAAAAAAAAGGTCATGCCTTCCTGTATTAATTTTCACTTTATTCTTAATGACAAAATGGTTGGTTGGAGAGTGGGTAATGTTAGAGAGAAATATTCGCTTTATCATATTTCGGTGATTTTTTATTTATTTTATTATAACGTTTTTAGAAAAGTGCGCTTTATTATTATAACAAAATTTTACAATATTTTTCATAATAAATTGAGTGTAGACCCATTATAGATAATAAAATAATAATAATAAAACACTTAAATACATCACAATTTTTTTTTGGCTACAAATACATCACAATTCAAAACAAGGTTGTTATAAAAATATTGAGAGATTTCATTATATGACTTTATGTTATTTGAAAGGTTAATACACACAATATTAATAACTTTCCTAATTTATCTTATGCTTTATTTCAAATTTCATTAGCATTAATTCCCTTTAAAAAAAAAATAAACATGACATTTTCAATGACCTCATTTCATATGAGCTTAAAAAATGAATGAATAATAATTTTGAAAACTCTCATTTTATCAAAGGTAAGATATTAAAAGTCTCAGGAAAAAAAAAAAAGATATTAAAAAATATCCTCTTAATTAAAAGGTTAGCTTTTGGACAGAAAACCCACCAAGAGGACAAGAAGCCTGCATCAACATGTGTAATATGCAGTGGCGGACCATCACAAGGACGGAAGCGGCGTTGGTCCCTCCAAAATTTTTGAAAAAAATTAATGAATTTTTTTAATGAAATTATCTTAAATAATTTGAAAATTTTTAAAAAAACATTATCATTTTGGTCTTCCATATCCGATAATATACATATATATATATATATATATATTTAAGAAAGTCTAAAATAAACACAACTTTCATTTAAATAGAAGTATAATGTTAGATATATAAACTATTTTACAAAAAATATTACAAACTGTTAATGTGATAAGTTGTTATTGATAAATAAAAAAGTGATATTAATGGTAGATTTAGATAAAAATCAATAAAATGTTAGTCACATTAACATTTTGTAAAAATATTATAAAATAGAATACAATTTAATTTTTTTTTTCTTTTTTTCTTTTCTTTTTAGTTCTTTTCTTTTTCCAGTTTTGTGTTTACAATATAAAAGTAAAAGATCTGTGTGGCTAAACTAAACAAAAAAGAGTGAAAGACATGTTTAAAACTTTCGTAGGCTCCTCATTGGCTCACCCATGTACAGTGCTCCTGTACATGTTTTTTACTTTTCATTTGCTTTCTTCTGATTTCTTTACTTTACTTTTCATTTGCTTTCTTTTTTATATTCTTTATAATACATTATTTGTTATTATAATAATCAATATATTATATACTATATGGCATTATAATCTATAAATGTACTTGATAAATTTGATTAAAATATACAATATATACTACTATATTAACATGTATTTAGCACTTAAAAAAAAAAAAAAAATACAAATATGCATTGGGTTCCATAAGAATTGGATGCCAACCATGTAACTATATATCCAATAATAGCTTTATAGTTCAAGTAGTTGGCGTTTATCGACATTTTCAAAAGAGTGAATCAAAATTCAAATAAAAATTTATCATATAATTGAAAAAAAAAAAAAAGGCAATTCAACTCCATCTTCGTCGGGTTCTTAAAAGAAAGTCCCAAATTTTTCTCTCCCTTAATTAATGTCTTCTCGGCACTGCCTTCGGTCCCCTTAAACGTTCCATGATTAACCCAAACGACTCTTCTTGTTAACCAAAAGCTAATCCCTATCAACCTTTTGCCATATTGAAACTGACAATCCATTAAATACCTCATCAAGAAGCTTGGCCCCCTTATTTGACCCACCAGGTCCAGGGCCACAAGATCACTTACAACTTGTTCATGTCGTCCCTACTATCTCAACACCTATTAAACAATAACCTCATGTCAAAGAGACATGTATATCCTTATGTGGGAATGAAAAGCAAACCAAACGAGAGAAACAAGTATAATATACGCATATTTTATATTTTTATGAGCTGGGTTGGCATGGAGCTAAGTTCGCATTTTTTTTTAAATTGATGTGACAATTTTTTACACATTCTAGTCATTTCACATTTTTAATTTGAGGAGATATATATATATATATATATATATGCTCCCGTATATCATGCATGGTATGTGGGGCTAGCTATTTTTTATGGTTTCTTACAAGGAAAAAACAAACAATCTCACTCTTCTAGAAATGTTTTCTTACCATACCATTTATGAATGTATGTATTGTAACTAAATGGCATTGTTCGGTTTCCTCATAAAAGAAAACTTGGATTCAAATCTCCCAACCCCAAATGTTAGAAGCTAATTAAAAAATAAAAATAAAAATACAATACATGTATATTGCCGGTGCCCTAAAAATTAAGTTCCTTGAATGTTCAGGACCTTGTTCTAGAAGGTTGCATTAACTCAACAACATGCTTGACCACAACACCAAAGGTTACTAGGGTCCAAAGAGGAACAAGTGCAAGCTTTTACCTAGATAATGCTGCATACCGAAGCTTCATCTATAACAAATTCAACGTAAGCCCTGTGGACATGGAAAGTGCTTCTGTGGCATTGATATGTCTTCAACAAAGGAAACCTTTCATCGCTATTAGGGCTCTCTCAGACTTGGCTGGTGGAGGCGCTGCTGAGTCGAACGAGGCTGACACCTTCAGTTCCCTTGCTGCAACTAATTCAGTGAATGTTGTTTTGAAGTTTATCGAACTATTGGCAGTCAATTCCACATCAAGCACCGGCTATGCTTATTATTAGGGATGAGTGTGTGTATTGCTCCTAATATCTTTTTGGTAAATTAATGGTTGGCATGTCCATATATCCTTGTTCATGTACGTGACTTGGAATTTAAATAAAGGGGTATTGTGAAAATATAGTAAAAAGTCTATAAAAAAAAAAAAAAAAAATCTTTTAGCTAGTCTAGACAGTTTCTTTTGAATATATATATATATATATATATTTTTTTGATGTTTAGAAAAAAAAATATTAAATTTACAACAGATGAAAGAAAAATGGTAATGAAAAAGTAAAATCCCAAACTAAACATTATTTCAAAACCCTAGATTTTCCTTTACTATAATAAAAATCCCAGAAAAATTAAAACCTCCACTTGATCAATAACTCATAGAGATCTCAAGTGTTCTCATGATCCGCAGCATAAGTTTAGGCTTTGTCATTCATATTAAACTACAACTTGATTTATATCATTATAAAAATAAAATAATAATATAAAAAAAAAAAACCCTCACCTATTGAAGCATAATTTTATCAATCAGATGAATTTTCATAAAATTAAAAAGGCTTGGCATAACGAATGCTACAATCAACTCCTCGTATATGTCTCATTTTCTTGGTCGTTTTCCATATCTACAAGAACCAATATCCATCGTACAAAAATGAAAGATTTATACTTGAGTGCCCGTAATCTTTATCCAATCTATAAAATTAATATTCAAAAGAAAATATATTATGGTAAAAGGAATATGTGTGTGTGTGCGCGTGAGAGAGAGAAGTATCAACATCATATCTCCCAAAAAAATCTATCACATTGTTCACCCAAAATATAAAAAATAAAAGAATAAAAAGTTAAAAACCCTACCAAACAATCACTTTATTGTCTAGACATTGGACATGGCCACGCATGTTTTATATATATTCTAAGAATAATTATTTCAACACGCTCTCTCTCTAGGGATATTTGTTATGTCTTTTCTGTATAGTGTGTTACTGTGTTTGTTCGTCCAAGGGTTGGCAGAGCTTGATTCTTGAACCAATATGGTAGCATTTGTATTCATGCAATTCATCTGTAAGACTGTAAGCTAATCTATATTACAACAGTCACAAACGGCTATAAAAAGCCCAAGAACGATGAACAAAGAAGAAAAATTAAAGGGCCAAAGTAAAACTAATCCAGATTTATGTGCACGAAGGTGAAAGGTCCATGCTCACAAGTTCGATATAGATAAGATCCATGCCCACTTTAATTAAGCCCCATATATAAAAATGTTATAAGAAATCCATAATACCTTCTCAAAAAAAGAAATCCATAATAAATATGGACCTTATACCAAGTGTTTGGAATACAGATATACCAGTATATCCTATAAATACCATACTTGGAACAACTTTAATTCAGAGCACATTTACACGAATATGTCATATAAATACTTGGAACAAATTCAATATAGTTTAAGATATAAAATGATAACTTTAAGTAGAAACTTTTTTTAAATTTAAATATCAATTATATATATTTTTATGTTGATTTTTTTTTCTCTTACTTTTTGAGATGCAAAATTAGTAATTAAGTTTTCATAATTAGGTTTTGCCAACATGTACTTTTTAGTTGATAATATAACTAATCTATTTAATCTTCTTGTAACAATCAATCTTAACTAGAATTTCATTACCTTCTCAAAAAAAAAAACTAGAATTTCATTAGTTTTAATTTTGAAAAACATCTTTTTGTATAATCAACTATATATAACTAGTCAATAAAATTCTAGCAATAAATGCATTTGGAAATGAATCTAGTTTTTTTATATAATGAATCATTAGTATATTACATATTTGAAGATCTTATGATTATTTTTTCTTGGTATCTTTATGTTACATTATTTCAAAATCTCCAACTCTTTTACATGAATTCTTATCATTTCTGAGATTTTCATCCAGTTGATTTTTTTTTTTTTTTTATATTTATATTGCTAGCTAGTAACAAATTTATCAAAAGATCTTATTTGACATTCAATTGATTTCTTTCTCTCTCTCTCTCTCTCTTAAAATTTTCAAATCAATACTTTCTAGAAGACATATAATTAAAAAATATTTACAAATAAAAGGAACACTATCTACAAAATAAAATTATATAATGATGACAAGTACAAATTAAATTTTAAAAGTGTAGAACAAAATTTATTTTATCAAAGGCACAATTGCAAGTTCACTTAACAATGGGATCGCCTAATGGCCTCAATTTGTCTAAGCAAAAATGGATTCAACACATAAATTGATGAATTAATACTAACCAACTAATATTAATTCCATATAGAGAATCATATACCATGGTTGAGGGTATAAAATTTAATAAAAGGAGATGCAATTGTGTGTGTGTGTGTTTTTTTTTTCAAATGAGTTTTAATTTACTTTAGGTAAGACAAGCATAGAGGAAAGCTTAAATCTAATTTTTAATTTTGATTTTGGTGTTGAGAGAGAGATTGCTTGGTGTATGACCACATGAGATATTGACTTTTAAAAAAACGACTATTTAATTTTCTTTTTTGGCATGTGTATATGTCTACTATATATAGGAGAATAGATCTTATAACTTGTAAGTTGTAACTATATGCGTCATGGTCTTTATTTTTTCTGAATAATTTGTAGTATTAAGGCCGCCTATTCTATCTGCCTTCTCCACCTGTAAAACGACTAGTACAAAAGGTTAAGCAGACAAGGAACGGGCTAATATATTTGCAGCTCAAATTACATGTGAAAAAGGAACGGCAAAGAAAATATTTATCAATTACATGGCCACGTTACCAATAATAGTATAGATAGATAGAACAGTGGGGACCATGATTGATTTTATTTTTATTTTTTTAAGTAAAGAACATGCATGATTGGGAGAATCTCCTTTTAATTTTTTTTTTTTTTTAAATGTGATCTAATTTAGAAGGATGTGCTCATGGTGATTTCTCTTTTACAGGTTCGGCCGACTGTATTATGAGTCTGGTCCTTAAAGGCAATGAACAAGTTAAGCTTTTGGTATATTTGAATATGTGTACTTTTATAAATAAACAAATAGAAAGAATATATGGCCACGGAACAGTGAAAGCCATTTCGTAATCTAACAAAGACCAATAACTATAAGAGCTCGAGGTTCAAATGATCAATTTTTTAATAAACAGCAGTAATAGACAAATGAACTAAAAGAAGAGTCTTGACTCTTGAAGCCAATTTCTATAGGAACATAAGATAAGAGTGCCAAATCTATTTTATTTTTTATTTTTTAATATTATGGTTATAAGGCTTAATAAATAGTCCAATATTTTTGGGGTATGAAAAACTACATCCAAAGTTGCCATTCCTATGCATTATGGTTGTTGTTTATATTAGACATTGGGCTTATATACTTGTAGAATAAGCATATTGACCTTAAATTTGTCTATAGTTAGCATAACATTAGTCAAGTTTTTTCTAGTATATAAACTCTACATTGGGTTCATTGTAACTCGTGGTTAATATAATATGTAACTGTCAAGGGCTTTTTCACTGTGGACTTAGGCTGTTAAGCCAAACCTTGTAAACCTTATCATGTGTGTTATCTCTTTCATGCTTCCACCCATCATTAATTTAATTATCACACACAATCACACAACTTTCACAATTATTTCCATGAGAGAGTTATGAAATTTGTTTAAGAGTGAATACTCATTAACTTGAAGAAAAATAACAATTGCAATGTGTTTATGTACAAACCAAGAAACTAACTCTAGGCCAAAACTAACTTAACTAACTTTTAACAAACTCCTAACCAACTAACAACTAAGTATAGCTAATGGTAACACGTGCTGCTCACGTTCTCACTATACAAGGTTAGACTATATCAGGAAAGGATCCAGGATTTTAAGCTAGCGGGGGGCGGAGTATAAAGGGGGAAAAAAAAAAAAAAACTCCAAATAGGCATCAATATAGTATTTAAAAAATTAAAATACTCAAAATCGTTGTTGTTGTTGTTGTTGTTGTTGTTGTTTTTTTTTTTTTTTTTTTTTTTTTTTTTTTTTTTTTTTTGTGCGAATACAAAGTATTTTTAACACACACACACACGGGGACATAAAATCGTTGTTTCTAAATACATTAAGATACAATTATTTACCAACAAAGATAAAAACAAAAACAAAAACAAAATTTTTTTTTTAATACTAGGCAAGCTAAGATTTTTTTTTTTGAAGTTAAATCATTCACAGCGGTGGTGCTAAAAATTTTAGCTTTTAGCACTTCAAAAAGTTACTTTATCTATTTTACCACCTCACTTTACAATACATCCCATATCAAATGTTTTTTTTTTTTTTTTTTTTTTATCAGTTCATTTAAAATAATATAAACAACTCATTAAAATAATAAAGGAAGAGAGAGAATTTGAGTTTTTTAATTGAAGGAAAAGATATAATATTAATAAAATATTTTATTTTATTTTTAATAACTTGCTACAGTTAACTGCAGTCAACTGGCATACTGTAGTTGCAAAAATTTTAGCTTTAACTTCTCCAATAACACATGATTTTTTTGTTCTTTGGTGGTAAAGTAATCTTTTTTTTTTTTGCTAAAATATAATTAATCATCATTGTGAATATTTTTATTGTTTTTTTAAGTTTTTGGATTGGATAATTGCTATTTGGATGAGGCTAGCTAGGCTTATTGAGGAGAAATGAAACCTAAGATTTTGGAAGGGGGGCCAACTACAAAAATTAAACATATAATAACTATATAAAAAAAAAAAAAAATTTGGACCTAGGGGGGCCCCGGGCCCCTACCTGGGTCCGTCCCTAGACTATATGTAGTTTTCACTTAACATGGCTGTGGACTAATGGAGTCACCACCTAGATTAGGTTTATGAATCATATTGAGCCCTTTGGGCCAATCACTTATATACATGGGTCCACATACCAAATTATGGATCCAGAATTTGGGTATGGCTTAGGAAGGTGTTAAGCACCCAAGACCGCCCGGCTTGTGGGCCGGCCTCCATTATGTGTTGTTAGGCCATATTTAATTAAAGAATTTATTAAGAGAGCCCTAATCTTTAACCTAAATATACATCATGCACTTTAAATAAAAAATAAAAATACAACATGTTAAAAACTTATCACAATATAAAAGGAAATAAATGAAACATAATCAAACTAAATAAATTAAACATGGCAAGTTGACAATTAAATAAAAACATACAAGGAAAAGATATTAGATAAACTAAATATGGCAAAAAGATAAACATGGCAAGTTGACAATTAAATACAAACACACAAGGAAAAGATATTAAATAAACCAAATATAGCAAAAGACTCAAACAAACATGGTAAAATAATTAACCTAAAACAGAGTCAAATAGAATCAAATAACATGTTAAAAAGTGATTAAAAAAAAAGACTTTGCCCTAATCTAGGTTTGGGGTGTGTACGCATACTCAATCATGCGTACGCATGGTTGAACCATGCGTACGCATACTCAAAGATGCGTACGCATCCTTTAGCACAGATTTGAAAAAATTACATTTTTACAAATTTCATCATTCAAAGATATTAAAACAGAAATCAAACAAGCATGTTAGAACCCTAAACACTTAAACCAACATGATGCAAATAAAACAAACATCAATACAAACAAGTAAACATGAAACAAAATCAAACAATTAAACTAAACTACAATAAATCAATAAACATGTTAAACTAACCTAGGAATTGCAATAACAAGATAAGAACAAGAAGAACATATTATAAACAATCTAAAATCATATTAATACATATCAAACATAATCATGAACATCAAACAAATCAAATCAAATAAATATAAAAAATACGCTAAGAAACTCATGTGAATCCTATTGAACAAAGAAAGAGTTCATGGAAAGGACACTCACCTTGCTTTAGATTATGAGTTTAGAGTTTGTTTAACTGACCCCTCAGTGCCTACAACACAAAGATTAGATTGATAGGACAAAAATAATCAAAAGAACACAATAGTTTAGGTAATCACAACTCAAGAACAAGAGATTTTGAAATTTTTTTTGAGAAATCAATTTTGAAAAATAGTTTCTACCTTAGAACCAACTAAAGAGATGTTTTAATTTTGTCAAAAAACGTTCTAAGGTGCTGCCCTAGGGTTTTGAAAAGAGAAAAAAAATGGTTTTAGAGAAGATGGAAGCAAAAAATAACTCTCTGTAGCTAGTGTTTTAATTGGAGGCATAAGCTGAGTATTTATAAGTTAAAATTAGGGTTTTTAGAAATTTTATTTATCTTTGGATGTTCTCAAGGGTCCATGGGCCGGCCCACATCAAAGCATTATGTTTTGGGCCCTTAAAATAAAGTTTTAAAACCCAGAAAATCGGATTGCTTAGTTGGCCCGACTTAAAACAGTCATAACTCACTTAATATGAGTCCAAATTAGGAAAAATTTGAGTTCAAATTGAAGCCCAGGATGTTTAATTTCCATTGAAACAAATCCCCCTCAAAAATTATTTGTGGATCAAAAGTTATGGTGAAAACAGTGAGCAAAGATCATTTTTCAGTATCAATTTCAAAGCAATTTGAGCACTTTTGAGTTGTAATTACTTCCAAACTATTGTGAACTCTTTAATTACCCTTGGTTGACATATATCAAACTCATCATTGGGGTCGAGGACCAAAATTTATTAACGGGTGCAAAATGCGGTGTCTACAATGGCCTAAGCTACTTGTCGTTTAGCCCTGTTTCACTTCTGTAGCTTCTATGAGTTCTGGACTATGTGTTCGACCTTCTTCCTTTTGTTTCTTTGATTTCTAAAACTCCCCCTTAGGATGGAAATCATGAGAGTGAATGTTGAAGATGCCCATCCTAGTAAAAAGACCAAAAAATTGATTCCAATTCAAGGCTTTGGTCAATAGATCTGCTAACTAACATTGTGTTCTAATATCCATTAACTTTATAACTCCAGCTTGCACCTTATCCCTTACACTGTGGCAATCTATCTCGATATGCTTTGTGCACTCATGAAACACTAGATTAGTGCCTATATGGATTGCTGCTTGACTATCACTGAACAACAAGGCAACTTGATCATGCTTAACACTTACATCCTTAAGCAAATATAGTACCCAAGTTACTTCACACACTGCAACTATCATTGCTCTTTATTCTACCTCTGCTATTGACCTTGAAACAGTGTTTTGCTTCTTAGATTTCCAAGAAATTAAAGAATCACCAATAAATACAAAATAACCTGTGATGGATCTCCTAGAATCAATGCATGCTACCTAATCTGCATCTACAAAGGCTTTGATATGCAAAGAGGATTTAGATGGAAAGAACAATCCTTGTCTTGGAGTTCCATTGAGACTGTCTAGGCTTAGACATGAATTGACTCAATCTATGCACAGAGTAAGTGATATTTGGTCTAGGGATAGCTAGGAATAGCAACCTTCCTATCAACCTTTTGTACATACCAGCATTACGTAACAATTCTCCTTCATCTTTGTGGTGCTTAAGGTTGACCTCCATAGGAGTTTTAACAGGCTTGCAACCAAGTATTCCTACATCATTTATCACTTCAAGAGCATATTTCCTCTAGCATAATGATATGCCTTTCTCAAACCTAGCCACTTCTAAACCCAAGAACTTTTCAGGTTTCCTAGGTCCTTCAGCTTGAGCTGCTTGTCCAATACAACCTTTAAATTTGCCACAACCTGTGAATCATTGTTGGCAATGAGTATATCATCAACATATACCAAAAGTGCCATGAAAGAAGTACCAGTTTGCTTAGTGAACAAAGAATAGTCTGCCTTTGATTGCAGAAAACCATGCAGCAATAGAATGGTTGAGAATTTCGAATACCATTGCCTTGAGGCTTGTTTAGGGCCATACAATGACTTATTCAATTTACAAACAAGCTCCCCCTTGCTGTGTAGGCCTGGAGGAAGACACATATACACTTCTTCATTCAAATCACAATGAAGAAATGAATTGTTGACATCCAATTGATGAAGAGTCTAGCCTTGCACAATAGCCAAAGCCAAGAAGAGTTTAACATTTACCATCTTGGCAACAAGAGAGAAGGTTTCAGTATAGTCTAAAGACTCTAAACCTTCAAGCTGAGTATATCCCTTGGTAATCAACCTTGCCTTGTATCTCTCCATACTAGCATCAGACTTGTACTTGATTTTGAATACCCATTTGCAACCAACAACCCTCATTATTGGGAGGAAAAGGAACAAGAGACCAAGACTTACTAAGTTCTAAATCCTGAAGTTCAGCTGCATGGCAACATCCTAATTTGGATCACCAATTGCTTAATGATAAAACATAGGTTCTTTAA
Organism: Quercus gilva; assembly: GCA_023621385.1. Taxonomy (NCBI): domain Eukaryota; kingdom Viridiplantae; phylum Streptophyta; class Magnoliopsida; order Fagales; family Fagaceae; genus Quercus; species Quercus gilva. The sequence goes on along the minus strand of CM042484.1, from coordinate 15,345,896 downwards.
GAACAGAAATATTATTGCAAAAGTGGGAGTAAGAAGGAGATAACTTATGACTAAATATACAATTGGCAATAGGATACTTTGTGGAAGCTTTGCATTTATAGGCCTGAAGGTAAGCAGGTGGTTTAGAAATCCTAGTAGACCTCCTACTTAAGGGATCAACAACGATAGGAGTAACTGGAGTGGGAGCAGAGGAAGGAGTAGACTCAAGGACAGGAATAATGGATAAAAAATTGGTGAAGAGATCAGGTGCATCAGTAATGTCATTAGGAATAAAAACAAACAAATCTTTAGGAAGATCAGTAAAGTGATCTTCAAGAATAGTAGTATCAATAGGTGCTGAAGGGTCTGTTAGAGGAGCAGAATGATGGATAGAATCAGTAGTAGGTAATGGTGGACCATCAGGGATACAATCATAATAAAAAGGATCAGACTAAGACAAAGGAAGGGAAGAGGGAAGAGATTGAAAAGGAAAACCAAATTTATGGAAAGTAATATCTCTAGAAATGAAACAAGACTTGCTTTGTAAATTCAAGAGCTTATATCCCTTAACTCCATAAGGATATCCTAAGAAAACACACTTGAGGGCTCTAGGATCAAACTTGCCTCTATTGTGAGAGACGGTAGAGGCAAAACATAGACATCCAAACATCCTAAGATGTGAATAATCTAGAACCTTGTTGTAAAGAATTTCAAAAGGGAATTTATTATTCAAAAGAGGATAAGGGAGTCTGTTGATAAGGTGCACTGCAGTGAGGATGTAATCACCCCAATAAGCAATATGAATGTTTGATTGAAGTCTTAAAGCTTTTGCAACACAAGGTATATGCTGATGTTTCCTCTCCACAACTGAGTTTTGTTGTGGAATGGCAATATAGCTATGTTGATGAATGATGCCATTAAGCTTAAAGAAATCAATCATTTGAAACTCAAGCCCATTGTCAGTCCTAAAGACTTTAATGGATTTACCAAACTGAGTTTTAATCATGGCATAAAAGGATTATAGAAGAGGCCTAGTTTCAGATTTAGATTTCATAAGATAAACTTAAGTTGACCTAGTACAATCATCAACTATGGTAAGAAAATATTTGTGACCAGCAACAGTATGTATCACATAAGGATCCCAAATGTCACAATGTATCAAAGCAAAAGGAAAATTAGAAACATGATTATGGAAAGGAAAATGAAGCCTTTTATGCTTAGCAAGAGGGCAAATCCCACAAATTTCATTAGAAATAGAAGTGATATCAGGAAATACATTCTTCAAAACAGAAATCTTAGCATTAAAGGGATGCCCAAGTCTGGAATGCTAGATAGAAGCTGGAATCTTGACATTATTGATTACATGAGTCTGAGTTTTATTAAAAACAGAATTAAAGACAGTTTGGAAAGATGGAGTAGCTTAGGATAGAATTGGAATGACACAAGTATAAGAGGGGCTATGTTGAAGTAGGTACAACCCATCATGAACTTCACCTACACCAATCGTCCTCTAGCAATTGAGATCCTGTATAAAATAGAAAGTGGACAAAAAGATGAGACAACAATGCACTTTCTTGGTGAGTTGACTAACAGATAGAAGGTCAAAGGAAAAGGATGGAACACAAAGAACATTGGTTAAGATCAAGGTTTCAAAGAGGCATATAGAGGTAGAACCAATATGAGTCACCAAAGCAGTTTCACCATTAGGAAGCTCAACCACATAATTAATAGCAGTAAAATCAGTCAATATATGAACAAAATGCACTATATGGTCTGTTGCCCCAGTGTCAATGACCCAAGTATCACCATTAAAGGTTGTTCTATTCATAATTTGGGCAGAAAAGATTGAATTCCTCAAATCAACACAAATAGAATCTAACATACTTGCCATGGTGAGAGCATTCGTGGTATTAGAAGAAGAGGAAATAGCTGGATTAGGCTTAACCACATTATTGGCCATGTGTGTTTCCTTGGTGCCCATGTTGAACTGATTGTCCTTGTTGCCAATGTTGAGTTGAGTAGCTTGCATTTGAGTGCCCAACAAGGTCAAGAATTGCTAACATTGTTCTTGAGTAAAAGGAAACTAAGCATATGTTGAATCCTTATCTACATAATCTTCTTAAGCATTGACTTGATTCACCATAAAGTTCTTGCCTTCAGGCTTGAAGCCTAGTGGAAAACCATGTAACTTGAAGCATTTTTCCATGACATAACCAAGCTTCCCATACTGAGTACAGATGGGTCTATCTTTCCTTTTTGAATTCTTTCCTCCAAAAACATCAAAATTGCCAGAAAAACCACGGAAATTGGAGTTAAAGTTGGGATTAGAACCCTTCACTGCTAGAGCAGTAGACTCTATGTGAACAGAATTGCCATGTCCCGCACTCAGTTGCCTCTCTTCTTGAATCAACAAGAAGTAAAATTTGTTGATGGATGGTAGTGGATCCATTAACAAGATCTATCATTTAATCTGAGAGTATGAATCATTAAGCCCTATCAAAAATTGCATCATTGATTCTTGATGATGAAGATCATCTAGCTTCTGAGTCAAATTGCAAGTACACTTTCCACAAGAACATACTGGAGTAGGCCTAAAATTCTGAAGTTGATCCTAATAAACCTTTAATTAAGTGAAATAGGTGGTAATTGGAGAATCACCTTGACTGATCGAAGTAATCTCCTTTTGAAGTTGAAAAATCCTAGATCCATTGCCTTATGAATATGTGTCTCTGAGATCATTCCAGATTTCTAATGCAATATCTTTGTAAGCAATGCTAACTAGAATCTGAGGTGAAACTGCCTTCATTAATCAATAACCTACCATGTCATCACAACGAATCCAAGCATCAATCATTGCTGAAGTCTTTACCAATGGAGAAGAGAGAGTGATGCTGCCATTGACAAAACCAAACTTGTTCTTGTCAATCATGGCCTTCTTCATTGAACAAGCCCAAGCATGATAGTTCTCACCAATCAAAGCCTCAGACATAAGCATAGCTCTAGGACTTTCAATGTGATGAAGAAACAAAGGATTTGAGATATCCTTTACTAGTGCAGGATCTTGCACAGAGGAAGAAGAAGTAGTAGTAGTTGCTCTAGCCATTGAAGAAGCTTCAAAGCTCTTAAGAACAAACCCTAGAAAATTTGGGAGAAAATAGAGTAGGAAGGCTTTGATACCATATGAAATTTGTTTAAGAGTGAATTCTCATTAACTTGAAGAAAAATAACAATTACAATGTGTTGATACCCATTTTCGCGACACATTTTTTTCACAAGCCCAATTCATGTATTATGCTTTATTTTATTATTTTAAGCATGGCCCAAGCCCATGTGACTTATTGGGAAAATTGAGGAAGTGTGGTTTAGAGGGTATGGGTTGGTTTCTTTCGGACCTTTTGCATGAGCCTAGCCCATGCATGCTACCAAGTGCGCAAAGGACACTGGTAGCACCTCAGGCTCATGAAGGAGGTCTTGTACCTAAAATTTCTACCCCAAAATAGCTTTCATGCTCTAGCTGATTGCAGCCTAAAGTTTTTGCTTGAACCCATTTTTGCCTTTAAACATGGTTGGCTCCCATTGGCCAACTCCATCTGCTAATCCTCACTTAGGTGAGCCTCCCAATGGTCTGAAATGTCTAACCAAAGGCAACCAATTAAAGCAAACCCCCTTTATTTCCAAAATTATGTAAAAAGCAACCAACTCATTTCCTAAGCAAAAGGCAAACTACACCACATCATGGAAATAGCACTAAGGAGGTCCAAAGCCTCTCTCTCTCTGCCCAAAAGCCAATCATTAGCAACACCCCAAACTCAATATAAGACTCTCCCTTCAGCTCAAAAACAGGGGGAATCACATTTTACTTTGAGAGTAACACCCAAAACTATATACAAGAGTTTCTTTTCAGCTAAAAAACCAAAATCCATGTTTTAACCATAGAGCTGAAACTTGAGAGCAAAAACCCACTCAGCCAGGAGACATCCTCACAATTCTAAAGCCAAGGGATGGAAATATGGGTACATGGTAACCTTCCCTCTCTTCCTCACAACCTCTCTCAATTGACTCTTCTTGCTGACTGTGGGTCGAAGTTTCAGACCTGTATACTTTTTCTACATTTTCTTGTATTTCAGTTATGGCATTTTGATTTCTCTCTTGTTAAAGCACCATTAGCCTTTTATTTATTATACATTTGGAATTTTGGTCTTGACTCTCCACAAATAAACACTTCTAAAGAACCCAATCGGAGATTTGGGCTAATCTTGCAATTTTTTGCCCTTGTCACAAAAATGCCCTCGACACAATGTGTTTATATACAAACCAAGAAACTAGCTCTAGGCCAAAACTAACTTAACTAACTTTTAACAAACTCCTAACCAACTAACAGCTAAGTACAACTAATGATAACATGTGCTACTCACATGCTCACTATACAAGGTTAGACTACATGTAGTTTTCACTTAACATGGCCAAAGCTATTTGTCGTTTAGCCCTGTTTCACTTCTGCAGCTTCTATGAGTTCTAGATTGTGTGTTCCACCTTCTTCCTTTTGTTTCTTTGATTTCTAATAAGAGTTGAAAACTTGAAATGCATTATTCTTGGTTTTCTGATAGTGAATGCCATAATACCCACTACAAAAAAAAAAAAAAAAAAAAAAAAAAGAAAAAAAGGTCCTATAGCTGCATTTTTAAGACATGGCTATAGCTCCCAAAAACGTGGCTATAGGTCAATTCGGCCTATGGCCGCGTTTTTTATAGTGGCATTTTCAGTCGTGTCCTAAAACTCGTAACTATAGGTCTGACTGGTCTATATTCGCGTTTTTACAAATGTGGCTATAAGACATACTTTAGCCTTTAGCCGCATTTGATAAAGGCGGCTATAGGGAACAACTATAGCAGCATTTTTAAAACTTGGCTATAGGGAACAACTACAACCACATTTTAAAAACACGATTATAACCCTTTTGAATTTTTTTTTTTTTTTTTTGAATTTGGCTATAGCCACATTTTTAAAAACGCGGCTATAGTTTTTTTTTTCCCCCTTGGTAAATGGCAAATGTTTGTCTACAAATGCTGCTATAAGTTTTACAAACGTGACTACAGGAAACCTGTCACGCACTAAATTCCAGCTTCTTATTTTCTCAATCAATAAAATCATAAGAAGTAAATTTCCAAAGACATTAAAACCCAGAGATCAATAGTTGGAAAGATTTACAATTGATCATATTCAGTTATTCACTACCTACATGTTTTAAGACATGGCAAAATGTTCGCCATATGATACATAACCTAAGTATAAGATTCATCTATATATGCTGCCCTTGAAGAGGATGGAATAATCAATAGTTGGAAAGATTTTCAACTTTTAAAGTAGTATATCATGTCTTAATTTACTAATACTAAGATTTTGAGACCATGATATCCTTTTCATCAAATAATCATTTAACTAGTGAATAAAACATATTTCAGCTTCAAAACAAAATCAGAATTAAATAAATGTCTTTGTTCAAGGCTTAAGATTTATGGTTTCAAAGACACTGGCATTTAACGACGACAACCCAATTAAATTAGGACTCTTAAGCTGATCCAACTGTTTCTTACCTCGGAGAAATAAGTACACAATGTAGAGGAAATTTTTCCGACAATGAAATGCACCATCTCAGCATCTCCCCAATTCAATGATATATATACAGATGGGCCAAGTCTTACATAATAAATACTCAAGAAATCACAAACACTACAATTTTATCATTCTAGTAAAGAAGTAGACACAAAATATAAACAAAAAGGAACAGAAATGTTATCTAGTGAAGTAAAAAGTAATGGGGTTTTGGAAAAAAAAAAAAAAAAGAACAATAAAGTGAATACATGTAGAACTGTATATAGTAAATTGAATAATTTTCAGATAATCTGTTTTCATCATAGACCCATAAAATTGCTTGAAAAATGAATGCTGAAAAAAAGATGTCATTAACAAATTAAATCATAGTTAACATTTCACTTGTACATGGGTTTTTTTTTTTTGAGAAAGAGTACATGGGTTTAATTGTGAAAAATTACGTGCAGTCTGGCATATAACAAGAGGTAAAAGATAGATTCATTTATTTTGCCTGATATTTTAAAAACAACCTGGTATACAGTTGGAGACTATTAAGTTATGAATCTTAGTAAGCCAACTTTTAATCAAACAAATTTAACTCAAAACTAAAGAGTTTAGCCCAAATATAATAAAATCTCATACTTTTCAACCCAAAAATGAAGAAAAAATGAATTTTTGAGCTAAACTTGAAAATAAACCCTACAAAAAGAATTAATTTAAGACCCAATAGGTCTAAAATGGACTGAAGGGGGGCTAAAATTGATTGAGTGAATTGAATTTGACAGAATAAAAATTGTTTAATTTTTAGAAAGAAAAAATTATCTTCAAAAATTTTAGAGAAAAAATTATACCTTATATTACAGTATAAAATAATTATTTATTTCCATGCATTGCATGGGTTTGTGACTAGTTTCTATTAAAAAGTGAGTCTTTACATTTTTTTTTTTTTTTTTACTAAAATAAGTAGAAATATTTTAAAACAAAAAGGACTAAACACAAAATAAAAATTAAACAGTAGAGTCGAGCTCAATGTCCCTGAGCACAGAATTAGGGAGACTCAAAGAAATTAGGGAGACTCAATTGCAAAAAAAAAAAAAAAAAAAAAAAAAAAAAAAAAAAAAACCAAAAATTGAGTGAGAAACAAAAACCCCAATTAGCCAAATTATGGGCTGCCGGATTCCCAATTATTTGGACCCAGTTGAATTTGCACATGAAGGATTGTGCCTTAACATGAATTGGATGTTCTCAACAATGTCCTTATTCACATGATTTCCTAATGAAAGCTCGAAAACGTGTTGAAAACACACGAGCTGTTTAGACCCCCAAATTAAAATTACGGCTCGATAGATTTTACACAACTTTAATACAAAGTGCGGAATAGTGTAAAAGCGAGCAGATGAACAAGTAAGCTACTCTAATCCATAAACTAAGCAACACAGCAGTATAATGGAATTAAACAAGAGTAGGGAAGAAGGATGCAAACACAGAAAACACCAAGACGTGTTCACGAAGAGGAAACCGAAGAACTCGGCGAAAAACCTCTCCGCCGCCCTCCAAGCGGAAATCGATCCACTAGACAATCAGTTGGGATACATGGGTTAGCAAAAAACCCTCCAAGCCTAGTCTACCCGCTGTACCTAAGCCCTCCAAGCTCCTACTCCAACAAGGCTTCTCGGAACCGTGTCTTGTCTAGCTCTCCGGATCCCGCAACAAGCTCCATGTTGCATTTGCCATCCTTGGCTTCTTCCAATGCTTCCCAATAGCTCCAAAACACTCTTTACACTCTGAATGTGTGTGGGTTGTGTTTGGGTATAAATCTCATCTCAAGGTATGATAATAGGAGAGGGATGGAGAAGAGGCTATAATGATTTCTCACTAAGGAGGAGTAGCTCTCTCTCAAAAGATGGGTGGGTGAGTTGTAGAAAACCTATCTAGGGTTTTTCTCTCTGAATAGCCACACCACCATATGTGGGTAATGAGGGTATATATATAGAGTGGGTGAAGGGTAAGAAGGTCACTCATTAAAATCCTCCAGGCAGAAAGTTTCGCGACTGTCTCGCGGGAAGGCCTTACCAGCGAGACACTCGCGAAAATGACAGCCTGGCATGACTCTTCAGCTTCCAACACGTGCAGGGCACATGCACCATTTCGCGGGATGCTAGGTCGCGATATACCCGCGAGAATCCTTCAGTTCTTCAAATGCTTGAGCCTTCATACACTCTCTCTATCACACACACAACCCTTACAATAAATCCCACAATAAATACAGGGTTTAAACGATTGAACATAATTACAATCAAATTTGGCACGGAATAAAAGCCAACAAAAACACAGTTGTAAATTACAACTTTACAATCTCCCCCTTTGGCTATTCCGTGACAAAACCCTAAAACAGACTCTAGACTTAAACGTGAGTTTGGGAACAAAGGCAAAACTCACTCACACCTAATTCTAGATTCTGAAGTGCTCTTGAAACATATGAACAAGTAACTCCTGAAACACAACAACACAATAACATCATTGTATGCAGAAAACTTGAAAACATATGGAGCAATAATAGCATGATCGAGCAAAACGAAATAGAAACACTAGATCATGGCAAGATCAAACAAGTAATCACTATACAGAAGCAATTACTATGCTCATTCACACATGGAACGAACATCCGGATTTGCAAGAAGATACGCTCAATTGAAGAGAGTCACTTGCAACTCCAACACTCAACCAATGCGAAATACACGAAGTATTTGCATCTAGGAACAATCCTACTAGGGCACACGAGTGTTCATCACTCAACCAATGCATAGAACGTATATGCATCTAGGAACAATCCTACATGGGCACAAGAGTGATGTACTTGAAGTAGAATGCATGACATTGAACAACAAGCAAACATGCATGAAGGTTGCATAGGCAAGGTATTGCAAATGCATGGCACAAACCACAAAGACCTACAAATCAATGCATGAAACAAACCCTTAAAGCTTACATAAACAACATGGGTACATAATATAAAGTACTTCCCTATCATATCACTCCCCCTATCATGAATCATAGGAGCTGTGATGAACTTGGAACATATATACCTGTAACCTGAAACACTTGCACAAAACACATTAGACCCTCAAGGTAAAGCAAGTAATAAACGGACAAGTATAATGTAACAAGTAAAATGCGATCAAGAACACAAGATGTGAAACATGTGAGCAACTTGATCAAACACCAAAACAGTCATGGAAATGACTGCAATGATCATATAGCAAAGCAAATGATCATCCGAACATGCAACCAATAAAGCACAATAGCAAAAGGTTAAAAGCATGTCCAACACATAAATACGAAGCAATGAGAGCAACAAAGCATATCAAAGCATCATAAAGGAACGAGAAAACAAGCATGAAGTAAATCAAGGTTTTCTCAAAAAGAATGTCTTCTCCCCCTTGGCATATGCATCTCCCCTATGGCTTTCTCCCCCTACGAATGTGCACAAAATAGAATTTCTCCCCCTAAGAGTGTGCACATGAGTCATATAGAAATGACGATACTCTCCCCCTTTTTGTCACGAATAGACAATTAATCAAAAGGAAGGAGGGAAAGAAAAGAAGATATGAAGATGATGCATGAGGAGTGCAAAATGAATGAGAAAATGAAACTCAAACATAATACAAACATTAAAAAAATGCTACAAAGCATAAAGAACATGACATGCTAAGGACGATGGAACATGATATGGACCTAGACATGACATGGACACAAGAACATGTTATATGTGCTAAAAGGTCTAAAAAGACTTAACTAGCATGAGTGAATGTAAAAACATGTCAAGTATTAGAGTGTGTGCAGCAAATTGCATCTAGTGTGCATCTAGTGTGCATGTGTGATGCATGACTAATGCATGAGTAAGGCACTCAATGGGCAAAGTGTACAAAACACACCACCAATGATCAAAACATGATAAACATGAATAATCATGGTGATTCCCAAAGTTTGGAACTCATCGGAGTCCAAAATAGCGAGAAAATGCCATTTGGGCATTTTATCAAACACTTAGAGTGCACACACTACACATGTATGATAAACAATGCAAGAACATATGAAAATCTTGCCTAAATACATGTTATTTTTGCCACAAGGGGCCAACAACCAAACCAAATCATCATTTAAAACAAAGCCCAATCAAAAAGATTGACAAGAATTAAGTTTTCCAACTCCCATTTGAGAAAAACCCCAACTATGAACATAAAACCCCCAAAAACGTAATCTAAGGATCAAAATCAATGAAAAGAGTTAAAGATTACCTTAGAGATGTTTATGGAATGTAAAACACTTCAAATTAGTTGGGTTTAGATGTTGAAACCTTAAAACAGGGGTTTGGGAGAAGATGGGAGAAGTTTAAAACAAAAGACCCACGAAAAGCCCTTTAAAAAGCTGATCTGGAAATTTTCGCGGGAAGCTGACTCGCGAAAGTACTCGCGAAATTTTCGCGGGTAAGGCTTACTCGCGAGCTACTCGCGAAACACTCGCGAAACTCTCTGTCCAAAGCTGAAAAAGCTTTAAAATTGGACTATTTAACTCCCAGTTGAGCCTATACATGAAATAGGTCACAAAAACACCCAGAAAACATGTTTTTCACACAAAAACACTTTGAAAACTTTGAAAGACATGGGAGATACAAAACACTTCCAAAAGCAAACAAAAAGAACATGAATCTTTTTGGTTTGAACCACATATGGTTGAGCACACACACATCACATTTGAGCATGTACAAACACACAAATGAAATAGGCATTCATTGAACATTAAACTTGTGTGTTGTGTGTGGGAATCAAGTGTGGAATAGTCCTTAGACCAAAGTGAAGCTTCAATGATCAATTCAAACGAGTCATACACAGCTGATGCGAAATCAAGTGGACTATCTCCATTATAGACATGAGTATATATGACCTCCCACACATTGAGTACATAACTTAGAAGCTTTTCATTTGGCTTCTACATAAAGCATAACAATTGGTCCATTTTCTTTTGTATGGACAAAACATCTCATTTTGAGATAGGTGCTTGAAATTTATGATATTTCAACATTGATGATTAGCCTTTGGCCTTTTTAGCACCATAAAATTTACATTAAAAGAGTCGCTTTCCCTTTTTCCTAGTCAAATACTAGTATGTGCGACAGGCTTTTGCAGCTCAATATCTCTTTTCATTTTGAGATTTACATTTAGTGAGCTCTTTTTGCAAAAACATAAAAATAAAGTGGGAAGAGATATAGACACAAGTCTATGCAAGTATCAAGACCAACAAGACTATTGACCAATCATTCATGACAAGCTTGAAGATCTATTTACAACAGTCACACATAGTTTTCAAGATTTCTTCCACATAGAAATAGGTGCATACATAACAAGCTAAGCTCGTAAATGCACTACGCCATTAGTACGAAGGTACTAGGCCAAACTCACATGAGATATGTGCTCAAACAAATGCAATCAAACTTTTTGAATTTTTCACTTTTTATGTGGTTTTGGATTTTTACTCACACAAAACAAAAGCAAAAAGGTATGATCAAAAACATAAACACAAACAATGCATATAAAGAGATGCATGATGCACAAATGCATGACAATGAAGCATCTAATGCATGAATGGTCCTACAAAGATCGAAAGAATTAGATCAAGGACCAAAAGAGCATAAGCTCAACCATAGGAACCCTTCCTCATCCAAACGGAATGATTGTTTGGAATGAGTGTCTCAAGAGAAGTGAGACGAAGGTTGGAAGAATGAGAACCGGAGATGCACATAGTCAAGGAGTTAAGAGCATTAAACACTTTCTTTAACAACATGCTATTTTCACTCAAATCCGGTTTATCATTTTTAGCACAACTTCCAAGAAGCTCAAGTTTCTCTTTTCTTTTGATTCTTTTAAAAGCTTGAAATTTAGAGCAATGAGGTCTAAGATGACCAAGGGCACCACAATGGTGACAAATAATGTGTTTAGGTCCATTAGGCTTTTTGGGAATGGATCTAACAACTTGGGTTTGTTCTTTCTTCAACTTAGAACATTGAGGCCTTATATGACCAATCACACCGCAATGGTGGCAAGTTGGAACAAATTTAGATCCACTCAATTCCTTAGGATTGGACCTAAACAGAGGCTTTGGCTTAATAGCCTTTCTCTCCACTTTTTGATTTCTTTTATGTGGAGGAATGTACACCGATTTGTCCTTTGAGGCAGAACACACATTAGGCACAATCTCGGGTACCACAACATGATTGCAACATATATTTTCATCCTTTTTAACAATAGGTTCAGCAATCAAACACTTGGCATGCATCTTAAGAGATTCATTTTCAGATTTAAGATCATCAACAAGTTTGTTAGACAAAACAAGTTTAGCATCCAAGTCCATATTCAAACATTCAAACTCTTTCAGCTTTTCAAAAGAATTTTCAGCAAGTTTCTTATATTTTTCAACCAATTTGATGGATTCATTGAGCTTAACAATCAAATCATCCTTTTCACAAAATAACTTGCTTAAATTCTTTTGAAATTTCTTAGCATTTTTCTTTAAGAGTTTGGTGTTAAGAATATCAACAACACCCAAAGATTCATGTAACATAGCATCACAATTATGAGGATTATCACTCATAGAGGCATTTTCACAAACACATGGCATGTTACATTTATCACCAATCAAATCATACAAGGAGGCATACATAGCACAATCCATGGAAAATAAACACAAGGAGTCAAGGATCACACTTAGGTAATGAAACCAAATCAAGTGTACCCGCTCTGATACCAATTGAAAGCTCGAAAACGTGTTGAAAACACACGAGCTGTTTAGACCCCCAAATTAAAATTACGGCTCGATAGATTTTACACAACTTTAATACAAAGTGCGGAATAGTGTAAAAGCGAGCGGATGAACAAGTAAGCTACTCTAATCCATAAACTAAGCAACACAGCAGTATAATGGAATTAAACAAGAGTAGGGAAGAAGGATGCAAACACAGAAAACACCAAGACGTGTTCACGAAGAGGAAACCGAAGAACTCGGCGAAAAACCTCTCCGCCGCCCTCCAAGCGGAAATCGATCCACTAGACAATCAGTTGGGATACATGGGTTAGCAAAAGACCCTCCAAGCCTAGTCTACCCGCTGTACCTAAGCCCTCCAAGCTCCTACTCCAACAAGGCTTCTCGGAACCGTGTCTTGTCTAGCTCTCCGGATCCTGCAACAAGCTCCATGTTGCATTTGCCATCCTTGGCTTCTTCCAATGCTTCCCAATAGCTCCAAAACACTCTCTACACTCTGAATGTGTGTGGGTTGTGTTTGGGTATAAATCTCCTCTCAAGGTATGATAATAGGAGAGGGATGGAGAAGAGGCTATAATGATTTCTCACTAAGGAGGAGTAGCTCTCTCTCAAAAGATGGGTGGGTGAGTTGTAGAAAACCTATCTAGGGTTTTTCTCTCTGAATAGCCACACCACCATATGTGGGTAATGAGGGTATATATATAGAGTGGGTGAAGGGTAAGAAGGTCACTCATTAAAATCCTCCAGGCAGAAAGTTTCGCGACTGTCTCGCGGGAAGGCCTTACCAGCGAGACACTCGCGAAAATGACAGCCTGGCATGACTCTTCAGCTTCCAACACGTGCAGGGCACATGCACCATTTCACGGGATGCTAGGTCGCGATATACCCGCGAGAATCCTTCAGTTCTTCAAATGCTTGAGCCTTCATACACTCTCTCTATCACACACACAACCCTTACAATAAATCCCACAATAAATACAGGGTTTAAACGATTGAACATAATTACAATCAAATTTGGCAAGGAATAAAAGCCAACAAAAACACAGTTGTAAATTACAACTTTACACCTAACAACTGGGTTGGTGGTTCTACCATTAGTTTGATGAGGTCCATACTAGATGTTGCCATGAAAATCTCTTAATTTAGTCCACAACAAGTACTATCCAAACAAGTCTTTTTAGCAACTATACAATTCTTAAATAGATGAGCTTCAGTTTCTAGTTCTAGACCACAAAGGAAAGTACGTCTTCTTCTTCAATCTTTAATCTTGAGGCCAAATCTATGTTTAGAGGAAGTGCTCCTACTGCAATTCTCCATAGTTGGACCTTTAGTCTTTTAAGGATTCTAGTCTTCCGGTGCTTTTTGTAGAATGGACCTCATCAAGAATTCCACTGCTATGCTCCAAAATTAAATCTTTGAGAGTTGAAATCTAATAAGTAGATATAAAGAAAAGGTACCAGGTTAGCCACCATTAAAGGTTAAAGCTCAATGCCTTCAAACTTGGGCTTAGGTTTAAAACGATCCACAGATGAAATCTATCTATGGGTCCTTTCAAACCACAATGTCTACATGATTAGACAACTTCATTGTTGCAAGATACTTCTTCCTTCTGTTCTATATTGTTAATTTTATCTAGATTCATCTTATATTTTTCTTTTAATTTTGTTTAAAAAAATTTTAAAAAATATCATTTAATACATTGTCTTTTACATAAAATGGTATAGATTTTTTAAACTGTTCTCGTTAATTTAAATAGAAATAAAACTAGTAAAAACTTAGTATTAATAATTTAAATTTCAAACACTCCAATAAAAGACCAAAAAGTCTAGGGACACAAACTATGTCACATACTTTGTCCCAACTTGCATATGTGTCAAGTGGTAGTCGAATTTACCTTTCACCAAGTACCAATGGCGGTGCTTTATATAAAAGTGATGTAATTCAATCACAAATTGACAAATATACAAGTTTTAGTAAGTGTGTGGTGAAGTTTGTGTCCACAGAAGAACTCATAAAAGATTAACACTATGAGACCGAAAGTACAGAATCATTACGTTAAGGCACAAGTTTGTTGACCTCTTGAATCCTGTACAAAAAACAATTGTATCAAATGGATGCAACTTGCCGTTCTTGAATAATACGTCATTGCCTCCTACGTATAGTATTACTCTTGGCAAGGCCTACATAACATGTGGATCAATCAAAGACAAGCATTTTCAAAGAAAAACAAACAGGAGCTTAAAAGATACATCAAATTACAGTATATTATACTACATGACTTACACATGAATGTGACTCATTTACTTGGTTTCTGAGGCTCTAATCTTTGGTCTTCTAAAATTTTACCATTTAAGACAATAAAGCCAGCTCATTACTCTTTATGGACCAAGTTAACAAAGTAGTTAAACGACTGGTATGTTTTACCAATAGACAAACACCTAACTTATAAAGATTGCACTTCTAATAACTTTTTATTTTACTTAAAATGAGGGTTAAGAGGATTTGACCTCTGGATTTTAATTTAGTAGATAATGACAGAATGCCATTAGACTGGATCTATTGAAAACCTTCTAATAACTTGAGCTTTGTTAAAAGCTTATACTCATTGCAGGTCCATGTATTTGTAAAACAAGTAAAATAAACGAAATCCTATTTATAAACTTAGTGTATATCAAATTTGACTTGATACCAACCACAATTTTAAGTTCTAACAGTTAATTAATATGAATTTTTAATTATTTGAACCGTTCTCTTACTCAAAACACTCTACCTGAATTTCTCCTGACTTCTTTTTATAGGCACCTACATCAATAAACCGGATACTTGCCATACTGAACCTTCATATAGAAAGGACCCTCTGTAGGTCTTCTTATCCCATACTTGGTCAGGTCCCTATAAACCAGCTTGCTAAGCATGACCATCAAGGAGTCCACCAAGCTAAGCTTAAAATACTTCAACATAATTTTGGCCAAGTCCACCATCTATAGTGAGATCAAATATTCGTCAATGATGAATGGATATATAATAAGGGTAACCTTAGGCACAATTCATGTGTCTTGGTTTCCTGATTAAATTTAATCCTATAACTAAGTTTTTGTCTTAATAACAATGACCCTTGAAAGAAAAATTCAGACTTAAATTAGATGTGGTTAATTTCATACTGGGCTTTGAACAATAATAGAAGTTTTGGCACCATGATTTGCAAGGTCTAGAGTAATTTCCATGCCAGAATTCCCAGACCCAACAACATACTAACCCAACACATAGCTCTAGACCTAGATGGACCAACCTCTCTAACAACCTACTAACCCGTTTTAAAAATAAGGTAAAAATGCAAAACTGACCCTCTAACTTTCACATTTTTTTCATTTCAGTCTTCTAACTTTTAGTTTTGTCAATTTAGTCATCTAACTTTCAATTTTTGTTAATACAGGGCTCCGTTACAACTCAGTTAGTGGCTGCTGTTAGAACTCTTGAAACAATGCCGTTTTGCATTTTTTTTTTAATTTGGAATTAAAAGAAAATAAGAAAAATCTGTAAATAAATAAATAAATAAATAAATAAATAAATAAAAAAACCTGTATCAAAACAAAGAAAATGAAGCCACCCACACATACTCCAATTAGTTTTCACCATGAAAACCTGTAATCTCATAAACTTTCTGCAGAGAATAATCATATATACTAAAACATCACCCTACAAATTATTGAAATTCTAGCATACTTCATGAAAGTTATTGGAAGACTGTCATGATATCAATAACCAAAACCCAGCTAGAAAAAAAAACATAACAAACCAAAACACAAATCTAGAGAGATGTACATATAGTTTCCTACTCAGTCTTTGTCTCTCAGTCAGACTCAGTTTCTCATACTCGGTTTCTCTCTCTCAGAATCCGACTCAATTTCTCTCTCAAACGGACTCAGTCTCTCTCTCAAATCGTTTCCCCAATTTCTCTAAGTTAGGGATTTGAGTGTGGAGTGATTTTTTTGTTTTGATACAGGGGAAGGGAAACGACGACGTCCTTCCCCTTAATGTTTTCTTTTTCCTTTTCTTTTCTTTTTAATTTTATTTTATTTTTTACAGATTTTCTTATTTTCTTTTAGTTCTGAATTAAAAAAAAAAATGTAAAACGGCGTCGTTTCAGGAGTTCTAACGGCAGCCCCTAACTGAGTTGTAATGGAGCCTTGGATTGACAAAAATTGAAAGTTAAAGGATTGAATTGACAAAACTAAAAGTTAGATGACTGAAATGAAAAAATGTGAAAGTTAGAGGGTCAGTTTTGCATTTTTTCCTTAAAAAAAAAAAAAAAAAACCAGTTTAAGGGTGGTAATCATGGTCTTCTGTAGGTCCCAAAAAAAAAAAAAAAAAATCAATGAGGCATGAACCCCATATGGGTTTTTCATCAAACAACTAGTGGGCAAGATAAAACATTTCAAAACACATACCAATCAAGCAATTCCACAAAGCAACCATTTTCAGGATGGTAAACATGGTCTTCTGTAGGTCCCAAAAAAAAAAAAAAAAAATCAATGAGGCGTGAACCCCATATGGGTTTTTCATCAAACAATTGGTGGGAAAAATCAAACATTTCAAGACACATACCAATCAAGCAATTCCACAAAGCAACCAAACAAGAATATGAACCCACATAAAAAAATAAAAAAATAAAAAAAAAATAAAAAAAAATCAAAGATAGACACAACAACCGAACTAACGCACAAACCCCAACATAGTCCTGTGATGTACAAAACACAAGAACTGATATAGGCATCGCTTCATATGTTTTTGTTTAACATAAGGCATATAATAACAATAAAAAAATATATAGAAGATATGCATAGAACAAGAAAGCAAAAGAGGGAGAGGGAGAGAGATTTTTACCAAAAAATGAAAAAAGAGAGTTAGAGAAAAGTTGACAATTGAAAAGCACAACAACTTCTTGTATTATGTGTGAACGGTTTTAGACTCCTTAAAAACAACCAGATTGATTAACCTAGATTAATTAGCCAAGTTGTTACTTAATCAAATAATGCAATACTAGGTTAAAGCAATCAAATAATCATATCAAAATAATAAAGCAGCGGAATAATAAAAAGCACAATGATATGATCACCCAGGAAACCACACGGTAAAAACCTGGGGAGGATTTGACCCACCGAACCTCAAGGCAAAACAGAATTCACTATGAAAGAATTGAAGTTCTTACAAAAGGACTACAAGCTCCCCGCTCGACTTCCTAATGCTACCCACCAGAAGAACTTATTGATACGACCACGTGTAAACTCTGAATCCACGGACTCCTTTCTTGAATTCTTCAATCAGCTACAAGCACCCACGCTTGATATTCTTTAAGCTTCAAAGGTAGCAACCAAGTTGATCATCAAGATGTTGAAGTAATCTCAATCTTGAAAACCCTAAGTTTTGTGCAAAGGAAAGCTCCTCTAGATCTCACAAGAGATTTACACAAAACAGCAATGTATGAGCAACAATACAACTTGAGCAACTCTAAAAACATGGCTAGGGTTTTGCCTTATATACCTAAGGCAAAAACATAAAAACCCTAAATGTTTAATGAGTTAGGGCTGAGTTGGAAAACTGCAAAAAAACGCAATCTGATCGATTTTCGATCGATCGAATCTATTCTTCGATCGATCGAGCCAGACCGAAATGCTCCAATGCATCTACAGTTTCTCGATTCCAACTTTACAATAAATGAACAACTTTGAGCTCACTTTAACAAGACTAAACATATTGTTTTGATCATGGTTTGCCAACAGTACAAATTAGAGTTCTAAATACATAAATTCCTAAACCTTTAGAACCTAACAATGTGTTGAGTTGGGTCTTAAAAGGAGAAGAAGAAGATTAGCACTTGGCGATGGAGGAGATAGCAGATTGACGCTTGGTGATGGAGAGAGTGTTTAGGTAATGGAGGCTTGGGCTTCGTCGACAGCGGCATGGTGAAGAGGATCGATGGCAGGGAGGCGTGGGTTGGCGGTGAGGGTTTGGGAGTCAAAGGTAGATTGTGTTAGAGTGTTCAAACATTGAAGCTAGAGTAGAATTGAGGGGGTTTTTTTTTTTAATTATTTATTTATACCAAAGCTATAGCCGCGTTTAACAAAATGCAGCTATGGACATGCTTTAAGCTGCATTTCAAGAAACGCAGATGTGGTAGGCTATAGCTGCACTTTGAAAACACGGCTATAGACCCTTTAAAAAAAAAAGTTTTGTGAGACCTATAGCCGCAATTAATACACACGGCTACAAACAATACTATAGCCGTGTCTTTAAAAAACGCGGCTTTAGGTGTTCCTATGGCCGCATTTTTTAAACACGGCTATAGGACATCTTTTAATATATATATATATATATATATTTGACTGGACATATAGCCGTGTTTTTTAAACGCGGCCATAGCTCCTACCCAATAAAACACGGCTCCAAACTTTACAAACGTGACTGCAGAAATGGGCTATAGCTGCGTTTTCTAAAATGCAACTATAGGTATATGGGTGTAGCCACATTTGTTACGAACGCGGCTATAGCCATGTTTTTGTAAATGCAGCCAAACAAAACGTGGCTATAGCCAGCGTTTTTTGTAGTGATCGATTATATTGTTACCGTAATTTGGCTTTTTGCTTATTATGCTTGATTCTTACGGTAGATTGATCAAGCTCCTACCATGCAAAATTATTGTGGCTGTTAGCCAAAAAACTGTTAGTAGTTATGGCATATTTTTGATGAGTCTTGCAATTATTCACGAAGAGGAAGGTGTTATTTAAGATAAGGAGAATGTGAGAAGCATTATTAATTTTAGAAACTAAAGCGAAAATAATTGTTATTAATGTTACATCAACAATATAATTAATAATTATATTTTATTTAGGAAAATATTAAAATTATTATCAATTTTTATATAAAAAATTTATAGACCGACATGGCAATAAATATAATTGTTGTTAATTACATCAATATCATAATAAATAAATGTTTGAATTATATTTTTATAATTAGTGAAATATTGTTTTGTAAGATTTATGTAGTGAAATTGGTAATTTTCCTAACATAATTTTCTGTTTTGTGATTACAAGTTGACACGTCAATTTAGAAGTTATAATACCAATCATTATTTTTTTGAGAAGAGTCATGTTATAATACCAATTAGAATAATTATGTTACCATTTTTTTAATGATCGGTAACACTTTAATTTATAAGATTTAGATTGTCAATTTTGTAACTTATTGTTGATGCTCATTTTAGGAAGCCCAATAGAAAGAAGAAGCCCAGCAACATGGGCAAAAAAGAGTTAGTAAGTGGAAATAAAAACCATTAAGTCCAAGCGGCAAGAGTAATGGATCAAAGGCCCATGAAATAAACAAATGGGCCTTGAGGAAGCAAGTGGGCCTAAAGGAGTCCGGAGAGAGAGAAGTAGCAAATCCATGGGCAGTATATGATGTAGAAAAGTGAGAATAGGCCATAGAAAGTCCGAAGTAATGCAAGCAAAGAAAGTAAGGGATTGATGGCAAGCCCATAAGCCCCAAGGATGAAGGATGAGGTAATTGGGCCAGGGAAGCCCAAAGGAGTTAGTAAAAACTCATGAGAACACAGAATTAGGAAAAAGGGTAAAGGAAGCCCAAGAAAAGCAAATGGGTCAAAGATGCCTAGGAAGAAATAAATGAGACAAAAAAGCCCACGAGCAATGTAATGCAAAGCCTAAATGACCATATTGAGTCATTGAAAGAAGAATGAGTAGTAGGCCCAAAGAGGCCCAGCAGACTAAGGTCAAATAACATCACAACTGGAATGACAGAATGGAACGGTAGGAAAAGGTAGCAAAACCGTAGAAAGGATTAAAAGGGTAGGCTAAAAGAAAGAAAAACCCACCATCAAATAAAGCACAGCCCCTAAAGGGAGCAAGCCATAAAAGAATGGGAAATTAGAAAATAGCTTACACCATAAGAAGTCAAGAACGGACAGCAGACTGCGTAGACAAGCCTCCAGACCACGGCAAACGCATAAGCAGCAGGCATATTTTGGACATACATAAAAGTGAAGCACGCACAAGGCCCAAACATCATCAGCATGTACCCAGCCAATACAAGACGTGGTGAGGTCATAGGTCAGAGGCAAGAGGGCATGGTCTGGTGGTAAGGAGAGAGGAAAACCTATTCTGGGGTTCCTGCTCAGGCTCTTTTGGGGGAAATGTCCTGCTAGAATGACATACTGCCCAAAAAAAGTAAGGATGAGTTGGAACCACTAGGTGTATGCCACAAGGGATAGAGAGAGAATACCCACACCGTAACAGGTAGGAAGGTCACGGCAAACAAATAAACAAAATAGCCTTCTTTGTCTGGTAATGGGAAGTGGCACAGCCAACATAGGTAAATAGTGATGGCTGAACGACTAACGAACCAGTAGTGGTCAGCAAGGATACTCATATCAGACAAAAGTAGTTAAAGGCTAAAATAGTAAAAGCCAATCACGACAGACACTATAAAAAGGGCCCTTGCCATGCACAACAGGGGGGACAGCAATAGGAACCTCTAGGAGAAAATCACAACACGAAAACAAATACGGGGAAAATGAGAGAAAAGGGAAGAAGGAAAGAAAAATTAGAAACAACAAAAGAAAAAACAGAGAGAAATAAAATGGCAGGCATGCACCAATAGGTTGATCCCCTCTCTCCCTCTAAAGCCCTGCTCTTTATCAAAGACAAAGGATCCTCATTGGACATAAACCATTCAGTCTCATTCCTTCAAAGCAATTAATTTCTTTTTTCCTGGGGAGATTATTCGCATTGAGGAAGGGGTTTCCCTTCTTGGTTTCAGCTCCGTAATATTACTAGGCATGGCAAACTGATTTTCCCCTCTTTGATCCAATAAGCCTATTATTATTATTCCCCATTTTATTTCTTTACTTTCTTTTGTGCACAGGGTGTTTCTTGTCGCTCCCTTTTATTCATTTTGTCTATATTTCTTGTGTTATATTTATTATATCTGCTTGCCATAACTTCCCCGTAGCAACTCTGTTTGCCATAGGCATGTGATCAAAGTTTGGCAAACAGGGCGTAATTTGTGCACAAGCCAGACCAAGGTGAGTCGCAATTGGATCGGTCCCAACTCCCTTTTCTAGAAAACTTGGGCCTAGTACAGTAGGAGGCAGTTCAACCCAGTATTATAAAAAAGGCCCACCACACATATATATGAGTAAAAGTTATGAAACCCTTACTAACACTCTTAATTTTGTAATTAAAAATGTATTAGATTTATATAGTCTTTGATAAATAAAACTCATTGACTAATTATAACATAAAAAATTTCCATGCGATACATACCATCATTTATAGGAATAGTCACATTATCACCGCGCACCCTTGATGCGATGGTTACTACATAAGTATAAGTACTTGCGGGATGTGGGGGATAAGAGATAGAGATCAAGTTTCCAGGAGGGAGCTTTACACACATATACACTTAGATTAAGTTAGAGTAAATTTTATATTTTAAAAAATAAATAAATAAATAAGAAAAAAAAGAAAGGAAAAGAATAGTCACATTAAGGCCGGGTTTGGATTGCAATGAAAAGGGAAAAAAAAAAAAAAAAAAGCGCGTCTGCATTTTTTCTGCAGGTCCTATGCATATTCATGGGACCCACAAATACGAATTTCAATAAATTTTTCTTTAAAACTAGATTCCACGGTACTATTCACACATTTAAAAATTATTTTATTATAATGTTTTCAGTTTTCAACAATAAGCGATATCCAAACAGGCCTAATTCTTTTATAAATGTTGGCCTCCGTAGCTCTTTTGACACTCAGATCCTTCTCTTTCTCTTTCTCAGCCACAGACATAGAAGATGATCACTTCGAAAGTTCTTTACTTATTTCTTTCTGCTCCCATGTTACTTAGTGCACAACAAGCAAATGGCTATTTATCAGCAAAGACACGAAAAATAATAGCTAAGGCAAACAGAGATGGCCCTTATTTGGGGTTGGTGATTTCAAACCTATTTGAAATGAACCCTCTTCTTCAGTCTCCAAACTTCACATCTAGCAACTTGATCATAGATTTTGCTGGTAATAATAGAGAAACTGAAATATCTTTTACCCTCTTATAAATACCTCTTTTTCTTTATTGTCCTCACTTTTTTCTTTCTTTTATGAGTTCTCAGGAAGGAGATTTCGTTTTGGAAAGATTGCCAAAAAAGAAGTCATACTAGTCATGACAGGACTGGGCATGGTATTATACTCTTTTATTTGGTGCTTCACTCATTGTATAGTTTTCTCATTTACTCTCTTCAATTTTATAACAGGCTCTCTAATCCTTTTTTTTTTTTTTTTTTTTTTTTTTTTTTTTTGGGGTGGTCTTACCTAGATAAATGCAGGTATAACAACTCAGCTTTTATTGAGTTTTTTCAAGATAGAGGGAGTAGTGCATTATGGCATTGCTGGAAATGCAAATCCATCCCTCAATATAGGAGATGTGGCCATCCCTCAGTATTGGGGCCATACTGCTCTTTGGAGTTGGCAGGTAGATTTTTGAGTTTTGAGGATTATGTAAATGGCATGAAATTAATTTGTAGACAAACGTCATCTTAACTATTAATTTTACGAAAGGAAAAAAAAATCATTGTATATGACGACTAAATGTAATATTGACATTAAGATTTGAAGTTGTGTATAACATCTTATATAATGCTCAATAGTCATATTAGTCCCACCATTCAATTGTACATACGCTTCAGCACTTTATGGACATGAGAGTTGTAGTATTTTCTTGAGAAAGATGAGAGGTGTAGTAAAATACATAATTTAGTAGTAAATTATCGTATGATGAATTATATATAGTATCCTATGGCCATAATTTTTATTTTTTATTTTTTATTTTTGATGGGAAATGAGTAGGAAACAATGATGAGTAAAGGAAATAAAAGTGAGGATAATATGGTATCCTATGAATTCTTTTTTGGCTTTATGCTTTTTTGGCTTCATGAGGAAGAAGCAAGGATGAGACTTCATAGGATACAAATGTGCATTCAAATTTAAGCTCAATTTCATTTTAATTTAGACATCTATTTTCACAAAACTTTCATTATTATCACATAATATTTCAATAAAAGGTTTGAAATATTCATATTAGAAATGTTGAACATATTATTTGAGAAGTTAAAAAAAATAGAGATAGAAGAAGCTAATTCTATTTCCATATCTTTTTCATTTAGATTTATAAGCTGAAGTAATATTGTTGGATGATTGCAATTTTTTTGTGTCATTTGATGCAGAGGTATGGGCAAGGGCCAGAAGATGAGCTACCCCTCGAATCAAATGGAGACGACACAAGAGAAATTGGGTATTTAAAATTTGCAAACTATACAGCAAATGTCACAGATGGTAGCTCATATGATAACCTCTTGAACAACATTTGGTATCAGCCTGAGGAAGTTTTCCCCATAAATGGGACTCCTGAGCAAAGGGAGCATGCCTTTTGGGTCTCTGTTGATCCCCTCTACTTTGAAATCTCCAAAAAGCTAGAGGTAAGCTTCCTAACATTCAGTTTGGGATTTGTGTATGTGTGAGAGAGAGAGAGAGAGAGAGACTGTTTCCTATCTATATTTTTCATTTTACATGAGTAATATTATTGCCATCAATCAAGAGAAACTAAAATATATGAGTCAAAATATTGATTATATTCTTGACCCAAAAGGGTATTACAATCAGTCGGGACCATGCCTCCTACAATGGACTTCATTACTCATCAGTTTAAATCTCTCCTAGGACCAAAACTCACTTATACATATAAAATTGATTGATGTGTTAATTGTTTTGTAAATTGAAAATTTAAAAGTCAGTGTTGCACAGAAATGTCACACAACTAATTAACTACAATAACTCCTTAAGAACCAGCTGGACCTCAATATTAATATGCCCCTTCCATGAACATCTCCATTATTTTTTTTTAACATAAAAAATAAAAAATTTGATGTCGTTTTTAAGCGAGTTAATGCTAAAAATGTGATAGATCAAAGTGGAAAGGGTGCATTGACATTTTTGTAATATTTGCATAATTTTTGAAAGTTGAATGACTAAGTGCATTGTACTCTCTCAAAAAAAGAAGTGCATTTTACTCTAATAATTTTAATACAGAGAAGAATTGCCTCAATGAAAATGGAAAGGCCCAAAGGGTTGCTATACTAATGAAGATGTATGCAAGGAATCCCTGGTGGTCAATCATAATTTATTGTGTTAATTTAATGAATACAGAATACAGCTCTTGAGAGAGAGAGAGATAGCGTGTGATCCATGTGTAATATGGCTCTATTGATCGATTACCTGACCAACCAAATTTTTTAAAAAAAATTTGATTATAACCATGCATACTACATGTCACTCAGGGCCTTGTACTAGAAGGTTGCATTAACTCAACGACATGCTTGTCCATGACACCAAAGGTGACCACAGTCCAAAGAGGAACAAGTGCAAGCATTTACCTAGACAATGCCGCATACGGAAGCTTCATTTATAACAAATTCAATGTAAGCCCTGTAAACATGGAAAGTGCTTCTGTGGCACTGATATGTCTTCAACAAAGAAAACCTTTCATTGTTATTAGGGCTCTCTCAGACTTAGCTGGAGGAGGCTCTGCTGACTCAAATGAGGCTCAAATGAGGCTGACACTTTCACATCCCTTGCTGCTAATAATTCAGTGCTGATTCTTCTTGAATTTATCAAGCATTTGTCCAATTGAAAGCACCGATTATGTTTCTTACTTAAGTTTTGTGTTATTGCTTCTATATATATATATATATATATATATGGATTCACATCAAGTGCAATACCTCCATTTCCCTCACAATACCTAGACGTGACTTGGAATTTAAATAATTAAAGATGTGTTGTCGGAAAAAAAAAGGAGTAATAAATTCCTTGAATCATTTTTTAAGATCTTATTTTATTGGCAAAGCCCCCCTCTCATTCTCCCCACCCTATGGGTACCTGCACTTGCCTATTGCACTGATAAATTTCTTAAAAATGTTTCTGTTGCCTAAATAAATGTTCTGAAAAAATTATTGGATCAGTTCTATTTATAAATATGGTGTACTGATCCAATAATTTACAAGTAACTGATCCAATAAACCCTATAAAAATTTATTATTGAAAGATCAATTTCGTTTTTAATAAAAAATGATGTTATTTGTAGGCGGAATAATGATAAAAATGTGACGTATCATAATAGAAATGACACAATGATATCTTTGTAATAATTGATGGTGTTAGTATCTATAAGTTTAGAAAAATTAGCAAACTGTAAACACAAACTTGTCTAGATATAAATCTTAGAGTCTATAGGATTTATTAGACAATACTCAAGGTGCTGCAAGTCAGAATACAAAAAAAAAGAAGCTGCAGGTTTATAAATTCGAAACATGCCAAGTTCAACTAATCAAGAGAATAGGTTTGACCGATCGAAAGATGGGTTCTGCAGAATTTAATTAAAGCCCAACAGCCCATCAAGCCCATTAAGTGATTAGGGTTTCAAATCTATTTCACTAAGTATTTAAAAGAAAACCCTAAGACACGTTTTGAAGAGACTTTGGAGGTACTGTACCTTTTCCTTTCAAAGTCAGATCTGAAGTTGTCAAGTTGCTGCAATAAGATCATACATAGCTGATGATTTAAATCTTCAAGGGTTGTCTTGGAGTCACAAACTGGAGAGTTTGTGTTGCTAGACCTTTAAGTGAGATCTCAAAGTCACAAACGGGGAGTTTGTGTTCAGCAAATTCAAGATAGAAGAGTCCGTGGAGTGGGAGCTGCACGTGGTTGTGTTTGTAAGTTCTACATGAGGTAGCTTTAGATTTAGGGTTTAAATATATTGTAATCTTTCATTCTATCATAGCGGATTTGTTTACTTTGAAGATGTTAGGTTAAATTCTCTCTAGGTTTTTACTTTGAAATAGTTGGTTTCATTGGTTTTTCTGGGTCATCATATTACTATCTTCTTTACTTTTATGCACTAAGTAATATGTTTACATATGTTTAACCTAGATCTCATAGTTAACCTAAGTAAATACTTGGCTAATTCATTATGTTAAACTAATCTGTTTTCAAGGGGTCGAAACATAAACAAACAGATGGTATAAATTGTAATATTTTAAAGTCAAATAAATGCGTCCATTTTACTCTAAAATTAATATAGAGAAGATTTTTCTAGCAAAAGAGAAAGAAATATAAAACTTTTCTCACGTAAGGCTCTCTAAGGCACCTAGGTGATGAAAATACCTCTCTATTCTTCGAATAAAGCTCTTTTCCTCGCCAGTGGAAACCTGTAAACTTCTAAAGCCTTCACCTCCCTTTTTCTTTTGTTTTTCCTAGTGCCAGAGTTCTCTCATCTATCATGGAGGACCTAAAGAACCAGTGGGCATGTTTGTCCCTCAAAGCAAAAGAAAGCAGCACCATAGATCTCCCTCCAATGGTTGAAAGCAATAACCACATCCTTGTCGCGAAACTTTTCACCAAAAGGAGGGTCAACTTGGAGGCCCTTACTAAAACTTTGCGGAGTATGTGGCGCTCAGTTCGAACGTTCGAAGTGCGAGATTTGGGATCCAACACAATGCTCATAATTTTTTATGATGAAACTGATCCGCAAAAGCTACTGGTGCAAGGACCTTGGACCTTTGACAAATATCTCATTGGTTTATACAAGCCAACAGGGGAGGAATCGGTGGATGATGCCACCTTCGACAAAGCCGCTTTTTGGGTCTAGATGCATAATCTTCCCCTAAGCCGCATGAATAAAACCACCGTCGAAGCTATCGGAAAAACTTTGGGCACCGTTGAGCACGTTAATGCATCCTCTACTAGAGAATGCTGGGGTCGTTACCTGAGAGTGCGAATCCAACTCAATATCACCCAACCTCTATGCCGAGGAAGAATGGTGAACATCGGCGAAGTAGAACCACAGTGGGTGGCTTTCCAGTACGAGAAGCTTCCGATATTTTTTTACTAGTGCAAACTCCTCAACCACAACGAGAAAGACTGTACTCTCTGGTCTAGCAGAACTCTGTGCACCAAGGAGCAACAAAACAGCGCTTGGTTACGTGCTCCCCTCAACAATCTTCAACAGCCCCAAGTGGCCATCGATAAACCTACGCCACAACCCAAACACCCCAGTGGACCACCGCAACCCCCTCGTCCCACGCCATCACCAGCCACTACCGGAACTACAGTGGCGACAAAACCCACCACTCCGATACCTCATACCATCTCGATACTGTTGACACCCCATTTTGCAACCCGCATTTAACCTCACATGGAGGGCAAAAGGGTACTTTCACCTCAGAAATATGCATCTTGATTCTGGCCATTAGATCCTTAATCTCATTTCGCCAAAATGATCTCGATGTTGTAACAATCAAATCAACTGGTCATAAGCCCTAATCGGACCATCAGATTGAAAGTATCATCAAATCAAATTTTAATGGCCGAGGTACACTATCACAAATTGAGTCCGATTATATGTGATTATGAACAATTGATTCCAATTGGTTATAATTCTAATCAATTTAAGATCAATGATGTGTCATAATTTGATTGATTAGGACTATATTTTATGGTGAGGTTGCATACACTTAATTAATTAGATAGTTAAACATTAATTATTCAATGAGTAATTTGTGCAATTATCTTTTAATTAGAGTAAATTTGGAACCAATTAAGTCTGAAATAGGAGTGATTGGAGCCATTTAATGTTAATTGGGAGCTAATTTGGGACCTATTAATGTTAATTGTGCTGAAACCATTTTCTAACAAATGACCTCTGCTCACCATTTCATCAATATCTCTTAGAATATTTTGAATCTGTGAATGAGGTTAATTTTCCCAGAAACTAGACATCCGGGGCTTCAATTTGAGTACAAGAACTAGGCAATTCTAATCAAAATTGAGTTAGATATGATTTTTTGATTTGGTTCTACAAGCTGTTACAACAGCTACGGGAAAATCGAATTTTGGCTTGTTCCTCACTCCTACCAATCTTTCCATTTAATGCATCAGATTTTCCCCAAGGCTAAAATGAGGTCTAGGTTCATGATTCTTTGTCAACCCTCATTAAATGGCCTTCCATTCATATTTCCTCCATCACTACTATATAAACCCCCCTTTCCTTCATTCCAAGGCACACCAAAACCCCCTCTCTTCTCCTCTCTTGAGTTCTAGGAAGTTGAGTAGTCTTGTCATATCTTGGTCTTCTTGAGACTTAAGATATTGAGTGAGACTCACTCTCCCTCTCCTAGTTCTTCTTTTTTCCTCCTCCCTTAGGACCTCTACCAAGAGTCTCCTCCTCCACCATATGGATCTTGCATGAAGGTAGAATCTCTTTCCCTAACTAGTTTTTTATGTTGCCATAATAAGAATTTAGGATTAAAGCATGATAGTAATTATTTAAATTCTCTTGAATATGTTTGAATGTTCTTATATGTTCTTATATGTTCTTTACATGTTCTTGATTGTTCATCACATGTTCATGCATATCACTAGCTTTGATCTTAAATCCACATAAAAAAATATGAAAAACATGTTTGTTTCATAATTCTTTCAAATTCTTGAATCTAGGATATCACCATACACACACATTCACTAGAATTTAATTTTCAATCCAAATGCAATGCTTAATAAATTAGATTAGGGTTCATCACATGCACACACATTAAATTCAACATGCAAATTGATTGACATATTGGATGATATAATATGAATGTTGGTCACCATAGTCTAGAAGACCGGTTTCACTGGGCAAGGTGGGTGTCTAACACCTTCCCACTTTGTAACATAGCCTCCGAACTTAGATTAAGGGTTGATAGACTAATGCTTATCCTTGTAATTTTCAATTTCTAGATTGTAACTAGGAAACAAAGCCATGTATTTTATCTTAGATTGTATCTAAGACCAAAGCCATGTAATTTTCCTATGATCAATGTAAATTCAATTGCAAATTAATAAAATGAGGAATTTTTCAACTATGGTTTTCTTATTTTTCCAATAATTAAATAAGTGGCGACTCCATTGTAAAACCCTTAATCTAAAGGGGAAAATATAACTAGTCGAACCTCCATTTTGAGAGGCAATAACACGACTCCACCCATTCACGTGGGTTTGGCCCAACACTTACAAAAAAGGGGGCTGGGGGCGCGGTCTCTCACAGATACCTGCACAACCCATATCCGAGACCGAACCCGATATTCCGAAACACACCACAGCCCACCCCGATATGGACCCACCTACTTTTCTGCAGCAAATCATGCACACTGCCCCAACAAATACAGAAATCTTGGTTGACACGGATCTTTTTAACACCCATATCTCGGAAATTGATTCCGCCTTAAATATCTACCCTTTCTCATCTAAGTCAACTTCACCACAAAAGGAAACCACCCCATGTATGGACCACCCCATGATCTCTTCCTCTGACCATGCATAAAAAATCCCATTAACAACCCAGTCTTGTGACAGCCAACTTTTTGATACTCCAGTCATGCACGTGCAAGATAATATACACGTGCCCTTTCATAGGCCAAAGAAGTTGGACCCATCCCAAGGTACATGGAAAAGAATTGGACCTCCACAACAGGTATTGGACTTCAAATGTGCACCCCCACCTATTGGATCAAATAGCAAACCCGAGGACAAAGCCATGGACCCAAAACATAACTCACCCTCAGCTGGACCAAAACGCAAACTCGTAGAACAGTCCCGTGCACATGCAACGTCCATTGACAAGAAACAGAAACTTGAAGATGATCCATGTACTTTGAAAACTTTTGAGACAGAAAATTTAGGATCGGCGGTGGCTGCCTAGTAGCACTGCCAAGTCCAATAAGTGTATTAAATTGGAACTATCGGGGGCTTGGGAACCCTCGAACAGTTAACACTCTTAAGAGAGCATGGAAAAAAGAAGCTCCCATCTATGTCTTCTTAATGGAGACAAAACTCTCCACAGATCAGTTGAACGCCAAGAAACAAAACTGGGACTACAATCAAGGTCTTGTGGTCTCTAGTGAGGGTCAAAGTGGTGACTTAGCTCTTCTGTGGAAACTGGATACAAAGGTACATGTCAAAAAATTTTCATGTTGGTTTATTGATGCTTATGTATTTTGTGAAACGACAGGAATATGTTGGAGGTTAACAGGTTTCTACGGGCATCCCGAAACTAGCAAACGCAAGGAAACTTGGACTCTCCTTGAATCTCTCGATCAAACACATGAGCATCCCTGGCTTTGTATTGGTGATTTCAATGAGATTACAAGCCAGTCCGAGAAAATGGGTGGTTGGCTATGGCCAACACGCCAAATGGATCGCTTTCGCACTGCCATTCACCATTGTAATTTCATTGACCTTGGATACGTAGGCTCTCCATTCACATGGTCCTGAAACCACCTTGTTGAAAGTCATATTCATATCAGGCTGGATCGAGCCCTGGCTAACACAACCTGGAAGTTGCTCTTCCTCAATGCCATTATCCATCATATTTCAATGTCATCTTCGAACCACTCCATGCTCACCATCTAGATACAGTCCTCCAGACCTAGACAACCACGATCCTGACCTCTCTTCCATTTTAAAGCCATATGGCTTCAAGACCCACGGTGTGCTGATATCATCCAAGAAGCATGGCATGAAGGTCTCTACAAGCCGAATGGTGCTTCAATCACCAACTATCATGCTAGCTGCCATGACCGACTGACTGCTTGGAATAAACTTGAATTTGGTCACGTAGGGAATATGATTGCAAAGCTAAACCGAAAGCTTCAAGTCCTTGAGCATCATCCTATCCACAACGAGACTGAAATCCAAGAGGTACAAGCGTCTTTGAACTAATGGTCAGATTCTGAAAATACAATGTGGCACCAGTGATCGCAAAATTTGTGGATCACTGATGGTGACAGGAACACTTCCTTCTTCCATCAGAAAGCATCAAACTGGAAGGATAGAAACCCCATTCGAGGCATTTGTGATGCAATGGGGCAATGGTAGGAGGATGATCACACTACTAAGAACATCATTTTGGATTACTTTGAGACCATCTTTCGATCCAATGGGCCTATTAATACCTCAATCCTGGTTGATGCAGTCCAACCTGTGGTTACAGAAGAGATGAATACCTCCCTCACTCGGACTTTCATAGCTGAAGAACTCCACAAAACTCTCAAATAGATGCATCCCAAAAATTCTTCGAGTCTCAATGGTATGCCCCCTCTCTTTTATCAACACTTTTGGTCTCTTACTAGTGAATATGTCACAAAAACTGTTCTGGATTTCTTGAACTTGGGTATTATTCCTCCAAATTTTAATGAAACACATATTGTTATCATTCCAAAGACCAAAAATCCCATGAAAGTGACTCAGTACAAATCGATAAGTCTTTGTAATGTTATCTCTAAACTCACCTCCAAAGTCATTGCTAATCGACTGAAGCGCTTCTTACCCCATATTGTAAGTGAAAATTCATGTCAGACCACCTCATCATAGACAATATTATTGCTGCCTTTGAAACTATGCACCACCTTAACCAAAAAAGGAGCTGTAAGATTGGTGAGATGGCCTTAAAACTAGATATGAGCAAGGCCTTTAATTGTGTTGAATGGGGTTGCCTGGAGAAAATTATGCAGAAAATGGGTTTCAATGAGAAATGGGTGAAACTTATAGTGCAATGTATTACCTCTGTTACATATTCTGTAAGGATTAACGGGAAACCCCAAGGTCACATAACCCCGTCTAGGGGTTTGAGACAAAGGGACCCTATTTCCCTCTTCTTGTTTCTTTTTTATGCTGAGGCACTCTCAGCTCTTCTAAACCAATTTGTAGTTGTTGGAAAACTTCGGGGTGTATCAGCTTGCCCACTAGGATCAAGAATATCTCATCTATTCTTTGTTGATGACAACATCATTTTTTACCAAGCAACACCGGAACAATGCAACCATCTTGAGCATCTTTTAACTATATATGAGCAAGCCTTGGGCCAACAGCTAAAAAAGGAGAAGACTGCTCTTTTCTTTAGTAGAAACACCCCACGGGACACACAAGAAGAGATAAATATTTGCTTTGGAGCAGAGGTGATCAAACATCATGAGACTTATTTGGGCCTGCCATCCTTAGTGGGTAGATAAAAAAAACACACCTTCAGAGCTTTAAAGGAAAAATTGGACAACAAACTCTCGGGCTGGAAAGAAAAGCTGTTATCCCAAGTAGGTAAAGAAGTTTTCATCAAGGTAGTTGCACAGGCCATTCCCACGTACACAATGAGTGTCTTCAAACTTCCAGATTCCCTATGTGATGAATTGGCTGGGATGATTCAAAGATTTTGGTGGGGCCAAAAAGAAGGTAAAAATAAAATGGCATGGCTGAGCTGGGACAAAATGTGCACACTAAAGGAAGAAAGGGGATTGGGTTTCCAGGACCCCAAGGCTTTCAACCTTGCTCTCTTAGCTAAACAAGGCCGGCGCTTACAGATGAACAGCAACTCATTGGCCCATAGAGTTCTTAAAGCCCACTATTTTCCAAATACAAATTTCCTACATGCAGAGTTGGGCACAAAACCATTGTTTGCATGACGAAGTATTTTGTCCGCTCAGTCTATTATGCAATCAGGCTGCCACTAGCAGGTAGGAGATGGCAAGTCCATTGGAGTGTGGACGGATCATTGGCTGCTAAGACCCTCCACCTTCTATGTCCTCACACCCCTGACCTTACTACTGGTAAATACAACAGTGGATTCTCTCATGGACCAAGAAAGTGGTGAGTGGAATCTCAACCTGATCAACCAAGTTTTCTTCCATGAAGTTGCCACATCCATCCCTAGCATTCCTCTAAGCCGCCACAAGCCAAAGGACTGCATGATTTGGGCTTTCACTACTAGGGGCGTTTCACTGTCAACAGTGCATACAAAGTTGCAAGAACCATCACCCAACTTTCTACCTCAACCGAGACATCTCAAAGCAATGAGCAAACTCGGTTTTGGTGCCAAATTTGGAATTTGCACATACCCAACAAAATAAAAATTTTTACGTGGAAAGCATGCAACAACATACTTCCCACAAAAGCCAACCTCTATCGTAGACGGGTTATCGACGACCCCACCTGTGAGGCTTGCACACTAGCACCAGAAACGGTTGGACATTTATTTTGGGAGTGCAATGTTGCTAAGGAACTTTAGACCCTCTCGGACATACCATTGGAGAGAACTGGGATCATTCATAGGTCTTTCATGGACCTCATCTAGTATCTACTCTTCAAATAGCACATGGACACCACACTTATTGAACTAGTAGTCACAATAGCATAGAGTGCATGGTTCAGCCGAAACAAAACCCGCCTGGGGGAAGCAAGACAAACTCGGCAAGAAATTCTAAGATGAGCTCACTCCATATTACATGACTTCCAGCTTGCACACTTACGGCCCACTCAGCTCAAAGAAGCCATGGATGGCTGTTGGGTCCCACCTGTGTTTCCCTGATACAAGGTTAACGTAGACGCTGTAGTCTTCTCCCAGCTTGGCATGATCGGCGTTAATGTGATTGTTAGGGACCACCTTGATCTGTTGTTGCAACCTTAAGCAAACGCCTCCCTTTCCCGGTGGATCCTTTAGAGGCAGAAGCAAAGGCAATGGATGAAGCAACTCTTTTTGCATGGGACTGTAGACACCCCATTTTACAACTTGCATTTAACCAACCGGTAGATCTTTAGATTTGTGATACAAAACAAATCTTGATGCTCTAACGATCATAATGGTATGTCATGGGTTTTGATCGGAACGCCTGATCAAAAGTTATCATACAAACAATTTTCAATGATCATAGCTCACCTACATGATAAGCCCAATCACGTCCTATTTTAAACACTTAATTTTGATTGGTTCTCACAAGAATTAATTTAAAATTGATTAAGTGTGATTTTTGATTGGATTTCATTTTTTTTTCATTTTTTTTTTAAAGAAATAATAAAAAAATGTTTTCCTTTATGGCATCTTATTTGCTTTTTTGAAAAAAAAAATTGGAGATAGAAAAAGATATGATCCATGAAAAATTCAAAAACAAAAAAAAATGCTCAAAAAACGTCATTATCTTCAGCAGCAACTTGAATCGCATTTTTGGCCTGGAAAACTTTGAAATTTGGTTTTCTCCATTTCTATAAAAGTTGTAGAGAATTGAATTTCCTTTCAATTTACATCAATCCCGAATCAATTGGAATTTTGAACAGAAAGTTAGAGCCAAAATACGAAACAGGTGTAGCATCATCTTCAACTTCCTTTCAAAATTCAAATGGGGATCAACACCAAATCCGTTCTAGCTCATTTAAACAGGTTACCTCCTCCCTTAGCTTCAGAAGAAAGCTAATAACTTAGCTTTAAAGCTAAGCCATCCCTTCCCCTATATATAGAGAAGACTTCTTCCATTTTCTGGACCCCGAAATTTCCACTAGAGAGCTAGTGAGAAAGCAGAAAAGAAAAGCTGTTGTGCAATCATTGTTCTTACTTGGGTTGTAGTTTAGTACTTCCTTGCTTTCTTCCTAGCCCTTTAAGTGATCACTTCCCCCTTTTAATTTATGCTCTATGCTCGTAAGTAATTAATTATGTTCTTAACTTTCTACACATGCTTGAATAAATGTTTAACAAGTCATTATTTGTTTCTTTTATGACATGCTTGGATGAACATGCTTATATGTCTCATTAATATTCCTTTTACATGCTTAGATGAACACTTCTAGGCTAAAGCACAATTTTCTCTTGAATACTTAGATGAACATTTCTAGGCTAAAGCAGAACTTTCCCTTGAATGCTTAGATGAACATGTCTAGATAGTTGTTCTACTTTTTTCAAATGCTTGAACGAACATGTCTAAGTATTTTGATTTTCTCTAGATGAACATGTCTAAGGGATTTTTCCTTTATTTTTTTTTTCATAATTGCTTGGATGATCAAATATGCTTAAATGTTTTATTTTATTTTATTTTATTCTGTCTGCAATTATGTTGATGACAAATAACATGACAATTTTGTTTTTCCTTCACATGCTTGGATGAACATGCCATTACCTTCATGCTTTCTTTATATTAAAATTGTTATCTAACAAGTTTCACTTTTTGTGTCTCTTTATGTCAAATTCCCCTAACACATATTTGTTTACAATTCTTGCAAATTAGCATGTTTATATGAGATATTATTTGTATTTGTTTGACATGACATGATATTGGCCACCTTAACCTAGGAGACCGGTCTTACCAGGCGAGATGGGTGCTTACTCCCTTCTCATCTCGTAAATTAGCCTCCGAACCAAGATCAAGGGTTCTAGAATATACTCTTGTATAGGCAATTTTACATTTTTTAGAATGTAACTAGGAAATAAAGTAATGTAATTTACTTTTCTTAGATTGTATCTAGGACAAAAAAACATTGTAAATTTTTGTTACAAATTGATGTAAATTGTCATATACATTAATACAACAGAAGTATTTTTTATTAAAGGTTTTCTTCTTTTTCCATTTAAATTAAATAAGTGGCGATTCCATGTAAAACCCTCGATCTAGGGTGGAGTACATTTTAGAGTGGCGACTCCACTGGGGATGTTGAAGGCTAGACTCCAGTTTAGGTTATGGTGGCCAACCATGTCATTTGTTTGTTTATTGCTTTTAATACTATGGGTCCGTTTGGATACAGCTGAAAACTGAAAACTGAAAAACACTGTAGCAAAATAATTTTTAAATGCGTGAATAGTATCGTGGGACCCATTTTTAATGAAAAAGTTGATAAAAAGTGAAATTTGTGGGTCCATGAACAATACATACTGTGCACTGTTCACAGGAAAAGTCAAAGCTTTCGGCTCAAAAAGTTATAAAAAAAAATGGCAGAAACGCAAAATGTGTGTCTGGGAAGCTGGAATTGTATATGAATTGTGTATGTTGCCCGAAAACCACAGTAATTGTAGCCATGGATCGCGGTACTCCTGGATTTGTGTACCCAGTGGTGAACCTACCACCCCATTGCTTAAGACTCGCTTGATCTTCCTTGCGTTTCTTAAAGGACAAACTCTACCGTTTGGACCAACGCGGCATTCGTACATCACAAGTTGGGAGGTACAACGTCCTAGCTTTTGGGGAACCTATTAGCCTACCTTTTACCTTCATGTAAGAAGCCATAGAACTAATATTTAGGTCAATCCCATAAAATACATTGCATCCTATGAATGTATTTGGCCGTTGTTTGATCCATGATGTGCCTTAGTCCAATGCTTAGGCCCATCATAATTGTTTAAGATTTCTTAAAAAAAAAATAAAAATCTAACTTATGCATTTTGGTTGAGACCAAAGAATCTCAATCAAGGTTCAAGCCCACCAAGTTCAAAGCATAACTAAAAACTCAAGATCATCAAGCTTAAAGACATCAAGATTAAAGCCACCAATCTTAAAGTGCAAGGCCTAAGCAAACATCAAAACCGAGGCTTCCAATTAAGAAATGGCCAACAACCAATAAGATCGACACATGAATGATCATAGGGAACAACCGCCTCTCACCACTCAAGATTTACTCAACACTTTGGTAGCAAGTCAAGCCCAACTCCAAAAAGACATCCAAGCATTGATCAAACAGATGGGGAACAAGAACTCTCATGAATCCTCTAGGGCCCAAAATGGTAATGGACCCAGAAATTCAAAAGAAAGCCATGGCTTGGTGTTGATTGAAAATGAGAAGAAGATGGTTAAACGAATGGACCAAATGGAAAAGCTTTTAATGAGATCTAGAAGGGTTGAAGAAGCTATGGATGTGCATTCACTTTCACTCTTTCCTCAAGCAAGGGTCCCACCAAAGTTTAAGATGCCAACATTGGACAAGTTTGATGGCACGAGCTGCCCTAAAGCCCATTTGAAAATGTACATAAGAGCATTGCAACCCTTGGAAGCTGATGAAGAGTTACTGGCCTAAATGTTTCAAAATACACTCACCGGAGCTGCCCTACGTTGGTTCCTAAATTTGGAGGATTCTCGAACTTGGACTTGGGAAGATATGTGCCATGAATTTTACAAGCAATACAAGTACAATACTAAGGTGGACATCACTCGGCGAGACCTTGAGACAACCAAGCAAGATTCTAGTGAATCTTTTCATGTATTCATCACAAGGTGGAGGACAAAAGCAGCCTAGATGACCGTTAAGCCAAATTAGGAAGAACAATTGAACATGATTGTGAAGAATCTCCTCCCGACCTACAACAAGTATTTATTTGCTCGATACTTTCCCAACTTTAAGACCCTAATTGCTGCTATAACCCAAATTGAAAATGCCATCAATAACAGTATGATTATCCAAGATCTCATGGACCAACAAATCATTGCTGCACCAGCATCTACCAATCAATCCAACTCTACTTCATGAGTTGCCAAGCCATAATGGGTTTTTCAAGAACTTTTTTTATTACAAACTTTGTCTATTCCTTACTTGTTTCCATTTTTCTCTTATCTTAATTTCATTTCTTGTTTGATGCATTTTGTTATTCATGCTTTGTTTGATGCAAAAATAAAATAAAAAAATAAAATAAATTCAAAAACTCAAGAAAATAAAAAAATTTTAAAGAAAACTTTGGATTAGGGGCATTGGGATCTTTAGTGACATTTCTGACTCCCTTCAAAGCCAAATTGAAAATGGTTTCCTTGAGGCCTACAATTTCTGTCAAAATGGACTTGTTCATGATAATCCTTCAAACCAAGGGCATTGGGCCCTTTAGTGGATTTTCAAAAATCATGTAAGACTTATCCTTCTCATCAAATCCCAATCCACTTGGAAAGAGTGTGAGATGTCAAAATTTTCAAATGTTATTTTCTTCAAATAATACGTGAGAATTAATTTGGCAAAGCTTTTGCAAATCATAATGCTTAATGGGCCAACCAATCAATATGCAACAAGAGAGAATTAATTTCATCTGATTCATGTAAGGATCTTTGTTGAATCACTTATAACATAAGAAGAAAAGGTCCTAAAAGGAAATCAAAGAAAATCCAGTTTTTAGAAAATCTCAACAAAAAGAGATTCCACTAATCAGAATTTCTCAAACAATGTACACTCAATCCAAATCTCAAAACATTTGTTGTGTCACAATATTGGAGCATTCATAATTTTTATTTCAAAAGGAATTTACTAAAAGAGCTCGAGTTACTATGCCTATAAACAAGCCTTACTAGGGATAGGAGGCCATCTTTGATTTAGCCACATTATTCCTTGACACCCATTACAAATATTATCCATTGCTAGCCCATTTGAGCTATTAAACAGTTAGCCTTTTTTTTTCATGAACCCATAACAACCTAAACCTAGGGTGGGAAAATTCTAGTGTGCATACTCAAATTTTATGCTATGGAGGACAATCTCATAGCTTTAATGAAGACATCAAGAAAAGCAAAGTCCATCAAGATAAGAAGAAACAATGGAGATCACATTTGAGAATGCAAATGATAATACTCCATCAAGGTGAGAAGACAAGAGTTCATCAAGCTAAAAGCTAAGAGATACCATGAGAGCTCGTCAAGTCAGAAAGCATGAAGCAACCAAAAAAAAATCCCGCTAGATTGAAAACCTAAAAGGACAGTCTAGGCAAAATTTAGGGATAAAAATTTATAAAAAAAAATGGTAGATTGAAAACCTGAAAGGGCGGTCTACGCAAAAGGAAAGACCAAAAAAAAAAAAACCCGAGTGTGAGAGAGCCTGCTAGATTGAAAACTCGAAAGGGCAGTCTAGGCAAAAATTAAGGCACAAAAAATTATTTTGAACTACAAATGACTTGATCCTTCTTTTAAAAGAGGTACGTAGGCAACTTTTTCAAGCATGGATATATATATAAAAAATTTATTCATTCATTTGCTATCAAAGAAAGAGGAATAAAAATGAACAAAAGAAGTCCAATTGATCGAAAATCGAAGAGGCGACCTGGTCACAATTGCCAAAAGAAGAGAAAAAGAAAAGGCGACCTTGTCATAGGTTTCAAAAGAAGAGGAAAGATTTGTCAAGATGAAATTCTAGAGGTTTGAAAAACAAGCGTGAAAGCACATTCATACAATAAATCAATGAAGAGAAAGGCAAAAAAATTCAATCACAACAATGACCTCAGCACAAATTTAAATCAAAGAAGAAAATTTAAAAGCTCAAAAAAGAGTTGCCTAAGAAGAATACAAGGCAAACAAGCATGATATAACATTGATACAAATGATCCATGATGACCAGTTAGCAGATGACAAGAATGGTGAGAATTTTAGCACAATGTCAAGAAAGGGAGAAACAAGAAAATCCTTCTAATGCCTAACTTTTCAGTATTGCACACTTGAGGGGAATATCTACAGGGGATTTTGAGCCTTTTTATATCATTTCTTTCATAACCTGAACCTAGCCTACATTACAACCCATGCATAAAGACCTCCTTGAAGTTCTGCTAGTCATAGGCACACCCTTGACTCTGGCAATATTTTCTCTTGGATTAAAAAGGAAAAATGCTTAAGGTTATCAAGCCCCACTAGCAAGTAATCTCCATGACACAGTTTCTTAAATTCTCAAATGACTTGAAAGAATTCTCCAATTGAAGTCACTCCCTTTTGTTTGTTTCCAACAAATGTGACTCAAATTTGGGGCACTCCTCTTTGCTTCTATCCCACAAAAAAAATAAAAAAATAAAAAAAAATACATGACTCTCAAATATCTCTACATTTCATTTCTTTGATTGTCTTTGAAGACCTAATCCAACGATGTTTAAAAAGAAGAAGCAAATTTGATTACATGTATTTAATGACTTTGATCCTTTTTAGTCAAAAAAAAAATTGACTTGACTCTTAAACAGTATGATATGTAACATTGTTGTTGAAAGGATTATCTCATGATCATTTAGAAAAGGAAAGGAATTTTCTCAAAAGGCACCACTATGCACCAAATGGTATTTCAAGAAGAAAATCAATTTCTTTCAAAAGCAAAATATTTCATGGTCAATTCCATTTTGAAAATGCCATGCAAGGTTTGGTTGGAAGCCATGATCATCTTTTGGGTGGACTAGATGTCTTCCCTACAAACTTGAACTATGTCTAACTTTGTCCTCTTAAAGAAAGGTGCGTAGGCAACCTGTTAAAGGCTCTGTAAACAATAGGCACCAAATCAAGACAATGACCCAAAGTTGTTTGTAAATAGCTTTAAACTAGGGGCATTGGCCCATTTGCTTTTTTATCTGCATTAAGCACGCCTAAATTATGAGCCTTGGCCCATTAGTTTTCATATGCAAGCTTTTCATCTATTTTTCTATGCAAGCATGTTTATACTAGGGGCATTGGTTCAAATTAACTAGTTTCTAACAAGCTTAAGAAAGGAAAATTTTCATCTTTGCAGGAATTAAGCAAAAATCTCTCATTCATTTCAGCATTCAATAATAGCTTCAAGTCCATATCAGCAAATCAACTAAGAAGTCTCACATCTCACATGGATCAACTAAACAGTCTCCCACATCACACAAGGCTCGACTAAGGAGTCTCTTGCATTCATTGAAGTTGACTAGTATTGTCCAACATCTCAGGCTCTAGGGTTTGACAAAGTTTTTTTTTCTTGAAAGTCACAAAAAGTTTTCAAAAAATCCAATAAGATTTTCAGAAAATTCATAACTTTTTCAAGGAAACCTGAAAGTTTTTCAAAATTCTTACAAATTTTAAACAAAACGCATCAAGGTTTTCATAGTTTATTTAACAAATTTTCAACAAAAAAAAAAAATTCCCAAAACCTGACAAGGTTTGTGAACAAAATCTTCAAAAAACCCAACAAGGTTTGTCAACAATTTTTCAAAACAAGGTTTTCATGATTTTTTCAAAAAATCAAACAAGATTTTCAGAAAATTTTAGCATCTATCTCAAAAAACCAGACAAGGTTTTCTAATAAAATTCTCAAAACCCGACAAGGTTTGTGAACAAAATTTTCAAAAAACCCAACAACGTTTGTCAACAATTTTTCAAAACAAGGTTTTCATGACTTTCTCGAAAAATCAAACAAGATTTTCAGAAAGTTTTAGCATCTTTTTCAAAAGTTGAGGAAAATTCTACAAGATCTTCAAACATCTCCCAGAAAAATAACGCTTGACACAGTTTTCACGAAAACCCAACAAGGTTTTTATTAAATTTCCAAAAGACATAACAAGATCATTCCAAGAATGCCCAACATGTTTTCATAAATACCAATTTTGATAAGAATATTAAAATTTTCAAAAGAAAATTCAACAAGTTTCAAGTTCAAAAATTTTCAAAAAATAGACAAGTTCTTAGAAAATTTGCCAAGATCTTCATAAGAAAACCCAACAAGGTTTTTATCAAATTTCCAAAAGACATCACAAGATCATTTCAAGAATGCCCAACATGGTTTCACAAATACAAATTTTGATAAGAATATCAAAATTTTCAAGAGAAAAATCAACAAGAATTTCAACAAGTTTCAGGTTCAAAAATTTTCGAATAATAGACAAGTTTTTAGAAAATTTGTCAAGATCTTCATAAGAAAACCCAACAAGGTTTTTATCAAATTTCCAAAAGACATTTCAAGATCATTCCAAGAATGCCCAGCATGTTTTCACAAACACAAATTTTGATAAGAATATCAAAATTTTTAAGAGAAAAGTCAACAAGATTTTCAACAAATTTCAGGTTCAAAAATTTTGAAAAAATAGACAAGTTTTTAGAAAATTTGCAAAGATCTTTACAAGAAAACCCAACAGAGTCTTCAAATAAAAAAAAAGCCCGACAAGGTTTTTTTTTAAAAAATTTACAAGTTCAAAATTTTCGACAAAAAAGAATAATAACAAATTTTTTGAGAAAATTGCCAACACATTTTGGATCAAAAATTTTTGGAAACCAACAAGTTTCCAAAACTTTAACAAATTTTCATCACACATTAGCTAAATTTCAAGTTGCAAAATTTGGTATCTTTCTTTTACATTGACATTCGCTTTTCAAGCTCTGTCAATGAGGGGCATTCTAAAGACACCCCATTTTACAACTTGCATTTAACCAACCGGTAGATCTTTAGATTTGTAATACAAAACAAATCTTGATGCTCTAACGATCATAATGGTATGTCATGGGTTTTGATCGGACCACCTGATCAAAAGTTATCATACAAACAATTTTCAATGATCATGGCTCACCTACACAATGAGCCCAATCACGTCCTATTTTAAACACTTAATTTTGGTTGGTTCTCACAAGAATTAATTTAAAATTAATTAAGTGTGATTTTTTATTGGATTTCATTTTATTTCATTTTTTTAAAGAAATAATAAAAAATGTTTTCCTTTATGGTATCTTATCTACTTTTTTGAAAAAAATTTGGAGATAGAAAAAGATATGATCCATGAAAAATTTATTAAAAAAAAAAAAAAAAACACAGAAAAATGCTCAAAAAATTTCATTATCTTCAGCAGCAACTTGAATCGCATTTTTGGCCTGGAAAACTTTGAAATTTGGTTTTCTCCATTTTTATAAAAGTTGTAGAGAATTGAATTTCCATTCAATAAACATCAATTCCGAATCAATTGGAATTTTGAGCAGAAAGTTAGAGCCAAAATACGAAACAGGTGCAGCATCATCTTTAACTTCCTTTCAAAATTCAAATGGGGATC
Organism: Quercus gilva; assembly: GCA_023621385.1. Classification (NCBI taxonomy): domain Eukaryota; kingdom Viridiplantae; phylum Streptophyta; class Magnoliopsida; order Fagales; family Fagaceae; genus Quercus; species Quercus gilva. The sequence continues at coordinate 15,302,837 of CM042484.1, read as the reverse complement.
AACACCAAATCTGTTCCAGCTCATTTAAACAAGTTACCTCCTCCCTTAGCTTCAGAAGAAAGCTAATAACTTAGCTTTAAAGCTAAGCCATCCCTTCCCCTATAAATAGAGAAGACCTCTTCCATTTTCTGGACCCCGAAATTCCCTCTAGAGAGCTAGTGAGAAAGCAGAAAAGAAAAGTTGTTGTGCAACCATTATTCTTACTTTGGTTGTAGTTTAGTACTTCCTTGCTTTCTCCCTAGCCCTTTAAGTGATCACTTCCCCCTTTTAATTTATGCTCTACGCTGGTAAGTAGTTAATTATGTTCTTATCTTTCTACACATGCTTGAATAAATGTTTAACAAGTCATTATTTGTTTCTTTTATGACATGCTTGGATGAACATGCCTATATGTCTCATTGATATTCCTTTTACATGCTTAGATGAACACTTCTAGGCTAAAGCACAATTTTCTCTTGAATGCTTAGATGAACACTTCTAGGCTAAAGCACAACTTTCCCTTGAATGCTTAGATGAACATGTCTAGGTATTCGTTCTACTTTTTTCAAATGCTTGAACGAATATGTCTAAGTATTTTGATTTTCTCTAGATGAAGGGATTTTTCCTTTATTTTTTTTTTCATAATTGCTTGGATGATCAAATATGCTTAAATGTTTTATTTTATTTTATTTTGTTCTCTCTGCAATTATGTTGATGACAAATAACATGACAACTTTGTTTTTTCTTCACATGCTTAGATGAACATGTCTAGGCTAGGAATTCTTTATTTACATTGATTTCTTGGATGAACATGCCATTACCTTCATGCTTTCTTTACATTAAAATTGTTATCTAACAAGTTTCACTTTTTGTGTCTCTTTATGTCAAATTCCTCTAACACATATTTGTTTACAATTCCTGCAAATTAGCATGTTTATATGACATATTATTTGTATTTGTTTGACATGACATGATATTGGCCACCTTAACCTAGGAGACCGGTTTTACCGAGCAAGATGGGTGCTTAATCCCTTCCCATCTTGTAAATTAGCTTCCGAACCAAGATCAATGGTTCTAGACTATACTCTTGTATAGGCAATTTTACATTTTTTAGAATGTAACTAGGAAATAAAGTAATGTAATTTACTTTTCTTAGATTGTATCTAGGGCAAAAAAGCATTGTAAATTTTTGTTACAAATTGATGTAAATTGTCATATTCATTAATACAACAGAAGTATTTTTTATTGAATGTTTTCTTATTTTTCCATTTAAATTAAATAAGTGGCGGCTCCATGTAAAACCTTCAATCTAGGGGGGAGTACATTTTACAGGGACATAGGAGTCAGAGATGTCATTTTCAAGTCAAATTCCATGCTGGTTTGCCATGCTATGGAGAACCCCACGGACGCCCCAGTCTCTATCTCTATCGTGGTCTCAGGTTTTTGCTCTAGACTTCCTGCGTTCTGTACTTTCCAATCATCCCATGTGAGGCGATAGGAAATAGACCAGCTCATACTTTAGCTGCTTTTGCAAAAAATATTGACTCTTTTGTAACTTGGATGGAAGAATATCCACCTTTCCTTGCATCTTCGGTTTTGAAAGATGATATGTACTATTTTGCAACTTAATAAAAGGAGAGTATTTCTTATCAAAAATGAAAAAAGAAAAAAAAAAAAAATATATATATATATATATATATAAATAAGATTGACCACAATGGAAATGAAAAGGCCCTAGGGTTAATTGCTAAACAGTGGGTCAATCAATTGTAATTGTGGGCCTATGGCTATACTAATCTATTGAAGATGTGTGGGTCAATCTTTATATATTGTGCTTAATGAGCACCGAGAATTAGTCTTTGTCTAATTCTAAAGGAGATATAATAAATATGCTCTTCATCGTTAAAAAGGAATAGGGAAAAAAAAAAAGATAATAATAATAAATAATATTTCTCAATTGTATGTGGGATTATTCTTCTAAAAAAAAATTGTATGTGGGCTATGGTGGTATAAATTTAAGAATAAAAAATATTCTTGATTTGCCAGAAATGTTATCAACTTGATAATTAGTCGACTAAATTATAATTTACACCCTTAAAGTTTGGGATGATTTTGATTTTTTCTTTTAAAGTTTAAAATTTTGGATTAGGACCCCTAACATTATATGAAGTTTTAATTTGAGTTTTAATTTTTATTTTTTTTATGTATGTCTATTATTGAGGTGGCAATTAAATGACATCTCAACCAAAATGATTTAGGATAAATGTTGGTTTGGGAACTCTTGTATTTTGTTGGCTAAAATTTATTTAAACGCCTTCTATATTGTTGTTATCGAGAACTGAGGGCTCAAGTCATGGGATACAAAATAGGGTGTCTATAGTTGATTTGTGAGGATAGGACCTTGGTTGGATCTATGCTGACTGACTTTAGTGAATTTATGCCAGTCGTTGACAGAAACAAAGATCATAGCGACTCTAAGTATTTGATTGAGAAGGAAGAGATAGGACTATGCTTGATGTTTGATAGACTGGAATACTATTGTTAGCAAACATGTAGGATGACTGGCACGGTGAAGGGATTTCTTTATGAAGGTTACAAAGTTATAGATTTGATACCATGTTAAAAGAAAGCAAATAGAATTGATATTCACAGCCCAATTATATACATCAGAGAGTATTTAGAAAAACATAAGCTAATCCTATTCTAATCCTAGTAGAACTAGGTCACTTGTCATGCAAGTACATGCTTATAGAAGTGTGGGCTTTACAATAAGTTTGAGCCCTAATAGATCTAACAATAATAAATGTAGTATCAATGGTAAGTTCATAAAATATTACTTCAATCACAATTATATTTGTCTCCTTAGTAAGTTGTAGAAAGCGTTATGAAAGGAATTGTATCATTAGCATTGCTCTTTACGTATAGATGTAACTTAAGGTAATTTCTTCTTTTGCTTAAAAAAAAGGTAATTTCTTCTTTGTACTTTCTAATGTGTTATGTTTTAATTGTTTGCATGTTAAGGTTAGAGCAGAAAACACAGAATTTTTTATATTCCGAGAAAACACAGGAAAAAGAAGCAAATAAATGACTCAATATGACCTCTGAAAAACTAAATCAAGTTTCCATGTCAACATATAGTCATAAGAAATGCAAGAAGAAAACTTAAGAATTGGGAACATAGAAGCAGTACACAGTTATCTATATGTTAATAAGTGCCATAGCCATTGCATATGGGTACAAACTTTTAAGATGAAGGTAATTCTCTATAATTAAATTGGTCGTTTTGTATGTCCTCAGAATATCTAGTTTTTGGGTTCTCAGCAGGTCCATAAACCCAACAACAAGCAACAAAATAAATAAAATTAATCAAACCCAAGACACTTATTAGCCAGTAATAATAATCTAAGTGACCCTTGTTAAGATTACTTGACAACCAGCTCTCATGCCCATCTTTGCTGGTAACTCCATCCACAATATTCACCAGCAGACTTCCTAACAAGTTAGCCACAGCAGTCCCAAGTGTGAAAATCGCCACTGCAATGCTAGACATGCTTTTGGGGAGCTGAGAATAATAAAATTCTATCTGTCAAATTGCATTGAAAGCCTCAGCTAATCCGAGCAAGGCAAATTGTGGAACTAGCCACAAAGCTGACATGTCTATCACAGCACCTGGTGAATCCTCAAGCCCTTCTTCAATTGCAATTCTCCTCCTTATGTTTTCTGTTATTGCTGCCACTGCCAATGCTGCACAAGCAAGCAGCAATCCTATCCCCATCCGGACTTTGGTGCTGAGGCCTTTGGGCCGGCCCTTGTATTTTGCCAGTAATGAAACCATTACGCGATCATAGAATGCAACCCATATTGTTAGTGTGACAACCGTGAACACCGTGAAGGATCCAGCTGGAATTTCAAAATTTTTAAGTTCCTTAAAGTTCCCATTTTAAGATTCTGCTATATGAATTTTTTCTCAAAGGAAGAAAGTGTATTTTTTAATTAAATAGTCACATGACTGAATTTTAAGAATGGAGTTTAAAGAACAATACATAACGTACTGTAACTAAATTTTGTCATATTATTATTAATGTAAAAGAAGATCAATTTCTTACAAGTTCTTTGCTTATAAGTCACCCTTAAATATATTACTTCAATAATTATATTTTAAAAAATGTTTAAAATTTTTGTATGTTTCCATTTTTCTTTTTTACTTGGAACTCGGATTTCATAAATTTTTGTGCACTGGAAATAAAATATGCAATAGTATGTTTTTTTTTTTTGGGTAAAGTGCTATAGTATGTTGTGTGTACATAGAATTTCTTATAATAAATAAATATCCGTTTAATTTCTTTCGTGCATGCACGTGATATGATATACACGACAACATCATCATGCATCAAGATCTACTTGTTTGTATGCTAGTACATAATTATATACTGTTTCTCAAAACAAAAAAAAAACATAATTATATACTACAACACAATATATAAACTTATCTTTTTTTGCTGAATCAATATATAAAAAATATCTGCCTTTACTACTTTCTGCTCACACATGTATGAAATAATAAATGGTTAAAATTATGAAAAGAATCGTATGGTTGAGTTTAGAATTGAAAGGCTTATTAGTCTTGATGTTGTAGGTAAGGTTTGCTTCCTTTGAAATAATATTCCAAACTCAAAGACAGTGGCTTTGGTCTCCCTTTTGCATTGTTATAGCCTTATAGGAGGTAGAATTTGAGCCGAAGAGTTTTAGCAGAAGTAGCGTTTGCTGTACTGTATTGGTCTTCAAAACTGAAAACTCAAATGTGTGTAAGTCACAGTAGGTGGTAATACACTTTGAATGGAGGTTAATAGTTTTCGAGTCTCATAAAAAGAAAAATTAGTTTTGAAGTGGTGTGACATAACTTGCCGACACAATTACATAATTAAATTTAATAGAAAACTTAAGATATAAATGTTTATTATCTCAAAAAAAAAAAAGATACAATATTTAAGAAAGGGTGCCAAAATCTTATTAAAAAAATTCAAAGGAATGGAGAGTGTGAAAAGAATCACGCATTCAACATTATTTGTTAGGATCGATGTGGTGCTGATTAAGGAAAGGATCCTTTTCCAAGGTACTTGTCCAGATATTACTTTGGAGCTAGTGCTTCGTTAGGCTCTCAAGTTTCCTTCTTTCATAGGGGGTAAGGTTCAACCTAGTGGCTGATAATTTGGAATAATCATTCAAAATAAAATCCTCGGAGCCATATAATTATCACTGTTTTGCTATTTTGGAATGATCTTATTCTCTGGAAATTGATCCAGATTAACTCATACATGTCTCTGCAGTCTCAGCTCCAAACTCTCCAAACTTTGGAAATTTTATTTGATTCTTAAACGTAGTGGTACCAATTGAGCATAAAAAGCAGGCTACCAATAAGTGTAAGAGCTAAGGTGATATGTCAAGGAGTTACTATAATCGGTAAAGGCATCCCTAATCAGTAGAGGTTACAGGAATTTTTCTCAGGATGTTCCTTAAGAAGCATAAATTACACAATTTAATAAAAAGAAAAATTCATATATTGACAACAACAACAATTAAAAAACACACAAATACATAAAATTTACAATTGATTTTTACGAGTTTTCATATTTTAAAATCATTGCATGATAGTCCCATTATCAATGCTACAAGTTACATCTCTTTCAATATAACTATAATTTGTTATATTGTTGTTTCATTAATTATAAAATTATTAATTGTTGTTTAGCCTAACATAATTTAATTTGTTTGTCTTTTATAATGTATTGGTTAATTACATTATTAATTATTATTTATTAGTTGCTTCCCCCAATTAATTATTGGTTAATTAAATTATTGTTTATTAGTTGCACTAGCATACACCTCATGTGCATTTACTTCCCTCAATTCAAATATCCCACCTCGGCCCCATGCCCCTATTCACCCTCCACTCAACAGACAAGCCCATGACCCTAATCATTAGAGCCAATCAGATAAATTCGCAATCACAAATCACAATACACTAAAAGACAATTAATTGTATCTCACCAACACCAACAGATAAAGCCAAAAACAGGGGCAAATATTAATAAAGTTATAAAGTAAAGCAAAGCAAAAGCAAAAGCAATCAACCGATCACAGTTCAAAGAGAAAGAGAGAATCAGATAAAGTCTTAAAGAGAGAGAGAGAGAGTCTCATTTCATTTCACTTTCATTCTTCAAGTAAAGAGAGAGAGATTGAGACAAAGAGAAACCCATTAACCCAAATCCAATAACCCGTATATGTAAGAGAGAAAAAGAGAGAGAAGTTAAGTGTAAAGATGAAATACCTTGAGATTGAGGGAGCAGGGAGGCCTAAGGCTGAGGGGCGACGCCGTCGGGCAACACGTCGAGGCGAGAAAGACTGATTCGATCCATGTTCTGCCATTCTGGAGCTCGAGTTTGAGGCCCGATCTCCATCTGTTGGTTGTTGTCATCCATTGGTTTCTAATTTCAGTATATTGGGTTAGGTTTTTTTCTTTAGGTTAGTTTTATTTATTTCTTTCTTTCAACATCTATTAGTGTTTGGTTGCGTCGTCCGTTGGTTTCTAATTTCAGTATATTAGGTTTTGGGTTTTTTTTTTTTTTTTTTTTTTTTTTTTTTTTTTTTTTTTTTTAAGATTGGGTTTGCCTTACCATCTGTTGTTTAGGATTGATATTGGGCTTTTTTTCCCTAGTAGGCTTGCTCCATTACAATTTTTTTTTTTCTTTCAGATTTTAGTTCAAAAATTTTTTTTGGGCTTTTTTTTGCTTGAAAGTAGAACAAATAAATTTTTTATTTTTTATTTGGGGGTGTTCCTAATTTTGATTAAGAGTGTTCCTAATTTTTTTTAAAGGGTAAACAAATAAAAAAATTAATTGTTATATATCAATTTTTTTTTTTAGGTCAGGGTGCTTCTAGGAACACCTTGGATTAAATGTGGTGCCACCACTGTCCCTAATGCCCAGCATAAAGGTTCCTTTTTAGCAAGACTATCACAGGGAAAATTGTTAACTTGCAATAGAAAATGCGAAAGTTACAGAGAAAAGTCACTATTTATTGTTGAAGAAAAAAGGAAAGAAAAGAAAAAACCACCATGTAACATAAAGTAAATTAAAAAGTTTAGAGAGAGAAGAAGAGAGTAGAAGAAAGGGTTTACATAATTTGGCTTGCTGACTTATGTCCATAATTGTCCATAATGAAATACCCTTTCTTGAGTACATTTGTCTATTTTAAATTGTGAATTACAAAAACTTAATATAAAATATCCTTTGTTGAGTACATTTTTCTATCTTGAATTGTGAATTTCAAAAACCCGAAATAGGACATACGCTAAGTTGTTTTAATAGAAAACCTTACGGGAAAATAATTTTTCTATATTTGGTAGTATTAAAAAAGCTATCTTCTAACTATCTTTTAACTTTCTTTATTTAGCTTAGCATAAAATAGAGTTTTTTTGCACTAAAAACTTCTTGAATACAACTCATGCAATTCTAAATAAGAAAAACAACTCTATATTACGTGAAACTAAATACGGGAAATGAAGAGCTAGTTTTTCTCCTCATTTTAATGTCACTACCAAACATAATTAAGAAAATAGAATAGTTTTCTAAAAAAAAATTTTTAGAAAATAATTCATTTTCCAAAAATTGTTAATGTCGAAACAAAAAGAGCTTATATTATAGACACACAATAGTTGACTTTTTGTGTTGACTTATAGGCCACTAATTATGCCTAAATCAAAGATAATTGATATGCCTTGATTAAGGGACTTAATAAAGGGTCATTATTAACATACATAAATAAATAGTGAAATATGTAGTCAAGTAAAAGATGTGCACTTACGCAGATACTAACAATTTCTTTTATGAGCAAGACTTAGGTGCTATTCCTTAGGTTCCATTTTTAAAATTCTGTCATGTATATTTTTTCTTATGAGAAGGAAATGTATTTTTTAATTAAGTAGCTACATGGCTAAATCTTAAAAAGAAAACTTAAGAAACAACACCTAAAGTATTGTACCTAAGTTTTGTCTTTTTATACACATTGATTACTATAATCTAATTAAGTACATATGGAAAGAAACTACACATTTAAACTTCCTTAAAACAATTAATATTCATCACTTACCCATCTTCTTCGTCTAAAACCCTACTTCTCTCTCCTTCACAAGGACCATAAGCCTTACTACAGAAAAGGAAATACATGAGATTAGCCGAACACAAACCAGCTAGAAGCCAATAGTAGTAATCATAGTGGGCCTTATTGATGTTGCTTGAAACCCAACTTTCTCCTCCGTTTTGGGTAACATTATCAACTGTACTCAGTATAAAACTTGCTACTAAGCTTGCAACAGACATCCCTAATCCAAAAAGGGTGGTGGCTATACTAGACATGCTTTTAGGCAATTGAGAGTAATAGAACTCATTTTGCCCAACTGCATTGAAAGCCTCACCCAAGCCAGCAAAGATATAATAAGGCAGTAGCCACATTGCTGACATGCTCACCACGGCTTGTGGATCATCAGAAAACCCTTCCTCAATTGCAAGTTCCCGCCTAACACTCTCTGCAACTGCCATTGCTGCCATTGACATGCATGAAAAAAAGAGTCCAATTCCCATTCTTTTTTTCTCATTGAGACGGCATGGTTTTCCTCTGATTTTTGATGCTAGAGGGAGAACTACACGATCGTACAAAGTAATCCAAAGTGTTATAGTTATAACCAGAAACACACTAAAGGAGCCTGCAGGAATTTCAAAGTATGGAGTAATGTGTCGGTCCATGGAGGCTGCTTGGAGTACTGGAAAAGAGTTCTGACTGATAGTTACAGACATCATGATTCCAGCTGACCATAATGGGATTACCCGGATTAATGCCTTTAGCTCTTCTACTTGATTAACTGTACAAAGACTCCATGGATCTGTAGCCCTTCCATCTGGGCTTAGGTCTTGTAGAGGATTTTTTATAATGCATGCTTTGTTCAGAAACCTAGGCAGTCAATGAAGTCAAGGCACGGAAAGGTGATGCTCATAAGAGTTATGACATTTTCATGTTTATAGTATGATGCTTCTGTGCGCAAAGATTTTTCAGTGTTAATGGTACAAATGTGATTGAAATAATTAAATTACAGGCATCCAAAAAAGCTTTATAATGATAAACAAACACTAGAGGAAAAAAAAAAGACAAACATGGAGAATGCATACTACATGCATCCAACTGGTTGTTTACAACTCAGGCCAACTTAAATTGATTGACAATTCACCTCCAAGGGGACAGCAATTTCTAAATGATAGAAGTACTCTATTCTATACACTAAAAAAGGGTGCTCCAACCTCAGGTTGTAATGGCTAAGCAATAAAATAAACCAGGAGAAGTGGCCTTTGCAGTATGCTTGTCAAAAATTAATGTGAAATCTGATCTGACAAATTAAAACATAACCAAGATAAAATGATAATTTGATGATACCTTAGTTTTTCACTTGGCAAGAGGAGCATTGATCCATTTATATGATGGTACATTTCAGGTGTGGCCTGAGATGATAATCGCATACGTCTATTTTTATAAGAGGCTACTAGAACTTGAGTAAACCCAGTAAGCAAACTTGAATCAGACTTCAACTTGATGTAGAAAGGAGAAGCCAAGAAGAATGAAAGGACAGACAAGGACATAAGCAAGGCAGGGATTCCAAAACCCACCATCCACCCCATCTTATCTTGAACATACACAATAAAAGTCACAGCAATGAGTGCTGATGCAGTTTTTGAAACATAGTACCAGCTGAAAAAGCTCTCTAACATCGCTGCATTTCTTATGTTGTCTCTCTTGTCTAACTGATCTGCACCAAATGCCAAGGAGGATGACCTTAAGCCACCAGCTCCTATAGCCATCAGCCCAAAAGAAGAATATAAGTGTAGAAGTTTGAATGCTGTTGAGAAGTAGCAACTGCTACTACTTTGGCTGCATGAAATCTTTGCTTGTGAATTCAAGGTTGTTAACCACAAAAGAACCATCCCCTGTTACATAGAAAATTACATTGATTTAGCATATTTGTGTTGCACATAGCTTCCTATGGTAATGTGAAAAACAATTAAGATTACTCAAAATTATAAGTGGAACTTTTTGCCAGACCCCTCCATGCCACCCATTTCAATTCAGAGCCAGGTTTAGTCCCCGCATGAAAATCAGTCATGTGGCCAGCATATTGTCCAACATAAACTTCCATTTTTACCGAAAAATCCCCTGATCTGGAATGAACTGAATTTTAACAGCATTGCTTAAGCTTTACTCGTGGAAGAGAATGAATGCTCAGAAAAATAGAAAGCAAAAATTGGTATCACACAACATGAAAAGTCGTCACAAAATCCAAATTGGCGTTTTCTACTTCCCATCAGTATTGTGCCAGGTATAAAGAACACACAAGAAGCATGAATAAGAACACTTCCATGCTCAAATATACATAATTGAAATTATTTTCATTTGAGAAAGCCACAGTAACCAAATTCAAATATGGGATAAGGAATGCGGGATAGCAATACATCAAATTATAAAATTTTCAAGATCACATGAAGGGTTCTTTTTCTTTAAAACTCTGACTAGTAAATTGTGCAAATATACATGTTCCATGTTAAATATGAGAATTAGTGGAGGGGAGTAGAGTAGGGTTGGCTAAAAATAAGCTAATTTTGTGCTAAATCTACTCCACTCCCCCTCCCTCCCCTTCAATCCAAATGGACCATAAGTCCAAATAATTGTAACCTCCCTGAATGTACATTTTCCGAATACAAAAGCAGCTAATTCTGAAATTAAGAATTGCAACTTCAAAACATAGTTATGCTGCTTACAAAATAGCTTAAGTTTTGCATTGTCGATACCACAATTTAGGTTGGAAACATGTAACAGAACCCACAGGGAGGTAAATGTTAACTTTTCAATGTTCCATAATTCGTCCCCCACCCCAATCTCAATTTTCTCTGTAGTTTTCACCTGTAAAGATATTAGAACTCACCATTTGTTTTGTTCACTTAAAGAAAATTAGAAACAGTTGTACATAATTGTAGCTCAATTAGATGACTTTTGACCAACGGCTTTTAGTACATACTGTGGTAAAAAAATTAAAATGAAGCTTAAGTTGGTTTCTAGAAAGTATTTCAATAATTTGACAGCAACCTTTAGTAAAAACTAGTGACAAGGATGCAGCACCAAACTTTTAGTATAATTCAGATTAGAGGAGAAAAATGCAAGGGCCCAGATCCAAACTTTTAGCAAAAACTAGTGACAAGGATGCAATCGCTTGTAAGAGAGCCAATAAACAACTTGTGAGACACAAACGGCGAGCCAAAAATAATAAGTGAATAACAATTAACCAAAAGGAAACTTTTTTTTCCATCATACAAGTAACATCTGGAACATACACAAAGCACACTTGATGCAGGGCATACTAGTTCAGCGAAAACATAATCTAAATGAATGTTGTGTGTGTGTGTGTGTGTGTGAGTGTATATAAAGGAAATTTATGATAATTATCTAGTTAATGGGTATCCTGAGGCATTGATTAAGAGAACATTTTTTTTTTTTTTTTTTTTGAGAATCAATTAAGAGAACAAATTAAAAGAACAAATGTGTAAGTATATGCCGCAAGCCTGCAATACACAGTGGTGTGTTCTACAGATTGATTGTTATATGAAAGAATCATTTAACAGGATATAAGATGTCAAAGATTTTGCAGCTTAGTAAAGGTCTCTTTTTTAAGGCAAAACCGGAAAATTTGAATGATTCACCTACAATGAAATGAAAGGGTATATATTGCTTTCCTCTTGGTAAATCTTTGGCACTAGGTGTGAGTGTGACCTTGTGGTTCACACCAAATTTCTTTGCAAAAAAAAGGAAATTGAAATGCCGGCTTCATGCAATAAAGCATAAACAAATGTAAGGGAATTCGACAGTTGGCAAATAATGTTTACTTCTATGCCATTTTCATATGTCATCACAAGGAGAATAATAAGATATCCATAAAATGCCAAATAACATAAACAGCATAAAAATTGTCAAAATAGTCCTTACAGCAAAGAGAAGGGTGATCTTGACTCAGAAAGCTAAGCAAAACTGAGAAAACAAAGGTGCAAAAAAAAATTATTGTGACAAAAATAGCGTGAAATAGGATTGGAAATTGTTACCATAAGGCTAACGATGGAACCAAAGCCGATCATCCGGTACCGACCCACATAAGAATCAGCGAGATAAGCACCAAGAAGCGGCATGAAATTGGTTGCTGCAGACCATAGGAACAGCACATTGGCTGCACTGGCTATTTGCATACCAAACTCTCTTGTCAAATAAAGTATCATGTTTGGCATTAGCCCAAAACTTGCCACACCCTCAAATGCCTCATTAGCTGCCACACACACACACAAAAATATTAAAAAAAAAAAAAAAAAAACAACAACAACAACAACAACAACATATAAGCTTGAGAGAGAGAGAGAGAGAGAAGAAAAGAAAAGAAAACCCTATATATGTTTATATGCTTGTATGGTTATTGTGTTGTGTTTGCATGCGTTTATGCATGGTATGAAAGAAATTTGTTGTTGTGGAGAGGTACCTATGATGAAAGGCAAGGTTTTGAAGCCACCCTTGGTCTTGTAAGTGTTTACAAGTGGCTCTTTGACCATATCTTTCTCATCTGAAGGATTTTCCATTTGATTCTTCGCTGATACCAGACAACTTCACACTGTTAACTGTGCGTGCGGTGTGTGTGTGTGTGTGAGAGAGAGAGAAAGAGAGAGAGAGAGAGAGAGAGAGAGAGAGATGTCTTGGAGCGAAGAAACACCAAGATCAAATGGGTCGGTAGAGTAACCGGAAAAAGATGGTTCCCCCGGATAAGCAGGAACTAACAGTAAAATATGTGGACCATATTTGTAAAAGACTACTGTTAATTATACACGGTTGTGTATACTCTGGACACATAAATTTCTTTTTCTTTTTCTTTTTTTTAAAAATTATAATTGAAATCTTGGCAAGACTATCTGGTACAACAAACATTCATTTTTGTGCTAACTGCTGCTCACTAATTGAATTTCTAGTGCCTACAGTATTCTAGTTTTTGAGAAAGTATCTCTCTCCTCGCTCCTCAGACAGACTTTAAAAAAACAAAAAAAAAACAAAACAAAAAACAAATTGTGTGTTCCCACGAGTGGAGAAAATTCTAAAATTCCTCTCTCCTCAAATTGCATATCCCTCTCATATTAACGTACGCCACTACTTCCTTATCCTAGGCACCCCACCCTGTCTTTTTCGTAGATGATGAGAAGCAAGCAACCCAATAATCTGGAAACCCAAAAGAAGAAGGAGCCGAAAAAGAGGACAACGGTGAGGGGTAAATCTGTAAAATCAAAAACAACGATCTTGATCAGATCCGTTTGTTTGTGTGGTTCATGATGGAGATTCTACTAGGTGGTCCCACCACGTTTAGCATCGAGGAGGTGTCGTTTCATCAAGTAATTAATTTTACTGGGAAATCAAAGTGGTTTGCTAATGTTATCAGAAGTGGAAGTGGGTACTGTGAAGGATTTGGATGGAATATTCTTAAACATATTTTTGTTTTGTTTTGTTTTATTTACTGGGCAAAATGTTTTAGTTAGGCCGGTTAAGATCCGTTTATTTTGTTAAATTAAAATTTTATTTTTAAAAAAGTAAATAAAAATAAAAGTTAGTTAAAATAGTATAATAGAATTTATAAATAGTACTAAAAATGTGCTGTAAAGTCTAAAAATAATAGTAAAAATAAACTGAATACTAAAATAAGCTCACTTTTTAGGTCAAGCCAAACGCACATTTCATTGTCTCATAGGTGGTGATTACTAGTCCATATGTTTATTATGAGGGCGAGGATAGGGAGATGTAATCTGCAGTGAGGATGATGGAGAAGATAGAATTTTCTCCAAACTTGAACTCACGGGAAAACACAAATTTTTTATTATTTGTTTTTAAATTTGACGTGGCATGAAAATTTATTTTTTATTATTTCACCTAACTTTTTTTTCGTCTTAAAAATAACGACATTAGCCAAATTAACATAATATTTGAAAGGTTAGAGACAAAATTGACATAATTAAAAAATTCAGGACTAAATTTATATACAAAATCAAAATTAATAAAAAATCAAATTAGATTTTAAATTGAATTTCAATTGTTGTTTAGTTTTGCTCCACACGTTATATTTAAGTTTTATTAAATTATATACTATGTAAGTTAATGTTGTACGAAAGAAGAAGGGTATAGTATAAGTAAACTTTTAAAAAACTCAATCAAAAAGAAGTAACCTCATATGTGCATCCCAAAAAAAAAACCTATAAAAAAAGAGTAAATCTCATATATATATATATATAGTTTAAAAAATGTGCAACTTTTACAATAGATATAATTTAAACATATATATGTGTAATTGTTTTTAATTATACCCATACATATGGTATATACTAGTTGATATATAGTGTAAATGATAAGAACCAATTATGTAATTTACCGTTAATAATATTAGGTCGGAAAGTCAATAGAACCATTAGTACCAAATAACAAAAATACTACTTCCTTATATATAAATAAATAAATATAAAAATAAAAAATTTCAACAAAATATAAATATATAAACTAAATGTAATTTACTTCCTTAAAAATTGGAGTAATTTGATTTTGCACCTTAAAAATTCAAAAATCAATAAGTAAATTAATATTAGGACATAATATTTCAATGTTATACGGTTATACCTCACAACTATCCTTAATATTGTTGGATGCTATATGTTCTAACTGCATTCATAAAGTTTTATTCCTTCTCTTCCAAAAACAAAAAAACAAAAAATTACATCCATAAAGGAAAAATCTCTCTCTCTTTGCATTGCCAATTTCTTTATTTATTTTTACATCACCTTTTATCTTATTCACAATTTTTTTTTGGGATAAGTTTATCTTACTTCACTTGTTAAACACATGTTTATAACAATTTCTAAACACTTTTACAGCAAATCCTAGATAGTAGGTTGATGGATGTAGTTTTGAATAGTTATGTTCAATCCCCACAAAACACAAGATCGTCTTGAAGTTTTGAACGTAACACTTAACCCCTTTATGATACTGTTTTATATACAAACTGTAGGGCTCGGATTTGAACACTATTCTTAAGGGATGAGTGAATTCAAACCCAACAAACTCAATACAATAAATTTGTAGAGAGTGGGTAGAAGAACTGGGCTTGACGAGTGTGACAACAATTGAAGATGATTTAAAAGATGAATAAGTGAATCAAAGGTAGATTTAGGCAAATTATTCCATTCTCGACACTAATCCGAGGAGCTTCAACTTATTATTTCTTGAATGATAGTAACAATGGTTACAGAGTTAGTTCAAATTGCTATAGTATTTTCTCTAGTAAAATCTCTGATCCTTTTTCTCATGGCTCCTTCTTCCTTATATACTGGTTTCCTCTTCCATCTCCACCGTACACGTGCAAGTCAAATCTACTGTTGTTGGTCTTTGTCACATCAACCTCCTCTCAGAGCTCTTAGGTAGTAACTGTGAGTCTAAAAAGCCACTGCTCAGGTATCATTTTCACATTAATGCGGCCAGAGTATTAGTTGTGGAATATTTAATATGGAGGCAGCAGTTTTTTTCTAGAATTGCTCTACCGTCATACTTCAATATGCTTACTTGCTGTACTTGCTTTCTTCTTTGGAGTGCTCTGGAAGATTGTTTTTGTTGGTAAATCACTTTTCTTCTACCTCGGCCTTGGCTAGCGAAGGACAGAGTTGTCCTCAGCATGATTTCCTAGGTTGCCATGTGAGCTTATTTTAGTTAAAATAACTAGTTCTTCCTATCCTATATAAAAGCCAATTAGTTCACACAAACCCTAGTAAATTACTATTGTTGTTTAGTCAATAATGTTGTTTGCTTTTAAGGGGTTATATTGATATTAATCTTTAGGCTTTTTTTTAATATATTTATATTTATATTTTTTTATTCAATTTAATAATAATAATAATAATAAATTTGTCCAACTCATAGGTTCAACCTGACTCAACTCGACCCATGTGGGTTGGGTTGGACTTATGTGATGAGTTGGGTTGAGTTGAATTTTTTTGGATTCACCATGGTGGATTGGGTCAAAAAAATCCCCTTAACCCGATCCAACCTGACCCATGCATACCCCTATTTTTCACATTCCATGGTAGATTCCATTAAAACTTCAAGGTTTTTGTATATTTAGAGGAAACTGCAAGAGAATTTTGTGTTTTTATTCTTTTTAAAAATCAGTTCAAAATTGAGCATGACTTATTAGTAGTTTGGATTTGTTATTTCAAATGCACATCTCTCCCAAAATGAGTTATAAAATATTAGTATTTTCACATGCAGATCCATCTAAACAAAAATTAGTTTTAAATTTAATATTTTCACACACACATTCCTATAAAAATTGGTTTTAACTTTTAACACAAGTAAATAAAATCAATTTGGAACTGATTTTACTTTTTCATTTTTCTTATATGCGGTTTGTCAAACACCATTTTAGTATTAAATAAGTTTAGAAGCAACTGTCTTTTGAAAATTTCAAACCACAGCTCATTGTACAAATGGTTGCGTGTGTGATGATGTAATGCAAGTTAGGTAAAGTTTTTTGGTAATTATTTTTTAAAAATAATTAAAATAAAGTAGAATATTAGATAAGATGAGATCCAAATGTAGATCCTTAAATCTATTTAAAAAAATAGTACGATTTTGATCACCTAATATGCGGCGTGTATAAAATATTATAAAATGACATTATCAGAATTATTGATGATGGGTCACAACTTATGTGTTATCACGTTTTTTGTTGTTGCTGAGAAACGTGTATATCATGTTATTGAATCCATTAATAGTAGTAAGTTAGTAACACCAAGTATGATTGTCACCAACCTAATATAAGACTCATATTATTATTATTATTTTTTTTTATGGGAAGACTAAAAACTTTATTCATAAATTGAGATAGTGACTACATTTTAAAGAAGTGTTTGGTCTAAGAAATAAGAAATTTCTTCCATTAGATAAATCATCAATGTCTAAAACATGTTTTAACAGTTTTACTAATAAACAAATTAGCTTATAACCTTGAAAAAATTCAACCAGACAAAAGTCCTAGACTTATTGATTGTTCAAATCAAAATTCAAATGACCAATTTTTTTTTTTTTTTGAGAATACTAAGTATTTTGAACACATACAAAGAAAAAATAGAGAAGATTTTTTTTAAAATAACTAAATTGATTGTTTAAATCAAAATTTAAATGACCAAATCAACTGCTCATATGAAAGTCCAAATATGACATTTATTAAAAAAAAAGATTGTTACATTAAGCGTGAGTTTGGATAGCGGCAAAGGAGCATTTCCAGCGTTTGCGTTTTTAGTTGGGTCCTATAGCACTGTTCACGACCCAGCCAAAAACAAAAAAACGCGCATGCCAATGCATTTTTGGGTCTCATGATACTATTTATACATTTAAAAATAATTTTACTATAATATTTTCAATAATAAATTTTCAATTTTCAGCAAATAAACAATATTCAAACACACCCTAAATCAAAGAGCTAGAATTTTTTTAATTTTTTTTTGAAAAACCAAAGAGCTAGAATTGAAGTTCTATAAAAAGAAGAATATTGTTTCATAGACAGTGAGTTATCTTAAAAAATAAATCTCATCCTAACTTAGGCTGAGAATTTATTGGAAAAACAGATCAAATTTTCAAACCCGATCCCATCTACCTAAAAAAATTCTAATAATTGACTTAATTTATTTACTATTTATTGAAATTAAAGAACGAACACAATCTCAAAAAACAGCGCAAGCCGTGATAGGCTCTTTCGGTTGCTGAAAAAACAGTCTCTTTCAATAAATAAATAACTTTCTCTAATTTCAAATCAGCCCCTGTCCTCATTCGGAATTATAAATCGGCCCTCGTTCCCACTTTAACCTTTTTCCCCAAATCAAAACCCTAGCTTTCTCTCTCTTCCCCAAAATTCGCTTCCAATTCAATCGAATTCCACAGAGCGATTCAGACAATATAGATACAATAAATGGAGAGGATCGTCGGAGATAAGTACAAATTAGGTCGCAAAATCGGTAGCGGATCGTTTGGTGAAATTTTTCTTGGTCTGTCAAAAAATTTTTTTATAATTTTTTTTTTTTTTTTGGTTTTAGCTTTGATTTTTGATTTTTCATGATCCTGATTATTTTATATTTGATTTATTTCAGCTACACATATAGACACCTTTGAAATCGTGGCGGTTAAGATTGTAAGTATTATTTTGATTTTTTTAATTGATTTTTTTTTTTTTTTTTTTTTTTTGGTGTTACGCGATTATTGTTTTTCGATGAAGTTAATGTTCTTTTCGAAATTTTCTGTAAAAATTTGCATTCTTTGTAAGAAATTTGATTGTTTCAAAGAGTATTCTGTTTAGAAAATAAAACAATGTTTGTGTTAGCTTTTTTGTTTAGCTAAGATCAGTTTGGTTATAGCTCAGATAGTAATACATTTATGGTTTATAGGAAAACCAGAAGACGAAGCATCCGCAATTGCTCTATGAGGCCAAGTTGTATAGTGTTCTTCAAGGAGGAAGTAAGCTGAAATTTTTTTGTTGAGGCTTGAAACTTGAAAACTATCATGAGCTTTTTGGCTTGGTTATGTTGTTATGGTTATTAATGAGTCCATTTTTTTGTGACCCATCAGATGGTATTGCGAACATGAAATGGTGCGGGGTGAATGGAGATGATAACATTCTTGTCCTTGACCTTCTTGGACCAAGTCTTGAAGATCTCTTTGTCTACTGTGGGAGGAAGTTTTCCTTGAAAACAGTCTTAATGTTGGCTGAGCTAATGGTAATCACTTATTTTTACCTTGTCATAGCTTGCTGCAGCCTATGTTTTGCCATGTTTTTAACTGTTATAGAATTGTTGTTCTTTTGGGGTTCGTTGGTCTTATTTTTTATATTTCTTTTCAGGGTATCTTCATGTATTATATTTGGTCTTAAGAGTTGTGTTCATTATAAAACTTTTGTTGTATTTCTTATGTGGTGATTAAATCGTAACTTTTTTTTAAAGACAGAATTTGTCACTGGTTTTTAATTCATGTAAGTCATAAAACTCCAAGTTGTTTGTCTTAATTCATGTCAACAGGGCAATATTTTTTTAGTACAGCTTGGTATGTTGCATCATTAGTGTTGCAACTCACAAATAGTTATATTTCTAATGATTACATTTATTTAGGGTAAAATAGAATCAACACCCTTGAGGTTTGGGCTAATGCCAGTCAGGTCTAAGACATTTCAAAGCTGACCAACTTGGTCCCTAATCACCGTGAGAGGGGAGAAAAATGAGTAACTGTTTAGGGACCAAGTTGGGTTAAGGGACTGAGTTGGTCCGTTTTGAAATGTCTTGAACTTGGCTGACATTACCCCAAACCTCAGGGGTGTTGACTATATTTTACCCTTTTTCTTATAAGTAAATATTTCATTGAATAACAGAAAAAGCTATGTCACCCATGTACACAGGATGTATACAGTAGGGGGCGCCAACATCATAATCATTACATTTTCTTAAATGAGCAAATATGTAATACTTTTGATTTTCTTTCATTCACTAAATTGCAGATTACGAGAATAGAGTATGTGCATGCTAAAGGATTTTTGCATAGAGACATTAAACCAGATAACTTCCTCATGGGTCTTGGCAGGAAAGCAAATGTGGTAATAATTATTGTTATTCATTCTTCTTTAATGTCTAAACTCTTAATATTTTGTCTCCCCCCCCCCCCCCTCTCTTTCACCCCAATCTATATCTGTTATCCATTTTTTTCTTAAATTTGTTATATTTATCAGGTTTATATTATTGATTTTGGACTCGCAAAAAGATTTCGGGACCCCACGACAAATCGGCATATTCCTTACAAGTAAATATTCAATGTCTAGATCCTTGCTTGAAATCTGGTGTGTTTTTTGTTTCTGATTTCTGTTCTGGATGGTCTTACCATGTTAAATGTATATTTTACCCATATTTTCGTTCCATATGGTTCAGTTAATGTAATTATACATTTTAAATGCTTTTCTTCAAATTCTGAATGAAATTTTATGGTTGACAGATAAGTTTTTCATGTGAGGAGATTTTCTTTTAGGAAATAATTTGGATATTTTTACAGGATTTTAAAGCATAAGAAATTTTTATAGAAGTCTCATTTAAAGAATTGTAAATTATTGCCATTGCATCTGCACATGATGGAGAAAGTAGAATGAGTTTGCTGAAATATGGAGATGGCTTTCCTGACAAGGCTGCAATGAATACTGAAACTTTACTATATTTTACGTTTGTATCTGTATTTCTCCATTTCTATAGCTTTTGTTTTATGTACACATTATCTTACATCTGTGTTTAGGGAAAGACTGAAACTAAAGATCTCTCTCTTTGTTCATGTGTAATCTTGATTTCTCTTATTTCTTTAAATTAAACTATATGCTTTTGATAATGCTCCCAACTTTGTAAACCATAGGACATCTTAAATTATCTTCCCCATCTGTAGTTATGTCAATAGTTATGTTTTTGTTATGGTTATGATCAATGTTTGTCAAAGAGAATACCTTAACCTGCTTGTGTTGAAACTCTTTCAGTTGGTATGCAGATTGGTCCAAAATCTCTTTTTAAATTTTGCCTTTTCATTTTTCAAATAGAAGTAATAATTCTTGAACTTTTGCTTTAAGTTTCTTCTTACCGATTTAGTGATTCATTCATATTAGGGGTCAGGTTCAAGATTTACTTGGTGGAACTTTTTGGTAAATGTTATACTACCTAAAATCTTTTTATTGGCTTGGTATTTCACCAAACCCATTGTTGGATTTTATTTTTCTCCATGCTAGTCATGTTTGTCAAATATTATGATGATTGGAGAATAAGAACTCTTTCATCAAATAAATTGTTCAAAATTTTAGTTTCTTTTGTTTTTATATTGTACCAAATGCATGAATTTGGTTCTCAAAAAGAAAAGGAAGCATGAATCTATGAATATGATGGTTGATGACATTTGATTAATATGAATATGGCGTGCTTAATGAACACGGAATATATGATCTAACAGTGGATTAACAAAATATTTATATTATTGAGAGTTGCAACTTTAATTAAAGTTACACCAGATGTAAGTTAAACTTGACCTTTATATTAGTAGTTGCATCTATTTTACTTGTTAATATTCGAATACTCAGATCTCAATTGGCTAAATATTGCTTTTCTCCATCCTCTTGATAAATTCCACAGAGAGAACAAAAACTTGACAGGGACTGCACGTTATGCAAGTTGCAATACTCATTTGGGAATTGGTAAGTAGAGAGATGTAGTATGTTCCATCTACTAGATAGATTGCTGTACTCTCTCCTTAATTTCTGATTTCAATTTTTTTTTTCTTCTTTTCAGAACAGAGCCGTCGGGATGATTTGGAGTCACTGGGCTATGTTCTCCTGTACTTTTTAAGAGGAAGGTATGTCTTGCCTTGGTTTGTAGTTTTTCAACAACGTTGAAGGTTTAGATGTTTTGACTCCATCAAATTGACTGATTTATTTCTGTATTTAGCCTTCCTTGGCAGGGTTTAAAGGCTGCCACAAAAAAGCAAAAGTATGACAAGATATGTGAGAAGAAGTTATCAACTCGTATCGAGGTTTGTGTCCATAATGTGATGGATGTATGCTTTGTCTTTATGATTTGCGTTGAGGAAATCATTTGCATATTCTAATATGCTTGTCTTTTTGACTCTCCCAATCCTGCCCCAACAAAGCATTCACCCACTTGCAAGAAACTAAACCTTTTCTCTGACAAGTTCGTTTTCAGGAGCCAAAGAATATTATAAATAACCTGAAAGTTAATTTGAATAACAAGAGCCCTTAATGAAAAAGAATGTTTTTCAAAAGATGGCTGGCATTTTACAGGGAATCATTATTGTGCTCTTTGTGAACAAGGCATTACTGTAAATTTCCATGAGATATACTACAAAGCCCCCCCCCCCCCCCCCCCCCCTCTCCTGGGTGCACATGGGGACAGAAAATGTAAATTGGGGTTGACACTAGAGTACACTATACTAGATAAAATCTAGGAGAGGAGGATCAGTTTTAAAATATTTCTGGAGATTTATTTTTATTGGCTAAACGAAATTGAAATTGCAAAATCTAGGTTTTTTTTTTTTGGGGGGGGGGGGGGGGGGGGGGGGGGGGGGGTGGTTTAATTTCTATGTTAAAATTCAACTGACTTACATTTGTTTATAAAAGGTCCTTTGCAAGTCGCATCCTGTGGAGTTTGCATCATACTTCCATTATTGCCACTCGTTGACATTTGATCAGAGGCCTGATTATGGATTCTTGAAGCGCCTGTTTCGTGACTTGTTTAATCGGGAAGGTAGTGAATATTTCAATTCAGATTTTTAAATTTTTCTACATGGCATTGGTTTTTAGAACTGTGAATCAGACATTTTGATATTTTGTTCAAATGGTTAAACTTTCCTTTGAGCTGCTACAAGTGTAATCATTCGCATTGGATGTTGGGGTTTGTGTCACTAGTGGTGTTTATCAAAAAAGGATTAGTATGTGTCTGAAAACATGACAAAGTCAGCCAAGCACATCATGCTGATTTAGACATGGTTTATATGGCCAATTGGACTTTAAGAGAATCAGATAATGAACTAAAATAAAGGCTTCAAACAGCATAAGATTATTTTCAAATTTAATTCATTCTGTCAGGCTATAGAATAGAGACTTTGGCTGCTTTTGGTGCCTGATTTAGTTTTGATTTTTCTCTATTCTGGCAACTCTAGCCAGGGATGCTGGTGCTGCCCAAATTAACACTTATTCTATAGGTGTGGTAGTTAGACATACAGGATTCTCTCATGTGACTCTCGTGTAGAGAGTGAGCAGTTTTCCCCATCCATCGGGCTGGATAAGCCGTGATGAGAACAGTTTGAGGCAAGTACTTAGGTTACAAAAGAATATTATTGAGCCATGTTGATGATGCTATAAGGCACTAGCTGTGTCTTCTTTTCACATGGGATTTTGTTTCTCCTTGGAAACTAAACCAAATTGCTATACTTCTATACTATGGTGCATATATAGATGATAAATTCACGTCGTTGGTTTTTTATTTCTATTTTAACATGACAAAGTTTAAACTTCCAAGGTTTATTAGACTTTAGTAAGTGGACTATGTTGTACTTGATAGATTGATTTTTGAGATTTGTTGGTCCATTATTTAACGACGTTGTTCTATTCTAGATTCACCAGGTTTCTTTCTTTGGAAAACTTTGTTTAATCATATTATTTGGTAGTGACAATTCACGTCGTTGGTTTTTTATTTCTATTTTAACATGATAAAGTTTAAACTTCCAAGGTTTATTAGACTTTAGTAAGTGGACTATGTTGTACTTGATAGATTGATTTTTGAGATTTGTTGGTCCATTATTTAACGACGTTATTCTATTCTAGATTCACCAGGTTTCTTTCTTTGGTAAACTTTGTTTAATCATATTATTTGGTAGTGTCATTTTAATATTGTTTAATCTCATTTCTCTGCTGTTATATTCTGATTGACAGTTTTGTTTGGCTTTTGATGTACAATTTCCCCATATTTGGCAGGATATGAGTTTGATAATGTATTTGATTGGACCATTTTAAAATACCAGCAGACACAACGGACAAATATGCAAGCTCAATCATCTGTTAGTATTTCCATCACCTTTTGATTTATCATCTATTTCAAGTAAAATTGCTTGTGATAAAATTGAATGTCTGGAAAATTGTGTTTCTGTTAATTTTTCCCCCCTTAAACACTGATTTAATTATATCTCCATGAACTCTTTGAAAATCACTTCAAATAATTGTTGGCCTTTCTAATTGTTGTTATTATTGAATCTTACTTGTTTCTATTTGCTGGAGGACTAATTGTGGAATTTATCTATTTGTGCTTATGATGGGTTTAGGGTTAGGAGAATTTGTGGATATTGGGTTTAGAATTGTTGAATAAAGGTTATGGGTTGTGTTAGGAATTAAAAGGTGGTTGGATGACTTTTCTTAATGGTTATTTGATAGAGAAAGTAGGTGGGGTTTTAGGGTTTTGTTAGTTAAAAGACAGACCTTGATGTAGGTTGTAAGGAAGAAGGGCAAGAGAGGATTTTATGATGGCCATGGGCTATATTTATCTATAACAATACCACAAGAAAGAGAAGAAGACAAGAGAGAAGAGAAAGAAAGAAAACAACAATAAGGCCAACTTGCCTTAATACTAAAACACTCAATATTTTATTGATTATATCCATTTCTCTTTGATTACATTGAACACACATTTTTATAGTCTTGTACTAGTATTAGGACTCTTGGTTTGACTAGTAAACTAAAAACTTATTGAGGTAATAACTAATATCTTAAAAAAGACCAACTTAGACTCAGAAAATAAAACCTTAGATTCTTATGATCTTGAAAATTTTAGACTCCATTGAACTACCAAAATACCCTTACTTCACAGGATTTTTGGAAATTACAGTTTTGTCCTTGAATTGAAAATAGACCATAGCTTATTAAATAAAAACCCAAATCAAAAACTGTTTTAACCCTAGGACTTAAAATAAGTTTGAATAGAAAAATTTACGAAGTAGTAACAAATTGATCTTCCATGGCTGCATCACTATTCTTCTCTCACAAGTTTATTACTAAATTTGCAGCCAGTTACTGGAGCAACAAGTAGTCTAGCAAAGCCTATGGATGTGGATAAGAATAAAGGTAAGCTTCCGTCTTTTCCCTTACATGCTGGAAGTATTTCTCACCAAACTTAAACCTATGACTGCCAACTGGGATTGCAGTCAACCCTGAATTCATTGTGGAGGGTACAATCAGGAAACTCCCCACTAAAATGTAATAGGTCCAGTTTGTTTTACATAGCATATTGGCACGTCTGTTGTGTGTGAACTATTCATCACCGTAATTTATTATCCAAGAAAAGTAAAGTAGAAATGAACAATGGCTTGGAAAACTGTGTTACGGTTTAATCTGGATCTCTTTGGGTTTTTGATGTGTGCCTGGACAGCTGCAGCCCTTTCAGCTGCTCCTTTGGTTATTCTTTATCTATATAGGAAGATATGCAAGTCTTCATGACGGGGATTTCATATAATTCTCAGTTCAGATCTTGATCTAAGGACCATCATTGGGGTGATCAGGGGCTAAGACATAGTTAGATTTGACCTTTGGCTAAGAGGAATGTTATTTATTTGGGATACTGTAACTTTTTATTTATGTTTTATTTGATTAGAGAGCTCTTATTATGTTTAGAATGCTGCTTTACAATTCATCATCATGTATGGTGTTCATTTTTTAATTTCAGGAGGCAAGGATGCTTTTTATTCAGCCAAGGCTACTGAGCCTAGAGAACCAAGTAAAAACACTCATCAACAGGTTCATGTGCAGTTTAGATCATCAGAAGCTCAGAATTTGAGTGCTTCAAATCTGAAGGAGAAACATGTAAGGCTTTTTCTAATCACCTTTTGCACTTGATGTGGTATAATCTTTGTATCTCTCATAGGTTTGTTCCTTATTGGTTGTTGCAATTATCATTTCATTTTGTTATAATTTAGTCATATCCGGAAAATCAATGTGAATCACAATTTTTGATATCAATGTTGCAGACTGTGAGCAATGCAGCAATGCCATCTACTTCGTCTGCTATGCCGAGATCCTTCAAAAGCAATTTTTCAAAACCTGATGGGCAGGCAGAAACTGCATATGCAGGTCGTGGGCTCGGGAATGGAACTGGTACTTCAAGCAGCTGGATGGCATCATTAAAACGAATTTCCTCAACCAAGTAACTGGTATAGGGATTTTACTTCATACTGTTGTGATCTCGTATGTTTTAAAATGTTCTTACATTCCGTGTGGAACTTTTTTAGGGCCAAAAATTTTAGTAAAATGCATACTGTTGATAGGCTATTGATGTTTGTTTACCCTTTTCATTTTTCCTCTAGTTATGGATCCAAAGGATAGCATCAAAGCATGCACAACATTGGCAACTACAATGAAATTTGGATTGATTGAGATCTTCTGTTGCAAAATCAAATGAAGTTTTAATATAAGGGGACTACAAAGTACAGACGCGTTGGATACTGCTAGGACTTGGTCAAATCAAATCTTGGCACTCGCCCTCTCAAGTTAAAGCTTGGATTTTCTGCGTGCATAGGTGGCAAAAATGACTAAACCAGTTTCAAATCATATTGTTCAGTGGATGATATGTAGTGTTTCTTCCATTATTCTGTTAATTAGTAGATCATAGAAATTCTTTGATGTTATTTGGTTGTTTTGACTATAAATTTCATTCAATTCAGGATGAGTTGCTTTCTGTTCTTATTGCTGTATCTTTTTTGGATCAAAGCTCTGGAAGTTCACCTGGATAATTTTGATCTCAGGTTCCTGAATTTGAGAACTACTGTTGCATGGTTGTTCAGGTATCAATTTATTTTGCTCTATGCAGTTACTTGTAATTGATTATATAGTGAGTGCTCTATTAACCCTTTTTGGCCCTCATTTCCATTTTTCTATGCTTCAGATTTAATATATGAGAAGATGTAAAGGATGAATGGGAGAAGTTCATGGAATCTTGATGTCAAATGGAGATGGTTTGTATGATCCAACATTTTGTTGGTCTGGGGATTTTCAGAGCTGTGGTTCTTTAGTGTAGATAATTTCAAGGGCTCAACATACACCAACTCTCTCCCTTGTTTTCTTCCTCTTAGTCAAGCAATAGATTTTTTTTTTTTTTTTGGGTGGGGAAGCTACAAGAAGAGGGTAGATTTGAATCTAGGTTCTCCCCATGAGGGAGACAAGGCGTGGCATTGATTCACAAAGAACTTGGCACCGAGCACTAGATCCAAAATTCCCTAGAGATACCAGATCTACACTAGATAGTTGATGCTACATTGCATTCCACATATGAAAGGGTTCCGTTGTTTTTAGGGCTTTGTAGTGGGTCACATATTTTCTTTGCTTGTGACTGTGTCTTACCATTATTTCGTTTGGTTTATTCTTTTGTCTATTCTTTTTCCCTTATTTTATTTTTATATTTTTTTTATAAGAGGATGGAGGCAAAAGAAGGAGGTTTTTTTGGGGGGGTGTGGGTGAACTCTCCGTCCTTGTGTTTCTCAACCCTACACCCTCTTCAAAATGATAGATAGATTTTGTAAGGGATTAAAACGCACTGGATTTATATTTATATAGCGTCTCTATATAGTTGCTAGGGAGCAATTTCTTCATTCTTGGCCTTAAATTACTATTTTTTTTTTTTTTTGCAGTCTTAACTGTAGGTTCTTGCAAGATAGAAGGTCTTTTGGCTCGGAATAATAACGTGGAATTTGTAACTAATTGCATTACCATTTCTCTTTAAACAATCGTCACAAGTTAAATTATCCATAAGCATTAATCATATCATGCTACATATTTTACACGCATATTTATTAGCATGTAGTAGGCTTGTCCGTGTGCAAAAGGAAATTTAATTAAGACAAAGTTTAAGTACAAGGTAGTAGCTAACGCGCCATGCATTAGCAAATGATGAGATTACAATGCAACAATTTTCTGCCTTTATCAAAAGTTCTGCATAGTTATTTCCTTCTTGCTGTGTATGTTTGAGTTGTACCACCTCCAACAGCTAGAGTAGTGTTTTAAAGTCACAGATTAGAGGACCATATGGGTGAGACATATTAATGGAGTTTCTTAATTAAAAAATTGTTCCGAGTTCTCCCACTTTGAGTCATCTGTGTTAAGCTTGAAGAAACTAGTTGGAGGTGGCTCCCAACCAATAAGTTTATAAATTGTTCTTTTGTCTATTTTCCTTGCATGGCAAGGAATAGTAGACTTGGGATCCAATTTTGGTCTTCTATTGCCTTTTGTTCCTAGACATCCAAATATGCTGGACAGCTATGGGGAACAAAACTTCCCACACAATATGGGGGGACAAATACTGGTTTCCAATAAGGAACTAGTCATTTGTTTGATACAATCCCCCAACTCTTAGCAAAAATAATTTTTGGGTAGTTTCTGCAAACCCAATTTCACCCTAACTCTGCAACAATGGAGCAATCTTTCTGGATGTGTTAAATTCTCTGGGGCATGTCTACAAGAGTGGATCTTCAGGGGATGTGTAAAATTGGTTTGGAGTGGATTCAAAATATTCAACCTAGGTGTGAAACCGACCTACAAAGCTTAGGGATCAACATTATTTTCAAGCTGCCCAAACCAACCTTGCAAGAATTAGGCTTAACAAGGGTCTGTTTAAAGGTCAAGTGATTAACCAAAAAAAAAAGAAAAAGAAAGGTGAAGTGATTGATCATTGTTCATTGATCACGATCAGGATTTACAAAACTTAAAAGGATATGGTGACTTCATTACACGACTTTCACTTCGAGACATGATTAAGACTTCGGCCAATGATAAAAGAGCTAGAATATATAGATACCCTGTACTTTTTGGGTCAGCCTTAAAGTCACAAAAATTGACCACATCAAATCGAACCAACTCTCCCAAATTTAAGATTATTACGATTTACGAGAGAGGTTTAAGGTAGGGCCAGAGGCTTTGCTTGAATTCTTCTCGTTAAAACCACTGTGTGAATACTTCGTAAACTGCCAAAGGCCCTCAAATTGTGCTTTGTGCATTTGTAACATTTTTTGACCTTATCTTTTGATGGCATGCCGCCCTCTATCAACATATTTTCTCAGTTTACATTTGGTCGGAACTTTTTTTTTTTTGGATTCAATACATTTTGGCCAGATTAGAATGTGATAATCCATCTTTCTTGTGAAAATTTGAGTAACTTAGCCAAGATAATCAGGTTCAAATCCTCTATTCCTCTATTTCTTGTAACAATTGATTTATTAAAAAAAAGAATTCCTATTGATGGGAGGGTTCAAAAAATAAAGACTACCTTGTTCATGTAATAAATAAATAAATAAAAACATAATCATGCCAATTTTGGTATCTGAGTGTTGGAGACATTAACCAGTGTGGAAGTCATGTCTCCGGTGGAAACTTGCGTTGCTCTGACCAAAAGTTGTATCATGTCTAATTACTAACAAAGTCATATTGTGAGTGTATTTTCTTCTTCATATTGAAAGAACAATAACATTTCTACACACACACACACAAAACAAAAAAAAAAAAAAAAAAAAAAAAAAAAAAACAACAACAACAACAACAACAACAACAACAATAACATTAGTCGAATGATTTTTAATTTTATTAGGAAAAGTGAAAGTGGCAAAGAAGTGGGGACAAACATAACTTGTCACATTAGTCCTGATTTAAGACTAGGAATATAGAGGCAAAATGGGGAGGAGAGGGGGAGAGAATATAAAATTATGAAAAATGCTAAAAGTATAATAAATTTAATTATCAAATACATACAAATTGGCGTAGTAAAAAATGTGATTGGAATGACTTCAACTACTAATAAATAAAAATGTATATCTTTATCTAGTTGGTTGGTGATGTGTCAATTTGTAATATTCTTCAAACATCATTCTAAAATTATAAACCCTTTCTCTATTAAGTCAAACTAAGTTAATCAATTGATATCTTCAAAAAAAAAAAAAGTTAATCAATTGATATGGGGAAATTTATGGTTTTTTAAAAGAATCACATGTTACTCAAGTCTCAAGATAAGTTCACATTTGGATTCTAGTTAAATTTTTGTTTTTTGGTTCGAATGGAAAACAATTAGAGACTTGAGTTTGAATCTTGTCTACATCAAAACCAATAAGTGTCTTGATTTGATGATAAAGAACAATTCTCAAGAAGCGAAACATCATAAGTTCAAATGCTATCGTATTTATAAATTTTTTTTTTTAAAAGTCCTCAAGAAAATTACAAAACCACAGCAAGAGTGCAAGACAAGCGATAAACAAAATATCAAGAACTTAGTAGCTAGGAACTAGTTTTGCGCCTGAGATCAGAGATTATAAATTTCGTTTTCTTTATAATTTAGGACTTAAAGAATAAGAGAGAGCTCTTTAAAGTATATGTCATAGACCAAAATGGCCTCTAATGGATCAAGAAAAAAATGTTTGTGCCATTACTTTTTTTAGTGGAAGGATTCAGACCATCTATTATGTGAGACTCCCCATGAGATCTGTCTAGATGAGTTATTTTATATGTGGGTTACCTAAAATTTTACATTATAAAATCTTTAAAAAATTGTAGATACTCCCACATGCATAAGAGGCTAACAGTCTACCTAACCCCCCCCCCCCCCCCCCCCCCCCACACACACACACACACACACACAAAAAAGACACTGAAATACTGTTCTTATTCTGATACTATGTAAATTTGTTAGAGAAGAATGTAATATATTGGTTGTTTGAAAGATTATATATATAGCTCCGTACCAAAAGGCCCTTAAATTCCTACTTTAAAAAGAGATAGTGGTGACAAATCGGAGTCAAGTCATGATGAATCTTGCTGCTGAGAAAAAATGGGTCTTAGCTCTTTATGGAGTGGAAAACAAAAGCACCCATGTATGTTGGAGACAAGAATGATTGATCTTGAGTTGGGTCCTTTCACATAGTATAAAGAATGTACCATGTACCTCCACTTCTATTGCTTTTATTTTCTTCAATAAAGAAACAAGCAAGCAATTGGACTCACCCTCTTATTAAATGTCTAACTGTTCTTCATCTTCATCATCTTGCTCTTGCTTTCTTACTATTTAGAAGTTGCACTCTTGCCACTATCTTTGAAGAGCCTCAACTGAGTGTGCACGTATTACAATTGAAAAGGCGCCGTTTGGCTTCTTGCATTGATTTCAGCTCTATAAAATAAGAAAAGCATTTTCAAGACGTATAAAGAATGTACCACGTATACCTCCACTTCTAGTGCTTTGAATTGTTCAATAATGTAACAAGCAACTTAGTCTCACCTCCCTTGTGAAATATCTAACTGTTCTCCCTCTTCTTCATCATCATCTTGTTCTTGCTTTCTTAGTATCAGAAGTAGCAGCCTTGTCATTCTCTTGAAGACTTGAGTGGAAGTATTAGTGTTGAAAAGTAAGGCATTGTTTAGCTTCTTGCTTTTGAAGCAAAGTTTGCAACTTTGCATTGATTTTAGCTCTATAAAGTAAAAGAATTTAAAAATTTTTAACAAACATAAACTAACTTTCCATGATCATAAGCTTCATTATGACAAGATATAGGGCATTAAGTCCATTTTATTGTTGATGTCAGTGAGCTCGTGTGTCGCCAAATGCTTGTTGCATCGGCTGGAGAACATAGATGAAAATGCTCCACCAAAGTGGCTGCCAGTATCTTCTGCTCAACCCGAAACTCCAACTGAGTCCATGGAGTTTCTTGCCAGATCATGGAGTCTTTCAGCGATGGAACTATCCAAAGCTCTTACCAGCACAGATATTGCTTCTAATATTCTTGAGAAGACACCATTAAGCTCCATTGGCATTGAAGCACATGATGCAACTCATGCAAGTTCTATGACTTCAAAAGAAAATGTAAGATCCTTGCTAAACCCTTTTTTAAGCAGTGAAATGGTTTCTTAATTTCCTTCTAATATGTTTAAGAAGACCATTCTAATGTGTATGAAAACGAAATCTTTTGAGTGTTTCCATAAAACTGAGGCCTAAAGAAAAAAAATATGCAATAATCACTGAAGATATTTGAACACTTGATCTGATCATATTGTTATTTACTGCATTGAGTAATGAAATATCATATATAATCTTGCTTGTCGTGTTTTGTATATGTTGTCTTTGATCTAAATGTTAAACTACTTCAGCAGTTACCAAGTGGGGACAGCCCTCCAATTTCACCAAGAGACAGTGATGAAATGAAGGTATATCTCTCTCTCTCTCAAGAGGCAGCAGCATAACTGTGGATACAATCCACTTGTTTTTCCATGTTTTTCCTGTGATTGGGCAATTAACCAAGAATTATTAAAACTAACGATGACTGTCATATTTGTAACTGGGAGACCAACCTCACTGTAGCTATTCCAGTGGACTTTTGGCCCTCCATCAAAGGAGGTTCAAGTCTAAATCGAACAAAATGGGTCTGTTCATAATTTTCCTGAAACAATAATCTGCACAATTTTCTGTTATGAGTATTATGAAGTTATTTTGTTAAGTTCTATTAGGTTCTCCTTTAACATATAAATCAAGAACAGGTCGCTAACAACGCAGGATTTGCAATTTTTCACCCAAACACATACACAGCAAGGGGATAGCAATTAGATTAGATGAATAATCCATGATTACCTCACAGTCAATATTTTTGCAGGAAATATTTTTACTTCATCAAGCACTCAATCCAGAGTTCATTTCCAGTCAACTGCTCACAAATGGGGTATCTCATACTCATATTCATTAGAATAATCTGTTTCCTAATTATCATCATTTTCATGTTTGTTATTACTCTGCAGCTATACAGGAGCTTACTGAGAGGGAAAACAATGGGGAGGTGGTTAAAAGATCAGAAGGAAAGGAAGAAGCAGGAAATCCGAACCCATAATGCACAGTTGCATGCAGCAGTATCTGTGGCAGGGGTTGCTGCTGCTGTTGCGGCACTTGCAGCTTCAAATGCATCTCCTGATATGTCAGCTGCCCATCCGAAAATGCCTTCCAAAATATCTACAACGACAGCATCTGCAGCAGCTCTAGTAGCATCCCATTGCATTGAGATTGCAGAGGAAATGGGAGCTGATCATAACCATATCTCAACAACAGTCAACTCTGCAATTAATGCAAGGACTAACGGAGATATCATGACCCTAACAGCTGGAGCAGCTACAGGTATCAAAATCCTTCTCAAGTGTTTTAAAATTCCATTATTCTAAGACGAAAAGCTTGACCCTAACAACTTCACTGTAGTTAGAGACAAGAGGATACAAATGCATAATACTTCACAGTCAAGCTCCACATGGAAAATGACTAACATAATTGTATAGAATCATGTTATAACATTGATTATTAGTATACTTTTTGGAGGCAATATCAATTAATAAAATGTTACAGTGGAATGTTATCTAATTAACCATTAATTAATGCAGCCTTAAGAGCAGCTGCCACCCTAAGGGCCAGGCTGCAAAAGGGGTATGGAGCTGCAACCTTTGCTCAGGCTGATGAAATCGGTGAAGAAGGCAAAGAACCTAGCATCTTGACAGCTTTGAACTTTGTTTCTAAAGGAGGAGAACTTCTCAAACGTACAAGGAAAGGTATATGTATATAAGGATACTAACGAGAACCATCCATGATAGAACTGTGATTATATCAATCAACCTCATATAAGCTACAATATTAATGTGACACTCTCTGTTATATAACTGTTAATTGCAGGGGCTCTCCACTGGAAGCGAGTTTCTTTCAACATAAATTCAAATTGGCAGGTAAAAAGCCAAAGAGACTTGATACACCTCTATATATAAGTGTAAAATAGATCAAACTAATGGCTCCAAGCAATGCCCTAGTTTATTTTTGGTTAGTAGCAACTTCCCAGTTGAAAACGATTTTTTTTTCCTCTATATATATATTAACCCATGTGCTCTTAATTATTGAACATATGGATGTTCGTCATACTTTTCTTTTTTTTTTTGGGTGTGTTTTTCTTATCTTTATAAATCATCATTTTAAATACATATTCAAATTGAAAATGAGAACAGGTTGTAGCTAAAATGAAAAGCAAGCACATGGCAGGAACATTTACTAAAACAAAAAAATGTAAGCAAAGTCTCATACCCAAAAATAATCTAATTTGTTGTTGCTTCTGCCCCCTGTCAACCGTGTTGAGAAAGCTGTGATTGCAGGTATAGTCTCTGGGGTCTACAATGACACACCGGCATGGCCGGGAAGGGAGAGGGAAGATGCTAGTGAACACATGGCTTATTTTGGGATAAAAACAGTTGACAGAGTAATAGAATTTGAATGCAGAAGTAAAGGAGATAAACACATGTGGACTGAGGGGATCCAGCATATGTTGAATTGCCGTGCCAACATAACCTAATGCTGATAACAGTTTATAATTTGAAATACTGTAAAATTGGATTTTCATTTTTTTTTAACCATCATAACAATTAACTTGTTGTGTACATCAAATGTCTATGTTCACGATGAGAGATGGCCAAGATAAACATTTTTATTTGTTGTTACTGGGAGATCCAACTGCACTATAGCAATAGTGGACTCTAGGCCATCCATCAAAGGAGGTTCAAGTCTAACTTGAACAACCTGAGTGACTGTAACTTTCCTGAAGCAATAATCTGTGCAAATTCTCTCCCCGGTGTGATTATAATGAAGTTTTATTGTTATTGTTGCTGTTGTTTCATTGTTGTTGTTGTTAGTATCATATGACAATTCTACAATGTCTCACCCTCATGATTAGTGAGAAGGAATAGTGCCGATTTATAAAATTATTTTAGGTTACAAACCATATAAATGAGTTATGACCAATAAATAAATAAAATTCTGGATGGGCAAGAAAAGCATTTATATCTACTGTTATAGTCATATACAGAGTGATTTTATCAACAAATTGGGATACGACCTGTTATCACATGGGATGCTTCTGGAGATATAAGTTTGGAAGAATGTGAGATTCTATAGACAAAATTGTTATGATGAATTCAGTCAGGTGTAGCAGCTATCATGAAGATGTGGTCACTCTAGTTCCCTGAGAAAATCTACATTGTCAACAAAGACCTGCAAGAGGAGGAGGCAAATAGAAAAAAGGAGAGAACAAATCAAATCATGAAGACCAATATTTTAACCCAATAAATCAACATACTCTTGGAACCATTTATTGCTTATACAAATGTGTAAATTTATTTCATACGTAAAACCTCCAGATAATAACTTATTATTATGGCATAACAAAATCTTGCACCACCAATTGATACAGGCAATGTCAGTGAAAAAGTAATCTATTATTTAATTGGAAATGCAAAGTGAAGTTAACTTTAATTTACTCTATTTTCCAAAATCTTGACTTGTGACATAACTTGAAATTTATGAAGCTTAACAGGATTGAATAATTTTTTTGTCATAGGCATAATTAGAGGACAGTCATAATATATAAAAGAGTTACACTCCACCCACCCCACAGCCCACACCCCCCAAAAAAAAAAAAAAGATTGACTAACTGTAACAGTTATCCACTTGTAACAAAGCAAATATGAGCAAGATGACTTCATATAAGTCCAGCCACACAAAATTCAAGAATGTTGTGGTCAAAGCCTAAGGAAAGCAAGAAATCATGACAGTTTCTCATTATGAATTTGTAAAATCAGAATTTTGATCAAATCATAGCTAAAAGAATCAGAGCTTTTACCAATTTCCAACCATCAGGGTCCAAACAAGCGGTGATCTTGGTGTTGATACCTGGCAAGGGCCCAGGTTCACGAATAATCTTCCCTCCAAATAGTTTGATTGCTTCTGCACTCTTATAAACGTTGTCTGTGCTTAATGCTATCTGCCACAAAATAAAAATCAGTCTGCGTATATGATAACAAGAGTGAACCCCATATGAGGCACTATATAATTTATAACTGCTCAATTTCCAAAAATTAAAATACGCTTTAGTAAGAGGAAGAGAATCACCTGTGTATAACCATTTCCTTTGTCATACTCTGTCACCCCATAGTTATATGTCAGTTCAAGCACTGCATTCTTATCTTCAGGACCATAGCCCATAATGGCATTTTTATACTGGAAAAGTAGAAAAAAATTAAACAAATCATGTAGAGTAGCAACTCCAATGATACAAAGCACAAACTATGCTTTTAAGTAGCTATGCTTTTTAACATGAATAGCGAAAAATATTAAGAATGGTGAACCAAAGAGAAAGGCTTTTAGTAAGCTCCTTAGTTTATTTTCTGCAATACCGAGAAAAATGGTTCCATTGAATAGGAAACTATCTTAGTTCCTTTTAAAATAGCAATCAGTTCTAAACATTGTGTAGTAAAGCAAAATTCACATTGTGAGATGACAATGATTGCATGGGCAATATCCCCAAACCACCTATATTTGAACAAGGTAAGACATGTAGCATTATGAGATGGGTGCCCTACACAGCTTCTGCCTGAAAGATGCCTTTTCTAGGAAGAAAGAAACAAGGGGCAAATTTTTTTTTGGGGGGGGGGGGGGGGGGGGGGGTGGTGGGGGGGGGGATGGTTTGGGAAGCTTAACAGGAATAAGATTCAAAGACAAAGCAGTATTTAACACTACAGAACTAAGTAGGGGCATCCTCTTCAGATATTAAGTATCAAATAGATCTACATAAATGGCCTACCAAACACATCAACCATGTTTTTTCCAAGTCAATTGAGAGAATGAGAAGAGTTGAAGAAGCTAATAAGTGTAAGCCCCAAGATTATCCCAAAATGTGTACTCCAACTCCTAAGGTGGCTTAGACACCTATAAGCCATCATCTTTACTCCTTAGCAATGATGGATTAAGCCTTAGTGGCTGAAATTCAAAGGAGATGAGTAGAAGAAGCTCGGAAGCACAAGTCCCTAGCTCACCCCAAACTAACAAATATACTTTTATTCATGCATTATAGCCCAACAGCCACCTTCTTAATAGGTTAGTAGTAAAGATAGTTGACGCTCCAGAATTTGGCAGTTCATGTTGAAATTAGCCACAACAACCTTCGGTCAAAACTTGTACAATGCTGTCTAACCAAATTATAATGGTACGCAGATGCATTCCGATTATCTTAAAAAAAAATTTATTTCAAAGGCATACAAAAATATTCTTGGAATTTGTTAGCAGTGATGTGTGAAGTTACCTTGTACTCAGGGTTATCCCTTTTGCGGAGAAGTTCCATGCCAAAAGCCTTTAAATTCAATAAGAAAAGCATAAACTTTAGGTCAGTTACAATCATAACAGCCAAACAAGAAATAAACTCATTTAAAATTTCAATAAAGAAACATGTTTAAAAGCTGTGTGTACCATTACTCACCTTTTTATAGAAGTTTATGGAGCGATCAAAATCACCAACTCGAAGCATCACTTGACATAGGGGCTCAGGAGTTGGCCCCCTTTCCAAAAGCTCAAAATTATAACCATTAGGATCTTCAATCATAGCAATCACTGTACTACCATTTGTAACAGGTCCAGGTTCCCTGGTAACTTTTCCCCCCTTTGCCTTTACAAGATCAACTGTTTTGGCAACCTACTTAGGTAGTTGTATGCAAACCATGGTAAATCAAATGTAAATTAGTTGACAAGAGATTTAAATGTAAATCAAATGTAAGTGACTACAGATATTCTGTAATTCATGGAAGTGAATTATACATGCCATGTGGCAGATCCTCATAAGATATTGAGCATTACAACTTTCTGAGAGCTCTTTTTAGCAGAACTCTTTGCTAACTAATGCCTATAGTGGACCAGTAAAACAGATTCAAGGTCTGAACACCATTGGCAAAAATATGCTCTAACTTGAGATGCACTAAATTCTCAAGTTCACAGTTTACTGCCCCAGGATAAAAATATTTTGCTTATAAGGGGCTAAAAAACAGAAGTTATGAGCATTTTCAGAAAACACAGATGTTGTTGTTAGAATTAACATGATTTTCAATATATAGATGACAGAAGTGATAAAAAGAATTTTTATAACATTGCTTGATAAAGCATTGTCTGCAGAATGCAGATGTTTTTGAGTAAATAAAACAAAAATGCAACACTGCTGTTGTTTGCATGAGACTAAACCATCTCCATTTCAAGAAAAAGGAACTTACATCCTCAACTGCAATACCAAAATGGCCAAATCCAGTTCCAATATCATATTTGTTCACTCCATAATCTGCCAACATGGTAAAATTTTAAAATTTAAAATTTATAGAGAAGCCATCATACAGTATGGAAGTGTACTACAAGTTTTTTTAGAAGGATGAAGTAGACTTGCATTGGAATAAAGTGACATAGGACGATGACTTACTGTAGGTAAGTTCAACAGTAACATTGGATTCTTCAGGTCCATATCCAAGAAAGGCATTTGTATATCTATCCTCTGGTATGTCACGTTTTCTTAACAACTTCATTCCCAAGCATTCGGTATAAAATCTACATCTCAATTAGACAATTAGCTATTTGTACAAAGCAAGCATTACTGAAACTGTATTTGTTGTATAAAAATAAAATAATGAAAGTAATTTTTCTTCATTTTTTTTTTCAAATATATACTTGTTGTATTAAATAGGTGTACTTTATAGTCTTGTCCAAGTCCCCGACACTATAGACAAAATGGAGGATCCTTCTGTTGTCATTTTTTACCCAATCCATTGCATCTACCTCAGTGAAAGAGGTGCTTTCTCGTGTAATATTTCCAGCTGTGGCAGCCTTAGTTGTGTTTCCCTCTGCTGCTAACAACTTAGATGCTTCTGCATTAAATAACTGTGCCTGGGGGAGAGCTGGAGAACCATTTAAAGTTCATTAATACACAGCAAAAAGAATTCAATTGATGTGTCCTCTATTCAAAATCAATAATGCTTGAAACAAAGTTATTCATCATCATACCAAATCATTAGTACTTGAACCAAGAGTAATAATAGCAAAGCTACAGCCTATGCCCATATTATTATGTTTAACTAATTCCTTTTCATGAGTTTGTTAGGCTATCATATTTCCTATCAGTGTATCAGTCATTACTGATCTATGCAGCTCCACTCAAACCACTGCTTAGACATCTCTCTCTCTCTCTCTCAAAGAACAAAAACCAAAACAATGTATTAACAATACAATGAATTTAATTTTTTTCATTAAAAAAAGTTATTTATTCTTTCTGTAGAAAAAGGTACAAAACCCAAAAAAAATCTATAAACGCATTTTTCAGTCATTACAGAAGCAAACAAACCTGCTAGAGCCTAAATGGGGGTTGATGGTTTTAAATAGCAGGATTATAAAACCCAGTTCAATAGTCCATTTTAGGTTTTATCAATTTATCATCCATAGCACAAATTTTTGAGGTCAGAATAGTTGTGTATAATTAGTGAAGAAAAGGGTGTTGTCCAGCACACTTATACCCTATTTATTTGATGTCCAAAAAACAAAAAGGTTAAGTGGTTGTCTCTATATATTATATGAATTACTCAATTAGAGTCTCTCCAAGGTGTAATCTCCGTAACAACAACATTGGCGATTTCAACTACATTCAATGGGCATGTGCATCTTTCTTCTATATTTGGTCTTCGGTTTTCCTTCTGGTCATGCATCCTTAACCGCCTTGGCCGAGTATTACAAATCATGCTAATAGGTAGCATCCTCTATTAGCTTTCTTTCGTCTCTATCATCTTCAGGCTCACGTTACTTGGACCACACTTTTAATCAATAGCCTTTATGGCTTTCTTTCTAGTCATGCATCTCTATCAGACCATGCTTCGAATAAAGAGACTCCACAGCCACAGGTATGGAGTGCACTGCACTCAACATTCAAGCCTCAATCATCGCGTGCATTTGGCCTTTGTTCAAGCTTGTTATCAGCACTTCATTTGGTCCAGTCTGGTACAATCCACATCCAATTCGATAATGATTTCCTTTAAGGTCTTACTCTTTCTCTAAACTCAAGTTGTCTACAAACTTCTATCTTCAGTTTGAGGGTAGATGTTAAAGATATCAAAGCCTAAGTCTGTTGTATCTAAATTCTACTTGGAGTGCAGAAAAATACCAATTCTAATTTTACTTGGAGTATAAGAAAAATAATCATTATCCCATTTTGTAGTTCAAGTATTGTTAGTCTTGAATTTATCCTACTATAGATACCTATGAAGGGCATGTAGGTTTGAACCACGTTAATGATCTATAATCTCTTTCTTGTCTCATATTTTCTATATGGGTGAGTTTGATATCAACTTTTAGCTTTTATATACAGCTTCTTAAAACCTCATTTTTCTCGCTTTTTCTCACTTTTTCAAAAATTTTCAAAGTATAAGTATACTTGAACACACTTTCAACAAAAAAAATTTCAGCAAAAAGCTAGATAAATTATTCCCAAACGGACTCATATATAATCATTTGAGAAGCCTTTGTATAGAATCTCAAACTTTTATAGGGAACCACAAAGAAAAGATTGTCACAAACAAAAAATATCAGCCAAAGCCAAGCGCCCCCCCCCCCCCCCCCCCCCCCCCCCCCACACACACACACACACACACACACACATTCAAAACAGGAATTTTAACCTCATATTAATCTTCAAGCAAAACCACACTTCGCCTTGTTATAACTACATTGCCAATTTTTGTATGTAATTCATTTTGATAAATCAACACAACCCAGAAGCTTAAAATTTCAAATAGACAAAAGTAAATACAAGAGCTTTTCTTTCTTTTCCTCAGATTACTAGTGAACCAAACAGAAAAACATACCATTAAACTCCAGAAATAACAAAAACTAAAAAATGGGTTCTCTTTTTTTTTTTTTTTTTTTTTTAATTCTAATTATTTAATAAAATAGAATGTAATAAAATAGAAATCAAAGGTTTCGTGTTGGGTGCTTACCAATGCCGAGCTGAAAGAGAGCGAGTCTTCGAGAAGTGTTGTGAAAGGGAGTGAATTTCAAAGAGGGTGGTGATGGTGAGTGTAGAAGAGAAGGTCTTGGCGTTGAGAGATTTAGAGCAACTGATAAGGAAGCCATTGCTCTTGCTAGTTGCTACTGTCAAAGCTCTTTGCGCTCTTTGTTCGTTTCAAATTCTGTCTGGTGGAAGAATGAAGATATATCATTATCTTATCGGTCCACACAGTAAATGGGAACTGCCGTCGTTCTTTTAAGTACTTATTGTGGCGACCATTAACTTGTTAAGACGAAAGTCGTCACAGAACGTGAGTTTGGGAACGCGTTTTTTTTATTTATTTATATATATATATATATACACAGTAATAAATGGATTGTAGTGGACTTAATTGAGTCTTTTGGCTTAATATTGCTGAATTTTGGGTTTATTTACATTATGAGTACTATTTTAACTTATTTTGGGAATTAAAGAAAGAGAGTGAATCTTAGCAACTGATCAAGTGGATGTGAAGTGCTCGAAGTGTGCAGGTGCCTAAAGAAAACTAATTATGGCAATGTTAAGAAAACCAATTGTGGCAATGTCATTGCCAAAATAGGGGGAAAAAATTTTTGTGGCAACGCCATTGCTGAAAATGGGAGGGGGAAAAAAAAAGTGGATGCCGAAATCTAGGGAGGAATTAAAAAAAAAATATATATATATATATATATAATGTGCTACGTACATAATATTTTTACAATATTTTCACAACAAATCACAATTAATTAGTTATTATTAGTTCAAATTTGAATTTAACATTGAGATTACTTTTTTAATCCAATAATAACAATAAGTAACAACCTGCCACTTAGAATTTGTTATAAAAATTGTGTGCACTTATCATATCTCAAAAAAAAAAAATGTGTAATGGATTTGTAGCAATAGCATTGCCAAAATAGGAGGAAAAAAAAATTGTTGCAATTGGTTTGTGGCAATGGCATTGCCAAAATAGGGAGGAAAAAAATTTGTGACAATGACATTGCTGAAAATGGGAGAAAAAAAAAATTGTTGATAAATGCCTTTAAAGAAAATTGAAAGAATTTTATTAATTGGGAATGCTGGGCCAAATATTAATTTTAGTGAAGGAACATACTAAGCCCATAAAATACTCTCAGTGTGGCAGTTGAACGTCGGCTAGAAAATCAACACTAAGCCCATAAAATAACAAATATTAACATCTTATGCAATATTAACATATTATGCATTTCCTCATCCCCTTCCCCTATATATATATATATATATGTATATATATGTGTGTG
Organism: Quercus gilva; assembly: GCA_023621385.1. Lineage (NCBI taxonomy): Eukaryota > Viridiplantae > Streptophyta > Magnoliopsida > Fagales > Fagaceae > Quercus > Quercus gilva. Next base: position 15,260,949 of record CM042484.1, on the reverse strand, counting down.
TGTGTTTCTCAAAAAAAAAAAAAAAAAAAAACATATTATGCATTTTTTTCCCTCCCATATTCAGTAATGGCATTGCCACAATTGCCACAAAATTTTTTCCCCCCCTATTTTGGTAATGCTATTGTCACAAACCAATTGCAACAATTTTTTTTCCTCTTATTTCGGCAATGTCATTGCCACAAATCCATTACACTTTTTTTTTTTGAGAAATAATAAGTGCACACAATTTTTATAACATTTTTACAACAAATTCTAAGTGGCAGGTTGTTATTGATTATTATTGTTGGATTAAAAAAGTAATCTCAGTGTTAAATTCAAATTTGAAATAATAATAACTAATTACCTGTAATTTGTTATGAAAATGTTGTAAAAATATTGTGTACGTAGCACATTATATTTTTTTTTTAATTCCTCCCCAAATTTCGGCATCCACTTTTTTTTTTTTCCCTCCCATTTTCGGCAATGGCATTATCACAAATTTTCCCCCCTATTTCGGCAATGGCATTGCCACAATTGGTTTCCTTTGGGCACCCGCACATTTAGGCAGCAGGAATTTCGGTAATGTCATTGCCAAAATTCAAAATTTTCTCTCTCTCACTTTTTCTCTTTTCCTCTCATACTTTTGTTAGAATTTCGGCAACACCGTTGCCGAAACTCACTCTCTTTCTTCAATTCCCTAAATAAGTTGAAACAGTGCCCATAACACAAATAAACCTGAGATTCAGCAATATTCAGCCAAAAGACTCCTAAAATGGACCAAAATGATCATTTTTTTTTTTTTTGAAAACCAGACCAAAATGATCATAACTAAACCAAAGGGAACCGAAATAATCTGAAATGGACTGAACTGGACTGAATGGACCAGAGTAGATTGAAACAGATCGAAGTAGACTGAAATGCAAAGTTAATGTGGTTCACTAGAAGCATAACAACAATAAATATTATGTTTCATCTTTTAGATGTTATATAAATAAGGCTACACATGCATTCACTTTGACGTTTAATTGAGATCATCCGTTAGCTCATTTATATATGATGCTAAAATCAACATTTAGAATGGAATTAGGGGTTTTGTTCCTTAGATTTAAATAGTGTGAAAATTTAATATTTATAGTACTAATATATTCTTAATGAAGTACACTAGTTTTGGGAGCATTTGTTTTTCTTGGTGCGTTAATCCAGGAAAAATATTTTGGGAACTTGATAGAAATTATTCGTTCCTATAGAAGGAGTCCTCTCTCCTCTCACAGTTAAAGCTTTTTGTGTGAATCTAATTTGGTTGATGAACCATCATTAAACGTTTAATTATGTAATTAGTATTCCAATAAAATCACTTAAAAAAAATTGGTACAAATATGATGGGTAGAGCTTAAATATAATATCTTAGGTGTAATATGTTAGATTTTTTAATTGAATTCAAATACTTGACTAATAAAACAAAAACAGTGTTGTCTATTTCAAAGATAATAAAATTCAATCTACCCAAATGTTTAAATTTAATTAGGGAACTTAATGTATTGTATTTAAGTTTTACCCAAATATGATTATCGAGTGTCTTAGTAGTAGTATATGATATCATACTCAATTATTGTTACCGAAGAACCCTGAGTTCTTTTTCCTATCTAATTAGATAGGTTATGGCTTTAGGTACTAGAAAGGCAAAATGGCATAACACTTTTAAGCTCAAAATTGTTTTTTTACATTTTCATAGACTCCATCGATGACATAAGGTAGAATTTTACATCGTAATGAGTAACTATGGAATCAGAGAGAAAAATGGTCATTTCCTAGGCAAGTAACTAAGGTTGTGATGATCAAATCGTATGAAAGCTTGATTTCCATTAGTTAATTATTGATTTCCATGTAAGTTTGAGTGAATGGACTAGCCTACTACGTAGGTATATATGTCATGATAACCTAGTTTTACCTCTTTTGATAGATTGGTCTTCCTCTTCCTTTTTTAAGAGTATACTCCTGTATTTTGGGGACATTTTCTTCTTATCCTTATCTTAATCTTAAATAGAGCATGCACCTAAACTCTTACTTCTTAGATTCTATTTTCAACAGTAAATAAGCCATCACCAAGAAATAAAGTTGACTGTCACTATAATGGCGTAGGAAAAGTGTAACAAAAACAAAAATTAAAAAACGGACCGTGCAGCTAGGATCCAGCATATGCCCATGTGGATGCATGACCATCTTTTCTGATTCACCACATGCCAATTAATGCATTGCAGACCTGTAGCAGTTTGACTTAAAAGTATTTGGAGCTTTTGCTCTTCAATTATTGCTAGAGGACCATAAGAGATGGAGTCATCATGACTATAAAGACAAAGTGTGGTGAAGCAGAGCGATCTTTCACAGCACAATGGATCCACCCAATCCCAGTACTCCAAGCCAAAAGGGAGCCAGTGAGCCACAACAAACTCATTTTAGTGGCATATAAAAGTATAATCTGTCAAAGTCGAGACTATTTTTTTGCTATTAATTTTTCCATTCTTTTATTGAAAAGAGATGACCAGATTTGTAGGATCAAAGCATTTGCATTATTAAAGCATTCTCTGGAGGTTCTAACTGGGGGCGTTCACGAAATTGTTCACCCCGCATAACTGCACCTAAACAATCAAAATAGCCTAAAAAATGGGGAAACCACATCGTACCATAGGTGGAGGTGAAAAAAGGGCGCAATGCAGCGCAGTTTGCAGTTTTGTGTTAAACCATACTGATAAATTACTTGCTGGGCTACTCTTAATCAGCTCAAAAAAAAAAAAAAAAAAAAAAATCAGTTTAACATTTTAAAATTTGGCCCAAAACGAAGGAAAAACCAGTCCAAATTTTTGAAAAATGTTCCAACCCAAAACCAATCAAATCACATTGTGATACACGGTATAAAACCACACCACACATGTGACTACAAAACTAAAATGCGGTGTGATGATGATTTTGGCCAAATTGCACCTTGCACTGCAATAATAAAAATAAACAAAAAATAAACTGTGAACAGCCCTTCCCCCAGTTCCAACCATGCTTACACCATAGATTGGCATGAGCTAGATACATATTTTAGGAAATTTTTTGTGTAGATTTTATTTGAAAATGCTAGAAGGATGAAGTTTTCTAAGCTTCATACAGGCTCAATGGCACTGTATAACTTCTAACAAAATGATAAATAATTTAATTACCTATGTATATATATATATATGTCGGTTTCTATATGCCATAAAAAAATTCTAAAGAGAGAACAATTAATATTGCTCTACTTCTAAGAAAATGATAAATAATTAACCTATGTACAAATATGTCGATATATAAAGAGAACAATATGGCTGTACTTTTAACAAAATGATAAATAATTAACCTAGTATGTCCATATATAGGTGCCAAACACTTGTAACTAGATAGATCCCATCTGTGGTTTATTTGTTTTGTCACAGCTGCAATAAAGATGATGAGCAATGTACGACATGTGAGAGCTAGTTTTTTTTTTTTTTTTTTTTTTTTTTTTTTCGGCTGCAAAGATTCATTTCATATGCTATTGCTGTGGTAGGATGATACTGGCGAAGATAGCTAGTGATAACTTGGTAGCAACTAGCAACTAGCAACCGCAACATATTTTTATACTTCTAGTTTGAAAATGGTTTCTGTGATTATGTACTAATTTTAATAAGTCAAAGAACACAAAAATTTGCATAACCTTTTTTACAACAGTTAAAGATATATTATAATTATTATTAGTGCTAATAAAAATAACATTTAGTGAGTTAATGTAAAAATAATATGTTATAATCATAATTTATTATGTCATAAATTTTATAAAAAAAATTGTAAAAATTATTATGAGCATTATTGAGTTTGGGATAATCCTTATCTTCAAGAAATCCAAAATTGGGCAATGGGAATCATTACAAACGTTTTCTTTCCCATTAATAATTGAGATCCCACTATCTAAATGTCAACTAGACATAAATATGAAAAAAAGATGAGAAGAAGACGACACTAGCTAGAATTCCAAAACCATAGACCTTACTTTTTTTTTTTTTTGATAAGTACCATAGACCTTACTTATTAGAATATGACAACTTCTTCAATCAGAAGCAAACCAGCGACTCAGCTTTTATGGATTGTGATGGAGGAAAGACAAAGAAAAAGAAAAAGAAAGGATAGAATGTGCCCTCAAGGCCTCTATTATATTGATATTGTTAACTTGCTCATGTGGCCATTGACCAATCACTACGTACATTTCTTAATCACTCAAAAGATTCCTGACCTTCTTTTTGTGTTTGGTGGATGAATAATAATGCACCATGGTGTTCAATATTGATTGTTTAGTAGGGGTCCGTAATATATTAGACCCTAAAAAGTTGAAAAGTTTAATTCTAGTAGTAAAATAAAGCCAAAAGCACTAATGTTTCTTTATACTTCATGCCCAGCACATTTGGCATACAAATAGCCAATGGGAGACCAATTATATTATGTGTACTGTATTTTATTAAGATTTTTTTTAAAAAGAAAGAAAGAAAGAAAGAAAGAATATACTCTCTTAGCATTCACATTCGACTTTGAGATTAAAAAAAAAAAAAAAAAAATTCACATTCGACTTTGTAAATTTTAGTCAATTTTTAAAGTAAAAAGTCATTTATTATTAAAAAAAATTAACCACTTACTTTTCAAATATACACGTCTCTTCATTTTCTTACCTCTAAATAAAATATCATTCATAAATTATTTTTTATTTTTTGAGAAAGGGATTTCTAAACTCTCCCTATATTTAAGAGAGTAAAATCAAATTCAAATCATCAAACAGACTCTATAGTCAAAAGGACAAAATTATTTCTATTTTTCAATTTTAAGAGATCAAATATTTGAGTTAACTGAAATCTATAAAATTTAGGCTATTCATTATATTTATTTATTTTTTGTTATAAGTGAATGGGACTGATATAGATCTTACCCTTGCAGCCTTGCCTAATAACTGGCAAGCTTACAAAATATTGCAAGTCAAACGGGCATAGATGAGAATGGGCCGAAATGAATTAAAACCGTTTGGTACATGCACTTAAACAACAATTTTTAGTTTTTAAACAATATTACACGTATTTTTATACACTTTTTCACCCAAACGTATTTTTAAAAAATATAAACAATATTACTAGAACAACATTACCAAATAGGCTTGCATCATGCTATAGATTGTGCCCTATTCATCAAATACAAAAAGCAAAAGCATGTAGTAACAATAATAGTGCAAACCACATAGTGCTGACTTATGAATATAAAGTTTTGTCAATGCACTAGCAAAGCCAAACCAAAGTTAATAGCTTTTCAGTCTTGAGCTTAGGGGGTCCCTTATACCAAACTTCCTCACTGAAAGGGTGTTTGATCTCCAGGAAATCATGGCGAAAATTGCCTTGGGAACCAGGCGAGAGGCTACACAGCCCGACTGCATCCAGGCCCTTCTTGTTGAGTTCATTACAACCTTCCTTTTCGTCTTTGCAGGAGTTGCATCGGCCATGACTGCCGGTATATATATATATTCTCTTTATCTTGCATACTAGTATAAACTTTTGCATTTTACATTTTGATGTATATAGTTGTGTGATTAATATGATACATGCTTTGCTTTCTCATCATAATTATAGTAAACTGCCCATATATATTCCTTGAACACAATTTCTCTTAATAAAACTAAACTTCTTGAAACTGTTTTGATTGCAATTACACCCAAAGCATAAAATGTTTCTTTGATGAACAGATAAGCTAGCCGGAGGTTCACTAGTGGGCTTGTTTGCTGTGGCTATAGCACATGCACTGGTTGTGGCAGTGATGATCTCTGCTGGTCACATATCTGGTGGTCATCTTAACCCAGCCGTCACCCTTGGCCTCCTAGCCGGTGGTCACATCACTGTCTTCCGGTCCATTCTCTATTGGATTGATCAGTTATTAGCATCTGCAGCTGCTTGTTTTCTTCTTCAGTACCTTACTGGGGGATTGGTGAGCCAAATGATACTTTTCAAACTATTATATATATAATTTGGTCATATCCTTGTTAATAAGTTAGGAGAAAGTCTAGGACACAATTTTATGACCCAATTTTTTGTTACAATTTTGACATGGTCAACTGTAAATAAGTCATTGTAAAAGTGATTGGCCACCATATATTTACTGCACTTACAGTCAACTACTTCAACATGGCGTATAAAAAATTGTGGCAAATGATCTGATCACATAAGAACCGGTTGTTCCTTACTATATGTTTTTTTTATCTTTTGATGGCTGCAGGGTACTCCAGTTCATACACTAGCAAGTGGAGTGGGCTACTTGCAAGGGGTTATATGGGAGGTTGTTCTAACATTCTCCTTGTTGTTCACTGTCTATGCTACAATTGTGGAACCAAAGAAGGGGGCCAATGGTTTAGGCCCTATTCTTACTGGATTTGTAGTGGGGGCCAACATCTTAGCTGGTGGAGCTTTCTCTGGGGCTTCAATGAACCCAGCTCGTTCCTTTGGTCCTGCTTTGGTGAGCTGGGACTGGACTGATCACTGGGTTTACTGGGTTGGGCCACTTATTGGTGGTGGGCTTGCAGGTTTTATTTATGAAAATTTCTTCATCATCAGATCTCATGTCCCGATTCCCACTGAGGAAGAAGGTTACTAATTGTCCAGTGTTGTACTCTCTACTAAAAACTTCTACTAAGCTGTATTTCCTGTAATGCTTCCTGTGGATACTTTTTCTCAGTTGTATTTAAATCTTTCTATTTTTCTGTCTTATCTAGTTTTCATCGTCGTCAATTTGGTGCAAATGCTTGTATTAAAATCTTTTGTGCAGGAGTTTTTTTATTAGAAATATCAATGGTCAAATCTAGTCAAGCTCTAAGATTATTATTTAACTCTAGTCTAAACTCATTGTATCTAAATGCACTTGAGTTGTAAGCAAATTATAAGTAATCCTAATCCTATTTATAGTGCAACCATTATATCTCTTTAGTTTGTCTATATACAATCTAAAATTTAACCTACTATAAATATCGTTCAATAAGTTCATGGTAAAATATAGAGTTTTATAGTAAAGACAGGATTGTTCAAGAACTGATCCCCATGGTAATTACAACTTTCAACAAAGTTGGTGTTAATGATCACTTGATCAGTATCATATACATTTTAAACAAAGTAATGTTTTATCTTATGACCTAGTAATGTTTTAATATTTTAAAAAAAAATATTTTCAATTTAGTGATCGGTTAAAGATAAGATGACAATTTTTCTCCCTTGCCACTCTGCAAGTGCATACAAATGTCAGTTTTGTTTTAGATTTTTTCTTTTTGGGAGGGGGCTCCAAAACCTATAAAACCAGTTAAGTATATACTTACATTTGTAAGAGTACTGCCTACTAGTTGATTCAGGTGATACGTATCTGCCTTAATTAATTGTACTAAATGAAAACTAAGGCTTCACCAACCTATTTGTTACTTTTTCAACAGCAACCCACTGGAGGAGTAGATGAGGGATATAATGGTGAAAGTGGTGATTATTGGTGAATGACGTGTTACATATTTTACAAAAAAAAAAAAAATTGGGGTCTATAAATGCCAAGAACATAAGGTAACAAAATTCATTATGAGAACTCATTATAGCTACCTAACAAAGAGAACAAAAATGTAACTTTCTTTCTAGATTAAAGGGGCTACCTACAAGCCATTTGATCGGTATACCTACTGCATTTAAAATGGTGTACGCCCTTAAGTCTCATATGTCCAATCAAGATTGTTACAATTAATATAGTAGGAAGGAATGCACTAGAGCTAGGCAGTCTCATTGATTAGTTGATTCCTATTAAGAAATAAGGTTCGATTAATAGATATTCTTAGGACATCCATTAATCAACTAATTTAGAAAAAGAATTTATGAAAAATTAAAAAAAATTGTCAAAATTTTCAATTATTTTTTCATTTTCCTATAAAAAAATTTCCTAACATGGTTGATTAGAGCATCCGTTAGTAAAATCCTAAAAAAATAAAGAAGAAATGGAAAACTATTTGTTCATTTTTTTCTCTTTTTGGGTTTAGGGGAGAAGATAACGAATTGATTTTTATTATTATTATTTTTTGCTTTAGGTTAATGCACGGAACATTAACCATAGTATAATATGGGTAAAATTTAGATACAGTATTTTATGTATAATATATTTTAGGTATTTTTGGATTGTAAATTAAGACTCCACCGTATAATTTACATGTCAATATTTGTTCGCAAAAATCAAGGGAAGCAAACAAATTCTTTTTAGAAACAATAAAAAAAATTACGTACAATTGCAAATTTTATAAAAGCAATTCTACAATTTACCTTCCTTTTTATTTAGATGACTCATTTTACTTTCTTTTCTCTTCAAAATCCAAATTAAGATGGATGATGCTTAGTAATTATTTGAAAATTAAGTTTAAATTCATGATTTTTTAAAATATAGTAGGATATTCAATAAATATGTAACCAAAATGTCAAAGTAAAACTCAGTGGCAGCTCCAAGGTATTTTTCTAGGGGGGTCAATAAGAAGATAAATCTTAGATAAAAAATGAATTTTGTGGTCTATGATGTTTCTTAATTACAAATGTATCCATAGTAATATTAGCAAAAAAATAAAATATAAACTATTAATTCATTTAGCATATAATTTCATAATACAATGCTCATAATAATTAGTATATACTAATTATTATTGCTAAGATGAAATCTTGGAAATTATCCATTGTTTTCAAATACAATAAACATATTAATTATTATTGCTAGGAACTTTAATTATTATTGCTCAAAATTCTTTTATCTATTAGTTTGTTTTAACTCTTTACAATTCTTGTATTTAATAATTCAACTCAACTTTGACAACTATTATTTTTTGTAATTGTATTAAATGTGTTTGGGTTTTATTTATAAGCCAACTTATTACTTCATCTTTTTTCCTACTATTTGCGGATCTCGTGTGAATTCTTACTTAATTATTTTATACTTTTGGCAAAAAATTAGATAAATTATTCCCAAATAGATACTAAGAAAATTTTTGTTGTGTTAACATTTGCTTTTGTCTTCACTCAATCACTCTTGCCTGTCCCACGCGCCCGGTCCTCACTCAATAAATAACAAATTAAAAGAACTTTAGATTCAACAACTAATTGTTATTTTCAAAGTTATAGATTAAATTAACTTGTTGTAGGGATTTTTTGTTTTGTTTTGTTTAAAAATGCCAAGATATTGGTAAGAGGATTATATTTAGGGTTATTTTAGTTGTGCTTAGAAAAAAAAAATTTAGGATCAAAATATTTAAAATTTTATTTTAGAGAGTACAAATAAAAATTATATATATATATATTTGGCCAAGTCAGGGGGTTCATTTGAACCCCTGGACTATGGCTAGCGCCACCCATGATAAAACTAATGTGGCATTTGGTACAGGGGAATCCACATTACTCTTGGCATCTAGATTTCTAGGAATGTGATTCCTAGAATGTAGCTATTCTTATGTTTGGTTTATTCCCAGGAATCTTAAATGAATTATTTATTTTTCTCATTCTATCCTTAGATTTGAATGTGAACTACCAAGTCATTTGAAAAAAAAGGTTTAAAATTGTCAATTTATAAAAAATACAATTTCCTTTAAGCTTGGGAATCTAGATTCCCACATGTTTTAAAGGGAATCCACATTCCCACTGAAAGGCGTTTAAGGGGGGAATCCAGATTCCCCTGGCATCTGATTCCCTAGCATGATTTGCAACCAAACATGGGAATCTTTAAACATTCCTAAGAATCCTAAAACATTACCCTGTACCAAACGCCACATTAAGGTATTACCAAGCATGGAAAAATATAAATATAAATAATGTTATCTCTTTTCAAGGAAATTAAATGTCCTTCCTTGAATAAGAAGATTACCAAGCATGAGGAAAAATAGCAACTTCTAAACAAACATGGAAATTGAGTTTGTTCGTTGAAAATTCAGGGGAATTGTGATAAGCCTTACAATACAAATAGCATTAGTCATATTTGTCATGGCTTCTAACTGCTCTATTTTCTTTACAAGGTTACAGATAAATGGAGTGAAAAAAAATATTTATTATTACTCATCTACTGAAAGTAGTTACCTTGAAGCTTTTTCTTTACCCATGAGGGAGACAATACAGGGTTCATCTCATACTCCATTTTTTGGGTCCTCGAATCGCTTTGGTCCACATAATCATAGCATACATTCTCATCAGGCAAAACCTTAACCCTCCACACTTTAAAAGTTTGGTCCAAACTTGAACTATACAGTATAAAACCCATGACAACCTTTTCCATTTCCAAACAAGCAGCTAAGCATTTCACTGGCCCTCTATGCCCATCTAACACAGCCAAGCATTCATGGTAACAACTACCTTCCTCTCTCCTCCAAATTCTAATCGTTGTGTCCTCTGAGCCACTGAATATTAACTTCTCAATAGTCACTAGGCAAAGAACAGCGAAGCGATGTCCTTGCAAAAATCCTCCATGGTTAAATCTATAAGACATTCTTTCTTTCTCCCAAAAATTTATGGTACCGTCTGATGAGCCTGAATAGAGGAAGCAATTATTGTTGAAGGATGGACTCAAGGCCAATGCATTCATTGGAGATGGTTGGAATTTCAGAGTCATTGTGAGTGTGTGTGAGTCTTCCCTGTATACCCTTCTCCATATTTTCACAGACCCATCAGAAGAGCATGTGAAAACACACCCATCATCTTGGTTCACCAATATTGCATTTACATGATCTTCATGTGCCACAAATGAGTCCACGCATTTCTTATCTGAAACCCGCCAAGCTTTTACCGTTCTATCGTGGGAGCCAGTGTATAATAGCCCTTCAGCATGGTAATAAGCCATGCAAGAAACACAATGCTTGTGTTGTTGTGTGTTGGTTCTTGGGAACAAAAGAAATGAGCTTCTTCTAGGAATAGAGCAGACCTTCTTGGACTGAAAACAACCATCTGAAACCGTGAAGTTCCAGAATCGGACTCTGTGATCTTTATGCGCAGTGAAAAGCATGTCACCATAGGCTAAAATTGCCCGGACCTCCCCACAATATGCCTTAACATAACCACGCTCCATGCAATCTGGCTGCCTCCAAGCATGAATTCGGTTACTCTCAGAGCCAGTAAAGACTACTTCCTTAGAAACTGCGATTGAATAGATGGTACCCTCGTGGCGATGGAGTGAAGCTATACAGTGGTAAAGCAGTGATGGAGATGGGGTTTGGAGAGGAGAGAGTGTCCATGGTGATTCTGGGCTTGGGGGTGCTATTATAAGCCCGCGCATTGTGTTGTGGGGGCTACAAGCTATTTCAGGGCTACATTGGAGATCATGTTCATACATTTCTTGATGGGTTTCGATAGAAAGGTGGGTGGGTGATCGTGTTGTATCTTTACCCATGACGCTGAAGAGAGATCTTTTTCCAGGATATTCCATGCTAGGAGCTAGCGAGATGGAGTAAGAAAAAGAGCTATGGGCACTTACAATGAGGTTGGGCTGTAGATATAATCATATAAAGATTTGATGGGTGGTGAAAGTTATGGGTTCATTAAAGTGCTTGAATTCCGTAGGACCTAATTATAAGCATGGACACGATTAGCAAGTGGCAACAATTAAAAAAAAAAAATAATAATAATAATATGGTCATGTTAACTAGTGTTCTTAAATTATTAGTTAACAATTTATTTTAGAAAAATTTTGACACCATTTTTATAGAAAATGAAAAAAATTGTTAAAACATTAGTTTTTTTTTTCTTTTCTCATAAATTTTTTTTAAATAAATTATTAACGAATTTCCCAAGAAAATTCGTTAGCATTTTCTATAATAATAATAGTAATGATAATAAGAATGGACACCGACACAACACACAACATTACAATTCTTTTTTTTTTTTTTTTTATAGGATAGAATTTTTACTCTAGTCTAATCTAAGTGTATATGTGTGTGAAACTCTCTCCTGGAGACTTGAACCCCAGCCCTTACCTCCCACAATTCTTGAAAAATTACAATACCACAATTAATTAAAGATGCCTCAATTAATTAATATATATGTTTAAGTATATTTTATGTTTATTTTTTGGTATTCAAAATAAATATAACAACTACCAATATAATAATAATAGTAATGATAATAAGTATGGACACCAACAAAACACATAACATGACAATTCTTGAAAAATTACACAATAAAGATACCACAATTAATTAAAAATGCTACAATCAATCAATTAATCTATCTATATATATATATATATAAGTATATTTTATGTTTATTTTTTGGTATTCAAAATAAATATAACTACCAAAATTCTTAAAAACATATCTAAAATAAAATAAAAATTCCTCTCTCAACACAATAAGAACACAAATACAAAATTGTCCTCAACATCTTCCACATGGTTACATGTCAAACACGAATGTGTCAAGGGTTTTGAAGAGTTTGTGCATCTGAGCATAGGACCGTAGGGGTGGTCTTTGTGCTAAAGAACTCAAAAATTCTTAGGAGAATCATTTCATTTCTAAGTATACAAATCCTTTGTTTAAATTTTTGTGTTTCATTTTATATTCTACCAATCACAACTTACCATAAATTCTTTTTATTATTATTATTATTATTATAAAATAACCAAAGCTTAAAATGAAAATATATTAAAATTTTTTTTTTATAAATAAAATCCAATTGTGTACAAATATTTATAAAATGAGTGTAGTTAAAATGAGAATTATAAGATAGATATATAAGTGGAAATACACAAAAAGATATGATTCAAAATGAAGAAATTAGCTTAAAGATAAGGGATAGTCCTTATTGATGAAAGAGAGGGAGAGTCATTTATAACTTTATAAGATGGTTGGATCATTTTCAAAGGAGAGTAACTATTACACCAGCAAAAAAGAAGGTGAGTTGATCTAAGTTGAAGGAATGAAAAAATGTAGAGTAAGACAAAAAGTAGAAAGTAATAAGAAAAAGCATGACAATTAAAGGAGTAACATAGACTAGACTATGACAATAAATAGAGTAGAATAGAGGGAAAAAAATACATATGACCATCCATTAATAACCTAGTAAGGATTTATAGCCCACTCCAAAATTGTGAGACTAAAGCTTTTTTGTTTTTGTATAAAAATTATGTACAGAATTCTTAAAGCACTCATTAACAAAACCTATATATCTTCACCACGTTAGCATATGTCCATGCGGCCATTAATATTTTGGGAGTGGTGGTTCTTTTTTTCTTTCTCTTTTTTGGGAGTGGTGGTTCTAATCATTTATAAGTGTATCTATTTTTGATGAATCATTTATAAGTAATTAAGTTTTCTATTTAAGTTAGAAAAAATGTTAGGTAGGCCCTGGGGAATCTGCCCCAATTTTCTAAAGAGGGGCGACCAAAAAGTTAATGGTTCCTACCAAATGACCATTTGGTCTTAATGTTAGGAGTTAATTTGTATAAATGTACTTTTTTTAAAAAAAAAATTAGTATAAATACTAAGTGTTCGGATAAATTAATTAACCCTAAGAACAATTTCCAAGATCAACTAAATCTTTCACATGTGAACTTAGGGATATACCCCTTTTAATTTTTAGCAGTTCCAACTGCCATTTATTTCCTTGATCTGAAGTCCTCAAGAGTAGTAACTTGCAGTTATTTCATTGTCGGCCTGTCGTGATTTCCTTTAGGGCACTCCTTATAAGTTATAACAAGACCCAAAGAGTTTACCAAAAAAAAAAGAAAAAAAGAAAAACAAGACCCAAAGATTACTAATTAAGATTTTCTGAGCAGGAAATAATTCTCCGAAGTCCAAATACTCAGCACAAACCGTAGGCCCAAACGGAAGAAGGCAATCTATGCTAGTCAATTAGGGCAATTGGTTTTCAGCAAAAAAAAAAAAAAAAAAAAAATTAGGGCAATTGGTTAGTCTTAGTCGGCATTTATAGATCATTTAATTGAGATAGGGGCATCACGAAATTCCATAATATTCACCCAAAGAAAGAATAAAGAAATTCCCAGAATCATTGGCCGACTGATTACCAGAGGCCCAGAGCAATGAATCGTGCAGCAGTTCTAGTTGGGTTTATTTTAGGGATGGCAATGGGGCGGGACGTGGCCGAAGGATGTGGTTTTCGTCTCCGCCCCACATGGTTTTGTCTTGTTCCATCCCCATCCCGCCCGGCATGACAGGGAAAACTTTCTAACCCCATCCCTGCCCATTGGGGCCCCACAAAGTCTCGTCCCATCCCGTAAAATTCTACTTTTTGTTAATTTTTCCTACAACTAGTACATTTTTTTTAATGAAACCTATTTCATTAATAAAAATATACTTGAAATTACAACTAAATTTATTCCATCAAATTAAATCAATTTTTAGAAAAAAAAATTAAATAATATATCCAAGCATTTAACAAGATAATCACAAAAAAAATCTCATAGTATAACACATAACAAAATAAAAGCAGAGAACCATATTGGGTAGAATAAAACAAGCTAATATTGATATGTTTGTTTAAATAGTAGGGTTTTAGGGTATGAAAAATTTACAATTATAACCCTTAGTAACGCGGGGCGGGGCAGGGACGGGGAAGGGCGGGACGGGGTGGGGTCTAAAAAGTCTAAACCCATCCCTACCCTGCCCCCGTGGTGCGAAGCTAAAATCTTGCCCTATTCCCGCCCCACCACCTTTGCGGGATGGGAAAAACTTGTGTGGAGCGAAGCGGGAAGGGGTGGGTTAAGAAGGGCGGGGCAAAATTGTCATCCTTAGTTTATTTGATAAGTGTAGAGCATCAATTAATGCACTCACAACCCATTTTGAGTGACATTAGGGCATACTACAAATTTATCATAGAAGGAAGGAAAAAGAACTTTACTACATAGTTGTTTGTAGATTAAATCGTAGCTGTTTTATTGACTACTCCTAATTATAGCAGATTTTTTATTATTATAGAAAGTCATAATTATAGAATTAAACCTTTGTAGTTCTATACTTTTCTTGATATAAGTGCATAATTTTAATTTAAACTAAAAAAAAAGAAGATTTTGGTAATGGTTATATCCTATGTTTGGAGAGGGATCTCCTGTCATTTTCCTCTCACCTTTGTCACTTTCAAACATACCTTTAAGGCTTTAAACACCTCAAAACACAAAAAGTTTTCTTTTCCAGTAAGCAAGAAAGTTTAACAATATATACATAAACATAAAATTTTCATTAATACATCAAACATCATCCCTAATATAACAAGATTTACAAAATATGTCATCATGAATTTATAATTCTATTAATTAATTTCACAACGACATTGGCACGAATGATGAAAGCCCCATGAAAGCCGTACGGAACTCTGCATGGTAATCTAATTTTGGCAACTGGCTCACTAGAAAAGTTCTTTGTATCAATTATATGGAGCTGCAAGGAGAACAAATATCTTTCAATTTATAATAACATAAAGAAAATTCCCAATAAGCCAATTGCAAGATACGTACCAAATTGACTTACTTCAGATATGTCAGTATCTTCATTGTGAACAAAAGTGACGATCCAACCATCTCATCATCTTCTTCAAAACCAACTCCTTTGGAGACAAAGGCAGCTCCAGTACAAAAGGTGTTCTCCTCAAACACATGATATTCTACTTTTATCAGCTCCTCCTGATGTCTTTTTCTCTAGTGTCATCGAATCAACGTTGGATAATCAAATTAACATTGATCCATAGAATATAGAGAAAAATAAGAGATAGACAAATGTGAAGGGACTCTTTACCAAAGAAAATCTTGTGTCTAGTTCTTCAAGGTTTAGCTTGGCTAGACCTCCGAATTTTACCAAGCCTGGAATAATCAAGTTGAGAACTTACATATTCATATTTAATAACATGTTAATGATGCTGATATATAAGGGTAATTTCTAGTTAACTGTTTATGAGGTACCATTGCAAATTCTTTATAGTTACCTGAGGTAGAGCTTGCAATAGAATCAACAACTTGGGTATACCCATACTTATTCTTAATACCTGTAAAATTTTCATTGATCATAGGAAAATCCATAGAGAATTCAGTTCAGTCAGATTTCTCTCCCTAACTTCTCCAGTTTGCATGTCTAATCTCCATTCATAGCAACGAGAAAATAATAATCCATCTTCTGGTGAACTATTAATATCTCCTTTAATTGAATTTATAGGCTTAAATCTTTTGGAAAACCACTCAAATTTATTCAAACCCTTATCTGGTCCTGGTATGATTGAATGAAGGGCTCTACACCCCTACACTACAACCTGTTCATCCTCATACAAACAAAATTTTAAAACAATTAGTCATTTGTATATGATTGATCTTAATGAAAGATAGTAAAGGTTAAAACAAAATATAAGAAAAATTATTATATAATTTATCTCATTATCATCCTCAAAACAATTGAGAATATGAAATGTGTAATTGGGTTGCACTTCAAACCACCGGATTGAATCCGAATCACCATAACGAGGGATTATCCCAATCCTTGCATATTCTTCCTTACTGTACTTTATTAATCTACACATAATTGAAAAGTTGCTTAAATTTTTGTTTACACATATATTGATGTTTTTACATTTTATAAAGTGGATTCAAAGGACAAGGACACTCACGGGCCTCCGCTAATTAGTCTTTTTATGTCTATAGTTAGTGGAAAATCCATGACCACATTGTACCTGCAAATCAAAAGCACAACTTAGTAGGACTCATTTGATTTCAATTACTATTTGGCACGAAATATTTCAAAACTCAATCTCATACAAAGTAATTAAGCTCACTAACTTACCTTTGGGTGAGCCCTATGTCATGATAAATGCTACACCCAGTTTGAGATCCACTTTGTGAATCAATTTCTTTCCATCAGCTTCAAAAAAGGGAAATAGGCCATGCTCATTAAACTGTCACAACACTTTACAAGGATCATAAGAAATATTATTTTTGAGCATATATACCAGAAATCACTCCCAATTCAAGGAAAGGTTTGGTAGCATCTACCCCAACAATAACAAGCTCTTCAGTTCCTAGAGCTCTCTGTACCAGGAAGACAAATGAAATTGATACGTAAAAATAAACTATGCTTTAACCCGTCAGTTTTTCATGTGCGAAAGAACCTGTAGTCTAAGCTGACGGGGTTAGACAACTGGAAAAAGCTGAAGGTTTCAAGGCTGACGGACAGTAAATTGGAGCTCTTGGGCAATCCATAGAACGAAGCATGGAATTGACGCCGACGTGGCTGAAGGGGATAAGGAAAGCTGACGGCCCTGAGGCCGACGGTTCTAAGTAAAACCATGACTTGGCCATCACGCATTAGTAATAAGGAAATTACTTGTATTCCATGCTCAGTGTTAGAGTCCTACAAGGAAAGGATTCCGCAATCTACGCTCATGAAAAATCCTATAAGGAAAGGACTTCTACTCCAAGGAAAAGAGGTCAACGCTCTACTACTATAAAAACCCCAATGCCCTCACAAATCAAGGTACGCATGATTAACCCCTCTCTAGCACTCTAGAGTTGAAAAAGAAGTTCTAATTTGACTTTCGGAGGGTATTTAGCCGGCACCACACCGGTGGTCTCTGTTAGGTCTTCTCCTTTTTTGTTGTGCAGGTGTTGTTTAGAGTGTGCGAGTATCGTGTGGCTCACTGGTGATTCTTTTGGCATCATCAGTTGGCACCGTCTGTGGGAAAGACTGAGTTTTGGTTTGTAAGCCATAGCTAACGCTTCCCGGACAAAAGAGTTGCATGGTGTTGACTCGCTCGATGGCAACAACGAACAACGTTCAGGGAGACGAAACCCGCGCAACTGCCCTTGAGAGGCAGGTTCAGACCTTGACCGCCGCAGTAGAGCGCCTCACTAGGCATAACCTCGATATGGAGGAACAGTTGCGCCAGAAAAATGTAAGTCACGGCACTCAAGAGCAGGACCAAGAAGGAACTAGTGCTGAAAAAAGAGAACGAGAAGGGCCAGAAGGCAGTAACGCTCCAAGCAGACAGGAGCGACAGAATTTGAGCATGCCCTCCCTCACGGATGCGACTCAACCACACATTACCACAGAGATACAGGCAATAAAGGAACAAATGGAGGTCATGATGAACGCCTTCAAAGGAAGGGTATCCAACGACCTCAACGATCTGGTAAATCGCATCGACTCGCCATTCATTGCGGCCGTCAATTCCTTCCCCCTACCACATAAGTTTCGCATGCCCCATATAGAGAGTTACGACGGAGTGAAGGACCCTCTGGATCATCTAGAGACCTTCAAGACTTTGATGCACCTTCAAGGCGTGGCGAACGAAATCATGTGTAGGGCCTTCCCTACAACGCTGAAAGGCCCCGCGAGGGTATGGTTTAGCCGGCTGACGTCGAACTCCATCAACACTTTCAGGGAGCTAAATGCTCAGTTCACTACACACTTTATCGAGGGATACAGGTATAAAAAGTCCACGGCGTGCTTAATAAGTATCAGGCAACGGGAGGACGAGACACTGAGGTCCTACATAACGCGCTTCAATAAAGAAGCGCTTTCGATCAACGAGGCCGACGACAAGATACTAGTAGCGGCCTTCACAAACGGGTTGTGGAAGGTTAAGTTTTTGTTCTCACTATACAAAAACGACCTGAAGACCATGTCGGAAGTACTCTACAGGGCCACCAAGTACATGAATGTTGAAGACGCGTTGCAAGCTCGGGAGGAAAAGCCAAGAAAAAGGGAGAGACAGGAAGACGCATAATAGGACCAAGGGCAGAAGAAGCCAAGGACAGGAGATAGAAGGGATGAAAGGCAGCCCAAACCCCTAGGGGGAAGATTCACAAGTTTCACCCCGCTAACCACCCCGATAGATCAAGTCCTAATGCAAATCAAGGACGAAGGGACCTTGACTTTTCCCGAAAAACTGAAGGGGGATCCTAGCAAGCGCTCTAAAGACAAATATTGCCGCTTTCACCGAGACCACGATCATGACACAGCAGATTGTTACAACTTAAAGCAATAAATAGAGGCCCTCATAAGACAAAGGAAATTGCAGAAGTTTATGAGCAAAGAAAGAACGGATCCACAGCCTCAAGAGCAGCCCCCCCCGACTGGATAATGACCGTCAAAGACCTCCTATCGGCGACATAAGGATGATTATAGGAGGAACGACTACCGGGTCATCCAAAAAGGCTCGGAAGACATACCTCAGGATGGTCCAGAACGTCCAGTTGACGGGCTCAGTACCAAAAATAGCATGAAGAGAAGGCCCTACCATCGGGTTCTCAGAAGAAGATACGCGACGTCTTCACCATCCACACGACTATGCACTTGTTGTCAACCTAAGAGTAGGGGACTACAACTTGCACCGAGTACTGGTCGACAATGGGAGCTCGGCAGATATCCTTTACTACCCAGCATTCCAGCAGATGAGAATTGACAGAGAACAATTGATCCCGACGGATGCCCCATTCATCGGTTTTGGAGGAACAAGGGTGTTTCCCTTAGGCGCGATCACGTTGTTTGTAACAGCAGGCGACTATCCTCAACAGATCACAAAGGATGTAACGTTCCTTGTGGTCGACTGTTCGTCGGCCTACAATGCTATCTTAGGGCGGCCCACCCTCAATTCATGGAAGGCAGCAACCTCAACTTATTATTTAATGATTAAATTTCCTACCGAATACGGGGTGGGAGAGCTACGCGTAAATCAGGTGGCTGCACGAGAATGCTACGTGCCTATAATGGAAATGGATGATCACCTCCAGACCATGAGCATAGAAGAGCATCGGAGTACGACGGAGGCCGTTGAAAAACTTGAAGAAATACCCCTTGACGACTCCAAGCCTGACCAAACAACAAAGATTGGAACCCTTGCAAGTCCCACAATTCGACAAACACTTACAACCTTCCTCAAAAAGAATCAGGACGTGTTTGCCTGGATTCACGAAGACATGCCAGGTATAGACCTTTCAGTCTTAGTGCATAGGCTGAATGTGTCACCTTCCTTTCCACCCGTCCGGCAAAAGAAGCAGGTGTTTGCCCCAGAACAAGATCAGGCCATAGCCGAAGAAGTCCGTAAGTTAGAGGAGGCAAACTTTATTAGGGAAGTCTACTACCCTGACTGGCTGGCAAATGTAGTGATGGTGAAGAAAGCTCGCGGGAAGTGGAGGATGTGCGTAGACTTCACCGACCTAAACAAAGCATGCCCCAAAGACAGTTATCCCCTCCCGAGGGTTAACACCCTAGTAGACTCTACGGCTCAACACCAGCTGCTAAGTTTCATGGACGCTTTCTCCAGTTACAACCAAATCAGGATACACGAAGCCGATCAAGAGAAAACTTCATTTATAACCAGCCAAGGCCTCTTCTGTTACAAAGTAATGCCCTTTGGTTTAAAAAATGCGAGCACAACATATCAAAGGCTTATGAACAAGATGTTCGCATAACAGATTGGGAGAAATGTCCAAGTCTATATAGATGACATGCTGGTAAAAAGTCGAAGGGAGGAAGATCACTTGAAAGACCTCAGGGAGACATTTGACACTCTTCGGTCTTACAACATGAAGCTTAATCCAGGAAAATGCTCCTTCGGGGAGACGGCAGGAAAATTCCTGGGATTCATGGTGTCACAGAGGGGCATCGAGGCCAACCCGGACAAAATCAGGGCTATAATGGACATGGCACCACCAAGGGATGTGAAGGAGGTGCAAAGCCTCAATGGCAAGATAGCAGCACTAAATAGGTTCGTCTCAAGGGCAACGGACAAATGCCTACCCTTCTTTCGCACACTAAAGAGATCTTTCGAGTGGACTGCCGAATGCCAGCAAGCATTCGAGGAACTGAAAACTTATCTCTCCTCCCCACCATTGCTGAGTCCCTCGCAGCTAGGTGAAGAATTTTTTCTCTATCTTATCGTCTCCCTAGCAGCTGTTAGCTCCGCCCTGATCAGAGAAGAAGAGAAAGTGCAGAAGCCTGTGTACTACACTAACCGGGCTCTTCGCGGAGCCGAAGAAAGATATCCGCCAATGGAGAAACTCGCCTTCGCATTAGTTACGGCAGCACGCAAACTTAAGCCATATTTTCAGGCCCACATAGTGGTTGTCCTGACCGACAAGCCTTTGCGACGGGCAATGAGCAACCCTGAAGCCACCAGACGACTGGCATTGTGGGCCATAGAATTGAGCGAGTTTGACATCCAATACCGCCCACGAACCGCCATTAAAAGGCAGGTCGTCACAGATTTCATAGCTGAATTCACAAATGGCGAGGACGGCGTGGTAGAGGAATCTCTTCGATGGAGCATACATGTAGACGGATCCTCCAACAGGCAGGCTGGGGGAGCCGGCATCATACTACAGTCGCCCGAAGGAGACACGGTCCAGTGTATGGTCCGCCTTGAGTTCCCCACCACCAACAATGAGGCAGAGTACGAAACTTTAATAGCAGGGCTTGATCTCGCCAAGGCTGCAGGAGCCAAGAACGTGATCATTTATTGTGACTCTCAAGTCATGACAAACCAGATGAATAGGGATTACGAATGTAAAGGCGAAAGAATGAAGAAGTATCTGGACCAAGCAAAGAGGAGGGTAAACGAGCTGAAGGCTGAAATTATACAGATCCCCCGGGGAGGAAACGAGCAAGCTGACTGCCTAGCCAATGCCGCTCCAGTCGAACATATGGCCATCCTTGGTAATGTACTTTCCTTCGTCTAACTCTCTCCACTTATAAATTCTGTTGATGTACAGGAGCTTGGTTCCAAAAGCGATTGAACCACGCCATTAGCCTTTTATTTGAAGAACAGCATATTACCAGACGGAAAGGAAGCTGCAAGAAAACTGAAGGTCCAAGTGGCAAGGTTCGTTCTGATAAGGGACGTCTTGTACAAAAGAGGCTTCTCCCGCCCATACCTAAGATGCTTAGGTCCAGAAGAAGCAGACTACGTTATGAGAGAAGTACATGAAGGAATCTGTGGAAACCACTCAGGGTCGAGATCATTAGTGCACAAGCTAGTGCGAACGGGGTACTTTTGGCCAACCATGCGGAAGGATGCCGAGGCTTATGTAAAAGCCTGCGACAAATGCCAAAGGTTCAGCAATGTCATCAGACAGCCGCCCGAAGAACTTCCCCCGATGACAGCACCATGGCCGTTCACTCAATGGGGATTGGACATCATGGGGCCATTCCCTACGGCAATACGACAGCTGAAGTTTCTGGTAGTGAGTATCGACTACTTTACAAAGTGGGTGGAAGCTGAAGCCTTGGCCACCATTACAGAGAAGAACGTACGGAGTTTTGTTTGGCGATGTATCATATGCAGATTTGGCATCCCGAGAGTCTTAGTCTCGGATAATGGGAAGCAATTCGACAACGACTCCTTCCGAGACTTCTGCTTGCAACTGGGGATACGAAACCACTACTCCTCCCCTGCCGACCCTCAAGCCAACGGACAGGTCGAATTCACAAACCAATCCTTGCTAAAGATCATCAAGACTCGGCTCGAGGGGGCAAAGGGGATATGGGCAGAAGAGTTACCAAGCATACTTTGGGCCTACAGGACTACAGCAAGGACACCAACAGGAGAAACACCATTCTGATTAATATATGGAAGCGAAGCAGTCATCCCAGCCGAAGTCAGTCTCACAAACTACAGGGTGCACAACCATGACGAACGGAAGAACGACGAGGCCATACATCTGCAGCTCGATTTAGTAGACGAAGTCAGGACAACAGCAGAACAAAAGCTCGCACGGTATCAGGACCGCATGGCCAAGTACTACAACTCCCGGGTCAAACACAAAGACTTCCAGATTGGAGACCTCGTTTTGAGAAAAGTCATGGGCGCAGCAAGAGACCTAACCCAAGGAAAGCTCGGCCCGAACTGGGAAGGACCTTAACGAGTCACGGCGTGGCAGAGGAAAGGCACCTACCATTTGGAGACACTAGACGGACAGAAGTTGCCACATCCTTGGAATGCCAAACACCTGCGAAGATACTACCAGTAGAGATGGTGACGTAAAGAACAACACCCCCCTTTATTCATAGCCTATTCCTCAGATTTATTAGTTATGTTTTTTTTTGCTACAATAAGCCCAAAGGGCAGGTTTTTTACTTTGGTTTTTGCTACAATAAGCCCAAATGGGCAGGTTTTGTTTTTAGACTACTTTTTATATAGATGCATGGCAATAAGAGGAGTTTATTCAAAACTACTGAAGTTTCTACTTTCAAGTTCACATTCACAAAAAGTGGACGACCTTGAAACCACAAAAAAATTGGCCAAAGTCCACAAGACGAACAAAGCCATAAAGCTAACGGTCTAATAAAATACCTAAGCTAAAACTCAACCTAAAAAACTCAGCTATAAAGCTGACGGTCTAATAAAGGCCCTAAGCTAAAAAACTTAGCTATAAAGCTGATGGTCTAATAAAGGCCCTAAGCTAAAAAAACTTAGCTATAAAGCTGACGGTCTAATAAAAAGACCTAAGCTAAAAAACTCAGCTATAAAGCTAACGGTCTAATAAAGGCCCTAAGCTAAAAAAACTCAACTATAAAGCTGATCATCTAATAAAAGACTGACAAATTGGCCAAAGTCCACGAGATGGACAAAGCCATACAACTAACGGTCTAATGAACGACCTAAGCTAAGAAACTCAGCTATAAAGCTGACGGTCTAAAAGACTGACAATTTGGCCAAAGTCCACGAAATGGACAAAGCCATGCAGCTAACGGTCTAAAAAAGGATTGGTGGATTAGCTGACGGTCCTACATTAATGACCTCATCTCAAAAAAGGTAATAAAATTATCAAAATTGGGCAAGTCCATAAGGTAGACGACCTTGACCCAAGGAAATATGTTGTTAAAACTCCTAGGAGCAACATATTAAAAAGTATGGGAAAAAGACAAGTGGACAAATCTCGCTTAATAAAATAGACTAAGTCCTTAAAAGTGACGGGCTCACCAAAACGACCGTCTGTTCGAAGAATTGAAACTAACAACTTAATTAAGCCAACGGTTCCACTTTGGTTGACGGCGTCACTAAACCAGACGGCGTTACTAACATAACCTACAAATACATTGATGAGTCCAACCTACGACTGGGAGATAGCCTTGACAATAAAAAGAAGCGCAAAAGCGAAGTGGCCATACATATATAATCAAAAAACGACGAGTATCATAAGCAAAAATAAACTAAGTACAAATAGAAGCCCCAAAAACCAAAGGGGCACTTAAAAACATTGTTTGCAGACGGAATAAAGTACATCTATTACAAAAAGAAAAAAAAATAAAACTATGGCTGGGAAGAGAAGCGTCACTTAGAGCCTTGTTTACTTCTTCTGAATAGGAGGGTCGTCTGCATCTAAAATCTCCACAGAAGGGTTGGAAGAAGCAACTGGAGGGTTTGCAGCAGGCTGAGCCAAAACAACCCCATCGCCATCACTAGGATGTGCATCTCCAGGTCCGTCACCTTCAATATTGATGGCGTCGTTAACAGGCGTCATTGGCACGGCATCATCCAAGGTAATTCTAGAAAGATCCAACTCAAGGAAGGCTGACACAACCTGCTTAAGACAGTCATCAAACCCTGTTTCGTAGTATACGCCACAAGAATCAACAAAGGAATCTGACTCCTTGAACTTCTAGACCGCGTGAGCCCCAGCCTGCTCCACCTGATTACGAAGGGCCGTTAGCTCGTGTTCTAATTTCTCCTTCTAACTAACTACCTCTTCTAACTTCTGTTTCGTCCCTTTTAGCTCGACGTTCAATAAACGCATGGCCTTCTTGTATTGAGCCTACTGATTTAGCATGTTTTTATTGTGTTTACTGACGCGAGCGACGACGCTTTCCTTGGCCATGCACCGGTCTTGGAGCGCCTTTACACGAACCAGGGCCTAGTGAAGGATATAGCCGTCAGTCATTGAGAAGGAAGAAGATAAGAAAAAAAAGAACTAACTAGGGGAGACAACTTACACGTGTGAGGTCAAACAAAACTGACGACCCCAATTCCTCTGTCTCCAACAGCTCACAAGGATCAATGTTCGTCGGCTTTATAAGCGATTCCATTACTTCAACAGCGAAGTCCTTGTGCGTCAAAAGGCAACGAGGCCCCTCCAGGACGGGACCAGAAGAAGTCATCACCCCCTTCCCTGCCCCGTGGCCTGATGCAGAAGTTGACTTCTCTAGGGGCTCTTTCTCAGGAGTGACGGTAATCTTTTTTGACGGACGGCTGTCCTTCCCGTCGGTTTTTCTCTTTGTCACACCTTTGGTGACGGTCTTGGGAGTTGACGAAGATGCCAACTCCCCCTTTGTCCTTTGCTCCTCCTTTTGGCGAGCCGCAACAGCCCTGATTCGTTGCTTAGCTGACTCCATTTCTGCGAAGGTACCAGATAAATATGAGAAAAATTGACGGCAAAAGTTAAAGTAACGGAACTATACGAACAAGTTACTCACGACGATGAGAAAATTCTTCTAACTTAAGAGCTTCAGGTGTCAGTTCAGGCCCTCCACAGTAAGTGTGAATAGTGTCAAGTGTAATCAAATCTCGACACGATCGCTCTTCCAAAGGGATTTCTAGAACCCAACGGATGAAATCTCTTTGCTCGTCGGTTATGAAAGGGCGAGTGTTGGCTGAGGAAGAAAAACAAGTAAACAATGTTAATGCAAGTAAGCAAATACAAATAATAACTAACGGATACAAAAGCTGACGGCTAGAACCTAAATCCCTGACATATGTCCAAGTATTATCAAAATAACCTCGAGGCATGGTCGCCCATTCTTCTTGACGGCATACCCAATCCGTCCATTTAACAAAAAAGTACCTGTCCTTCCAATTTCTATTTGAATCAGGCATCTCCGACACTAATCTCAACTCCTTCTCCCTGACGGCGAAATGGTATATCCCTCTAGAGGAAGATAGGTGCTGGGGTCTATAACAATAAAAGAATTCGTCAAGGGAAAGCTGACGGTGTCCTCCACTCAGACGACCCCATAAGACCTCAGCACCAATAAAGACTCTCCATGAGTTGGGGGCAATCTGATTAATGGATAAACCAAGGAAGTCAGCAAGCTAACGGTGCAAAGCCGTCAGGGGTAACCTCTGCCCTGTAGCAAACATAGCATCATACATACCTACGTCTGCGGTTCTCCCCGTGAAGCACTTTTCATTTTCTCTGGGGAGACGAATAGGAATATGATCTGGGATTTGGAAACGGACACGCAACTCTTTAAAAACCTTATCGTTCATTGTTGGTTAAACTTTATTGACAACCCAATCTTCGGGAAGGATGAAGGGACGACTCTCTCCAGGACTTCCTGAAA
The DNA here is from genome assembly GCA_023621385.1 of Quercus gilva. NCBI lineage: Eukaryota > Viridiplantae > Streptophyta > Magnoliopsida > Fagales > Fagaceae > Quercus > Quercus gilva. The sequence continues at coordinate 15,234,638 of CM042484.1, read as the reverse complement.
TTCCCTCACAGCATTCCTCATCACCCTCATCTCCGTCGCTATCCCTTTCTCCATCCCTCTCAACTTCGCCCTCATCATCTACTACCTCTTCCTGACCTTCATCTCCATGACTCTCTATTTCCTCGTTAGGAGTTTGGGCAGATGTTTCCCTCTCTAACGAATGGGAAAAGCTCCCGGACTCAGACCCTGAACCAAATACCTCGTTGTAGCCCGCTCCATCGCGGACTGACGACTGACCATTCGACGCGTCACTTGACATCTGGCTACCTACAAGTGACGGATTTATTCTAAGTACCTAAGACGACGGCCTCACTTAAAGGAATCAATTGAAATAAAGCACATAAAAAGAAAAGAGAGAGAACTTACAAGTTTCTCAAAACAGTTGATGGTCAAAAAGCGACGACAGGAACGTAGGTGACTGTGCGAAAAGATTGATGGAAGAAAAGCGACGGATCTTCTCTCTGGAATCAGTAAAGATGAAATTAGTAAAAAATAAGGAGGGGAAGTGGATTATATATATGGGGGAATGGCACAGAAGACGAAACGACGCCCTCGTCCAGAAGCGGAGCCAATCAGGGCACGCCACGTGTCCGAAGATTAAATTAATAGCTGATTCGAGGAGACGAGCATGGAATTGTTTTTTCTCTCCTGACTAAAGTGAAAGTCTAAAACGAGTATAACTCCATAACCCGTCACTTTAAAGTGACGGAGATATGGAGTAGGGGGCAACTGGTACGTAAAAATAAACTATGCTTTAACCCGTTAGTTTTTCATGTGCGAAAGAGCTTGTAGTCTAAGCTGACGGGGTTAGACAACTGGAAAAAGCTGAAGGTTTCAAGGCTGACGGACAGTAAATTGGAGCTCTTGGGCAATCCATAGAACGAAGCATGGAACTGACGCCGACGTGGCTGAAAGGGATAAGGAAAGCTGATGGCCCTGAGGTCGATGGTTCTAAGTAAAACCATGATTTGGCCATCACGCATTAGTAATAAGGAAATTACTTGTATTCCATGCTCAGTGTTAGAGTCTTACAAGGAAAGGATTTCGCAATCTACGCTCATGAAGACTCCTATAAGGAAAGGACTTCTACTCCAAGGAAAAGAAGTCAACCCTCTACTACTATAAAAACCCCAATGCCCTCACAAATCAAGGTACGCATGATTAACCCCTCTCTAACACTCTAGAGTTGAAAAAGAAGTTCTAACTTGACCTTCGGAGGGTATTTGGCCGGCATTACACCAGTGCTCTCTGTTAGGTCTTCTCCTTTTTTGTTGTGTAGGTGTTGTTTAGAGTGTGCGAGTACCGTATGGCTCACTGGTGGTTTTTTTGGCATCATCAGAAATAAACAAAATTTATGTAGCTCTAACATAGAGTGAATGTTTAATAGTTTTTGAATACTTATGCAGAGAGGGAACTTTGGGTGGCTGGTAAATGGTTGTTTCCCGGCTCCATTGACATCCCAATTGCCTAAAGTGTTTAATGTTAAAATGTCAATCTCCTGGAGCATGTGATTTTCTGCAATGGAGTAGAATTTCCCTGAATGCTCGAAAATGTTGGTGTTGCTTATGTATTTGTTTACTTTGCCAAACCTCAACTACAAAATTCAAATAAAAGTTATCAAACAATTTAGCTAAAGCTTTTATCTCACAAGTTTCTTGCAAAGTTTAGTTATGGCCATGATTAAATTTATTCTAATATATACATTCTAATGGGAATATTATATTTTTTGTTGAAACTGAAAATTTTTGGCAAATGGACACGTTTGACAAAAATTATTTTTGCCAATTTATTTTACTACTCAGCTTATTTTTGCTACTATTTATGGGTCTTAATATTCTATTTCAGCTAATTTTTACCTTTATCTACAGTACTTTTAGCAAAAAGTTTTCAATTTCAGTAAAATAAGCGGATCATAAACAGACCTGTAAATTGCAATTGAGTCAACATAAATAATAAAAGTGTGTGCACTTTATGGCTATATTAGCTTTGGGAAATCTATAAGCTATTAGTTTGAATCAATATTTAATCCACAATGACAATCTTAAAAAAATAAATAAATAAAACTACTTATATTAAGATGTCTTAAAATTGATTTGCTTACCAAATTTAATAGATAGGAAAACAAAATAGGCGCAGAATCGCCTTCAATGGCTGGGAGAAGGATGGTTTGTTTCTTTGCTTTTCTAGCTTGAATGTTTCGGTTTCAACATGTCTCTTGTTGTAGACAACATTCCAGCTCCCATCACCATCTTTATTAAAATACAAAGCATGAAGCATTCCTTCTCCTTCTACCCAAATGTGACCTGAGCTTCCAAATACATGGACTTAGTCATTTTCAGTCCTCCGAAAAGGGGGTTTGGTCCTGTAATGAATCAAAGTTAAATGAATCACTTAGCCACACGGCCCACACTTTTACTTCTAGTTAGTTGGTAATTAAGCCTCACTCTTGGACTAATACAGTGTCATTTTTAGATTTAGAGTGTTTTTTTTTTCTCGTCCAAACATGAGTGATGTGGCTTATTTTTTATGGCTGGCATTAAAAGGTGATGTGTTAGGACTCATCTACACTTAAGTGAGACTAAAAAAAAGATGGATGATAGGCACCTCTTAAAAACGGAATCAAATGTTAAAGGTCAAAATAAAAACAACAACCCTAAACATAAATGGAAAAATGTACTTTAGTCTAATTTTTTGGTTTAGTTTTTATTAAAATTATTATTCATATTAATTAATATTTTTAGAATAAACTTTGTTATCAATGTTTAATTTTAACCTTGTTCCTTATAAACTAAAATCTTGATTCTGTCACCATTAGTATCAGGATTATAGTTATAAGTACAAGCAAATAGTACATATCATTCAAACACTGAACTACAAGGTTATAGTACACTCTACCGTTTTTCTTCTTTGCCGCTTGTATTTAATTATCGCTGTTCGTTTTTTTTTTTTTTTTTTTTTTTTTTTTTTTGAGAATGATTATCGCAGTTTGTTGGTCGAAAAGTTCTGCTTTCATCCCATAAAATATACAATATTGTACGTCAACCTTGGGTTACCATATACGTACAATAATCCAAAATCAGCGATATACCTATCAAATTTGTTTTGTATGCCAGTATTTTCTAGGAGTAACGTCTAATATATGCGCCATTCGAACTTCAAAGTCACCTTCACTACACATCCATACAAAATATTTAAAAGATTTCCAGTATACATTTATTCTCAGCGTTGTCTTCTTATGTATTATTTGCCATTAAAATAAGCAACAAGGACAGAAAAGTCCATCTATGGATGTTAATAATGACATTTCTTCTAAGTGTAAAAAGAATATTACAATATCAGGAAATGTAGGGCAATATATAATATATGTAAAGGTCTAGTAAATACCATTTCCAATGTAGACACCTTCTGGGAAATTTTCTGGAATTTTTCCTTCAATGTTGATGATCTGAAGGGCTTCTTTCAACTCATCCACTGGAGCAAAGTTACTCTGCAAGTATTTGACATTACTAAGATATGTTTAGCGTACTTGTTTGTGCATGGGAATGATGCCTATGTTAGAATTCATGCACACACCAAGATTCATCAATGGAGTAAGCCAAAGAGAGAAAGAAAATATCTGAGAATCTGTATGTACATTGATCATCAATAAGCAAGCTCTGCTATTTATATCTGAAGCAGAGAGAAGCGGGAAAACACTAACAAATAACTAACTAATCTACTGACCAATAGAGAGAGGCCACCTGTCTTTTAACTCTAACTAACTTCACTATACAAAAACTACTTGTAGCTTAGCATCACTGTACACATAAACGACTTACAGACGCAAGATAAATGAAAATATGACAAAACAAAATAAATACTTTTTTACATTATTAAGACATCAAACACCATCATTCCTAATTCAAACAAGTTTACGAAGATCAAGGTAGCTTGAATATTTATTCTTGGACAAAATACATAATCATAAGTTTATATTGTCATTCAGTTCACGTGAGATTGGCATGAAAGCCCCATGAAATCCATATGGAACGCTGCATGGTAATGTAATTTTGGCAACTGGCTCACTAGAAAACTTCTTTGCATCAATTATATAAGCCTGCAAGGATAATAAATATCTTTCAATATATCATGAGTTCATAACATACAAAAAAAAAAAAAACAAACAAACAAACAAACAAATCCATGCGAGCTAGATGCAATTGCCATATATCAAATTGACTTACTTCAGATATGTTAGTGTCTTCGTTGTGAACAAAAGTGATGACCCAACCATCATCTTCTTCAAAACCTCCTTTTGGGACAAAGGTAGCTCCTGCGCAAAATGTGTTCTCCTCAAATATATGATATTCCACTTTTATCTGCTCCTCGGAATCTTTCTTGCTCTAGTTCATAGAATCAAAGTTGAGATAATCAAATTAACACCGATCCATGTGTTAAAAGAAAAGAACAAGGGACATTAGGACTCTTTACCAAAGAAAATCTTGTGTCTGTCTCTTCAAAGTGTAGCCTGGCTAGTCCTCTGTATTTAACAATGCCTAATATAATCAAGTTGAAAAATTATATTTTCATATTTAATTAGTTGTTCAAGATAAGGGTAATAGCAACTATTTAGAGAAATTATTCAGTACTCTGGAATACAATTAATAACTCCCTTCACATAAATGGTGGATTTCACCAAAAATTTAATTAATGGGACATACCATTAATATTAGAGTAAGGAGTACCATATCATTGCAATTTGAGAGTAATGGATAATTACTCCTATTAGAGACATTGTTTTGTTAAATTTTTGTTGTCACCTGAGGTAGCGCTCGCGGTGGAATCAACAACATGGGCATACCCATATCTATTCTTAACACCTGTAAAATTTTCATTAATCATAGGAAAATCCATAGCAAACTCAGTTCCAGTAAGATTTCTCTCCCTAACCTCACCAGTTTGCATATCTCCATTCATAGCAACGATCAAATAATAGTCCATCTTCTGTTGAGCTATTAATATCTCCTTCAATTGAATTTATATGCTTAAATCTTCTGGAAAACAACTCAAATTTATTCAAACCATTTTCAGGCCCTGGTATGATTGAATCAAGGGCTCTAAACGCCCACATTACAACCTATTCATCCTCGTGCAAACATAATTTGAAAGAAATCAGTCAATTATATATGATTGATTTTCCTAAAAAATGATAAAGGTTTAAAACAAATTTAAGTTCACTCATTCTATAAGTTACCTCATCGCCATCCTCAAAGCAATTGAAAATATGAAATGTGCAACCAGTTTCTACCTCAAACCACTTGATTGAATCCGAATCACCATAACGAGGCATTATCCCAATCCTTGCATATTCTTCCTTATTGTACTTCATTAACCTACATATAAATTAATTTCGGTTTATAAAGTGACTTAGAAACAGAAAGTACTAGTGATCAACATATTGATGCTTTAAAGTTCTATAAATTAGAGGCAAAGGACGTTCGCTCACGGGCCTCCTCTAAGAGGTCTTTTCAAGTCTATAGTTAGTGGAACATGAGGGATCACATTATACCTACAAAGCAATAGCAAAATTTATGAGGGTTTGATCAATTTTAATCATTTGGTATATAATATTTCAAAAGAATTAAAACTATATGAAATATGATCACTAACTTACCTCTAGGTGACCTATCAAAATTAATAGTCTAACACTATAGACATAATAATTTCACAACATTTTTTTTAACAATTGAGTTGGCAAGTTTTTAGTAATTCTCATATTGATTTACCGATGAAATCATTTTTTTGCATATATATTAATTACAACTTTCTATCTCGAAAGTTGTTATTAATAACAAAACAAAAAAAAAAAAAATCTTACCTCCGGGTGACCCCTATCTCATGGCAAATGCGGCACCTATCCAGTTTGAGATCCACTTTATGAACTAATTTTTTTCCATCAGCTTCAAAAAGAAAATAGCCATGGCTTATTAGAGTTGTTACACTTTAATTACAAGGATCATAAGATATATATTATTTTTTATTATAAATTCCACTGACCCCCTTGATATATATATAGCGAAATTAAACTTGTTATACCCAATTTCCAAAAAAATGACACTTCGCCCTCAAAATGATCAAAACAATTGTCATTTTAACTCCCAAAATAATTCTAAAAAGGTATAATGAATCTAGTTTTGCTATATCTCAAAGTATCAACATAATTGCCCTATTTTATTATACCAGAAATCACTTCCAATTCAACAAAAGGTTTAACAGCATCCATCCCAACAATACCTAGCTCTTCAGTTCCTGCAGCCTTCTGTAACACGAGCACAGATAAAATTAGCAAAATTTAAGACCTTCATAAAATCTGGATGTAGAATGATTTTTTTTTTTTTTTAATGTGTATAAAAAGAGGGACCTTTGGGTGGCTGGTAAAAGGTCGTTTCCAGGCTCCATCAATATCCCAATTGTCAAAAGTTTTTAGTGCTAAAATGTCAATCTCTTGAGGCATGTGATTTTCTGCAATTGAGTAGAACTTCCCGGCATGCTCAAAAACACTGGTGTTACTAAAGTATTTGTTTACTTTGCCAAACCTCAACTACAAAATTCAAATCAATGTGATAAACAAGTTAGCTAAAGCTTTTATTTCACAAGTTTCCCAGAAACTTTAGTATGGGAAATGATGAGTAGATTTATTATGATCACTTGTTATCATGTGAATTTTAGATTTTACGCCAAATTGATACCTCCCTATACACAAAGTGCTTGAGGATTTAGGGAGAGAAAGAGTTTGACCTGCGAGGTTAATAGCATATTATAACTACTCAAAAAAAAAAAAAAAGTCTTAACTAATATGTAATCCACTGTGACTATCTAGTTAATTCTAATGAACTCTATCTACAATTCATGCAACAATATCTTAGAGGAAAAAAGGGTACTTATTTTAAAATGATGTTGTTAAATTGATTTGCCCACCAAATTCAGCACATAGGCAGACAAAATTGCCAATGAATCTCCTTCAGTGGCTGGGAGAAAGGACGGTTTGTTTCTTTTTGTTTCTATTTTGAGAGTTTCTGTTTCAACGTATCTTCTAATATTGTAGACAGCATTCGAACTCCCATCACCATCTTTTTTAAAATACAAAGCATGAACCATTCCTTCTCCTTCCACCCAAGTGTAACTTGACCTTCCAAACATGGACTTCGTCGATTTAAGTACTCCAAAAAGGGGATTTGGTCCTGCAATCACATTAAAATGCACCAACTTAGAGAATGAAGAGAAAAAAACTTTCAGTTAAAAGCTTAAGAGAGCCATAGTTATAGCAATATCCTAATTTCTATATAATTTAACCTTGTTTACTCCTGATCATGAGAAGTCAATTAGTGAATCATTGGCTGAAATTATGAAAGACATGAAAATAAGATGATATGTAGTTAAATAAAATTAGGAACTTCAAAATTTTTTGAAATCCATACATTCAAATACGTAAATCTTCATATAAATTTGTCTCTCATATATATCCATTATTTCATGACCTTCACAATTATATGAAACTTATTTTTTCTATAAATAAATTATAAAAAAAATATTTTTAGTTGTATCATGTACAAATAAGTTGCATTATGAACTTCGTAGTATGATTTTAAAACCTATTATCATCACTTTTTAAAAATAATCTAAAAGATGTTACTAAACTTTTGAACGTGCCTACTTATTATTTACTAATATTAAGCAATGTAAAACTTTTTTTTTTTTTTTTTGGAGAGAAAAAGCAGTGTAAAACGTTAAAACTATGTAATTCACTCAAAAACTAAAATAGTAATATCAGCTAAGGTGGAAAAGGAACATTAAAAAAGATAATACCACAAATCATTAAATTAAACAATTAAAAGTAATAATATTACTTTTTGTCATCTTGGACCAAATGAAATGAAGTGAACCAAATGGACCAGGGAGGAACGAAATAGACTGAACAGAACTAAAATGGACTAAATGGACTGATGTAGATCAAAAAGGACTGACCTGGTCCAAATGGACCTAACTAGACCAAAATAGACCAAAAGGACTGAATTGGACCAAAAGGACCGAAGTGGACCCAAATGAACCGAATAGACCGAACTAAACTGAAAGGACCAGAATGGACCGAATTTGACAGAATGGACTGAACCGGATCGAAGTAGACCAATATCGACTAAAAATTGGACTGAACTAGCTAGACTAAAACAGACCTAAAAAACCAAATTGGACTAAATTGGACTAAAATAGACCAAACTGGACCTAAATGGACCAAACTAGACCAAAATAGACTGATATGATGGAAGTGGATTGAATTTGGAGGCATGTATCAGTAACGATCCTAGACATCAATTTGGTTACATATGTACATATTCTTTTTTTTGGGGAAGTGATAGAAATTTATTGATGTATAAAATAGGATTGAAAATTAAGCATCACAGTAAAGATTTTGTTTTTATTTTTTAAGAATTTGTTATATAATTTTTCATATTTTTTTATTTGTCCTTACAAAGTATTGAAAGTGTTAGGGTCATATTTTATATGTATTGTCTTATCCTTTCACAAAATGTACTTTACTTGTAATTGGGTAGATCTAAGTTGAGTTTAATGTATTTAGAAGTATGTTGCTTAAACATATCAAGTGATATCATTAAAGACGTGAATATTGATCCAAGAACAAATGAAGAAAAATTGTTTCATTAATGCTTGATACCAGTCTCCACACTAGCATCTATCAAGGATTAATGAAGAAGCTCGACACAAGCTCAATCTATCGAGACTTACGATTTCGGAAATCTCAAATCTGAAATTCGGCTCATGATGACTTGAATTATTAGGGTTTCTGTCTCTACAAACTTAAACCATATAAAAAGCTTATTTTAGTCATCAAGGAGACACAAAGACTCAATTAGAGAACTCATACACTTTGTGAGAAGATACTGCGTTTTGTGCGCCTTAGGGTTTTGTAACCAAGTGCTTCCTGATTTTCAATGTGTTTTGAAGTGAAAAACTTTGCAGCCAACAATAATCAATCAGTTGCTTGGAATTAGTCATGTACTGGGATTTGTGCAAAAAAAGAAGTCTTCTACAAGATCAAGTTCAATTGGGGATTGGAGTAAAGGTTCAACTATAAGTTGGTATTTTAGGATAGTTCAACGCAGTGGTAAGATTCCTTATACTTGTAACCGTTTGTTCTTGATTAGTAGATTCTTATGAGTGGTGACCTGAAATTCACCTAATAGGGTTTTTGCCTTGCAAGAGGTTTTCCTCATTCATCAAAAAATCACTGTGTTATTTATTTTTCGCTGCATACTCAGTTTATTTGGTGATTTGTTAGTACCTCCATGTACGATTTATATGTAATTTGACTTAATTAATCAACTTGGGTAATTGAATTAATTAACCAGGGTCAATCTTTAACCCAACAGAAAGTACTCCAATATTTCCCATTAAAGCTTTGCCTTGATAGCTTCATGACGGACTCATAAATTTTGGTAAAATAGAGTCGTGTGGGTTCATATATCAAGTGTATTTTGAGCGCTCCATATAACCCAAGTAACCATTTATAGCCTATATTTTGTTCTTCTATCTGGTTGTCATGGCCATAATACCATATACCATTGTGAAAGGGAGAGACAATGAATTGAGTAAGAGTAGCAAAGAAAATGAAAAGGGTGGAAGGAGTTCTTTTTAAATTAAAGTAGATGAATCTGTAAAGGCAAATTAAAGTATATGTAAAATTAAAATCGTCTAAGATATTTTTTTTAAAAAAATAAAATATAAAGTAAAAGGTCATAGATGAATATGTAAAATCAATCGGTAATTTATTTAATATTATCAAAAAATTAGATGAAAAAATCAATAATAAAAAAATAGTAACTTGGCTAATGATCAATGTGGCACAACAGGAAAATAGCAACATTAAATATTACGCTTCAACTTTTGACTGTTATATAGATGGACTATAACATATACATTATTATTAATCCTTTCCTAGCTAGGCTGTATGGTGAGTTTGTGGGTACTGCAGTTATCATCTTCAAAAAGAACTTCAATGCCTAATTGACCATTTAGGAACTTTATCCTATAAAATTTTATTTTAAAAAGTGGCTTTAAGTAAATAAATTAGGTTTTTATATTAAAAAAAATTATCTTATTTTCTTAAACTACCTTTTTCTCTTCTTTTTTTCAGATAAAAAAGCTAACAATAATCTCAACCAAATACATAATGATTTTCTTTAAAATAAGTAACAAAAACAAACAGAAATTTCCATCTACTTCAAGATATGGTAGATGTAAGTATAATAAGAATGTAGGAGAAATCATGATAGAGTAGTGCTCTATCTGAGTTGACTGAACCACACCTTTTGAAATAAATCTATAAATGATTAAATTAAACAATATTTAAATTTCACTTGAACCAATGAAGTAAAGTGATCTATATATATATATATATAAATATATATAATTACTTTTATTTTCTAGTTAAAATATGAGTTGAATTTAATAATTTTAACAAAGTACGTTATTTAAATGCATAAGAATTAATGATTAATTAACATATATATAGAATAAACCGAACTATAAACAAAACCTCCCCCATTAAAAAAGAAAGTATATATATGGACCCATCAACTGTACACGTGCTATCCTAGTTTCTGTCTAATTAGAATATATATTATATATCACTGCATACCCTTGGTGTGATGATCACTTTATAAGTATAAGTGTTTATTGGGTGTGGGGAGTAAGGATCGGAGATCAAGTCTCTAGGAGGGAGACTCACAGGGCCGGAGCCACATAGTGGCTTGAGGGGGCCGAGGCCCCTGCAAAAAAAAAAAAAAAAAAAAAAAAAAAAAAAAAAAAAATTCCCATTAGACTAGGAAGAAAAAATTAATGGGCCCCCCCAACATTACACAGCCGGCCCCTCTACCCATTTCTCACCCATTTTCCTAGCACCCAATCAAAAATTAGGAATACCTCAAATTAAAAAAAAAAATATATATATATATATATATATCTGTTCTACTTTCAAGCAAAAAAAAAAAAAAAAAAAGCCCAAAACAAATTTGAACTAAAATCTTAAAAAAAAAAAAAAAAATTGTAATAGAGCCCACGACAAGCCAAGCCCACGGCGAGCCCAAGCTCGCTCACGGCCAGCCCAAGCTCGCTCACTGCCAGCCCACGGATTCTCAACCAAAAAAAAAAAAAAAAAAACCAGTACAGAGCATCACGTCGCTGGCAGAGAGTTGAAACCCATCACATCGCAGGCAGTGGCAGAGAAATCAAACCCCAAATCCCTAATACTAAAGCAAATCAAACTCCAGCAAACTAAAACAGAGGTGTTTATCAAAAAAAAAAAAAAAAAAACCCCCAATACACAAACCAAAACCAAACCCCAGGTCCCCAGCAAACCAAACCCACTAACCCAGTAACCCACGGTCACGTCGCCGTCGTTGTCGCCGTAGCTCGCTCGTTGCCGTCGTTGCTCGCCCAGTCGCCGCTCATCGCAGATCGCAGATCGAAGATCATAGAGTTCTCTGCCTCTGCTCCGGTGCTCGGCCTCGATGCAACGGTGCTCCCTCCGGCCCTCCCTCAAGGTATTTCTCACTTTTTCTCTCTGACTCTCTCAGTCTCTTTCTCTTTATCTCACTGAAAATTTAAAATCCTCTTTTTCGCAGATCGTAGCAGTCATCGCCTCATCGAAGATCACAGATCGTGCTGCCTCTGCTTCGGTGCAGCGGTGCTCGTTGGCAGTTGCTCCCTCCGCTCTGGCAGTCTGGCCCTCCCTCAAGGACAAGGTTTTTCTCTCTAACTCTCTCTCAGTCTCTCTCTGTTTATCTCACTGAAGGAAAAAAAATGAAATGAATATTTATGAGACTGAAGAGTCTCTTTATTCTTTATCTTTAAATTCTGATCTCACATCTCGATAAGTCTCTCTCTCTCTTTTGAATTGTGACTCTCTGATTGGCTGGATTTGCTTTTTTCTGTTTTAGTGTTTTTGTCTTTTTTTTTATTTTTTTATTTGGCTTTATCTTATCCCTTTTTGTTGTTGGTCAGTGACTCAGTGTGTTGGTGTTTGGTGAAATATTAATTGTCATTTAGTGTAACGTGTGTTATGATTTGTGATTGGCATTGCGAAATTTTCTAATTGCAGCTAGCTATTGTAATTGGGGCGCATTTTGTGCTTGTCTGTTGGCTGTTGAGTGGGGTAGGGAGGGGGTAGATGGGCTATGGGCACATGGGGCCGGATGCAGCATAATAATTAAAGCAATGTAATGTGCAGTACATTACATTGCTTTAATTATTGTGCTGCACATGGAATGTATAATGTTCGGCTCTTTTAATGTAATATGTACGAAGAGCTAAACAATATAACAAATTAAAGCAGTATAATTAATGGCAAATAAATTAAAGCAATATAGTTTATTGTTAAACTAAACAATAATAATTAAAGCTATATAATTAAATTAACCAATACATTATAAAAGACAAATTAATTAAATTATTTTTGTTTTTGTTTGAGGGGTTATTATTAATTAAAGTTGTATTAAAAATGGGCTGACTGTTTAAATTATAGTGAAAATTTTATTTTTTTTTAAGTATGAATAACATTCATATAACTAAGTAAAAATTTCTAATTAAATTTTTTTTTTAAATTCTTTTCAGGTTAATTTTTGAGTCATATTCTTAAAGCTAAAAGAATTATGAGCAAACGAAAAATAATTGATGCATTCTTTAAGAAAAAAGATGTTAGCAATTCAGAAATTAGGACACCTGTGGCTGTAGAAACAAATGTTAATACTTCAATACCTGATGAACACCCCTCCAAATGTCTAAAACTTCAATTTGAAGAGATAGATCGTGATCCAAGATCACGTAAACAAATATGTGAATTTCCTATCAACAAACAAGATGAAATCCGATGAGCTTATCTCAAAGAAGGTCCATATCAACCTGAAAATATAGAATATCCATACAATGATGATACTCATCGTTGTTGATTTCAACCTTCATGGTATGGTTCACATAAGGAGTGGTTGGAATACTCACCTTCAATAGATGCGATATATTGTCTACCTTGCTACCTTTTTAGTAAGAAACCAATAGGTCGTCCCGGATCAAATGTATTCATTTCAAGAGGTTTTAATAATTGGAAAAAGGGGAAAGATGGAATGAATTGTCCTTTAATTCGTCATGAAGGGAAAGAACCAAACTCCCCACATAAAATTGCTATGAAATGTTGCGATGATTTAAAGAATTATTCACGGCATATTGACAAGCTGATTGAGAAACAAACATCAAAAGAATTAGAGAATAATCGGTTGCAGCTCAAAACCTCAGTAGAGTGTGCTCGATAGCTAGCATTCTAAGCTTGTGCTTTTAGAGGTCATGATGAAAGTCTTGATTCAAAAAATAGAGGTAATTTTATTGAATTGATAAAATTCACATCAATTTTCAATGACAAAATAGCTAGTGTTGTCTTGGAAAATGCACCAAGAAATGCCAAATATACATCACCCACAATTCGAAAAGAGATTTTGCATATTCTTGCTAGTAATGTGCGAAAGGCTATTCGTGAAGAAATTAGGGATGCAAAATTTTGCATTCTTGTTGATGAAGCTCGGGATGAGTCGAAGAGAGAGCAAATGGCCATCATTTTGAGGTTTGTTGATAAAGAAGGTTTCATTAAAGAGCGTGTTTTTCATGTTGTGCATGTTAGAGACACTACTGCATTGACTTTAAAGAATAAGATATGTGCTGTCCTTTCTCATTACAACCTCCACATTGAAAATATTTGAGGTCAAGGATAAGATGGGGCTAGTAACATGCGTGGTGAATGGAATAGATTACAAGCTCTTTTTCTTAAAGATTGCCCATATGCTTATTATGTACACTGTATGGCTTATAGGTTGCAATTAGCTCTAGTTACAGCATCTAGAGAAGTAAAAGATGTTCATCAGTTCTTTGATCATTTGGTTAATATTATCAATATTGTTGTTGGTTCTAGTAAGCGTAATGATGAATTACAACATGCTCAAGCAGAACAAGTTGAGAATATGATTGCTTCTAATGAAATTGAGACTGGAAGAGGTGCAAACCAGATTGGTACTTTGCAACGAGCTGGAGATACTAGGTGGGGATCTCATTTTCAATCTATTTGTAGTTTGATTAACATGTTTGATGCTACTTGCAAAGTTATCAACACTATCTCTGAGGAAGGGGCTAACTATAAACAACGCGATGATGCCGATGGAGCTTATCAGGTATTAACATCATTTGAATTTATTTTAATTTTGCATTTGATGAAAGAGATAATGGGAATTACTAATGTTCTTTGTCAAGCTTTGCAACAACGCTCTCAAGACCTTTTAAATGCCATACATTTAGTTTCAACTACAAAATCACTTATTCAAAAATTGAGAGATGATGGATGGGAGCCTTTACTTGCTAGTGTTATAGCATTTTGTGAGCAACATGAAATTAATATTCCTGATATGAATGCTCGTTACACTAAAGGTCGAGGTAGATATCGTCGTCAAGATGAAGATTTAACAATGGAACATCATTTTAGAATTTGCATATTTACAGTTGCAATAGACTTTCAATTGCAAAAATTGAAAAGTAGATTTAGTGAGCTAACAACGGAACTTGTCATTCTTAGTTCAGTTTTAAATCCCAAAGATGCTTTTAGATTATTCAAAATTGTTCATATATGCAATTTAGTTAAGAAATATTATCCTCAAGATTTTACTGAACATGAACAAGAACTTTTGGAGTCTCAATTGCAATATTATGAGCTTGATGTGATAAAACATCCAGATTTTCAGAATATGAGTACAATTTCCGAGCTATGTAGGGGATTAAAAATTTTAGGAAAGTCTAATATCTATTTTTTTATTGATAGACTTATTCGTCTTGTGTTGACCCTTCCAGTTTTTACAGCAACTACAGAACGAGCTTTCTCAACTATGAAATTGTTAAAAACAAGACTTCGTAATAGAATGGAGGATGAGTTTTTGGCAAATAATATGATAGTTTATATAGAGAAGGACATTGCAGGGAATTTCACTATAAAGATGATAATGGATGAATTTTATTCCATGAAAAATCGTCGTTAGGCATGATTTGATCCGGTTGATGACTCGACCTGACTTGAATAATTTGTTAGGTTTTAAGGTCTTAGGATTTTATGTATTTAGAACCTAATTTGTAATGTTGGCAAACCATGATCAAAACAATGTATTTAGTCTTGTTTAGGCTTGCTCAAAGTTGGTTTAATTTTGTAAAGTTGGAATCGAGAGACTGCAGAAGCATTGGAGCTTCTCGGCCTGGCTCGATCGATCGAATGTAATTCTCGATCGATCGAAAATCGGCCCAGATGCGTTTTTCTGCAGAATTCCAACTCAGCCCTAACTCTTTAAACGTTTAAGGTTTTATATTTTTGCCCTAGGTATATAAGGCAAACCCTAGCTACGTTTTTCAGAGTTGCACAAGTTGTGTTGTTGCTCATACATTGCGGTTTTGTGTAAATCTCTTGTGAGATCTAGAGGAGCTTTCCTTTATACATAACTTAGGGTTTTCAAGATTAAGATTCTTCTACATCTTGATGATCAACTTGGTTGCTGCCTTTGGAACTTAAAGATTAACAAGTGAGGAGCTTGTACCTGATTGAAGGAAGACAAAAGAAAGAAGTAGTCCGTGGATTCGGAGCCTGCGCGTGGTCGTGTCAGGAAATTACTACTGGTGGGTAGCATTAGAAAGTCAAGCGGGGAGCTTGTAAGTCCTTTTGTAACAACTTCAATTCTTTCTTAGTGGATTCCGTTTTGCCTTGAGGATCGGTGGGTAAAATTCTCCCCAGGTTTTTTACCGGTTTGGTTTTCCTGGGTGATCATATCTTGTGTTCTTTATTATTTCCGCTGCTTTATATGTTTACATGCATGATATGATTTTGTAATTGTTTTAACCTAGAATTGCTTAATTTGACTAAGTAAAAACTTGGCTAATTAATCTAGGCTACGCAATTTGTTTGTGGTTTAAGGGGTCTAAACCCCAACAATGTTGCATGGTTTTTAATGGGAGATTTACTGAGGCTTAGTCCATGGAGCGGAGGCTTGGGCAGACAAAAAATTTTTGGCCCTTTTTGTAGCCCATTGTGAATCCTGTGCGCAAGATATAAAAGCCTTTTTTTTGTGATTAGGGTTTTGTCTTGTTGTTGTTTTTTAGAAAGAAAAATACTGTAGCAGCACATTGTAATTTTCTTTGATAATAGTGAAATCCCTGCAACTCTATGGACATAGGCAAATTGCTGAACCACGTAAATACTGTCATGTGCGTGTGATTGTTTTTCTTTTGGCGTTTAGTATATTTATGTTACAACTCGGCCCCCCATGTATTTATTCCTGGCTACACTCCTAGAGACTCACACACATATACACTCAGATTAGGTTAGAATAAAATTTTTATCTTGTATAAAATATATATATATATATATATATATTATACTATAGGTAATGGAATATGACATAAATTACCCACCATTTCTGACGTAAACACCTTCTGGGAAACTATCGGGAATTTTCCCTTCAATGCCAGTGATGAGAAAGGCTTCTTTCAACTCATCCACTGGAGCAAAGTTACTCTGCAAGTAATTTTGACACAATTAAGATACAAAGTTTTTATCAAAAAAACGATCAAGCATTAATTAATTTATGTTTTGTGCGTGCGTGCGTGCGTGCATGTGTGCTGTTAAAGCATACGTGTTTGTGCATGGGAACATCACTTAAAATGCAAAGTGATATACATACGTACCTGAGATGGGAGCAAATCGAGCAATGGCTGGTCATCAAACTCAAATACCAAATCAACAAAGGCATCCAATATTTTCACCGAAGCGTTCTTGATGGTTTTTGAAACATCAAATTGCAATGGAACTTGCTGCAGATCTCTGAAATTTGGCTGTTTATCAACACTTTTTCCGGTTAGATGAAGGTGTTTGATATTTGGTTGTTTATAATTATGACAGTCTGAAACAAACTAATTTCCCGAAATTAAATAATTGTGAAGTTATTTTGAATGGAAAATCGAATCCAGAAATCCAAGAAATTAGGCCAAAATCTTCTCTATTAGTTGCCATTTTTTTTTATCTCTATTTGTATTGCTAATACATTTATCTTTGTTTGAAGTTCAGGGACATCAAACTGAATGTTATCCAAATTTGGTGCAAAAATTGGTGACTCAAACAAGTTTTAACTTTCCAGTCCTCTCCTCACAACTATATATGCAACATAATGAGTTAGCTTCATAAGAGAGAGAGAGAGAGAGAGAGAGAGAGAGAGAGAGAGAGAGAGAGAGACCTTGAAAACAGAAGAAAGTCTGGTCTTGAGGTGATCAAAGCTGTTCCAGAGGTAGGGCCTCCTTTCAATATTGCAATTCACTTGAAACAATGCCATATTTGCGGCTGCCATATCTTACTCTCTAAGCTGCCTCAAAGCTAGGGAATCTATGACTTACAAGTTGCAAGTTACAACTATGCCCAAATTTATACATACACACTTTATTCGTCTCAAACTCAGTTCCAAATGCAAAGGGACAACTTATAAATTGTTGGGACTAATAGCTAAACATAGGTGACGAAGTAAATAATATAATAGATTCTATTCAAATAATGTACGTTGTTTTTGTGCAGATATTGATAATTAATTCAACAAGGATAACGTTTTTTATTTTCATCAACTATTTATAAGTAAACGAGATACCCATATTCATACAATTATTATACATATACTAATACTATATTCGCCTGAGATCCAACCAAATGCTGGGGGATCTAGCTAGCTAAGAGTTAAACATCAGAGAGGTGGCAGTAAATAAATAGATTCTATTAAAATAATGTAGCTTTTTTTTTTATGCAGATTTGCTTGTTCAACGAGAGGAAAAAGTTCTTCTTTTTTTTTCTTTTTTTTCTTTTTTAACAATGATTACGAGGGAAAAAAAAATCTTACTCACTTATTCAAGGATAAAACCAGGAATTTCTGAGGATAAGAAGACCGTACTATAATATCGAAACATGCTAAATCTATGTATATACATATTTGTATTGTACAATGTACACACATATATTGGTGTATATATGTACATATTTGATGATGCACAAAAATTATCAGTGAATTGGTTGTCCACGAGAGCTCCAATGGGGTGCCTGAGAAACAAGAAAACCAAGAATTAACAAAAAGCACTGGTGAGGTACCGGCCAAAAACCCTCCGAAAGTTAAATCAGGAAAAGAATAATCACCGAGAGCTCAATAGTGTAAGAGTTAGGGATTTTTTGACTACCTTGAAGAGGAAGAGGTCTAGTGCTTATATAGTAGTATACGGCCTAATCAAGATCCCTTGAATGAAGGGTCTTTTCTTATGAGGAAGATCTTAGAGCCTTAAGGCTCCTCTTACCACATAAAAAAGATATGAGCGCGTAATAAGGTCTTTGGTTATGGTATGCAAGTTATTTCCATGTAGAGACTCATGAGTGAAGAACAAGCAAAAACTGGTGGGACCCACTATGCTCAACCCTCAACATGGTCATTCATTTGTCGGTATGGTCATTCCTCCATCAGCATGGTCGCTCCATCCGCTGGTATGTGAATGAACATTGCGCAAGGGTTTTGAGGGGCCCAACATGTTTCTCTGTCGACACATGTAGTCCTTCATCAGACGGTCTTTACGCATAAGCCAATTGTCAATTTAATTAGGTGATGCTTGACAGACCGCTTAGGAGACGGAGACGAACGGTTGCTGGCTAAAGAACTATGAGCGAAGTTCGTTGTCCCAATGGATGAGGAAGCTTTTACTGGACGAAAATGCCCTTATCAATATTTGTTCATGATATGTGTTTGTGTTTGCATGCAAGAATAAGTGACAAATTTCTTTCTTTCTTTCTTTCTTTTTTGATAAATTACTAAAGTAAAACTATTGGAAAGGTTCTTAATTCAATCTTCTTTTTGAACTTTCAAATATTAAAATTTGTAATTAAGCTTAGTGAAAAATCTTCATACAATATTGAAACTTGGAAGACCTAACTTTTATTTTTTAAAATTCAATATCGATTGAAAATTTCTATTGTTTTACATATACCTTATATTCTTATTTTATTAGAAAGCTTTTGTTTCCTGAAAAATTCTAATCTAGCTCATGAATATTTACATTTTGCGATCACTCAAATTAGATCTTCAAAGCATAAAAAGTTATTTTGAATAATATTTACATAAGGCCTTAATGACTTTTTAAAAATTTTAGAGTCAACCTCCACCTTGTTCTAGCCATTCCCTTAGTTCTACAAAGTCCACACCTATTATGGATCAAACTCTTTCTACCTCTATGACCACTAGACAATAAAATCGGTAACAATAAGAAAGTAAAAATGAAATTTATATTTTCAATAATCTTAAGGGTTCAATATATTTGACTTTTAAGTTTTAACTTAAAAATAAGGATGACCTACATTATTAATTAGGGAAAAGTTTCTAAAGAGAAATATTTTTTCAAATTATAACAGGAATATTTTAACTTTTATTTGCAACTTATAAAAGATTTATGTATCAAATCTTCTGAGATTGTGATCACCTAAACCTAAGTTAGGTGTAACCGTAGTTAGTCATATATACATGCATATTATAAACCTCAAATTGACAAATAATACTAAAACTCTCATAAGCATTTTAAGATTAGTGTCATAATTTTATTATTACTAGCTTGTATCCTTGTATATGCATGGACACATTTTTAATGGTAATAATCAATATGTACTAATTAGTGTCTTGGAAAAAGAGTTGCACCAGAGACTTGCAAATAATATAATTAGGCTAAATATTTTTGTGAGGGGTCCGAGGACCGAAGAAAATTAAAACGTGAATTATTCGCAGAAACACACTCATAGAAATGTATCAGCCTCGAAGACTTCGCTGACCCGAGCATGGGAGGGGATATAGAATAGCGCTTCATGAAAACTCGTGCAGAAGAGAAATGACCATGGGGGGGGCAATGATGGTGGGAGGAAGCTTCTTGGAGAAGTTTACCTTCCCCCTCCTCATTAAATGTCCTAAAACAACCTTATCAGTTGTATTTAATGAGGAAAAAACTCCTGAACAGTATCTCCACAGCTAGCAGCCCTTTCCACCACCTTCAGTAGAGTGTTGATGGGACAACTGTCCTTAGAAATGCCTGGAGGCATACAGATGGAGGGCTAGGATATGAAGAAAATGAGTATAAAAGGAAATGAGTCCCCCAAAAAGGAGGGATCTTTTTGCTAGAAAAAAAAAACTAGGAAAAAGAGTGTGTACAATACATTATTGAGGGTAATACTCAGACCTTGTATGCAAAAGACTAGTCTTTGGATCAGCCCGAGGAGAGCTATTGTTCTTTTCATATACTTGTATTAATCCTTTCTGTTATTCAAGATTCTTCGGTCTTTAACTTGAATTCAGTTTAGAATTGCACTTGAATTATTTGCTCACTCTCTAAAGAAATTCTATTGTTAGGCTTGAATTTGAAAGACCAAGCAATACTGTTCTAAGTGGGTTTAGGCCTTTACTTTTAGAGCACTTACAATTTTGTTATACTTATTCTACATAGAGTGTTTTACACAATATTCACAATTACATACATTAATGTATATATTTTTAAAAACACAAAAAGTCATGTTCACATTTAAAATAATAAAAGTGAATGTGAAATAATGATTTGAGTGAATCATCATCCTTATAATTAAAAGATTATAATTATTTTGAATGAAAATTTTAATATTTAGTTACAATTAGGTTCTTGTATAAAATAAATAACTACAATTACATAAATGTGAAATGTTTCAAATCTAAATTTAATAATACCAATGTCAATTGTGAATTACATAAATATCCTTGCATCGAATATGCAAATGCTCCATTTTGCTCCATTTTAGTAAGAAAAAGAAATGTAATTTGTAATTTTGTAGAACTACATATGTAGATATATTTCCTATACTAGTTTTTTTTTTTTTTGCTCTCGTGATATGATGACTTTTTTTAATTTTTACTATTTCTTTATAGTTAAAATTTAGTTATTACAAAAAACCTAATAAAAAGAGACCTAGCTTTTCTAGAACATAATACTTTTAATAGATTTTTTCATTGAATTTTTCGCTTTAGTTGATGATAATTAAGTCAATTTTTTTAAAGGAACTTGGATTAGTTTCAAATTTTCAAATTTAATAGAGGTCATTTTAAAGAACAGGGCATATAATTAAAGTTAAAGTTAACTAGCTTAATCTTTGGTTGCTTTCAATTTAGTTATTTAGTACAGCTATTGGATTAATTGGGTTTAGCATCCATCAATCTCTATAGCCAATGGATATTTAACCAGATCCAACATAATTGTAATCAATGGATATATTTTCGCTTTAGTTGATGATAATTAAGTCAATTTTTTTAAAGGAACTTGGATTAGTTTCAAATTTTCAAATTTGATAAAGGTCATTTTAAAGAACAGGGCATATAATTAAAGTTGAAGTTAACTAGCTTAATCTTTGGTTGCTTTCAATTTAGTTATTTAGTACAGCTATTGGATTAATTGGGTTTAGCATCCATCAATCTCTATAGCCAATGGATATTTAACCAGATCCAACATAATTGTAATCAATGGATATATCACCCAGGGCCAATATAATTTGGATTGAGCTAGGTTCGGAATAAGACAGATTGGCTGTTCCAAAATAAAGGTATCATTGCTCGTGAGATTCTCAGTTCCAGGCACACCTATTGTTTGGCAGAACCTGTTTTTGGTCGCATTGAAAGCTTGGAAGGCCATGCGAATATTCCTGTTTCAATATATATATATATATATATATATTTTTTTATGCATAAAAACAGGCAGTCCCTTTTAGAATTTATGCTTCATAGAGCATCAACAATGGGCTTGTCAAATGTAAAGCACATTTAGCATACAAGCCCAAAATAAGCCAGCAACTGGATGGCTAAAACCATCATAGGCCAAATTTTTTTGGCATAGCGCTACAGTACCATCTCATTTGTGAGATGGTACTGTAGCGCTATGCCAAATCAGTTTAGTGTATTTTAATCCCTCTCTCTCTTGCTACAGTCCGGACTCCATCCTCTCATCAAAAAAAAGAAAAAAAAAAAGTCCGGACTCCATCCCCTATTTCTCTCTCGCGCCATCACAGCCTTCTTTGTCTTCCATCACTTCTCTCTGCCTTGTTCTTGTTCTGCCCTCTCAAACCAGAAACACCATTTTCTCAAACCCAAAACCCCGTGTGGTGGTGGTAGCTACAAAGGTAGGCGTGGCATAAAAGTTCCGTTAATGTGGCGATGGTGGCGGCGTGGGTCTAGGTCGGTGGTGTTGGGGGATGGTGGATTTCAGTCAGTTTCCGTCGTGAGTGGGTTTCTCTCTGTAGTTGCCGTCGTGAGTGGGTTTCAGTCATGGGTCGGTTTTGGTTGTGGGTTATCGGCGAGATCGGCGGTGGTGGGTTTGAAGATCGGCAGTGGTGGGTTTTTGGGTTTCAATATTGTGTTTTTTTTTTCTCTTGGTGATTATATGGTGGTTGTTTCTTGTGGATGTGGTTGTTGTTGGTGGTTTTTGGAGGCTTGTTTGCGTATTTTTTTTCTCTGTGGTGGCTTCTTCTTGTGGTTGTGGTTGTGGTTGTGGTTGGTGGTGGGTTTGGTGGAGATCAACGTGGGTGGTGGCTATGCTGTGTTGGTGGTGTTGTGTTGGCGTTGGATTGTGTTTTTTTTTTTTTTGGTTCAGCTACTGGGGTTTGTGGTTGTGGCTGGTGGGCAAACGGTGGCTGTCTATGGCTCCGTCGGAGTGCGTTTTGGGTCTGGCGACGTGGGTTTGCTGACTGGGTTTTTTTTTTTTTTTTTGTGTTGACAGTAAATTATGGGTTGGTGGTGGTGGTGGTGGTAGTGCGGCGGTGGTGGTGACTGTGGTTGTTGAACAGAAATAAAGAGAGAGAAAGAATAAATAATGTGTTGTAATGTAAATGATGGTAGTTTTGAGAAATATTATTTTATTATGTAGAAATATTATTTTAATGAGTAGAATAGGAAAATAAAAGTTGGGATGGTGGGGGTATTGAAAAATGATATGGTATAAGTGATAAAGTAAGTTTTTGGGATGTTATAATGAGATAGGATGGCATTTTCGGTTGGAGATGCTCTAAGCATTTCTACCAAGCAACAAGTCAACCACAAGTGAGAGTAAGAGAAAAAGGGGAACAAGGATATAGCAAATAACCTGGGCCAGATTAATTCTTCAAATAAAGTATTATACTACAACATGAAATGGCGTTATAGTACTAGCCCAAAGGTATTTTCATCAGGTCAGCAGCCCAAATTTAGCAAGGGTAAGCTTAAAAAATGGCACCAGTAACACTTCAACCAATACTACTTCCCATAAAGGTTGTACAAAACTCTCACTTTTACCGAGTCTAGGAGAGACGATTGGTAGGAAACTTATACCACACCCCCCCCCCCCCCTTTTTTTTTTTTTTTGAGAGGGTGATTCCCAGGCTTGAACCCATGACATGTCACTTTGGGTGAATGGTATTTGCTATCACACAAGGCCTGACCTCTATAAAAGTAAAAACTACTTACAATAACATTCAAAATCAACCAGCTCTACTTAATTCACTAGCAATTTGTGGTTGCAAGTTCCTTCTAAGCACAGTAGACATCTTAGCAGTAGCAGCACGCCCTCGTTCAAGACAGTTAAGATAATCATCCACTGGAACAGTTTTTAAACAAGAACCAAATTAGATCAAGAATCAGAACCCATATGGAGACACATTTAAACTAATGAGACAGACAAAAACATCCTCTAACCCAGTCAAAGTTTCCACTTGCATGTCATATAGAAGACTAATATGAAGAGCAGTTGCCAACTAGAGAGACTCTTGACAATTCAGGTGAGCTACGTTGCACTTCACTCTCACAAATATGCCAACCTTTATTAAGCTAGGAGGATAATGATACACAAATTTGATCCAGGATTAGAAGTGTCAATACTAATAACAGTAAAGCCAATTTTCCAATGGACTTGCCTTCCCAGGAAGACCATTTATATGGTCAACTAGAGTTCAGCTCTTTTACAATTACTAGATGCCCGTGAGAAGCAAGGCTCTAGTTATATGTAAATAAAATGAAATTAAACTTATTTTAAATTACTTGTACCTTTTTACTTTTGATAATAGAATTTTAGTTGAAGTAAAAATTACTTGAGAGTTTTAGTATTAGAATTTTATGTAAAGTAAACTATTGGCAACAGAGTTTAATCTACGGTAAACTATATTAATAATTAATGAGAGTGTAGACACTTGTCACAAAACAAATAAACCCACTTGACACAACCCACTTGACACAACCACAGCTTATAGGACCCAACTTTTATCATATAGTATATTTCTTTCTGCCATATCTATGTTAGCAGGTTGGCTACACCTACAACCAAAAAGGAAACCAAGTTTTTCGTGGTTTAATGCCTATTGCCCTATTGCTGACAGAAACCATGAGAAGCTGTTAGGTATTCAGAATGGAGCATTCCATCCAAAAAATTAAATTAATCGATTGATCAGGGTGGGAAACTGCACCTGCCAGTCAATTGGAATAAATGCCCACTTAACCTCAAAACATTAATTATTGAAACTTAATTAAGGAGCTATTAAAAACTAAGGCTAAAGAAACAAGCTTATTGCAAAGAAAGCTAACGAAATATTGAATACAGATGATATTTGTCTTCTTTTTTTTTTTCTTTTTTCTTTTTTTTGTTGATAATGTAGGGAACCTTTCTAAAAAAAGAACCCTTTGGACTCCCTCTAGCTAATAAAACCTACGGGCAACTAACCCCACCTGCCAGAATCATTTGCCAGGTAATCCAGGGGCATTCAACCTAACAAGCTATGCAGATTATGCTCATGCCCTGAAGCTGAATTCATATGATGAATGACAAACAAATGTTTGAGATTAAGAGATGAAACAATTAAAGTGTGATAATACCTGACATTGCACCCTGGGTACCAGATGTTATAACCCCATGTTCCATTGGTTCACCTTGCACCTTTAATGATCCCTCTGGGCGAACAGAGAGAATCGAGTTTGGAAAGACCAAATACGCATATGCTTTCATACTCTGCAAAAATTTCAGACAATGTTAAGCTTAATACTGCTTAAGTATAAACCAAAGCAACCCGACATTTACATCCTCAAATTATCAACCCTTTAAGACTTAGAGCATTTTTTTTTTTTTTTTTAAGTTACATTTCTTTTTGAATAGGTATGTTTCTTATCACAACGGAAAACTACAACAGTGCAATTATATTACATATGACTACACTCACAAGTTAATGAGTTTTCTCCTTTTCAGGTTAAGAAATTTGAAACACTTTGGAGTCTTATACAGGCTGTAACATGAAGTTTATCAGAGTAACATGTACAATATTTAAAATAAAATAAAAAAGTGTATTTAAGTATGTCATTTCACTGAATATCATGCACAACCATAAGAAATACTAAAATGTAAAAGAAGAAAAGTACAGTGACCTGCTCTTCTAGCTTGGTGGGGTCCAGTATGATGTATCCACTATCTGCCAAACAACAACAGATTGCAACTGCAAAGAAAAGTTTGAAACAGTCAGTACACACCATCAAACAGAAATATGGAAGTTAACCGTTACTCTTAATTACCAGCAAGATGCTTCAGTGGAATTCCAGCATCTACAAGAGCAGCACATGCTGCATTGATGGCACATGGGAGAAGCTATACAACAAATTTAGTAAAGGAGTTTTTCATCACATTGACGTATAAAATAAGTATACAAAGAATAGGATGAGGGAGAGAAGCTGGCAAATTTTACAAGGCATTGGTCAATATTCTTCTTTTCCTTTTCCTTTCATAAGTGCCTAGAACAGGATAATTGATGTCTCAAGGTAAAAAAAGTTAATTCCTTCTGTACATCCACAGCACTAAAATGGCACGAGTCAACCCTTTGAAAAGTGTCAATGCAATTGCATTTGTGTAATTGTTATGAAAGACACCAGTCATTACCAAAAACAAATAAACATAGATAAATTCTTCCAAGGAATTTTTAAAAAAATATATATGTAATACAAAACGAAGGTCAAACAATTGCATTCCATGTGAAAAAAAAAATTGAAAGAATACTTGTGAAATTTCCAATAGTTGGGGGTGGAGGAATATAATCCTTAGATGTCTCCATTGGAAACACCAAGAAGTGCCAATTGAGCTATAAGACTCTTGGCCATAATTACAGGAATCAAATCCAAAGGACATCCAAACACATCCTCACTAATGAATTCCTAAGTATGATTTATTAAAAACTAAGAGCACAAATTTTAAAACGTTATAAGAGCAGCTCTATCAACTCAGATGAAATGTCTTCAATGTAGGACAAAAAATAAAATAAAAGGTTAAAAGCAAAAAGAAAATAGACCCTTGATGTAAATCTTATGAGGATTTTAAAGCATAAAAACCAACATTTGTAGAGCACAAGTTTGGCAAAGGTCAGCAAAGAATTGCATGGTGGGTCTTAAACCCATGACCTCAACCTCCACCTTGCTCTTACAAGGGAAGGAGATGCTATCTGAGCTAGGACTCATTAGCAGCCCACCAGAACTGCTATAACTCTATAACATCAAAGACACATAACCGTGAAGGATACAGCCCCATCATCATTGATAACCTGCAACAGAAACATGAAAAAAATCAAGAGATGCATGAACCTATTTATTATATAAAAACTCTTTAATAGCTTTAAAATAATATGCATCAACACCTAAGGCAAATGAAGAATTATGTGCCCTCTCAGTTATGAGCTACAAAAGACAATTTAAGAGATAAATATGCTTGCCAATGCCATGCTGTCAAAGGTGAAAGATGACCTCAAGGTGCCAAGTCCTTATATCACTTAAGGAGAGCAGCACTAATAATGCACCAGGCACTCACCTCAAGAGTCTGGGACTTATGCAAGGCACTCGCCTTTAGCACTTGGGACATTATGCAAGGCCTCACCTTAACACTCACCTTCAGTGCCTGGGACATTATGCAAAAGGCCCTCACCTAAGAGCTGTTTGGGGGTGTTCATGGCAACTATGCAAAACAATTGGGAAAATATTTGGTGGCTTGGGTGTTATGCTACTGGTTGGAGCCTTTAAGTGTGGGTATTTTGGGGTGGTGGCACAGTATTTTGGGTTCTAACTCTATTGGGTGTGATAGAGGTTAGGTGTGAAGCAGTCACAGTGGGACTGGGTTGGAATATAGGAGGGAGGAGAGGATACCATCTAAGATTTTGCAAGGAATATAGGATTCAAGAGGTGAAGGCAATGCTACTATCAAGAGTATTGACAGAGGTAATACTCATGGTTGACCCTTTGTTTTGGTGTTTCATTGGGGTGTTGGCAATTGGGTTTGAGAGATTTCAGATCAAGTTCTGCCTTGGTTGGTGTGGTTAAGTGGGAGAGTTCTGTTGGGATTTGGGATACTTTACAAATCTTGCTGAAGATGTTGGTGGGCATACACGTGTTGGTCTCAACCATGGTGGGCAGCAAAATAAGAAAAGAAGATATGAGGAAGAAAATAAAAGACAGAATTTAAAAATAAAAAATACTAGTGCCACTTCAGTTAAAAAGTCCACAACAACAATCTAGTCAGCATGCCATTAATCACATATGCAAATAATTGACAGAAGTAATGGAGGGCCTAAATTATCACATTTTAAATATCAGAGGAACCAAAATCAAATTTAACCCAATTTTCCAGCACCAAATCCTAAAACTAGAATTTACCCTAAAATTTATAAGAAACAAACAAATATAGAATGTACAAGATGACAGAATCAAGCTCGCCTATTCAAACTAGAGTCTGTAAGTTGCATGACTAATAGGGGAAAAGCTAAAGCAACATAAGATCAAAGATAAAGATAGAAAAATTGTCACTTGAACCAAAACTATTACCTGAACTATAACTGATGTTGTGGTATTTGGATTGATATTCAAAATGCAAATGCTTTGCAAGGTCCTTTTCACTATCATCTCATACTCCCTTTCCAATTTTCCTGAACCACGGAGAAATTTTTTACACATTGGCACGATTCATGAGTCAACTAAGCCACAGTTATAGTTCATATAAAACCCCACAATCCACTCAAAAGACGACACATTACTATCTTACGAAGTGACAAGCCCAAAGCTACAGTTAGATGCCATTCATGGAGTAGAAGCATATCAACTGTGAAAGTTGTTTTGGTTTCATGTGGATTAACTAGCTTCAAGCAAGATTATTTAGCACCAATAAAATGCTAAACTAAATTCCTGCATTAATTTTCTAAATACATATATCCCATATCCTATCAAATATACATGTTGAGAAAACAAACCACTAATGATTTCATGGGATCTGTTAAAATGGCACATTTTGAAACTTTGATTATAAGATTCCATGAGGAACCCAAGTAAGAATCTATAGAAGTATCTTCATCCATTGCAATAGAAAACAATTCTTGATACAATTCTTTCAAATTCTCACACCATATATCATGAAAAAAATTGCACTCTACTGTCATCCCCGACCACAAAACTAATGTTGTTCACAAATCTATCCCAAGTTGCCCTTACTAACCCCATTGCAATAGTGGGCATATTATATTGTAATAGGTAAACATAGACCATATAATAGTTGGGCTATAAAAACAGATACAGAACTCACCAATCTGCCCTGACTTAGGCTTCCAAATAACTTCAATGCAAGCCTTCTCAGGGTTTTCATTCTTCTTCGTTCCGGCTTTTGGTCCATACACTGCAACAAGAACTTTGGTATCGCCTAAAAACAAAAACAAAAAGTGGCAAACTATTGACAAATGCCCAGGAAAATAAAAGCCAAACAAAAGTTTAAGGGGGAAAATTTTTACCTTGAGTCCAACTGGCAGAGCCATGAGCACGGTTGAGGATATTGCGGGAACAAGCAAGGGGTCTCAACTGGTTTGCTTTACGGCCATCTAATCTATCTATTTCCATTGTCTAATCTTCCACAGCTAAAACCAACAATTTCTTCAACAGGAAAAAATATCATCAAAATTTTACAAGAAAGAAAAAAAAGTACAGAGTCACCAACAACGCAATGCAAAACTTAGAGAGGGTTCATGGTGACAGAGAGAGTGCAGGTGATGCTCTTACAGTGAATGCCCAGAGAGAGTGTTGTCTTCTTCACGCCGCTAGGTTGAGGAGATGTTACCGTGTGCGTGTGTGTGTGAGACTTGTGAGGGTCTGAGGGAGCTTGAATTCGATGGCTATGGTTGGGAATTGGGTTGGGTTGGGTCGGGTCGGGTAAGACTGCTAGCTACGAAATTCGGTTTGCTGACCCTAAAAGCCCAGCCCAAGTCACAATATCTGAAATTTAATTTCAGAATTTGCATCTACAGTTTACACTCGGCCTACACAATTTGGTAAATTCAATGTGCACAACTTTTCAAATAATTCAAATAATTTTTTTAACTTAACTTACATTGCAAGTCCGTAGTTTTTTTTTTTTTTTTTTATTAAGTTTTTAAATTAAAAAACTAAAACAAAAATATTTCTTGAAATTTGCCAATAGACTGTGCCGAAGAAGAAACAATGGATCACACCATTGTAAGTGTAAATCATTTACGATTTACCACTTCAACTTTTGTTTTTTTCTTGGTTAAATTGTAATTTACATTCCTAAAATTTGAAAATATTTAAATTTTACACTCTGGAGTTCAAAATTTGACATTTACCTCTTGAAATTTGGGAATGTTTAGATTTTACACCATGATATTTCAAAATTTGAATTTTACTCCGTAAATTTTAATTGTGTTTAGATTTTACTTCCTAAAGTTTGAGGCTATTTGAATTTTACACCCTAAAGTTTCATAATTTTAAGTATAAAATCCAAACACTCACAAACTTTAAGGGTAAAATCTAAATTCTGAAACTCCAGGAGTGTAAAATTCAAACATTCCCAAAATTTCAGGAAAAAAATCCAAATTCTGAACCTTCAAAATTTAGGAGTGTAATTTGTCATTTACTATTTCTTTTTTATATTAACATTTGTTATTATCTGTGGATTCCAATTAGCTCAACTAATAAAATATCTAATGGTTGAGTAAGATATTTGGAGTTCAATCCTCGCTTACACCAAAAAACGATTAGTATCTTGGTCTGATAATAAAAAACTATCATTAAGAACGGACGTCATAGATTGAATTTGTCTCAAAAAACATTTGTTATTATCTCTTTGGAAATGAACTTTTTGTTTCATCTCACACTAAACGATGTGGCTTCCATGGTTGGATTAATTCACAGGTAAAAGAAGCTTTTGCAATGTTGTGGTTGTTTCAAGGTGGAGAGCAAAAAACTTATTCTTCAGTATAAGTGGACAAAGTTTGGCAACAAACACTCCACTTAATTTTTTTTTTTTTTTTTTTTATTGTATATGAATTTTGACAAATCTAGCATTGGATTACGTTTTATTCTTAATTATTCCTTACTAGTAAAATTTTTAGATGATTAAAGATCAAAGTCTTAATATATATAAAAATAAATAAATAAATAACTATATTATCAATTAAATGTTTAAATCTTAAGTTTTTATAGTCTGGAATTATGTATAAAAAATAAGTTTATAAATTGAATAGTAAATAATATTGTCAATTCAACTACAAGGCCTATGGTAATTTGACATATATGTTAAGAACATAAAGAAAATTTAGATTTTTAAAATATGTAATCATATTAATTTTTTGAGTGGGAGTTGTAGTCATAAGCTACAACCAAGTTTATAACTTAATTTTTTTTTCAAATAATAAGAGAAATTGTTTTTCCCTGATTTATTTTATTCAATAGAAAATCGAGACTAAAGTAAAATTAAAGGACTGAATTTAATCTATATATATACTATTAATAACAGAATTCCTAGTTGTTACAGGAGCAAGAGTCACTGTTGTATGGATGTTTCAAGGCAAAGTACTTTTCACGATGTAGCATCCTAGAAGCAAGGCTGGCCCAAGATAGTTTGAGGCCTAAGGCGAAAATTTTGAAAGACCCTTTTTATATTTAAACATCATTTAAATAATATTTAGTTGGCTTTTTATATTATAATTTTTTAATTCAAATCTATTATTAATTTTTACAATTTTTTTTTTTTTTGAGAATCGTATTAATGTGACTAAGTTACTTAGAGTGAGCTAGTAATACTTGCTATATAGGTTTTACAAACAAGTGTGTTACCAATAAAAAAAAGTTATTCAAACATTTACTTAGTATATTGTTTAAGTGGCACCAATCATATTCCTACCACATCAATTTGTAATTACTTTTTAGTAAAGTTTGTATTAGTTTTAACATTTTTCATTCACTTGATAGTGTTTGAGTTGTATTCCTATTAATTCGTAATTTTTTTTTAGAAAATGCTAAGTTATTAAAAAATTTACTACAAAAAACTTACAAACTGATGTGGCAATGAAGTAACACTTCAACAAAAGAATAAATGAGTATTGAATATTTTTTGTGATTGGAGACATATCAATTTATAAGATCTATGTAATAAAACTTTTAATATAGTAACATGAATCTAATATTTTAGGCCTAGTTCTTAAGAGTGCTAAAAAAATTGTAAACCATAACTCACATTTTTTTTAATAAAAAAATTTAAATATGTACCTTACTGCCCCCCATATTTGGGGGCCTTTCAATGTTAGGGAGCCTTAGATCATGGCCTAGGCCTAGGGCTAGCCCTGCTTGGAAACTTCTAATGTTCCCAATAGCTCCTATGTTTGGAAAAGTCTACTTGCAACCTAACCAATTCTAAAAAAGGGATGTTATTGGAAGGAGGGGGGGGGGGGGTGGCTCCTCCGTTCGGGTAATTCAGGATAGGTCGATCCCAAATCACCCAACAAACAATTTTTTGCATCAGCCACTAGATGAGGAATGGGAGTGGCGAGTTTCTGATCTAATTGACTAGACTGTGCATGAATGGGACCAGGGGATAATTGAAGCAAAATTCCATAAGGAGGACGTTAAAGCCATACTTCACATCCCTTTGAGTCGAAGACATGTACCATATGCTATCTTGTGGCTCCCTAATAAAATTGGGGAGTACTCTGTAAAATCAAGTTACAATATTGCCAAAACGCTTGGAAGAAAGTTCAAGGTCAAGGAATAGGTGTATGATCTGGCTAAAGTTGTGGAAACTCCATATACCTAATAAAATTAAGGTGTTTGGATGGAGGGTATGCCAGGATATTTTGCCAATAAGAGAAAATATGGTTCATCGAAGAATTATTAAGGATGGTACCTATGAATTCTGTAAACAAGCTTTTGAGTCAATGCTTCATGTTTTGTGGGAATGTGGGGTGGCTCAAGATGTTTGGACTAAAAGCCAAGTACATTTGTAGAAGAGTGTAAGCAGCCAAGCTGATATACTCTAGTTGGTTGAAGACCTAACGGATAAGCTAACTATTGAAGACCTCGAACCATTCCTGGTTCAATGCTGGATAATCTGGAACCAAAGAAACTCAATTTTGCATGATGGCACCTTACAGGACCCAACTTAGCTGAATAAACGTGCTATGGACTTTTTGGAGGAGTATAAGGGTGCACAAGATCAATTGGCTATCCCAACTATTCTTAGGTCAGTGTAGACATGGACTCCACCATTGGGTTTGGTCTACAAACTCAATTTTGATTCTGCAGTATTTGTTAACATTAACGCTTGAGGTTTTGGTGTGGTTGTTTGTAATGACAAGGGAGAAGTCGTGGCGGCATTGTCAGCAAAAGGGGAAAAAACTTAGGTGCTTCAGAAGCAATGCTCCCTCCTCTCACATGAGGGGTGGGCCCCCATGCGTGGGTCCCACGCATGGGGGCCCACCCCTCATGTGAGAGGAGGGAGCATTGTTCTCGGAGCATGTAAGAATTACCCAGCGAAAGTACCCCCAGTGCTGGACAATGAAGTAGCCGAGGTGCTAACCTGTCGAAAAGCTATGAAGTTTGCGTCGGATGCACGGTTCATGAAGCTGGTACTGGAAGGGGATAATATCAACGTAATGAAGTCCATTTTATCTCCAAGGGTTAACAGGTCTCGACTGGATCATATATATAAGGATGTGCAATGCATTGCAATAGGTTTTCAGGGTTTATTAGTAAGCTTTGTTAAACGAAGTGCTAACTCGGTCACCCGCTCGCTAGCTAAGTATGTGTTGGGGTACTTTTCTTTACACCTAATGTTATTTAAATAACACCCATT
Source organism: Quercus gilva (assembly GCA_023621385.1). NCBI lineage: Eukaryota > Viridiplantae > Streptophyta > Magnoliopsida > Fagales > Fagaceae > Quercus > Quercus gilva. The sequence goes on along the minus strand of CM042484.1, from coordinate 15,201,326 downwards.
TATTTTCCTTTCAAATGTATTATTGGACATGCTTAAATATCTTTTCTAACTATCACTATGCTAGCCCACAACCTTTCTCCTTTCTACCACAAAATTGGACTACGCTACAAGACCTAATACTTTCTCATAAAAAACCTGAATTATTTAGTAAAGCGAGATAAAATCTAATATTTTCTAAAAGACCAAGAATACTTATGCTTGGCAAGGTTTGAAAAGCTCACGATTCAAATCCATGGCAAAACAACTTTATCAATGGAATTCAAGTCCATAATCAAAGCCCATGGTTTAAACCCATGGTAATTTATTTATCCAAAAGCCCAATCCTCATTGGCAATATTTGAAGCTCAATTTTTCATTGGCAACATCAAAGCCCAATTCTCATTGGCAATATCAAAAGCCCAGTTCCCATTGGCAATATCAAAAGCCTAATTTTCATTGGCACTATTTTATCAAAAAATCTAAGATTATTAACGCTTGGCAAAGATAAAAGTATCATGGCATAATTATTGCTTAAGTATTACTATGGCAAAAAACCATGGCAATTGTTTTATAAAAGCTCATAAGGAGTTATCTTGAAGAATATGTTTTCACATTATAGCCCATGAAACACATGGTCATTACTTGCATCACAACATCCATAAAATATATCTTCAACGCTCATGGAAAATACTCGATCCCACAAGCTTATCATTTAAATTATGATGCGACTATTAGAAGCCATGAACGTTATTTATGATATGGAATCCATCATAGTAAAGGTTATTTTCAAAGGTACTTTGAAAAACTTGTCGTATTGTTTCAAACATAACAATTAATTACCTAAAGACCCATTGCAAGTATCTATAAAAATCCAAAGAATATTTACTAATAAAAGTCCATGAGGAAGGAAAGCCCATGACAACATGTTTTTTTGATTTTGTAGGATGCACACAACCCGACCCAAAGGAGCCAGCCCAAGTGAACAGGCCCAATCTAAGAGATCCCAGCAAGAAGCAGAGGACTGAAAGTAGGCAAAATAGCCCTTGTTCAACCCTGACTAAAGCACAACAAGAGCACCAAGTCCTTAAAGATGAACTAGAGGTTGTCCCGTCGCCTTTTGGTCACTCTCTACCTGACGTGAACAGTACCTGAGGCTTGTAACATCAGTTGAAGTCTAAAGGGTGATAAAACTCCATCATCTTTTTTCAAGACTGTACTTCCAGCAGAAGGGGAGCTGAAACCAAAGTATTTAAACTCCAGCAAATTGATGTTATAAATGTTAAAAACGTTCAAGACGTGATTCATGTGCCAAGCCCATGAATCCTAAAGGGGAAAAAATTGGGAACATGTGGTTTGAAGGACATAAGAGGATCTCCAGCGAAACCCCCTGAAGTAGGCTTAAAACTTGACACCTAGCTTGGGGTGTTGAATCTTACTTCTTGGGGGTCTAAATCTCAGTTGCAGCCTTAGGATTTGCTTTTGAAACACGCCCCAATCACATTGATTAAGCTCAGCCCGAGAAATTCTGGCATTTAATGAAAAATCCCATCATTACCCAAAGAAGCAAAGCAGCTCATAAAGCAAACCTTCTACTTCTGACCAAAAAATCCTAAGAAGATTAACCCTAATTCTCCACCCCTGAATCAGACCTACGTTTTTTGGATTCTTGTTAATTAATGCTCCTCTAAACTCCATTATAGAAGCATAAGCATCTCAACCCACAAACACAATAACTCTCTCTGAAACTTTCTGATTGATTGGTCATTTTGCTTGCAATTCAACTCTCTTTAAGCTCACTAGTCATCCCTTTCAGCCCATGCTCATCTAACCTCATACATTCTTTCCTCTCTTTTACACAAACACAGCTCATAAATGTCTCTCACTACTCATAAAAAGCCTTAATCTCAAAGTTAATCTCATCTCACTCACCAAAACAGCCCACGTTGTCTCATTCATGCCTTATGAATACACACCCACCAAAATCTTAGTTTAGTACTTGCTACACTGAGCTGGGATCCCTCTCTCCCTTCATACCATGCCAATTAATCATTTCCCTCTTCCCATGAAACCTTCAATTTTTACCTTTTATTTTACGGTTGAAGGATATAATGTATATGTAACAATCGAACTTTTCCCTTACATTGATGTAATGATGGTTGAAAGTACAATAAACTCCCCTGACTAAGACATGCAAGGACCCCCAGAAGTTAACACATTCCTAAATTTATTTAATTATTGACCATTGGACTGTTTAAATCTGTTTTTTCTAAACTAAGTGTAATTTTACCCTTACCGCTGGAGATTTTATTTCACTTGAATTATCAGACTAGAACCACTAATGAACTAATTAAGTATTGTAATGTGTTTTTCATTGGGCTTTTTGTTGCTGTTTTGTCAAGTGCAGCCATAGTTTTCTTGTTTGGATAGGCTTTGTCATCACACTGAAAGCCTTTGGGTACCATCTGAAAAGCCCATAGTCGAGTTTCGGTTTAGCTTCCCAACATTTTAGATAGAGACATCAATATCCCCCTCGACGGTATGCTAGTCAATTAGATAATCAACTTGTATGGTTGGAAGAATCTCCACCACTAGCCTTAGAGGCTTTGTATTTCGACTCGCGTTGTTTTAATGAATGAATGATGTCAAGTTCGTTTTCAAAAAAAAAAAAAGGATTCCATGTTTGGTTTTCAACATTTTGCGTACTAAAATATCCTCACACAATAGTCAATTAGATAATCAACTTGTTTGGTTGGAAGAATCTCCACCACTAGCCTTAAAGGCTTTGTATTTCGACTCTCGTTGTTTTAATGAATGAATGATGTCTAGTTCGTTTTCAAAAAAAAAAAGGATTCCATGTTTGGTTTTCAACATTTTGCGTACTAAATATCCTCACACAAATTCTTAAACTCTCAAAAATATCCCTATCTTTTAGTTAAATAATTTTAAATTAAAAAACACAAACTGATTAAAAAAGTAATTTACTGCTCTTAAGTTTTAGGTTTTTTTTCTTTCCTTCTCTATCTGAATTACCATTGTAGGAGACAAAATTTTAAGCCAATTATAAAATGCCACATCAAAATTTAGTGACAAATTCTAGATTAATATGTCATTAAATTAATTAAATCAAATGATGACATGTGTCATCCAAATTGATATTACATTAGCATATTGAAATTTGTCACGTGTTATTTGGCTCGCAAGATAAAGATAAATTCCATATTCAAAGTTTATAAATAATTATCTTCATTAAAATAAATAAAATAAAATAAAGAAAAATTTTCTATTCAAAATTGATGGATAATTATCTTTATTAAAAATAATAAAAAAATAGAGATAATTATTTATCTTTATTGATAATTATTTTTATCAAAATATGATATTTATCAAAATAGATAAATAAAGATAATTATCTCTAAACAAAATTTGGACCAATCAAGAGTCTACTACATATCTTTAAGCACATCAATTTAAAGTGAAACTTATCATCTGAAACCACCTATAAATAGAGGACATCCCCTCTCATTTTCAACACCAAGTTTTCAAGAAACCCAAGCTCAGAAGAAATTCTGTCTCAATAATCTTTGAAGAACATTCAAAGAACTTGAAGAAGTTCGATCCATCTTCCAACCAATGTGAAGAAAATTTCACGTCTGAGTGAAGACCATAAAGAAGATAGAATCAGAAGAGCACTTTTTGTATAAAAAAAAATGAAACAAGGATTGTACCCAGTACTTTATTAATACAAAAATATATTTATGACATCTTTTCCAATTTGTTTGATTTTCAAACTCTGTGAAAAATTTGTGTTTACAACCACTTTTTATTTTAAATTTCAAACTTTAAGCCCACATACAAATAACTTTTTTTTTTTTTAAATCACCTAGAGAAATATTCTAAAAATGAAAACACTATCTTTATCCCACTTTTAAACGGGTGGAGTTTGTGTCCAGTGGCTAGTGCTACTAGACATGTTGCGATGCGAACACGTCTTCAAGACTGGACACGTGTCCATATCCTGACAGATCTAGTAGCTACAAGCCGGACCCTTTTTAAACATTATAACACTAAAAAATAAATAAATAAATAATTAAAATAAAAAAGTATCATGGCACGCACCAAGCACGTGTATTGAAGCTTTTTTTTTTTTTAATATTTATTTATTTTTTTATTTTTTTATCAGGAAGCTAGTTTTTAGATAGAGTTCTTTCTCAAAATATAATTTTTAGATAACGTTAAAAGGTAACACATGTAATTTAGCCTAAATTATTTTCCCCCGATTTCTCTCTCATTAGTAATTTCGTTCTCAGGCGGACTGCGGACACAGCTCTTTACTTCTCTTCTCTGCCGTCCTCACAAAGGTAATTTCTCTTCATCTCCACCACTATTTTTTTTTTTTTTTTTATAGAGTAAATTAGGAAATAGACTTTCCTACCCAGCAACTAAAATTCATTTTAAGTTTTTTGTTTTTTAATTTTCGATTCTGTTTTGGGTTTTGTGTGTGTTTGTTTGAGGAAGGAACTAAGGTAGTTTGAGAACTGGGAAGACTTGTTTGGAAGCTAAGAAAATAGAGGAAAAAAAAAAAAGTTTTCAATTTTCTTGATTTTTTAAGTTATTGTTTTCAGAAAGAAAAAAAAAATGAAAAACTTAAAAAGCCAACTAAGTTACACAGTATCGGCTTGATATTTTGCATAGGGTTAAAACTCTAATAAAGAATTATAAAATAATTGTATTATATGGACTAACTCACTAACTCCATTCCTGAATGAAACTTTGCTTGATAATTGGTGATTTAAAAGCATATGAAATTTCTTTGAAGTAGAATATTTCATGTCAATCACTTAAAAAAATTAAAAATAAAATAATAATAATAATAGAATAAAATTTATTGTGCTTAATTTGCAGATTATAATGATATTTGATTGTTGTGACAGATGAACACTAATTCTGCAGCACCCTCTTCCAAATCGAGGGCTGGGTCGTCGCAGTCCTCAGAAACTTCATTTAAGCGCAAACGTGGAGTCTTTCAGAAAGAGTGTGAGTATTTAAAATGGGTTTTCTTTGTTGGGTTTATTGCACAGTTTTATTTTATGATCTTATTGTTATTCCTTTTTGGGTTTTACAGTGCAGCATATGATGTATGGTTTTGGAGATGATCCTAATGTAAGTTGTGCTGTTTAATTGTACATGTTTTGTGCTTTTGGACTATAACAACACTGGTAATCTGGCTGTTGCTGCGATTTTTTGAATGTGATGTGGGTGGAATAATTTATTTAAGATTTTGGGTTTGGGAATGCACTCTTGGATTTGGTTACAAATGCAAATGTTTTATATGTGAAGATGCCTACATCATAATGGAAGTGAAGTGCCATATTTGTCATTAGCCGTGGTGATTGTTGTAAACTGGTCTTAGGCATATTAATTCTCAAGTTAAGAAAAAGAACTCGATTTACATTAGCTCAAATTATGATCAGTTTATCCATTTGTGTAAACCCTGTACTTTTCAAAACTTCTTATAAATTACCCCACAGAAGCATCTCGGAGGTTGATTTTAATTGCTACGGTTACATTTTTCACTAAGATATTGATATGCTTAGAGTTGGCCTTTTGATTTTGGGAAGCAGACTCCCAAGACAAATGGCAAGAATCATGATAATATTAATACCATTGTTGAAATTATATAAGGGAAGATAAAGAAACTGGCTTTTACATTTTTTGGAGGTTTACATATGTGATTGAAAGCAAAATCTGCATGATTCACCACATTTTGTACCTGTAGCAATGCTTTTAGCAGTGTCTTGTGCGTTATTGGGTCCACAACGAGCTAAAACCACTAGACGAGACCTACGCGAACTCATCTGCATTAGGCTTTATATGCAATTGCATCCACCTCATTCCTGCACTACTTGACTATTGAAGGTGTTCTGCTAATGTTATCTATGCCTCATTGAACAAAAAGGTTCCCTACCTTTTCCTGTTTTAGGTGCCAACCTCTTCTTGTCTTTACTAACTGCAATAAATAAAATAAACAAAAAGTCTTATGTATTACGTGCAATATTATTGACTTGAAATTCTTTGATTACAAAGAATGAAAAGTGTGATGATTTATAGTATTCAATTTATACATGATTTTGTATATTTTTTATTGCATTATCAGCCGCTTCCAGAAAGTGTGGGACTTGTGGAGGACATTGTTGTGGAGTATATCACAGATTTGGTAAGTACTTCTTTTGGTACTCCCTATTTACTCTTAAGTATAATGACACTTATGGTAGGTTTATGTCAACATCTTTAGCGTTTCTGCAGGTGCATAAAGCCCAAGATATTGGATCAAAGAGGGGAAAGATATCAGTTGAAGATTTCCTGTATCTGATACGCAAGGTTCCTCAATTAGTTACCATTTTGACCAAAAAACTTCATTTCTCTGACCTAGAAGCTATTTTAAAATATATGTATATATATATATATATCACTGACCTTGAAGTTCTTTATGGCTACCTTTGTTTTCAAGGCATACTATTTTGCAAGCTCACTTTACTATCATGTTTATAGTACAACACACTTTTCACATTGTGTGCCTCAGCCAATAGCACCCATACACTTTAAAATCTTATTTCCTTTCGTGTGTTTCGAAAGAACTTACACGACAACACTTTTCCTTTCCTTTTTCCATTTCATTACTATTTAAGGAGAAAAGCTTTAGTTAACTTCATCCTCCACCCCATTTATCTCTTTTCTTTAGCTAGAAATTAAAATGGCGTTAGGTGAAAATTCTCAATAATATCCTCTGACTTTGTTTTGTGATTTTTTTTATATTTTTATATTTTTTTTTTGCCTTTTCTTTATAGATGCGGGATATGCACCACTACAACATTTTCTTGCTGTATATTTGTTTTTTATTGGTTATGAAATAATAAACAAATGCCAATGTTACACTTTTATCCTGCAGGATCTGCCAAAACTAAACCGTTGTACAGAGTTGCTGTCTATGAACGAGGAGCTGAAACAAGCAAGAAAGGTTTTTGAGTCAGATGAAGAGAAGCTGAGGAAGGTTTTTGAGGCAGATGAAGAAAACTAGCGTAGATACTAGATAGAGTAGTATGCCAGTGTTTCGATCAGCTAACATTTGTTGTTACTTTTGTATCGAGGCATATATATATATATATATATGTATATTTTGGGCTAGCACTGAAGCATGCTTTTTTTTCCCTTGCTAGAACTGATGCATACCTGTTGTAACTTGGTGGTGGTGTAAATAAGAAACTGTTGTTAAGACCCTTACGATATCTCTAATGCATTTAGGCTAAGCAGATACCATTGAACAATTGTCTTGTTTCCAACTGCACTGTGTAATGAAGACATTTGACAGGATTTCTTGTTTCCTTGTCTCTGTACTCCATTACACCGACAGAACTAGTATTTTCCCTTTTTGTCTTGGTTTTTCTCAATGCCTCTATCAAAATTTAGTAAAATATTTTCAGATGATTGATGTGACATGTAAAATTTTTGTAGTCCAAACTACCAAAACCAATGGCTTTTAGTGGGGGGCAAAGAAGTAATTTTAGTAGTAAGTCTAGATTAGAACTAGCATTAGCTTGTCATCTAGAATTTGTTGTGAATGTAACATTACCTAAAAGAAAAAGGTGTATGATGATTAATGACTCCCAGCATTTGTATCTATATTAGCAAAAGAGAACCAAATTTAATGAATATGAAATATTTTTATCAGTAAATTTAATACTCTTCAATTTCTATTGTAGTTCTCCTTGAACATGTGAGAAACTAGATTAGAACTAGCATTCGCTTGTCATCTAGAATTTGTTGTGAATGTAACATTACCTAAAAGAAAAAGGTGTGTGATGATTAATGACTCCCAGCATTTGTATCTATATTAGCAAAAGAGAACCAAATTTAATGAATATGAAATATTTTTATCAGTAAATTTAATACTCTTCAATTTCTATTGTAGTTCTCCTTAAACATGGGAGAAACTAGACCGCCAATGAGGAAAAAATATTATCCAAGTGGCTTCAAAATGATTACAGCTAAAACACCTTAGAAAAATACTACTTAACTGAAGAGAGAGAGTGAGAGTGTTACAAAAAGAAAAGGAGAAACCTCAGGGTTCGTTAAATTCTCTATAAGAACATCCTCATGTTACAATGGGTACATTTTCGAACCCAAACAAAAACATTTCACCTATACCCTAACCAAGAACTGCCTTAATCTGTGTTTTCTGGTCCTCTGTTAGAGAGGTTGGGAATAGAACCTCAAATTGGACATAAAGATCCCCTTTCTTTGTGCTAAAATGCAATGGCATCCCCTCCCCTTTGAACTTTCTCACTTCTTTTGGCTTAGTAATTCCCTGTGAAGTCAAGACAGTGATATCAGTTAAGTTTCTCCTAATAATTTCTTTCACCCAGTCAGCCACCGATCTTAGCAATACAAAACAAAGCTAGAGGATATTTCCTTACCTTTGTGCCGATGTCCACCAAACGGTCATCAAGATGTTTGATTGTCTTCTCAAAACCAACCAAAGCTTGAACCTGGAGAGGGTTCAGAAAATCAACACCGCATGAAAACAAGCACTTAAGTTTCAAGAGGATAAAGTTGAAGAGAAGATGAAAATTGAAATGCTTATACAAATGTCTGATATTTGCTCAGACTAGCTATAAACCTCATCCATCTGGGAAGAGAGAAATGCATGGAATGGCTTGAAAGACATTTTTAAAGAATATTGCATCAATTCTCTCCTTTTTGGAAGTTTAAAAGGAAGAAATGAAACGACTGCAAGAGAAAACTTAAAAAAAAAAAAAAAAAAAAAATCCCTGTTCTTTCCTCCTTTTATAAACTCCCAATCACTCTAGAAAATAAATACACCATGTTCCATTCTTTTTATTTTTTTGAATTATCCATTCCATTCTTTTAAAAACTCCCAAACATATTGTAAAAGGAAAAAAAATTCCTAGAACTCATATCAGAGTTCCTCTAAAATCTACTTGCAACATTTGTGTTCTCTTGGCTCAGCAAGCCTAACAGAACATCTCCCCCACCCCTCCTCTCCCCTTTTTTTTTTTGCTTCCTTTCATCTATGGTCCAACACTCCAATCTGAAATATTATCTTTTGTTCTTGAGATCTTTTTATGATTGAACAGTGGCTACTACTACTCTTTTTTGAATTTGTTTTTCTTTGTCTTGAGCTTTAGATGCTAGTTTTTGCTTGTTGGGTATTTCTCTTCCATAACTGCCACTTTGTGTCCCTTATGCTGCTTTCTTAATTATCATATATCAAGAAAAAGCTCAAACCTTAACATGTTGACCCAATTTCCACCATGAGTATTAAGAGCAAAATGAACCCATAACTAGAGCTATTAATATGCACACAGCTTAAATTAAGTGCTCATTACCAGTGTAATAGTGATAGTAGCGTGCAAGTCATTGCCTTCCCGTCTGAACCGATCATGGGGTGCTGTGCGGATACGAAACTGCCCAAAACGTGGTGTTTATTGTCAGTAGATAGTAGATCCAGAAGACCAATCACTAAACCAATGTTAAAGAACTAACCTTTAAATCTCCAGCTTCTCCATCTATTATAGGCTCACCATCTTCATAAAATACAACCTCCTGTGAAAAGCATATAATTATTATTCTGAAAATCAAGAAATATTACATTTACAAATATTTCCCATTGAGTGCACCCTTATACAGAAAATATTCTCTACTCCAGATGGCAATTGAGTTCCCCACACACCCCCACTACCCCACCCCACCCCAGTTTCCCTTTTCTTTTTGAAATAAAGAACCTTTACATCACTACAGTACTGAAACACCTTGATAGGTTAAAGGACAAAGGCACCCTGCTTTTGACTGATTCTTTCAATTCAAACATAATGATGTGAAACATGTCCACAATCACAAAATATGGGATTCAGTCTTTGGCAAGATAAAGGCATACACATGAAAACAAGAAGAGGATAAGTATAACACTGTTATGTCACGAACAAAGAACACAATATCCACTATGAAATATAAAAAGCTTACTTGCCCATCCTGCATCCCTTTCTCAATATCAACAGTGACGAAGTATCCCTCCCGTTCATATTTGACATTTGGGCACTGTTCACAGACCTGAAAGGGCATGTGAAACATGTGATAAAATAGGAATAGCATCCAAGAGATATTGATCAACAAAGAGGTGGAAACGGAATAAAATAGCACAACTGATCATGCCACTGCAGTGTATGGACTATAATTTGAAGCTACACAAAGGCATCCTCCACCACCAAAAAGGAAAAAGAAAAAAGGGAATCAATGGCATTATATACCTGCTCTGTCATCTGTTGGAACATCCCTGGACCAATCTGCTTGTGATAAACCTCATTTCTACAGTTACAGCGTCTCTTGCCCGGGGCAGGCTTTAAAATGTTTTTCTCTCTCCAAACCTGATAATCCCACGCAAAGGTCACATAAAGAAGAAGGCAATCATCTAACCAATTAAAATATCATTATTTGGTTGTACTGTTGATAGAAGCTTAGTAAGAAGACTCAGAACACATGCATGTTATTCTATTTTCTCCATCAGCCAGCAGATATGAAATTAGACAAAACAATATAGGTACTAAACTACAGCTCAGCAGAAAAATGAAGTACTTGATTATTGGGGCAGACTATAGTTCAATTATTTCCATTTTAATTTTCTCAGATAGGACGGGAATGGAAAGTAATTAGTACTTCAATGATTTCCATTTAGAATTTCTTGGGACTAATATGCATGCTGCTTTGTGCTAGTCTTTCCTGCTATTTCTGGAAATATTGCCCATGTTACAAAAGATTTCCTTTTCTTTAAAAAAAAAAAAAGGCAAGCATGTCCTTAAATTACATGTCTAGACATGATCTTACCTTCACTGAACCTCCCAGGTACAGATCTTCCAAACTTGCATCGAGTTCAACAATCACATCATCGCCTTTCGCAATTCTCTCTTCCTCTTCCATTTGGCCTCCACCAAAAAACCTAGAAGAAAATTTCAAGTCTTTAGTAAAGAGACAGGCACATTGTGGACACAGCCACGCAGGCTACAAAAGATAAACAGGACCTCACTAAAACAACAAAGAAAAGCAATCTGCTTACCCAATTCAGATTGTTCACTACATTGTAAATTTAAATTCAAAACCACAAAAACCCTTTTCACATGTGCAATAACAGCTTCCTCATATAAGTTAACAACAAAAATGAACAGTGTAGTAACTCTTGGATCATGTGATGCCAATGGGGATCTATGAGGGTCATTCTTTCATGTCTATGAGGGCTAGTTACATGACTGACTTGGCATATCTTTAAAAAAGAGATACATTAATCTCCATGACCAACCTCAGCCTCCACTCAATTTTTAACGGAGGAAGTAAGCGCTAGTTGAGTTCATTCATTTCTTAATTTCTTTCATGTGTATTTCTATCAAATACTAGCCAACAATAACCATTGAAGTCCTTTTTTTTTTTTTAAAGCATATTAATACACTACACTACAGCATCAATCTCCTGCCATGATCCTTGTCCAAAACTTCATGAATACCATGTTTTGCTTAATTTTTTGAAAATGACACTTTCCAAGTCCTTTGTTTTTATTTTGGAGAATTTTCATTCTTTAAGGGCAATCTTCCAATGCAACTACTTTGTACTACAACAATGTAACACTCACAAACTCAAAGCTTTTCATGCATCAAAGATTCAAACAACAAGTTCAATAAGACTTACTGGCTAAAAATGTCTTGCATGTTCATTCCACCACCTCTCCCTCCACCACTAGCTGCGTGTTGTTTCAGTCCATCTTCTCCATACCTATCATATATATTCCTCTTCTCGCTATCCGATAACACCTCGTACGCTATTCATTAAATTAATCAACTATACATTAATTAAAAGTACTAAACAAAAAACACAATTAGGATCATTAATTATTAAACCAAAAAAAAGAAAAAAGAGTACCGTTGTTAATGTCGGCAAATCGCTTATTAGCTTCCTCATTGCCCTGGTTCTTGTCCGGGTGGTACTTGAGCGCTAGCTTCCTATACGCCCTCTTGATCTGATCGTCCGATGCGCCACGTGGCACTTGCAGTACATCATAGTAGCTCTTCCTAATCCCCAAATCAACCAACAAAATCAGATTATTTTTAACCATTAGCATAATAATTTCATAGTAGTTACTTAGAGAGAGAGAGAGAGAAAAGAGAAGGATTACCCTGCAATGGCGGAGAGAGCGTAGCACAGAGAGCAAAGGAGGAACAAGAGCTTTGTTGCTCTTCGATGCGCCATAGATAGGGACCAAACAAAAATTTTAATTAATGTTTAGGGATTTTAATGGTTTCAGATGTTTTGGCGAGGAACAATATTGGCTCTGTGTGTGTGGAATTGGGGACCAAGGAAATGGGAATCGCAGAAGACTCTCTGAAACTCAAAAATCAAAAAACAAAAAAGAAAAGAGACTGGAGGGTTAAGTTTAGTAGTGACTACGATTTGCAACGTGTTCTTGCCAAGACTGGCCAATGAGAGGAGGGATTAAGGGTGTTTCTCCCAATGAGTTTTGGCCACGTGGCTGGTTCCTTTGTTCGTTTGTGGTTTCCTGGAACTGAATGAAAGAAAGAATGGACGTGGAATTCACGGCACGAATGAAGTCTACGACTGCGAGTCAAGTGGGTTGGAATTTGAACGTATGGGATGGGGTGGAGAAAAGCCCAAAACCAGATTCGGCCCACTTTGGATTGTTCGGCCCAATATTTTCTTTAAAGGATTTTATTTATTTATTTATTAAGTTCAGCTACAAAAACCTTACTCAATATCTCTTTATTAGAGATGAATTTTGAAAAATCCATAATTAGATTACATCCTTTTCTTATATCCTCTATGCTTGAAAAATTTTTAGAAAATTAAATATCAATAATTAAGTTATAAAAAATAAAAAAAATGGTTTGAATTTTAAGTGGAGGGATAAAGGGCCTAAGAATATATGTTGGACCTTGAGCCTTGTCTAAGAACGCTTAGTGGTTCGAGAATAGATAAACAATAATGAAAATGTAAGACTTAGAATTTCATGAGCAAGCTACGAATAAGAAGGCTGGAGAAGGTAGGCCGACGAGGAGTGTCTCATCGACTAAATAAAGCAGAGATCAGAAAGTGTGTTCTGTCATCTTAAGTGACATTTTAGGAAGTTCTATTGACAAGGATATGCATTGTGAACGTACATGACAAATGGGAGTTGGGAAATATCTACGGGAAAACTGCTACCGCCACATTGAATGCTCTGTAGCTAACTCTCTAGCCTCATTAATGAGGAAGTGATACCTAAATAGTAGTTTTCAGCCTTATAGCTGCTCCTCAAAGATTTCAGGAATGTGCTGATGTGACAAGGATCAACATTAGCAATCTAATCTACACGTGAAGGGCAGAGATGAATGAAAAAAGATAGTATAAAATAGAAGGGAGACCCTAAAAGAAAGGGATTGGAAATTTGAGAGAAGAATATTGTAGTACTAAGAACTGTACTTATAATCAAATTCAAGAAATATATACAAGAACTGATCTCCTCGAATTGGGCTGATGATGGTTTTTCTTTAGATAAAACTAGTCTATCTTTACTTTCTTGCCATCTGGATCCACTATAATCGTTATCCAACTTGTTAGAGCCTAGTTTTCCAACCAATTCTCTACAAATTCATTGTATTGGACTTTTTGGGCCTAGATCCTTTTACCTTTTGGGCTTAGGACTCAAATCATGCCCTTACAATTGGCGCCGTCTGTGGGAAATTCTTGTGTTCTAGTGAGCTTAACGTTCAGCTATGGTAGGTTCAGGTCCAAATCGGGTAGAATCTATGGGGTCCCAACGTCAAGATCATTTCCTCAATCTTGAGTAGAGAATGGACCAAGAAGTTAGTGTGCATACCACCCATACTAGTAGGAGCCACTCTCGAGGTGGGAGTCATATCTCTCATGAGAAAAACACTAGAGCCATGCAATTGGAGATTGATTGTTTGAAGAGGAAGTTACGCCACGAACGGCGAAGGTGAACTCCTTTCAACTCTAATTTTATTTTCTAGTGATAAGGGAGATGGTAGCTACAGACCCAGGTCACGAACTTCTCCTAGTGAATCCTTCTTGTGTGATGAGGATTACCACCAGGAGCATAAGAATAGGAGCCTGTCTAGCAAAGGCCTTGGAAATGACGCTATGAGCAAGACATTATACCAAATTTCCAGGTCGTCTTTCATATGTAGAATTAAAGGAGGAAGACTTCCTCGGCGGTTTACTCAGCCAACGTTCACTATGTACAATGGTCGAACAGACCCTGTAGAGCATGTAAGTCACTTTAACTAAAAAATGGTTGTCCACTTCAAGAACGAGACCTTGATGTGTAAGGTATTCCCATCTAGTTTGGGGCCTGTGACTATGAGATGGTTTGATGGCTTGGGAGCATGTTCTATTGATTCTTTTAAAGAGCTCACCCGTGAGTTTGGATCTCGCTTTATTACATGTAGTAGAGTTTCTCGGCCCTTGGACTCCCTATTGTCTATGACCATGCGAGAAGGGGAGACCGTTAAAACGTACTCGAATAGGTACTGGGAGATGTTCAATGAAATAAATGGGGACTTTGATGACGTGGCCATAAGAACCTTCAAGGTCGGCTTACCCACCGAGCATGACTTGAGGAAATCTTTGACCGGGAAACCCTCTAACAGTGTACGTTAACTCATGAACCGAATTAATAAGTATAAGCGGGTCAAGGAGGACCAAGAACAAGAGAAAGGGAAGGCTAAGGTTATCCCTCAGGAGATGAGAGATTTCAGGTCGGACAGATACAGCAGTAACTGGCCCCGAAGAGACTTTACTAGGCATTCGGGGTCTGCCACTACTCAAAATCGATAACACGATGTTCCGAGAGCCAGTACACCAAGTCTTGGAGAAAATTAAGAACGAGTCATTCTTCAAATGACCAAATAAAATGGGAAGAGACCCCATAAAGCGCAAGCAAAGCCTTCATTGTCAGAACCATCAAGATTAAGGGCACATCACGGAAGATTGTAGAACTCTGAGCAGTCATTTGGAGCAGTTGGTCAGAGAGGGGAGGCTGAAACAATTTCTACATCAGCCTAGTGGATAAGGAGGTCAGACAAGACCAGGATCTCAGGGGAATGCTTTTTCCAGAGCCCTTTTGGGCACCATCAATGTCATCTTCGCGGCCCTAGGGAGAACTGGTTCTCACCCCTCCAAAGTGATGTTTGTAGCCAGGCCACTTGCCAAGGGCTTTAGACCTGAGCCGAAGAGGGCTAGAGTGGAGAGCCGGCCAGCGTTGAGTTTCTCTGATGAGGACAAGGTTGGAACCATACAGCCACATGATGATGCCCTAGTGGTCACCCTCAGGATAAGGGGATACGATGTGAAGAGGGTGTTGGTGGATCAGGGCAGCGAGGCAGAGAATATGTACCCTGATTTGTACAACAGACTAGGATTGAAACCTGAACATCTAGCAGCTTATGATTCACCTTTAGTAAGTTTTGATGGGAAAGTTGTAATTTTAAGTGGACAGATTCGACTACCCGTACAAGCAGGATCAGAGGTGGTAGAGGTAGATTTTATTATAGTGGATGCTTATTCTCCCTACAAGGCCATTGTGGCAAGACTCTGGCTTCATGTCTTGGGATCCGTTTCTTCCACTCTACATTTGAAAATGAAATAGTCGTCTGGGGACCAAATTGAGGAGCTAATTGGGAGCTAATTTGTGGCTAGGCAGTGCTTGGTCCCTGTCAATAATGCATAAGCTAGGAGCAGAGTCCTCGGCCTCTGCTGAGAGGAGCTTACAACAATCAAAGACTTTAGTGTTGTCTGTGGATACAGTGTCAAAGGAGCAACGTGCGAGGAGTTAAAGAGAATTACTATTTGATGGTGTAATAAAAATCCACAAGTTATATCTCATCCATATATGTCGTCCAAAGAAAAGAAAGGAAGTTAGGGGCATGCTTGTCCATATCAACCTCGTCCGTCCGTCCTTAAAGGACGGACGAGGTTGTTGTGTCCTAAGCACGTTGAGCCTTAGACGACTCAAATTTTCACCAGGCGTAAGAGAAGTCGAATCATTGCAATCCAAATCCAACCGTCGTGGAATGCAAATCCAAATAATGTAACTTCTATGGCAATTATAGAAGTTACCTTTGAATCTTTCGTACTCCTCAACAATAGGAACAATTACCAAACAAATAACCATTCCCCACATGCTATATAAGCGATCGTTAACAAGAGGGTAATTGATTCTGATACTTCCAATATAC
Organism: Quercus gilva; assembly: GCA_023621385.1. Classification (NCBI taxonomy): domain Eukaryota; kingdom Viridiplantae; phylum Streptophyta; class Magnoliopsida; order Fagales; family Fagaceae; genus Quercus; species Quercus gilva. Next base: position 15,185,037 of record CM042484.1, on the reverse strand, counting down.
TTGGAATTACAAAAAAACTAACTTTGCCATCAGAGGATTCTTGGCCGGCTTCCACTGGTCTCCTCTGATTCTGTTTTTGTTTTCTCAGGACTCAATCACAAAATCATCAACACCCAAGACTTTCAGCCCACTAATATCACAGGATTCATCACTATTGATGATGACATGGAGAAGTTCTTTTAGGTTGGAGCTCAGCTGCCTCCTCCAAAGAAGGAAGAACGGATAGTGTTTCTCAAAAGGAATATTGATATGTTCGCATGGAATACTTACGAAGCACCTGGGGTGGATCCAAACTTTATCTGCCATCATTTGAATGTCAGTCTGTTTGTCATCCCCAAAAAGCAACCACCTCGGCGTTCATCTAAGGACCACTCTGATGCTGTCAAAGATGAGGTGACCAAGTTTAAGCAAGCCAGGGCTATTAAAGAGGTGTTTTACCCCGAATGGCTAGCCAATACTGTAGTGGTAAAAAAGAAGAGTGAAAAGTGGCCAGTGTGTGTAGACTTTATAGATTTGAACAAGGCCTGTCCAAAAGACCATTTCCCCATGCCTCGAATAGATTAGCTAGTGGATGCCACTGTAGGCCATCCTCAGATGAGTTTTTTGATGCCTTCCAAGGATACCACCAAATACCATTGGCTTTGGGTGACCAGGAGAAGACAACTTTTGTCACTTCTATTGGTAATTACCATTACAAAGTGATGCCCTTTGGACTAAAGAATGTAGGGGCCACTTATCAAAGGATGATGACAAGGATGTTTGAGTCGCAATAAGACAAAAAGATTAAGGTTTATATAGATGACATGGTGGTAAAGAGTAAGGTAGTGACCGAGCACGTGGGAGACCTCAGGAACATTTTCGAAATACTGAGGAAATACAAGCTGCGCCTCAATACTTCCAAGTACTCTTTTGGTGTAAGGTCGGGCAAATTTATAGGCTATATGGTCACTCACGATGGAATTGAGGTTAACTATGATCAGGTCAAGGCAATTAACAGTTTACAGCTACCTCGGAATCCAAAGGAAGTTTAGAAATTGACAGGAATGACTACTGTCTTGAACCGATTTATATCTCGATCAGCGAACATGTGCCAACCTTTCTTCCAGTTGTTGAATAAATGGAAGGAATTTGAATGGACTCAAGAGTGCGCCTCGACCTTCCAGCAACTCAAGAAATACCTTTCTCGGCCACCTATTATGTCTAGGCTGGAGAAGGATGAAGTCTTGTTTGAATACATTGTTGTGGCTTCTCACGCCATAAGTTTGGTGCTGATACGAGTTGACAATAGCGTGCAAAGGCCAGTCTACTATGTGAGCAAGTCTTTACATGAAGCAGAAGTTCGTTACTTACCACTGGAGAATGCCATTTTGGCAGTAGTACATGCTACACATAAACTCCCTCACTACTTTCAATCCCACACAGTTGTTGTTTTAACCCAACTTCCGCTTCGATCACTACTTTAGAGTGCTGATTACACTGGAAGGATTGCCAAGTGGGGTACGATCCTAAGGGCTTTTGATATCAAGTATATGCCTCATACTTTTATCAAGGGCCAGATCCTCATAGATTTGGTGGTTGAATTTGCTGAATCCCCATTAGAAAAAGAGATAGAGAAGTAGGACAGGGATGAAAAATCAGTTGGCATGGAGGGTATACGTTGATCGTGCAAAGAATCAAAGAGGATCTGGAGTGGGACTGGTTTTAATATCTCCTAAGAAGATCACTATTGAGAAATCTTTAAAATTGGGCTTCTCAATCACAAAAAATGAGGCTGAATATGAGGCTCCATTGATAGGGATGACCATGGTTCAGAAAATGGGAGAAAAAATAGTGAAGATATTCTCAGATTCAAGGTTGGTGGTAGGTCAAGTAAAAGGAGAGTTAGAGGCCAAAGATGTGAGAATGTAAGGATATTTAAGTCAGGTTAGGCACTTGCGATCAGGGTTTGAGTCTTTCAACTTGATTCAAATCCAGAGAAGTGGAAACATATATGCTGATTCCTTGGCCACTTTTGCAACCTCTTCGGCACAAGGCCTGCCTCGGGTTATCCTTGTTGAAAACTTGTTGAAGCCTATTGAGACGAAGAAGGAGATTGCCCAAATTCATCAGATTAGGGTGGGACCTAGCTGGATGGACCCTATAGTGCTATTCCTGAAGAAGGATATCTTGTCCAAGGGGAAATTTGAGGCTGACAAAGTGCAAAGAAAGGCTCCTCATTTTTGGCTATTCGAGGACCAAAAGTTGTACAAGTGCCCTTTTTTTGGGCCATATTTGCTATGCATATACCTTAAGGTATTAGAGCTACTCTTTGAGGAGTTACATTAAAGGATTTGTGGAAGTCACATGGGAGGCAGGTCTTTGCCTCACAGAGCCCTTGCTCAGAGATATTGGTGGCTCAACATGCAGAAGGAAGCGCAAGAGTATGTGAAGAAGTGTGACCAATGTCAAAGATTTGCACCAAGCATTCACTAAATGGGTTAAAGCTGAACTATTGGCAAATATCAGGAATGTGGATGTCAAGAAATTTGTTTGGAAAAATATTGTCACTTGGTTTGGGATCCCCCACACCTTTATCTCGGACAATGGTCTTCAATTTAATAGTAAAGCCTTCAGAAGGTACTGTTGTGACTTGAGAATTACAAATAAGTATTCCACCTCGGCTTATCCACAGGGGAATGGACAGGTCGAGGCTGTCAATAAGATCATAGTGAATGGACTCAAGAAAAAATTGGATGATGTGAAGGAAAAATGGGTGGAAGAGCTGTCACACATTCTTTGGACATATTGGACCACACCTCGCAGGTCAATATGGGAGACACTCTTTTCAATGACTTATGGAGCTAAGGCTGTTATTCCTTTGGAGACTGGATTCTCAACATTGAGAACGAGTTCTTTCATTTCGAGCAACAATGATGGGCGATTAAGGAAGAGCTTAGACTTAATTGAAGAGTGAAGAGAAAATGTCATGGTCCAATTGGCGTATTATCAACACAAACTCAAGCAAAGGTATGATGCCAACGTGAAGTTAAGGCCATTAGAGCCTGGAGACTTGGTTTTAAGAAAGGTTTTAGGCACGGCAAAGAACTCAGCATAGGGAAAGTTAGGGCCCAACTGGGAATGGCCATATCGCATTACCTCGGTAGTTGGAATATGTGCATATTATCTTGAAGATCTAGATGAAAATGTTGTACCATGCCCTTGAAATGTAAATAACCTGCGAAAGTATTATTATTAATGAAAGTCTTTTTCTATCACGTATCATTTATTACATTTTTCGTTACATTTTTTACTTAAGTATTAAACAGAACCTTAGTTATGCCTAGATCCTTGAACCACATACTTTTGGTAAATTAATACTCCATATTACTCTTCTAAGTATTAAACAAAACCTTAGTTATGCCTAATTTCTCAGACCACATACTTTTGGTAAATTAATACATCATGTCATTCTTCTAAGTATTAAACAGAATCTTAGTTATGCCTGGTTCCTCGGACCACATATTTTGAGTAAATTAATACATTATGTTACTTTACTAAGTATTAAACAGAACCTTAATTATGCCTGGTTCTTCGGACCACATACTTTGGGTAAATTAATACATCATGTCATTTTTTAAAATGCAAACCAGAACCTTAGTTATGTCTGGTTCCTCGGATCACATACTTTGAGTAAATTAACATTTCATGCCATTTTTCTAAGTGTTAAACAGAACCTTAGTTATGCATGGTTCCTCGAACCACATACTTTGGGTAAATTAACACTTTATATCATTTTTTCTAAGTGTTAAACAGAATCTTAGTCATGCCTGGTGCGTCGGACCACATATTTTGGGTAAATTAATACTTCATATTATCCATTTAAGTGTTGAATAGAACTTGGGACATGTCAAGTTCCTCAGATCACATGCCCAAGGGAAATTAACACTTGAAAAGCTCACCCTGAGTCTTAATTAAAGGATTCTAAGGGTACATTAGAAAGATGCTCTTAAAATGAGGTACCTCGGACACCCTCTTTTCCTACTAAGTATTTTGTTTGTCCCTAAGGACTTAGCCATTTTGTCTCACCATGTACACAAGTTTAACTTATTTAAGTTAACAACGAATTATTACTACTAACTTTTGTTAAAATGTGGGAGTTCACCTTAGGAAACATTATCAATTCAAAGATCTCATCAAAGGGCAAAACAATGATTACGGCCAATTAACAATAAATTTTGCAAGGAAAGATAAAGATTAATAAGGTAAAAGTTGAAGTCTTTTCATTAAATAAAGAAATAGTACACCAGGAATAACAGCAAAACTGCCACAGTCAAGGAAATTTACATGTAAAAAAAAAAAAAAAAAAAAAACAACAACAACAACAATAAGAGCAAAAGAAAAGGATCTTAAGCTATGCCTTGGACTTCGAAGCAAGGTCTTCTTTGTTGCTCGACTCAGAGGCAAGATCGTCTTTAGCCTTGGGATCAGCATCTTTGGATTTGGCCTCGACTTCCTTTACCTTGATAGCAGCATCCTTGGCCTTAGAAGGGGCATCCTTGAGCTTGGGGGCTGCCTCTGGATCTTTAGCCTCTGACAGGGGCTTGACCTTCTTACCCTTGCCCTTATCCTTATTCACCTCAACCCTCTAGTCTTAGTCACCAACTTGACCAGGCCCTTTGGGAACCTTGGCAGAAGGAAGAGATGCCTGGGGGATAAGAGATTGCTCAGAAGAGACTGATGCAAGGGCAGCGAGTAGTGGGAGTTCAGCTAGGACTTCGCGAATGTCCGGAGGATAGTAGACATTCCCTATTTGCCTCACTCCGAGGTAGTAGAGACTTCTGCAAGGTTAAAGGCCTCTATCCACACCTCCTTGCAGTAGTTCTTGCAGACCTCAGCCAGCTCATCTGCCAAACGGACCTCTGTCTCTTGCACCCCGAGCTCATAGGACTCTAGCTTTGAAGCCTCAGCAGCCTCCTTCGCCCTTCCTAGCTCGGCCTTTAGCTCCAGGACCTTCTGTTTTGCTGTGGCGAGCTCTAGTTCAATATAGTAGAGTCTTTTGCATTGGTCTTCAGCTTGGTCCTGGACACTCTTAAGATTGGCCTCAGCATTTTTCCGTGCCCTCTCCTCGACGTGGAGGTTGGCCTCAACCCTGGCTTCATTCCAGGCATCCTTGACCCATTCATCAGCTACAAAAACCTTCTAGATAGCTTGCATATAAACAACAAGGGAGTACATTTAAAAAAAAAAAAAAAAAAAAAAAGGAAAAAGAAAAAACGCCCTCAGTAGGGCATGTTGGGAAACTTACTAGGGTTAGATCCCTTTTCAGGGACATGAAGAGGTCTAGTTGCCTCACGTGCCTCAAGGCAGCCATGTCCTTTGGTAGAAAGAGAGGCTACTCTAGGGTCTCGGCCAAGTATTGGGCGTGCCCTTCTAGAACTCCCTGATGGTAGAGTTCCATAGAATGTCTGCGTCGTTTAACTCCAGCTGAGGAACCCAGGTGTGGTGTTGTTGGCGCACCTCGGCCGCACCCGAGTCCTCCCTGCTCTTCATCAAGGAGGCCTATCCTTTGTCTTAGGCCATTTTCTGCTTCTTGGCCTCCTAGCGAATCACCTCACCCTCCTCCACTCTTGCTCCTTCCTTTTCTTCTTTAAATTGGGCATGGGGAGCATGCCGTTAGTAGGAGGAGGAGGAAGGGGAAGAGTAGGAAGAGATTGAGACTTTAAGGCCTCCTTAGAGGACGACCCCTTATTCCTCCCTGCGAGGAGATCCTTCAGGCCTTTCCTCAGGTTGATAGGCCATCTCTTCTTCTTTTCGGAGCTATCATCTATTTTTGTAACTACGAGGCCTGGGGTGCAAACACCTAAAATCCTGTCAAACTCGTCCTCTGCGTGTAATATGTGGATGACAAGATCTCCCTGCTCCTCCCTCTCTTCCTCGAGTTGGAATTGGTCTATTTCATCCTCGAGTGATACGTGTGAGGAAGGAGTCTCTTCCCTCGGAGCCGTTGCTTCAAGGAGAGCGAGCTGGGGAGGTAACTCAACTGGCACAACGTGTTCTCAGGCAAGGAATCTAGGTACAGAGACGTCTATCTTGCGGAGCCAAGGGTCGCTGCCCTGATTGCGTGGCCTACGTCCTGGAAATTATCCGACAATGGCTCGAAGTCTAGAATGAGGTGGACTGCTCTTAGTTGCCTGTCTTCACTCACAAACACCTCTAACCTTAGGACTCTATTGAGGTATGCGACATTAACGAGATTGAGGTTGGGCGCTACGTGCCTTTTATCTGCAAAAAACAGCCAACAAGAAAAATCAAAATCAGATTGATAAAACCCATCATAAAAAAGAAATGAAATGCTAAAGGGAAGAGTAGCAAAACTAAAGAACTAAATCCTGTGTCAAGGGACCTAACCCTAAGGCACTCCACCTGACTTTCTCCCCCGAGTTGAGCAATGAAGACTGTCGTGCCATTCCCTAAGGGCGATTAGGTAGTCGTCGTTCATGTCCTTGTTGGACTTAGGAAGACACGATACAAGCCTAACAATTGAGGACCTAGATTTAAGGTAATACCCCGAGTCAGCAAGCGAATGACATTCGTACATATAGACGACGTCGTGCTAGGTGAGTCTCAAACCCATTTGCTTGTTGAGAGCATCGACGCTGCCTAAAGCTCTAAATAGATTAGGCGCACATTGGGGAGGACACAGCCTATGGGCACTTATGTAACTTTGGTTACCCTGCACATAGGGAGCGTCATTCCTCCTTCTATGAAAGCGATTATGGGAATGACAACCTCCCCTTCATTCCTATGTGTAAGCACCTGGTTTGGAGCACAATACTGCAAGGAAACTCCTTGAGGAATGTGGTACTTGGACCTAAAACCCTCCATACCGATAGGAGAATCTACGAGGTGCTTGAATCTACCCATCTAAACAAAGCTAAAAGGAAATAAGAGAAATGTTTTTGAAAAGGGAGTAAAGGTTAGAAGGTCGAGAAGACTGGCCGAGAAGAAAAGAACCTAGGAACGTGATAACTTACAAGAGTAAGAACAGGTGACATTTCATGAGCTTATTAAGAGTTGGGAGATTTGGGAAGTCTTGAAAGCCTGAGAGTTTGAGAAGTCTTAAGAGTTTACAGATTTGTGAAGTGAAAAAAAAAAAAAAAAAAAAAAAAAAAAAAACCCACCAGGTGCCTTATATAAGAGGTGGAATTAAGTGAGAGTTATCCTACTCAAAATTCTAGGAGAAATGCCAGCATAGGATTTACATCTTACCGTAAGATGTAGGGAACAAAGTGCCGCATGGAGCATTTAATGGGACATCGCGGGCTCTGAAGCGTTAAAAACAGTTACAGGACCCACAAAGCGGCATTCTCACGTGTGGAAATCAAAGAAACACATGGAATTAATTATCCAAAGTAAAAATCCCATCTTTTCTCCTAGGACAGGAAGGGGAAAAAATGGAGTTTTGAGGGGCTATTGTAGGGATAAGAGGCCTAAGAATATATGTTGGGGCCTTGGGCCTTGTCTGAGGACGCTTAGTGGTCCGAGAACAGATAAACAGTAATGAAGATGTAAGACTCAGAATTCTATGAGTAAGTTACGAATGAGAGGGCTGGGGAAGGTAGGTTGAGGAGGAGTATCTCCTCAGCTAAACAAAGTAAAGTTCAGAAAGTGTGTTCTGTCATCCAGAGTGAAATTCCAAGAAGTTCTATTGATAAAGATATGCATTGTGAATGTACAAGACAAATAGGAGCTAGAAAATATCTACGGGAAAGCTGCTACCACTCCATTGAATGCTTTGCAACTAACTCTTTGGATGTATTAATGAGGAAGTGATACCTGAACAGTAGTTTTCAGCCTTATAGCTACTCCCCAAAAACTTCAGGAAGGTGCTGATGCAACAAGGATCAACACCAGCAATCTAATCTACATGTGGAGGGCAAAGATGAAAGGAAAAAGATAGTATAAAATAGAAGTGAGACCCTGAGAGAAAGGGATCGAAAATTTAAGAAAAGAATACTGTAGCACTAAGAACTGTACTTGTAATCAAATTCAAGAAATATATACAAGAATTGATCTTCTTGGATTGAGCTGAGGACAGTTTTTGTTTAGATAAAACTAGTCTATCTTTACTTTCTTGCCATCTGGATCCACTATACTCGTTATCCAACTTGTTAGAGCCTAGTTTTTCAACACACTCTCTACAAATTTATTATATTGGACTCTTTGGGCCTATATCCTTTTACCTTTTAGGCTTAGGATTCAAATCATGTCCCTACAGTAAGTTTTTGTAGTTTATAATTATGCATGAAATATAAGCTTATAGATAATATAGTAAATAATATCCGATTGACACAAAATTTGACATATGTATTAAGAGCATAAAGAATATGCAATTCAACTGTTAGATTTTCTAAGTATGTAATAATGTTTATTTTATTAAATAAAGTTACAGCCTTAGGCTACAATTAGTTTTGTAATTAAACTTTGTCATTTTTTTTATCTTTTCTAAATTGATAGTGAGAGATATAACATATAGGATACTCTACTCCACTCCCTCCATCCCATTTTGTTATGCCTGTTTAGAAATTTTAACTTTTTAATAGAACATCATTTACAATATTTTCATAACAAATTTTATGTACCAGATTGTTACTTGCTTTTTTTTGTGAATAAGAAAGTAATTTTAGTGGTAAATTCAAATTAAAACAAATAACAACCTGCCATTTAGAAATTATTAGGAAAATATTGTGAAAATATTGTGTATATAATATTTTTCATAAATTTTCAAAACTGCTCTCCTTAATTTAAACCTTGACGAAAGAGGGATATTGACTTTTATATTAAAGCGAAGGGCATGTTTAAACTTATTAAATTTCAAGGACAACTTCATTTTGAAATATTCCAAAAAAGGAATAGTGGCGAACCAATTTGGAATGGTCACATAGAGGAGGTGGTAATGACCCATAAAGAGGTTGATTTTTATTTTTATTTTTTGATAATGATAATGTCATAAAGAGAATGATCGAGCTAAGAAGAGAGTATAGTGGCAAATCGCAATTTCAGTATAATTTTTTTTTGTGGAATTGAAAAGGGTTTTCCATTGATTAGCAAGTTTAATTGCACCAAATATACGATTTTTTTTTTTTTTAACTCAAAACAAATGGAATCTTAACAATAGTATATGGTTATTAATTGGGTCAAGGGATGAAAATTATGCATAGATAACCATTAGAATTACCGCCCAACAGTTTGAAGGAATGTCGTTCAAACCATTTCTTATAATTTTCTAACAAAGACTGGGCTTCAAATGTATATTAGAATCATTAGATTGACAACTTGACGACAGGGTCAAGAAATGTTGGGCCCCGTAACATTGCCTCTGAGAATTGAAGTCTCCAACCCAAAAAAACGACAACAAAAAAGTAGTTTGGTCTCGTTTTGCAATAGGTACAGATTTTGCATTTGGTCCAAGACCCAAATACAACAAAACAAGGCCCTAAAATTCGGGCCTTTCCAGTTTCCATTATTTTTGCTTTGCCATATAATATACAAACCCAAGCCCATATGAATTGGCTGGCCGCATTGTTAGGGTTTAAAAAAATGACAAATGGCATTTTTTTTTTTTTTTGGATGTGATGGGGCGTTTGCTCTTTTAATTGTGGTGTAGTTGTAATATTCCCTTTTTTTTCTTTTGAGATTTTTTGTAATATTCCCTTTTTTTTTAGATAAACGCGTTGAAATTTTAACATATTGTATCCAATGCTTAATGAGTCAATATAGTCATTCCCTTTAAATTTATGTGAAAATGACATCATTTAAACATTTTTGTATTTAAAATTAAATGAAAACAACCATGAGATGCGCCATTATCCTAGTGTTTGACGAGTATCGTTATTATTATTATTTTAAAAAAAAAAAAGGTTTAAATTGCTTCACTTGCTAATTGATTTGGAAGAAGGACCAAATTGACTTAATTTTACAAATTGAGAAACTAAATTAAAAAAGAAACCTTAGTAACTAATTTGACAACTAAAGAAAATGTCAATGAACTAAAATTATTTTTAACCTAAAGGATAATAAAATTTCAAAATAAATAGAGGGGTAAACACAATTAACCCCCCCAAAAAAAAGAGTCTAGGACGTAATATTTTTCATATTTGTTGACATTACATATAAGAAGCGTTTGGTTCGCTATAATGCGTCATTAATGTGATGCACATTATAATGACGTAATATTAAAATTTTTGATTTGTTTTATTTTTTCTAACATTACCATAATCTAAAATTACTATATATATTACATCACCTTAACCTCATCACTTTCTTAAACAATTTAATGTTGTATTCTTATATTGAAATTAAATTAATGTAATATTACGGTGTAATTTAATATCATGATGAACCAAACGTCCTCATAGTGATTAGTTTATCAACACAGCATGTCAGTAATATAAAAACACAACTTTTGCTATAATTTTTGCCAACAACTTACTCAAGTGATTGTTCATCATTAACACTTGATCATAATTTGTTGTAAAAGCTGTAGTAAAAATTGATGAGGTAGTAAAACTGATAACCAAAATGTGGGATTGGCATGGCGTGTAGTACAAATCTGGTTGGTAACTAAAAGACCTGGGTTGTTACACTCACACCAAACTTTGCGGCTATTATTAGCCATCTGGTTACCTTGAAGCGAGGCCGAGGCCAGGGGCCAATTAGAAAGTAGAAATTAAAAGGTAATCTTTCTATTTTATTTGATAGTATTTGTCACGGGGAAATCATTGTCATGTTTTGTTTTGATATTCTAAACCAAAGAACACTGGTCATTTGTCAGCTTCATTGCTCAATTTTTTACCAATGTAAAACCACCTTTTGTTTTTGGAGAGGCAATATCTGGGCTCATCTTTTGGTCCAACGGGTAAGGTAGTCATTATTAGATAGACTGGGCCAGTTCTCATCTCTAATCTTCCTTCTTCTTTTTTCTTTTTTTTTTTGGTTGAACAATAAAGTATTTATTTAGGAAAAAAGAAGAAGTAAAATATGATTTTATAGACCCTTTTGCTATTTTTAATATATTTTTTAAATAATTTGATAATTTCAACAAAAAATAAGTGATTTAAACCCTAAATGTCTTAAACGTTTTTGTTATTTTCATTTGGAAAAGGTTACTAGTCACGTTTTGAGACATGCAAAAACCAAACTTTTTCTCTAATGTAATTTTTAATGCCCCTTTGATTTATGAAGTAATAATCATGTTATACATACGGTGGGTCGCGTGCTTTTGTCAACATTTTTTTCTTCATTGATTATGATTTATGAAAGAGATTGATAGGAAGTGCAACTACTAGAAGTGATGTGGGTTAAACTGTCATTTATGTCTTCTGATAAGGAAAGTTTGTAGCAATGATAACCTCATCCACATTAGGCAAAGGCGACGACCTTAATGAACTTGTCAACCTCACCCACATCCATAGCCTGAACGATAACAAGATAAGGTTGATGACCCCACTTGAAAGATGACGACTACATCTTTATGACGACAAACACCTAAAGGTGACGACTGGAATATGTAAACGGGGATGGGCAGTCGACGAGAGAAAGCTAAAGGGAATAACAAAACCTTTGATGAGCCTGACATGGTCTTATTTGGCCTACACGCATAAGCATATTAGGAATATCTTGCGCACCACATTCAACCCTATCAAGAGAGTCCCATAAGGAAAGATCTCCACAAAATACGCAAATTAAAGAGGATCTCTCCTATAAGGAAACATCTTCTTGACCAAGGCACATATGTCAACCCTACACTACTATAAAAACCCGAAGACCCTCACATACTAAAGTACGCACAATTTACTCCAGCTCTGGCACTCTAGAATTGTGAAGAATCCACTGACTTAACCTTCGGAGAGTTTTTGGCCGGTACTACACCGGTACTCTCTTAGGGTTTTCTTTGTTGTTTTGTTTCGCAGGTCTTGTTCCAAGCACGTGAGTATTGTGTGGCTTACTGATGATTTTTGGCATCATCAGTTGGCGCCGTCTGTGGGAATTGTTTGCAACTTGTAATACTATCGCATCCCGAATAAAAAAGTTGCATGGTGCTCACTCGCTCAATAGCAACCACCAACGACGCTTAAGGAGACAAATCACACATTACTGCCCTCGAGAGACAGGTTCAAACTTTCACTGCTGCCGTGGAGTACCTCACCAAACAAAACAACGACCTGGAAGAACAGTTGTGCCAAAAGAATGCAAACCTTAATACTCAAGAGGAAGATCAAGAAGGTACCAGTACTGAGAGAAGGAACCAAGAAGGGCCGGAAGGAAGTAATGCCCCAAGCAGACTGGAAAGACAGGACATGAGCCAGCCATCCATCACCGATACAGTTCTGCCTCACATAATTGCTGAGATGTAGATGATAAAGGAATGGATGGACTTTATGATGAACGCCCTTAGAGGATGGGTGTCTAGCGACCTCAATGACTTGGTCCATTGAATTAATTCGCCATTCAGAGCGTCTGACTGTTACGACTTAAAGTAACAGATTAAAGCTTTTATCAGGCAAGAAAAGCTGCAAAGGTTCGTCAGCAAGGAGAGAGCGGATCCACCTCAAGACCAAGCCCCCGGATGGGAGAACAAGCAACCTAGGCAGCCTATAGGAGATATAAGAATGATTGTAAGGGGTACAACGGCCATTGGGTCATCTAAAAAAGTCCGTAAGACTTACCTCAAGATGGTTCAGAATGTCTAGTTGACGGGGTTCGTACCAAAGATGGCACGGATCGACAAACCCGTTATCGAATTCTTGGAAGATGATGCTTTACGTCTTCACCACCCGCATGACGATGCACTTGTTATTAGCATACGGATAGGGGATTACAATATGCATCGGGTTCTGGTTGACAATGGCAGCTCAGCTGACATCGTTTACCCAACATTCCAGCAAATGAGTATTGACAGAGAGTGACTGGTTCCGACGAACACTCCGCTCGCTGGTTTTGGAGGAACAAGGGTATTCCCCCTTGGCATAGTCACATTGTCCGTGACGGTTGGCGACGACCCCCAACAGATCACTAAGGACGTAACATTCCTTGTGGTCGACTATTCATCCGCTTACAATGCCATTCTAGGATGACCTACCCTCAATTCATAGAAGGCTATAACCTTAACCTACCACCTAATGATCAAGTTCCCTACAGATTATGGAGTAAGGGAGCTATGCGGAAATCAAGTGACTGTGCGCGAATGCTACATAGCCATGATGGAGATGGACGATCGCCTCTAGGCCATGAACATAGAAGAGCACCGGACGGTAACAGAACTTGTTGAAAGGCTTGAAGAGATACTTCTCGACGACTCCAACCCTGATCGAACTACCAGGATTGGTACCCTCTCCAGCCTGACAGTCCGCCAAGCACTTATAACTTTTCTAAAAAACATCTGGGATGTGTTTGCTTGGAACCACGAGGACATGCTGGGAATAGACCTTTCGGTCATGGTGCACAGACTGAACGTGTCGCCCTTTTTTTACCAATCCATCACAAAAGCGGGTATTCACCTCAGAACGAGACCAAGCTATAGCGGAAAAAGTTCACAAGTTACAGGAGGCGAACTTCATTAGGGAGGTTTACTACCCCGACTGGCTGGCAAACGTAGTAATAGTCAGGAAAGCCAGCGGGAAATGGAGGATGTGCATAAATTTCACCAACCTGAATAAGGCATGCCCCAAAAATAGCTACCCCTTCTGTGGGTCAATGTCCTAGTTGACTCTACGACTCAACACCAATTTTTAAGCTTCGTTTGTCACTAGCCAGGGCCTCTTCTACTATAAAGTAATGCCATTTGGCCTAAAAAATGCGAGTGTAACATATCAGAGGCTCATGAACAAGATGTTCACACAGCAGATTGGGAGAAATGTCTAGGTTTATGTTAACGACATGCTGGTGAAAAGCCGAAGGGAGGAAGATCACTTGGAGGATCTCAGGGAAACATTCGACATCCTTCGTTCCTACAACTAGGGGTGTCCACGGGTCGGTCCAAGTCGGGTTTGTGCCCAACTCGGAACCGATCGGATGACATCAGGTTTCCGGTGAGAAACCCGCCGTCGACCACAAAAACCAAAGGGTCAGGTCGGATCGGAGTTGTTGTATCGGCGGTCGGATCGGTCGAAGCCGACGATGATGCTGCTGGAGATTCCATTTTGACGGCGATCTATATTTTTCACCGGCTCTTCACCGATTTTGTGCAAAAATCACTAGATCTAAGCAAAAAAACATCAAATCGTCACCTGATTTTAGCAAAACTCATGAGATCTAAGCAAAAATACAGTAAATCGTCGCCGAATTTGAGCAAATACCATCAGAGTTTCACCGGATTTGAGTAAAAACCATTAGAGTTCGCCGGATTTGAGCAAAACCCATCATATTTTCAACGAATCTGAGCCTTATTTGAGCAAAACCCATTAGATTGTAGCTAGATCTGTGCGTAAACGACGAGATCTCGCCAAATCCGGTGGAGATTTCATGGATCTAGCAAAAATCTAGCCGGATCTAAAAAATCTCGCCAGAAAATGCTATATAGCTTGGTCGGTTCGGGTTTCTTCGAGTTTTGGGGAGAAGATCCGAGACCGAACCACCCAGATTGGATTCTGGAAAAGAAAACCCGTTGTCGACCGCCAGAGTAGTCGGGTCGGTCGACGGTCGGTGGTCGGCTCGGGTCCGGTTGGATTTACCAGGTGGGTCAGGCCATCGGTTGAGTTGGACACCCCTACCTACAACATGAAGCTCAATCCAAGCAAGTGCGCCTTCGGAGTGACGGCAAAAAAGTTTCTAGGATTCATGGTGTCTCACAGGGGTATCGAGGCCAACCCAGACAAGATCTAGGCTATAATAGAGATGGCACCCTCGAAGAACGTGAAAAAAGTACAAAGCCTTAACGGCAAAGTAGCAGCGCTGAACAGGTTTGTGTCAAGGGCAACGGACAAGTGTTTACCTTTCTTCTGCACGCTGAAGAAATTTTTTGAATGGACAATCGAGTGTCAACAGGCATTTGAGGACATGAAAACCTACCTTTCGTCCCCTCCGTTACTGAGTCTATCTTAGCCTAGGGAAGAACTGTTCCTCTAATTAGCAATATCCTCAACGGCCGTCAGCATAGCTTTAGTCAGGGAAGAAGACAGGATATAGAAGCCCGTGTACCATACAAGTCAAGCACTCTGAAGTGAAGAAGAAAGATACCCACCGATGGAAAAGCTCGCTTTCGCTTTAGTTACAGCAGCCCGTAAGCTCAAGTCATACTTCCAAGCTCACACGGTGATCATCTTGACTGACAAACCCTTATGGTGAGCGATGAGCAATTCTGAAGCGCCGGACGAATGACATTATGGGCGATAGAATTGTACGAAGGGCACCCTTATATTGCTCTTGCTCGTTGGCCGGGTTTTTGATGCATTTGTGCAGACGGGTGATCACCCCTTCTTTGGCAACACCTCTGTCTTGCAATGCCTTCATATGAACCAGCTCCTACAAGCCAGGATTTTCAACTTTATTGAGCATAAAAGTTAGTAAAGAAAGAAAGGAAGAAAACATACCTGAGTAAGGTCAAAGAGGCCTGGTGCCCCCAGCTCTTCAGTCGCTTACTCAGCATAAGGATCTACATCCTTATCATTGATGATGGACTCCATCACCTTAACGACGTAGTCCTTGTGGGTAAAAAGACAACGATCAGGTCCCTGAGTGACGGGGCCTGATGTCATCATTAACCCCTTGCCTGCCCCATTGCTCTATTTGGGGGGCGACGGCTTCTTATGAAGCTTATCCTCGGGGGTGACGGATGGCTTCTTGGAAAGATAGTTGTCCTTCCCATCAGCCTTTCTCTTGGGGGCCCCTTTTCCAGCAGCCTTAGGAGCTGACGTGGACACCGCCTCCCCCTTTGCCTTCTTTTCCTCCTCTTTCCTTCGGGCAGCAATAGCTCTCACCTGCGCCATCTGCTTAGCTGTCTCCATTTTTGCAAAGGATAGATGACTTGTTAGATCAAGTGATGACAAAAAGCAAAATGACGGGATAAAATTTGAAATACTTACGATGACGAGAGTAGGTATTTAGTCTATGAGCTACCGGGGTTGGCTCTGGACTACCACAGTACGCGTGCAACGTATCTAGGGTGATCAAATCCCTCCACTTCCGTTGTTTGAATGGGATTTCAAGAACCCGTTGGATGAAGGCCTCTTGCTCGTCTATGATGATTGGACGAATGCTGGTTGAAAAAAGAAAAGAGAAGACGACGACGTCAAAACACTTGACAAATAAATGAAAAGTAGAAAGCCAAAGTTGACGGTGCTAAACCTGAATCTTTGACAATACCCTAAGTATTGTCGAAACCATAGGGCATTGTATCCCATTCTTCTGGACGGCATACCCAATCCGTCCCCTTAACAAAAAAGTATTTGCCCTTCTAATTCCTGTTGGAGTTGGGCATGTCTAACACAAGTCTTAGTGCCTTTTTCCGTGCAGCAAAGTGGTATATTCTTTGGGACAAGATGATGTGCTGGGGCCTATAGCACCAAAAGAACTTGTCCAGCGTGAGCTGACGGTTCCCACCATTAAAACGACCCCACAAAATCTCAGCCTCTATAAAGATCCTCGAGGCATTTGGAGCAATCTGGCTGACGGACAATCTAATAAAATTAGCCAACTGACGGTGCAATGCCGTCAGTGGCAACCTTAGCCCCATCGCGAACATCACGTCATACATACCGACATCTGCAGTCTTCCCTAAGTAGCATTTCTCACATTTCCCAAGGAGACAGATCGGGATATGGTCAGGGATCTGGTAGCGATAAGGAAATTTTGTAGCAGTGATAACCTCGTCCACATTAGGCAAAGGCGATAGCCTTAATGAACTCGTCAGCCTCACCCACATCCATAGCCCGAACGACGACAAGATAAGGTCGATAGCCCCACTTGAAAGATGACGACTACATCTTTAGGATGGCAAACACCTAAAGGTGATGACTAGAATATGTAGACGGGGATGGGCAGCCGACAGGAGAAAGTTGAAGGGAATAACAAAACCTTTGACGAGTCTGACATGGCCTTACTTGGCTCACACGCATAAGCATATTAGGAAATATCTTACGCATCATGTTCAACCCTAATCAAGAGAGTCCCATAAGGAAAGATCTCTACAAAATGTGCAAATTGAAGAGGATTTCTCCTATAAGGAAACATCTTCTTAACTAAGGCACAGATGTCAACCATACACTACTATAAAAACCTCAAGACCCTCACATACCAAGGTACGCATAATTTATCCAAATTTTGGCACTCTAGAGTTGTGAAGAATCCATTGACTTAACCTTCGGAGGGTATTTGGCCTGTACCGCACCGGTACTCTCTCAGGGTTTTCTTTGTTGTTTTGTTTCGCAAGTCTTGTTTCGAGCATGTGAGTATTGTATAGCTTACTGACGATTTTCAGCATCATCATCTTCGTATCTTAATCGTCTTTTGCTAAATGAACAAATTATTACGTTCCAACGTTAACATTTTCTTTTGTTAGGTAATGATTCGGGGGAATTCAAATTTTGTAGCTAAAAACCCAACTGGAACTAGAGCTGGTTCAAAACCCTAATTTAGTAAGAAGTAAGAAACATTCTGCAGCAACCTTACTTCAACTTCTTCTCAAATTAATATCTGCCATATGTAGATGAAATGAACCTTGGAATGTTACTTCTTTTCTTCTGATTGTACAAAGAGATTAAAACAAAGAAAGATTAATAGGATAATGTATGGAAGAAAACTTTTGAAGAAATGTCATTTTAGATTTGTGGATCAAGTTGTATGATTTTAATGCGAAAACAATAAATGGAGAGAAAAAAATTCTATTAATTTGGTAAGTGAGGTGAAAATTAATAATTATTTAATGGTTTTTTTTTTAATTGTTAGATTTCTTATAAATTTACCGTTTAAAAATGTGTTACTTGAACACATTTTTATCTAGCACGAAATTTATCTATAAACTTGGTTGCAATTAATAGTTACAACTTCACTTAATATTTTTTTATTGGATATGAATTTTGAAAAATTCACCATTGGATGACATTTTCTTCTTCTATCTTTCATATTTGCAAAATTTTCAGATGATTAAAACTCAATAGTTATGTAATCAATTAAAATTTTAAATTCCAAAATTTTGTAGCCTAAAATTATATATAAAAAATAAATTTACAGATTGAATAGTGAATTGTTTCCAAACATAACATGTTACTTACTGTTCTTTACAGTCTTCTTCTTTGGAAGTGAAATGCCCAAGACAGTGGTGTTAATAACCAAACCATGATGCAGATGGGTTAGTCTCTCCCGCAAACAATAATTGCATTTAATCATATGGAGCCGTGTCAGAATCTCATTGGACATAGGAGCGGACGCGTCAAGGGATTCCTCTGCCATTGTTGTACAATTCTAGAATACACTCTAGGGTAAGGCACTTGTGAAGGAAACCATCAAAAGTAAATTTCATGTAACGATTAGTCATCAACAAATAAAGTGGTTGCATTAATTCAATTTAGGTTGTTTTGTCATTGTTTTAAGAGATGACATCCCTATATTTATTGTTGATTTTTTTTTCCTTTTTTTTTTTTCCTCTTTTGGGTCTATAATTCATGTCGTCACTAATGACATAATAAATCCATAGACGTATGGTTTTCAAAAAAATCAGAGATGGATGAATATAATATGGTCGCATAGTTTCATAGTAGGAGACAGATGGATACATTGTTTTGTGTGACTTGTGTCATCAATTAAGCTATTTGAACGGGACATTTATGTAGTTTAAATATACTTTTATTAATGAATAGTAATTTTTCTTAGAAATAATATTATAAATGTCAAAATAATAGATACTATTTTGAATTTAAAAAGCAAACTACTAAAATTTAGTTTTTTTTTTTTTCCTTTACATTCATTTTTTTATTTCATAAAATTTAGTATTTTTTTCCTTTTTCATCATAATAAAGTAAAACACTCCAATTTAAAAAATAAAAAACTAAAAGAATTCCTAAAATATAATCTTTTTTCTCCTCACGTGCATCTTATTTTTTCTACTCAAATTTTTCTCTATATCACACGTTCAAAAAAGAAATAACAGTTACTGCTTATTTCTAAAATTTATCATTTTGTATGTTTTAAAAATAAATATATATATTTCCAAATTATAATAGATACAAATTATTAACATTTAACCAAAAAAATAGAAGAGACACTCAGCACACACAATGCACATGCACTCCAATTTAAAAAATAAAAAACTAAAAGAATTCCTAAAATATAAATTTTTTTCTCCTCACGTGCATCTTATTTTTCTTACTCAAATTTTTCTCTATATTACACGTTCAAAAAAGAAATAACAGTTACTACTTATTTCTAAAATTTATCATTTTTGTATGTTTTAAAAATAAATAAATATTTCTAAATTATAATAGATACAAATTATTAACATTTAACCAAAAAAATAAAAAAGCCTCTCAGCACACACAACGTGCATGCTTAGAGGCTAGTAGTACGAATATGGCAATATGGTTGTAACATTAGGCCAATTAATCATGAGAAATGATGTATTCACAATATTTTCAAAACAATTTGACGATAAATTCCAAATGGTAGGTTTTTAGTGGTTGTTATGAGTGGGTAAAAAAGTGATTTAAGTGGCGTATTCAAATCAAAATCAATAACAACTACACACCTAGAATTTTTTTGTAAAAAATGTTGTGAAAATGTTATGTATGCATCATTTCTCATTAATCATTGCCATTTTTCTTTTATCCAATCCCTAACTTTTACTAAATGCCTCTCTATAGTGTTTTGGTAAGAAAAAAAAAAAGCTTTATACATATATTTCAAATTTTCAACTAGTCTATTCTAATCAAAGGAGTCAATTTTGTAAGTCATTTTGGTTTGGTTATAGGAACAAAATATTTTGGTATTGGTATTTTGTTTCAGCATTATTGCTATTTAAATATTGGCAAAAAATACTATTTTAGTCCCTACATTTTGGGTTTACAGTCAATTTTATTCTTACATTTTGGTAGCAATCAATTTGGTCCATGCGTTTAACTCACTAACGAAAAATGATTATGTGGCAAATGGTGCATTGTTGGCATTTATAAAGCTTATGTGGCAAATAAAATAATAATAGTAAATTTTAATAAACATTTTAAATATGCCATGTAAGCTTTTAAATAAAAAATCCTAAATCCTAAAATAATAAATAAATAAATATTTTATTTTCTCTCTCACTTTGTTACCAACCAAACACACTAAAAAATACAAATGAAAATCTCACTTCAATGTCTTAAAAAAAAAAAAAAAAAAAATCAAAACTGAAACACAAAAAATGTGCCCACTGTGACCGAAATACTAAACAAGAGGTGAGTTTGGTCATCGGTGTTAT
Source organism: Quercus gilva (assembly GCA_023621385.1). Taxonomy (NCBI): domain Eukaryota; kingdom Viridiplantae; phylum Streptophyta; class Magnoliopsida; order Fagales; family Fagaceae; genus Quercus; species Quercus gilva. The sequence goes on along the minus strand of CM042484.1, from coordinate 15,164,612 downwards.
CGAAGTCCGAAGGCTAAAAAAAAAAAATCTCTAAATCATCATCATCGAATGGGTTCAAGTACTACTGCTGTGATTGTAACATTTCTATGGGTATGAACTATGAACCTTAATAACAAGTCCAAAGTTTGGTCGTCAGTTATTCCGCCATTTCTAAGGTTATGAACTCAATAAAATTTCTATGGGTATGAACATCAGTTGACTCCAATCATTTCTAAGGTATGAACCCCTTTTATTTATTTATTAATCTTTTTATAATTCTAAAGTTTGTGACTTTCAATTTTTGATGGGATGGGTAGTCGTAACCGGAGAGTCAGATAATGGAGCGGTGAGACCACGAGAGAGAGAGATGGACAGTTTGTGCAATGGGTTATCAAATTCATCATAGATGCAAAGGTTCTAGTGGAGAGAGGGAGGGAGGAAGAAAGGAAAGATCAACGATATGAGAATGGGTTTTTCAAATTCAGATTTTTTTTTTTTGGACGTAGAAATGAGAATTTTCTTGTGTTTGTTGGTGTGTTTGGTTGGAAAGAAAGTGAAAGAGGAAAGAAAATTTTTATTTTTATTTATTTCTATTATTTGGAATTTTTTTAGTTAAAATCTGATGTGGCATTCTTTAAATATTTATTATATTTTATTTGGCACGTAATTTTTAAGTGTGCCAACAATGCACACCGTTTGCCACATAAGTATTTTCCATTAGTGAGCTAATGGTAGGTATCAAATTAACTGCAAATTGAAAATGACAATGACCAAATTGACTGTTACCAAAATGTAAGAACCAAATTGATTATGTCTTCAAAATGTAGAGACTAAAATAATATTTTCGCCTTAAATATCTCTATAAATATATACATGTTTATATTTATTTATGTAAGTATGAATTCATTCATTTTTATATTTATTAATGTCAAATTTAAAATCCACACATTTTATAAGCCTGAATATTAGCATAAGTAAATTAACAAATATGTTAGTTTAAATAATATATTTTTTAAAAAAAAATTCAAAATTCAAAATTCAAAATTCAACATTTTAACATTTTTTTATTGTACATGCTGAAATGCTAATATTGGTTGAAATAATTGAAATATGTTTGGTACAAGCTTATACAACTTGATATTTTTTTGGTTCATTTTAGAAGAGTACTAATAATGTATTGACTATTTTCATGGTACGGCTAATAAGAGCAAGACTTAGGTACAGTACTTAGGTGTTATTTTTTAGATTCTCCTTTTAAAATTCTGCTATGTGAATTTTTTCTCATGGGATAAAAGTGTATTTTTTTAGTTAAATAGTCACATGGCTGAATCTTAAAATGAGAGTTTAAAGAACAACATTTAAAATATTGTATTTAAGTTTTATCTGGCTAATAATATATTGACTTCCCTGCTTCTAATTAATACATTCTAGGCATTTTAAATGAGAGTTGAAGGGTTTAAACTTAAGTTCTTTTCATGGAAGGAAGTAGATAATATTATTATTCAATCACAATGCTTAATCTAGACTTCATCAAGTGCTTACTTTAATCGCACATTTCACCCGTTTGTTAACGAAAGATTTCTACCTAGTTTTTTTTTCCTATTGTTTTAACTACTTCTAAATTTATCATGCGAACACTATCCCGACTTTCATTGCACTGACTCACCTAACCTCGTTCATAAAATTTGGTATCTATTTGGCAATTCACAATGTACCACGTCCCCATGAGTGTCTACTTGCAAATTGGTAGTTTACAAATTTAAGCCTCATGCAGAAGGCGCGAAGACTGTTAGTTTTAGAAAATTCATGCTGTGTGTGTGATGGGATGGCACAGAGTCGCAGACTGTGTGTGTGATAGCATTGTAATTTTCATTGATTCCTCTAATGACAAATGTCAAAAAGAATAAGAAAATGTTTCAAATGTCAAAAAGAATAAGTAAATATTTAATAGGCTGTAATAAACATTATAATGTAATAATTATTTTTATAGTTTAGTTATTCGGTAGTTTGATTTTGTTTTTTATTATAGAAAATAACTATTTTTTATGAATAGCTATTTTTAAAGATGATGAATAATTATTCGTCTCTAAAATGATTGTAATAACTACTATTATGCATTTTTGATGTAATGATTACTTCACAAATATAAATTTTTTGTTGAGTAAAAACTAAAAAAAGACAAAGGCCGGAATGTTGTGGGTTTTAGAGTAAAATTTTTATCTCGTTAAAAGGTGATAAAAGAAGAATTGATTTGCTCTGGCACATGACAAGAAGAAGAATTGATTCCGAGTATATTATACAAATTTTGGATCCAACTAGAGAGCGAGAGACATCATCATTAAAAGAAAGAATTCAGGCTCGTGTTTCTAGTTTCTACAATGTATAAGACATCACCATTAAGATTTGAGAGAAAGAAACCAGGGTGACGTTTCTAGCTTTCTATAATCTACTAAAATTAATGGAATGGACAGTACTGGAGTACGGAGTCATGGACCCCCGAAATGAAATTAAAATAATCTGGGTTGATATCATATTCATGTATTGTGTGTCTGGGGTGGACTATTTTTTTCAATTTATTTTATTATTTAGTTTATTTTTTTTATTATTCATGAATTTTATTGTATTTTTTAGTATTATTTATGAATTTCATTATACTATTTCAGTTAACTTTTACTTTTATCTATAGTATTTTCAGTAAAAAGTTTTCAGTTTCAGTAAAATAAAAAAATCACAGACGAACATGAAATATTATTTACTTAGGGTATGTTTATTTGGAAGTGAAATATGGTGGCTAGAAAATTTTTGAGAGAAAATAAAAAATAAAAAGTAAAACTTTTTTGGAGTGCGTACACTGCAGGTTTTTTTTTTTTTTCTTCAGTTTCCACTACGCCACAGCAACCAGTTGTTTGTTTCTTTTTTCTTTTTCTTTTTCTTTTTTTTCCTTTTTGTCTTTTTCTCTCTTTATAATGTGTTCAGCTTTTTTTTTTCTTACACACAAATATTATATAATATAATAACAAGTACAAATAAAATAAAATAATATGTATGATGTGTAAATTTTTTAAAATATTATTTTAATAATTTTAATTAATAATAAGTAACATTTTAATTATTTAATAAGTATAATATAAATTATTTCTTACATATTATATAATAAGGGTATAATAGTATATTTACATAAATTACATTTTCTATTCTCTCACTTTTCTCCTCAACTAAACAAATGAGTTTTCCATTCCTCAATTTTTCCATCCTTCCAACCAAACACACATGAGAGAAAATTAAATTTTTTCTATTCTCCCACCATTTTTCATCCTCTCACTTTTCTATTTCCCCAATCAAACGAACCCTTAAGCTTAAGCTCATCTTCATCTACTTCATAGCTAGGATATATAGTGTTTCTTATTGGCACGTATATATGTTATGTAGGATTGATAGCTCATCTTCATCTACTTCATAGCTAGGATATCAGGATATGTAGTGTTTCTTATTCGCACGTATATATGTTAAGTAGGATTGAGAGCATCCATAGCAGATGTTGCAAAAAAAAAATACCATTTTAACACACAAAAAACCTACTTTATTATTTTACCACATCATTTTATAATATCACATTTATTAGATATTTTATAATTCAATTCTATATATTAAAATAATATTTACTACGCATTAAAATAATATATTATCTCATTTCCATTGTCATCAACAACAGCAACAACATCAATGGCACAACCACTAGCCACCAATATCCAGTGCCGTAACAACACCGACAACCACTGTCACCGCCCATAGCCCACAGCCCACAGTCCACCACCACCCAGATCAACTGAACCACCACCTGCCGCCTACAATTTAAAAAACAAACACAAAACCCACACCACCCCCATAGCCCACCATCACCCACAACTCACCCATCATATCAGAACCCACCATCACCACCACTACAACCAACCTCTACTGCAAACCAACCACTACAATTACTCACCAATATCAGATCAACCCAAATTGTAGCAAAAAAAAAAAAACCCCACAACTAGAGAGAGGCAGAGTGAAAGGTGGACAGAGAGGAGAGGGAAGAGGGTGAGATCGATCGCGGCCTCGGTGCGAGATTGGCGAGGTCGAGCGTGACTGAGCGATATTGACGGTGGCTGGGCGAGATCAGCAGTGGCGGCTTTAGAGGGTGAGAGAGATTGAGAGGAATCGATGAGAGGAACAGAGGTAAGAAAGAGGGAGCCGGTGAGTTCCGCAAACAAACCACTCTAAGTTCGCGCGTTTGCAAGAAGCTGTCCTCCAAGCCCTCGCCAGCGGAGCGCGCTATCATCGTCAGAACTACGCCGTCATTGCTGCCAGTGAATATCCCGGATTGGTCGAAGATCCTGAGAGATGAGTACAAAGATAATAACCGGTACAAGGAGAAGAGAGAGGGAACCGGTGAGAGAGAAGAGAAAAGAAAAAGTGAAGAGAGAGGAGAGAGAAAAGAGAATAAAAAATTATAAAATTTTATACCATTTCTGTCCGTACTGTCTCATATTTGAGACGGCAGTATTGCATAATTTTTGAAATTTAGAAAACTTGATAAATCTCTGTTTTTGTGTTTAGTGTGACAAATATGCCAAATATTTGACATTTGACACATTTGCCACGTATACTGTGGATGCTTTGATAGGAAAGAGGGTAAAAAGTCAACGAAGAAAACAATAATATCAAAAAAACGAAGAAGACAATGGCCCGTACGTACCTGCGTATTGTTTTAGTTTTGGAATCTAGTTAGTTGGAATTATACGAAGGCATAGGACTAGCTTGGGATCTAGTATAATTAGAGATTTTTAAAAGTAAAAGAAATTCAGCTACTTTGATAAGTAATCCCACCTAAATTTCATTCATCCCGGATTAAAAAATAAATAAATAAAAATGAACATTTGGTCAAAAAACTGAAGATCTCTGCTTTACCAAACGAAATGAATGCATGTAATTTTTATTTTTCAAGCCGAAGTACTCTTGAACAAGTCATGCGTACCTATATATTTCGTATTGTTTCTGAAAATACAGAAAATTACAAGAGAAATATAAAAAATTACAACAATTATTTCTCGAATATTACATTACAATTGGACTAGGACACATAAATCTTGCCTTCTTTAATAAGATTTAAGCCCTCTCATCTTCCCCACACGCATGGGTTAGACTTATTTTCTACTACATTATACTTAAGCCTAATTAATCTCCACACTTTAAAGTGATAGGAACTCTTTCTCCTGATCAGTGTGAGATTACTAAAATACTAACTCCTCATTAACCACTTATAACTCTCACAATTCCTCATTTAATTTGCCAACTTAGCATTTAATTAATTTATTAAAATATCATTTTAATATTAAATGTTCCCACAAGTATTAATAAATGAGTAATGCTACCGTTACGAACTATTTTATAATATTTTTACAAACATGTTGTTGTGATCAACTTCTTATTAGTTCTCATTTGGGTCTACGTACCAATATTATCACTTTTTTATTACTAATAATCACTCACCACATCAACAATTTGTAAAAGTTTTTCTTAAAAAATTTGTATCTCTAGCATTTTCCTTAATAAAGTATCTAAAAAATAATTGTTTCTGAGTTATTTGTGTTTTCTTCTTTTCAAAATATTAAATATTGTAGTTAGTCTTCTCATAAATTACAAATTAAATAAAGATCATTATTTTTATGATTTTATCTCACATTTTCAATATTCTATGAATTAAAAAACCAAAAAACTCATAATAATTTTGATTTCTTTTTTAAAAAAAACACCCAAATGCATCAAGTTGCTATCGGAGCACATCATCACAATAAAAACTAAATCTTAAAGTTCTAAACTTTAAATTTTAGTTCCCAATTAAACAGCAACCAACCAAAAGTAACTAAACAACACACAATTATTTGAACATATATTTCTAAAATGCCAAACCCTTAACAAACATTTTGTTATTGTGTGTACACGCGCACGTGTATGTATATATATATATATATAAAATTTTAGGAGAAGCCATGATTCATGAGCCCCCTTGGACTCTCGCTTTTTTTTTTTTTTTTTGGTCTGCGGACTACTTAATTAGCTAGTACCCAGTTTACATCCTCCAAAAAAAAAAAAAAAAAAAAAAAAAAAAAAAAAAAAAAAAAAAGCTAGTACCAGTGTACACCACCGTCCCTGATATCGACTTAAGAGAATTTTGCAAGCATACAAATTACAAAGTTGACTTCACCGTCGTGAAAATAAGTGTCAACTGTCAAATATGGGCTAAGGGTAGCTAACTACAGAAGCAAATACGTACGCAGAAAACAACTATACATATATGCTTTCGTGTTTTATACTGATCGCCTTAATTTCTTTCTTCTTCATGCAATATATGTACATGTTGGCAAAACAACGCAACATAAAATTAATTGCATTGGATATAGGGTTAAAATCATATGAAGTAAGGAATGCAGGACAAGTTAGGTTTGGACTCACCTGCAAAACGTACACCAATAATTAAATGGACCATTGCCAAACTCAATCGGTCCCACATCTTCCATGAAATCTCCTTTCTTCTTAATGTCAAGGGTTTCTTTCTTTTGCGTTCATGTTTCACCTCGTATTAATAATTTGAGTTGATTTTAGATTAAGCTAGCATTAGCAGGAAAAAATGGAAAAAAAAAAACTATTTATTACATTCAGATGGCTTGGTAGGCAGAATAATTCTTAGTTTTTGTTTAAAAAAAAATTGTTATCATAGTAAAATTATTTGCAATACATACTATAAATTCAAAACTAATTAAAATATGCTTGGTTATTTTGAATTTATATTTTCAAAACATGATTTCAACTTAGGCCGTGTTTGTTTCGACATTAAAATTAGCCAAATTTTTTTTGAGAAGTATTTGATTGCATTCTTACAAATGCTCTAAGAAACATCTTCAGGTGTTTGGCTTATGAAAAATAAAAATGTTTATGAACACAAAATACACCATAATAATAGTATAATCCCATAAAATATACACAAATTCATAATACCAACAAAACCACAATACTTTTATAAAAAAAATAAAAATAAAAGCCACAATACCAAAATTTATTATGATTTCACAAAATAAAAGAAATATCCACTGAAAATCTAATAGAAAAAAAATGCATGAGAGAGAGAAGTCGTGGTTGTCCAACCTCGCCGCCATTGTCAATCACGATCTTTGAAGGTGGCAATATGTGGGAGAGTTTCTTACGAGTTTAGGGTGGGGGTTCGAGCTGTGTTGCGAGAAGAGTTTGAAATTGTTTTAAGTTGAGTCCAAGCCTAAAACATTTTACACTTCATATGAGCCAAAATTTGACAATAAACCAGAAAATATTTTTAAATTGACTAGAATTTTTAATCGAACCAAACACTCGAAATTGAAAAAAAAGAAGTTGTAAATGCACTTTTAGTCTATACATTTTGCATCTTTTTCATTTTAGTCCCTACATTTTATTTCACAATTTTTAGCCCCTAAATCAATTAACGCATTCCATTTTGATTCTTACCGTTACCCATTTAACATAAATTGCTGATGTGGCAAATGGAGTGCACTGCTAGCACAGTAAATACTGATGTGGCCAATAAAATAATATTAAAAAATGTTACGTTAGCATAAAATAATGATTAAAAAAGACATATAAGCATCCACATCAACTTTTGATTTTGAAAATTAATTTATCTATTTTAACAAAAAAAAATGAAAATAAAATGAAAATAAAATTAGAACCTAAAATACACATGAATTCATATCTGGTCTCATCTTAAACATGAACAAGAAAAAATACAAAACCAAAATATTCAATCACATGAACACAAACCCAGAAAAAATAAATTTATAGACAAAAACATAAATTTCCCATCTCAAATCTGTAACTGGTTACCTTATCTCGTTTCCCTAGATCTCTCTAGCAATGCTCTCACTGGATCGATTCTGCTAGAGATCGCAGACTGTAAGTTCTTGAACAGCTTGATTTTGAGTAATAAATGCCTCTCTGGTTCGATTCCGGAGCACAAACCCACAACCAAATACAAAAAACACAAACTCAAATTTAAATATTAACACAAGATCACAAACACAAATAACCTATGGCTATGGATGCCGGATTCATTGGGTTTTCCCAATTTTTGAAAGGAACCCATGACTTCCATACTGCAGGGCGCGTTGTTGCCTCTCAAAACCCAGAACAACAAAAACCCAAATCAACAAGGTGAAAACCCAGATCAACAAAAATCATAACCCACAAACACAAAGACATGCCCCCAATTACAAAGACAAAATTTTGGAACCCAAACCCACAACTCAACCCAGTTTTTTTCAACAATTACATAGAGACAAAACTCAAAGACATTCAACAATTACACAAAGACAAAACTCAAACCCAGATTTTTCTGCCCTAAACACAAAACTCAACCCAGATTATCTTAGGCTTTCTAAGAAACCAAACACAAGACTCAAAACTCAAATCCCAAATCAATGAACAAAACCCAAAATCTGAAACCACAAATAACCACAGATTTAGAGAGAGAGAGAGAGAGAGAAAGCTAGGCTTTTGGCCATGGGTTTAGAGAGAGAGGGCTGAGTTTTTGGCCAGAGAGAGTTGGGTTTTTGGCCAAAATTTAGAGAGAGAGAGAAAGCTGGGTTTTCGGCCATGGATTTAGAGAGAGAGAGCTCACCTTCAGTCAGCCACTTCAGTTGAAACCACCTTCAGTCACCTCCACCTTCACCCAAAACCGACCTTCAATCACCTCTACCTTCACCTTGAGCTTGGAGACTTTTGTAGAAAGAGATAGCTTAGAGAGAGAGAGCTTGAGATTTTCACAGAGAGATCTTGGAGATTTTGTTTGAGATTATATTTAATAACTTTTATTGTGTTTGGTTGCCCAGAAAGTTTAATAGAATTTGATAAATTAATATTGATAAATTTAATTATGTTTTTTTTTTCTTTTTTTGTAATTTTTTGTAATTTTTTAATTTTTAGAATTGATAAATTTATTTTAATATTATTTTTAATGTACATGTGAATGTTGACATGGCATTTTCTAATATTATTTTATTGGTCACATAAGCATTTAATGTGCCAACAGTGCATTCCGTTTGCTACATCAGTAATTTCTGTTAAATGAGTAACGGTAATGATCAAAATGGAACCTGTTAATTGACTTAGGGACTAAAAATAGTGAAATAAAAATATAAAAACTAAAATGAAAGAGATGCAAAATGTAAGGACTAAAAGTGCATTTATGCTATATAAAAAAAAAAAAGTATCTATTTTAAAACAAACTTTATTGAAAATATGTTTTGACTTTTGGCCTTATGGTTTTTTCTTGATTTCAAGTAAAACCTAATTGTTATTATAATCAGCCTGCTTGGTACACAATAAATTTGAGTTGTTTTTTTTTCTTTTTTACAAAAGACTATGAATTCAATGAAGCCCTATTCAACAATATATGGGACAATAATTTTTCCTTCTCTTTCATTTGCTCTTCTTCTCAAGTAATTAGTAATCACTACAAAAAAAAAAAGCGTTTTTAAGCCGCGTTTTAAAAAAACGCAGCTCCACCCCTCGATGTATAGCCACATTTACTAAATGCAGCTATAGACTAGCTCTAAAGCTGCATTTTGTGATGTTAAGCTGAGTTTAGTTGGGTAGGACTTAAGCCGCATTTTTAAAAACACGGCTATAGACCCATTTCGGGATTTCTTTTTTTTCAATATATCCCATAGCTGCGTTAATTAAACGCGACTTAAACATGTATAGAGCTGCGTTTTATTCAACACGGCTTAAACATGTCTAGAGCTACGTCTAATAAACGCAACTTAAACATTTATAGAGCTGCGTTTAATTAAACGCAGCTTAAACAAGGGAAGAGTTGCGTTTTATCAAATGTGGCCATAGGTTTGTTATAAATTGAAAAAAACCCTAAATTGAAAAACACTCTCAGCTCACTCTCAACCTAGCTCCCGATCCCTAATCTTGCCGCCGTGCTTTGTGCTTCGCAGCTCAACACCGCTGTGCTCTAACCCATTTCCCTTTCCATTCCCTCTCCATCCAACACACTCCCCACTTTGATATCGCCTTCTCCCCTCCTTCCCCCACTTCCACCCTCTCCGATTTCCTTTCCACCCAAATCTCCAAATCCCCTTCCTCCCATCCGAATATGGGTGATAGTATTGGTTTCCCCTTCTCTTCTTGCAGTTGGAGAAAGTGCTACAAGTTTCCCTTTCTCTCCAAATCCTGTGTATGTTCCACACTCTCTCTTTTTCTTTGTCTGTGTGAGTTTGGATTTTGTATTTTAGGTATCAGTTGGATTGTGGTGAGTAGGATTTTTTTTATCACTTGACCTAATGCCCTTTTTTTTTCTTTTTTCTTTTTTTTCTTTTTTTTTTTCTTTTTTTCTCAAGGTCACAGTCCCTTCAATCAGACCAAATCAGTGCTGCAGATCCTTAGGATGTGGCCAGGAAGGAATTGTCCTTGGTGGGTGGCATTGGCAGGTAATTATCTTAGACAATTTGTGGTTTTTTGCAAACGCGGCTATATCCTATAACTACATTTTTGGGGTCTATAGCCGCGTTTTTGAAACGCGGCTATAGACCCCATTTTTTGTAGTGAATTATTAAGTATTGAAATAATACTCTCTCTTCTCACATTTATTGTAGACTACATCATAAATTTAATTAGTGGAATCTATTATAAATGTAAGAAGAATGAGTATCAAGTTACCGTGCTTTGAAAGTACCTAACAATTACTTAATTTAATTAGTAAGATTCATAATTAAATGTGAAAGAAAGAAAACACCACATCATTACTCTGAAAATACCTAATAATTTTCCCTTATTCTCTCCTCTCCTCCCATTTTCCTTTTATATCTCTTACTTCCCCATCTTGCCAAGAAAAAAAAAGGAAAGTTTTTATTTTATTATTTATTTATTTATTTATTTATTTATAAGATGAGAACTGAATTAGTACTTCCCATTTAGAGTAATCGAAGGTTTTGTGGTTTTGACACGAGAGTAAATATGGTCCCCGTTAGTGCAGCTACGTTCTTTGGAAACAATTTCAATGGGTAGATGGGATCATAAAGGCAAGTAGCAAAGATTTGGAAGAACAATAGTAAAGGCGATCACAAATGCATATATTCATAGCCATAGGAGCATCAACGTGGGAGAGTGAAGCCCCGTCACGAGGTTCTCGACGATACAGAAGCCACGAGTGTGGCTTTCATACACAGCCCTCGTGGCACTTTCTCACACCACAGATTTAATTATCTCAATCACTGGCCCCACACCTACGTGGCTATACCCTTTCTCTCTATAAATAAGAGTCACAAATTTTCAGCTTTTGTTCTCTAATGAGTAATGACAAGTACGTGCCTACTAAAAAAAAAAATAATAGCAATACAAGTTATAGTCAACTGTAGTTCATGACTTTCTTTGTATAGCGAAATGGGAAGGGCTCCATGCTGTGATAAAGTTGGGTTAAAGAAAGGTAGGTGGACTTCTGAGGAGGATGAGCTTCTAATCAAGCATATTCAAGCTAATGGAGAAGGGTCATGGAGGTCATTGCCAAAGAATGCAGGTATATATATTTATATACATATAATATAATGCAAGTTATATAATTACCTCTTTGATTTGTGTCATATGATATATGATCATGGTTTTGACATTTGTGTTTTTTTGTTTTCCATGGTTTTTGTTGTGCGATTTTGAAGGGTTACTGAGGTGTGGGAAGAGCTGCAGGTTGAGATGGATTAACTACTTGAGATCTGACTTGAAGAGAGGAAACATTTCTAGTGAGGAAGAGGAAACCATCATAAAGTTGCATTCTTCTATGGGGAATAGGTTAGTGCAGCAATCTAGCTAGCTTGTTCATTTTTCTTCTCCATCACCAAACCAAGTGAACAAAGATTCTAGAATTTCTCTCTCCCTCTTTCTTAACGTCCTCATTAATGGTATCCACCAATAATGGTTTACTTTTTGTTTTTGACATAATTTGTTTTCCTCTTCTTCCCTCTCTCTTTTGATGGGGTTGGAACTTGTTTTGTTTCTTTCTGCCTAATTTACCTTCAGTAATTTCCTCTTCTACATCCTTCCTTCCAAAAATTGTAAGTCTATGTCAGCTCTTGCAGTTTTATTCCCGAAAGAAGTGGACATCGACTAATTGACTGAGGCCAGGACTTATGTTTGAACTCTATAATGCATCTCACACAATTCCAAGCATAAGAATATTGAAAAAATTTACCTCAATTTTTTTTTTGATTTTTTTTTTAATGAAAAATTTACCTCTAGTTTGGTTTAGGTGAAAATTCCTCAAATCCACCCACTATGTGATGAGCGATAAAATCATCAACATATACTTTTAGTCATGTCACCTAGCGTGACTTGTCTAAATATGTAATACAGGTAAATGATTTTATCAATTACCACATATGGGTCAAACGAGATTTCTCTAAACTAGTTTGGGGGAAATTATGTTCGGAGAATATAGAGTTTGAATTCAAAAAGGATTCATTGTAAAATCTTTTATTTACAATTTACACCCTATATTATAATCTTATCGCATTTTATTTTTTAAAATGATAGAATAATTACTTTCACAAAGAAATAAAATTTCAATAAATAATTATTAATAACTACCAAAATGATCCAATTTAATATTTATGAAAAAAATGATGAGAGAGGAGAGATATAAAAAACTCCGTGTAGAATTTTTGAACTTGAGAGTATATTATCCTCTTTTTGCTGTGATTGTTAACTCTACCTTGTAGTATATTATATTCATGTATCATCTCTCATTCTTTTAAACCAATTTGTATTCACATTCCCCTTCTCTTTCAACAATAAAAAATTTATTGGATCCCATTATAGTTTTTGACTTTTTTCTCTATTCTCATTCTCAGTTTCAAAATATTCATTAATTATCACTTGACTTTTAAGAGAAATGATATGTTCACAATATTTTCACAATATTTTTACAACAAATCCTAAGTAGAAAGTTATTATTAGTTGTTATTGTAGAGACAAAAAAGTAATCTTAGTATTAGATTTAAATTTAAACCACTAATAACTATCCACCTATAATTTGTTGTGAAAATGTTGTAAAAATATTGTAGACGTAACACCTCTCTTCTTTTAAACCAATTATTACTCTCTCTCTCTCTCTCTCATTTTCTTTCTTCTTCCTCTCTATGGCTGAGTACTTGAACCAGGTATAGTGCTCTCAACTCAAGCCTCTTTCATAACTTCTTCATCATCAACAGCAACACCATCATCCCCCCACACGCAAACCCCTAAATCCAAATTTCTCTTAAATAAAGAAGGCAATATTTTCTTGAAATTTTTTGACTTGGTTTAGGAGCAGAAGATGGGTATTTTTGTTGGTAATGAGCATAATGGAATGGTTTAGATATGGGTTTTAACTTTGAGGTAAAAGAAAGAAGTGGTTTGAAGTGATGAATTTGGATGAGAGAGTGGGAATGGTATTGGTAAAAGAGAAGTTTCAATTGACATAATAAATTTTTAGTAAGAATTTCAACACAATACCAAATGCTATGTTTAAGAACATATACTACCAAAAGTAAAAAATCTAAATTCGATATAGTTACCAAACGTTACTTAAGTGAATGGAAATTATCTTTTGTAAAATGAAGTACTTGTCTACTTGATACATTAAAATGTACTTAGCTAAAAAGCCTTCAGTTTCACTTATTAAATAACTTAGAATTAAATTTCTTAATAATTTATCCTTTATATTTGAAGTATAATTGTTAGTATATAAATTGATTCACATGGTTATAAGAACACAGATTGTGAAACCAAAATTTCCTTTTGAATACTTCTATTCAAATAGACCAAACCATTGTTGAACATGATTTTAAAACTATGCTTTGATTCGTGAAGAGTTTTTTTGGTTAAGATGTTTCTTTTGTTTTGATAGGAAAGGGAAATAAAATAGAGTATTGGGTTACAATAATTTGTGTTTTATTTTTTATTTTGGATACATCCAATATTTACAACAGGAAAGTAGAGATTTGAACTCTAAATATTTTTGTTAGAAACATTCTAGTTGAGTTATAAAGTTTTTGAGGAAAATAATGCCAACTTTTTACGTCTACTGTTCTTTTTCATGTTTAGGACTCTTATTTATTACTGAAAAACAACTGTTATTTTTGTTACTTCACGGATGAATTGCAGTGGTCTCCCTTTTATAAAGATAACTGCTTTTCTAAATGCAGATGGTCTCTAATAGCTAGTCACTTGCCTGGAAGAACAGACAACGAAATAAAGAATTACTGGAATTCTCACTTGAGTAGAAAAATTCACAGTTTCAGGAGGTCTTCCAGTGAAACCCTACCAATGGTCATGGACTCATCCAAGGCAGACATTCCTCCAAAGCGAAAAGGCGGTAGAACTAGCCGATGGGCCATGAAAAAGAACAAGACCTACTACATCCAAAAAGATGTTCCAAAGATTAAACCTAAAGATAGTCCTCTTACTCCAAATATTGAAGAAGTCTTATTGCTTCCCACACCAGATTTGGAGCAAGAGACCTTTTCAAGTTCTACCATAAATGATAGCATGGTTTTGGATCCAAAGGTTAATGATAATGAGAGAGAAAGCCTGGTTCTACGTTCTGATGAGGCATGGATATGTGAGAACCAAAGGTTGTATGCTAGTGGTGAGAAAAAGACTGAAACTTTAGTACCATATGATCATGATCAGGAAGGAATTGATGGTGGTGTGTTTAATGACATAGTGGACAACGATTTGCTGGATCCAGATGGGGTTTTAGCTCTGACTGAGGGAAGAGGAGGTTATGATATCATTGATTTTAATGATGGGAATGACAGTGGATTTATGTGTGCAGACAAAATGGTAACAACTCATGAGGACTTGCAGGAGAGTGGTCAGTTTAGTTCAAATGGAGATAGTGGGGAGTGGTATTCATGCTCTTCAATAACTTCAGGTTTTGATGATGGAGTTGAAAGAGGGAATAAAATCTGGGTTGAAAAAGAGAAAATGTTATCTTCGTTATGGGAGAGTGATAATTGGGAAGGGGATAGTTACAATTTGTCAGAGATAGATTCTGATACACATGATGCTATGGTTGCTTGGCTTCTATCCTGAAATGCTTTTTTTTTTTTTCTTCGATCCTCAAAGTTTTTAAGGTAATTCCATCGTAAAATCTTATTCATCCATTTTGAAATAAATGGATTAAATTTTGCCATATAAACAATAATCTAAATAGATTATGCGGTAAAATTTAATTCATTTTTTTCAAAAAAGTTAATTAATTCATTTTAAAATAAATGAATAGGATTTTAAAAATTCAATGGTGGAATTATCTTAAGATTAATCTTCTTTTTTGTTTTTGTCACCCTCTCTCTCTTGTGTAAAAGTTCATAGTTGAGAGTTCAAGACATCTTCAGATTTGTTGCAAAGTTTGATTGATAGAAGAGTTAGAAAGTCTCACTCAAGTTCCATCATTGTTAATTGTTTGAAGGACTATGGAAAATGAATTCCATTTCCATTTTTCCAAATTTGGACCGGCCATGTGCCCGGAAGTAACTATCTGTAACCTGTCAATGTTCATCTAGCTTTCTGAGTTTGATTCAATGGTGGATATTCTTTTGTGCTTTGTACAGATATTTCCAGAAAAATTTAGATGCACCAATCAAATTATTAGATGCCTATATAATGTGATGGGATTCGTGGGTCATGTTTTGATGATTGTATCAGCCACACAAGAATTTAATATATATGATAAGTGATATATAAATCGCATTTTAAGAAAAATGTATAGAGAGGATCATGATCATGCACTACGTGGTTTCTTTTCTTTCAGACATTAAATCTTCCTTGATACTATCATGGTGATGATCATAATATTTTTGTAAAGCCTATTGAAGGTCTTATGTTCTCTTGCTTCTCCTTACCAAAGAACAAGAGGTTGAAAAATGATAATTTATCATTCGGCCGAAATCAAATATTGCATACGCTGAGAAACATTAATGCCAGTGGATGTCAAGTGCTCTTTACTTATAATAATAACTCTTTGTTCAAAAAAATCAAAGCACTGTGGAGAGATTTTATTTAGAGTTAATCACAAAAAACCCAAAACTACGGGGTACATGCACTTAACATCCTAAACTTCAAAAACTTGTAAATTATAACAAATCTTACTTATAACACATATTCATCCAATATTAATTGATAGTTAGGGTTAGGGGACTACAATTTGGCTCCCTACAATTTTTTCATCTAATTGAATGTTAATTCAACTTAATGATTCTTTGCAAATCACGTGATCCTTAGAAATTAAATCTACTGATGTATTCCTCTAGCCAATTGAGAGACTTAAAAATTTCGCACATGGGACAAAGTACATTTGCTTATTGTCTTTCATTAATTACGCATTATGATTTCCCCCAAAAATTTCACCCTCAATCACAATCTCGTATCGAGCTTGACCAAATTCACATTGATAATAACAATCTCATATCGAGCTTGACCAAATTCACATTGATGAGATCGATATCGAAAAGGACCAACAAAACTAAACTAGAAGTGATTCAACCTACCTTTGGCAAGCTTTGTTGTAGATCCAACAAGAAGATTTGAATGAGGAGATATTTGAGCATCTTAAGAACGCATTAAGTATATTTTATTTTGTATGTAATATATCTTTGATAATTCGATAGTTAAAGAAAAGGGGATTTAAACACTAAATGTCTTGTTAGAAACATTAGAATGTGTAATTTGAACTTTAATCTAGACATTTACGTGAGATACTTATACCTTATGTTCATTCTATAATATAATTTTTGTTTTAAAGAATGTTTTAGCCTCATGAATATTTACCATAAATCGACTATAACCAATATTATTCATTGCTATTTTTCAAATAAGAGACAAAGCTTATGAATAAATTAGAGCCATATGTTTAAATGAACATTAAGATCAAATTCCCAAATGACTGAATGTAATTAGTATAAGGTTAACAGCAAAAAATCACCCTAAATTATGAGGATACTTTCACTTTACACCCAAAACTATGAAGAATTTCAATCACTTCTTCAATTATGACAAATCTTGCAAATAACACCAATCGTTTAGTTGATAATTAAACTTTAAAGTCATGTGCAATTCATGTGACACGTAGAAGCTAATTAAAAGATTAGAACTATGTACCTTACAAATTTTGTACTCAAACACAATCTAAAATACCCTAGACCTAATATAGTAATACCTTCAGGAAATATTAAATGTTACCAAAAGAGTTAATTGATTTTTTTTTTTTAATAAAAAATTTTAAAAAAGAATTCTTAAATCAATACTCTTAAAGCATTTGCTAACTTTTTTTTTTTTTTTTTGTATTAATTATTTATACAATTCATATCACTCATTAAAAATATTATGTACGTCATTAAAACTAACTCTACATAAATAATCTTTTGATCAATCGCCACATAGACATAGTCTTGAGCGAGGATAACTTTCAAACCGACTTAAATCTGAACTTTTTCTATTCGCAACTCGTGTCATGTTTAGTTCCTTGTGTGCATGTGACTCTAGTGTCTACACGTATAATTTGAATAATCAATGTTTCAATAACCAACAGCACGTCAATGGAGCATAAAATCTTAATTGCACCTCTGGCGGTACTCGTTTTATGGGCCTATCGGCTATCAGCAAGAGGCCAAGACCGCAAGACGCCAAGTGCTACAGCTGTAGCACTTTTTAATGACATTGACAATTTAAAGTTTATACAACAGTCTCCAACCGAGAGAATGAAATTATTATATCTTTATATAAAAACAAAAAACAAAAATTAATTAGCAATGAAGGAATAACAAAAATTAAAGGGCAACAAAACGGTCTTAAGAGGCACGGAAAACCAGTTATTCTTAAACAGTATTTGCCCATACAAAGATACTAAAGAGCTACCCCAATCTTGTTCCCAAGATATAACTGAGCATAGAATTTTTCAAGTAGTAGTATTATTATTGAGAGAATTCTTATGAACCTCTAGGAAGGTTAGAAGAGTATATTGTGAGAATGAATATGGATCACTATTTATAATTAAAAGGAGGTTGTGTCCTTTCAATAGACACCTTTAGAGAGTTACAATATTTTGTTGCACATTCACAACAGTTTATTGCACGTTCATGAGGCATTTCGATCGTTTGAAATACTCAAAAACTGTTGCCAAGAATTCTGCAAAAATTCTACAAAAACTATTCTTCTTCGACTTTCGACCGGTCAAACATGGAATCAAAAAAACCGGATTGGCCAGAAGGCCTCCACCATCGATTTGACTTGTCAAAATCCTTAATATAAACATTATTTTTACTTATCGTCTTATTCAAATTTTATACTCTCTATTTATATATATATTATATACACCAGCAATAACCACTTGCACAACAATGAAGCATAAAATCCCAATTAATTACACCTCTTGCATACGTACTCCTTATATATATATATATATATATACACACACACAAGTTAGAGTTGTACTAAAATCACATAATTAGGCTTAATTTTATGCTACAACTCATCACATGACAAGTTGTAATTAACAAATATGTGTTAGTGAACCATATGAAGAACATACTTTTATCCATTATAATTCACTATGTGACAAATTATGACACAAAATTATATTCAATTGTGTGGTAAGAGCATCTGTAGCAGGTGTGGTAAATGTGCCAAATGTCAAATATTTGACATATTTGCCATACCAAACACAAAAATGGAGGTTTATGAGATGTGCCAAATCTCAAAAATTATACCACATGTGTACAGTACCGTTGCAAATTTGCAACGGTATGGATAGATGTTGTAAAAATAAAAACTGTTTTATATTCTCTTTTCTCTCTCCTCTCTCTTCATTTTTTTCCTCTCTTCTCTCTCACTCTTCGGTTCCCTCTCTCTTCGACCAGTCCGGCAGTGACGACGGCGTGATCCGACAACAATCTCACCCACGCTCCAGTCACAACGGCATAGCTCCGACGACAATCTCACCCACGATGATGGCGTAGCTCGATCTCACCCACGCTCAACCACGCTCGATCTCGCCGATCTCACCTCCAGGCCGCCGTCGATCTCACCCTCTTCCCTTTCCTCTCTGTCCGCCTTTCACTCTGCCTCTCTCTGGTTGTGGGTTTTTTTTTTTTTTTTTTTTTTTTTTTTTTTTTTTTTTTTGCTGCAATTTGGGTTGATTTGATGGTGGTGGTGGACTGTGGGCTATGGGCGGTGACAGTGGCAATGGTGATGGGCTGTGGGGGTAATGGCCGGTGGTGGCTGTTGGGGTTGTTGATGATAATAGGAGATAATATATTATTTTAATGTGTAGTAAATATTATTTTAATGTATAGAATTGAATTATAAAACATTTGATAAATGAGATGTTATAAAATGATGTGATAAAATAATAAAATAGGTCTTTAATATGGTAAAATAAAATTTTTTTTATAACATCTGTTGTGGATGCTCTTAACATGATACATGTACACAAACAATATCCACTTGCACAACAATGAAGCATAAAATCTCAATTAATTGCACCTCTTGCAGTACGTACTCGTTATATGTGCCTATCAGCAAGAGGCCAAGTGCGACACAGCTGTAGCACTTTTTAATGACATTGACAATTTAAAGTTTATGCTACAGTCTTTCAGTAGAGAGAAAGAAATCAATATACTTTTTTTTTTTTTTTTTTTGGAGAAAAATAATGAACAATAAAAACGACGGTCCATAAATTGTGAGAGTTCTGAAGTGAGGGCCATATTAACTATCGTACCAGAATTGGAATTGTGGTAGCTGTATGTTATGTTCATATTTATCTTTTTTATTATAGTAATGTCGGTTTCAACCAGGAAATGCATGGTTGATAAGAATATTTGGAAGTCAACAAGAATTATATGCAAGGTGTTTACCAAACCTCACAAATCGCAAAAATCACATCAGAACCGCTAGTAAAATGGCATAATTGCACCACACTATAAGTAATAGTGTATCGCACTGCATATTGCAATGCAGTTTGTGGTTTTATAATAAAAAAACTGCATCACACCGCACCTTCTTTATATATTAATAATATATTTAATTTTTTAATATAAAATATATTATTAAAATTTTAATACCCTTAGTTTTCAAATATATATATATATATAGTTTAATAAACTAAATAAGTGTTGATTAGGAAAGCCAGCACAAAATATAAAAAAACTAGCTCAATAATTTAAAACTTAGCCTAAAGCAAAGGGAAAAATAAGTTTAGACTGGGTAGGAAAAGCCCAAAATTTTAAAAATATACCGACTTCAAACTGCATTTTATACACCACATCGCATATTTGACCGTAAAAATGAGGTATGGTGCAGTTATGATTTTGGCTAAATTCTAAACTGTATCGCACCGCACATGTGACAACAAAAATGAAGTGCAGTACAATTATGATTTTGGCTAAACTGCATCGTAAAGTGCGGTGCTAAAAATGGCCCAAAACCGCACCGCAAACCCCCTAGTTGATGGTACTTTATAGTGTTTATTGATGTATTAAACAAAGAGTTTTTTATATTTTTTTTATTTTTTTAAATTTATTAATGTATAACTTGACTCACACTCTCTTAAAAGTTATCATGGTTTTTTAGTAAAATTTGTGGTGTGTTTTTGTATTAAAATACATTTCCCTCTCCATACGCGCGCGCGCGCGTGTGTGTGTTTGTTTCTAAAATAAATAAATAATCTTTAAAGAGATTATGAATTGCTATTATAAAATTGGGAAAATTATACTTTACTCCCTTAAATTATATTTCTTTTACACTTACCCCCTAAACTATCTAATTGCACACTTAACCCTCCTAAATTATTACCTATATGTAACACTTGCCCCCCTAAACTATGAGAATGCACACTTATCATCCTAAATTATTACTCGTGTAATACTTTATACCACATTCCATGGATAATTGTTTAGATAAGTAAGTGTGGATTTCTCATTGTTTAAGGGGGTAAATGTAAAATGGGTATAGTCTAGGAGGTAAGTGTAAAAAATGATATAATTTAAGAGGGTACAGTGTGCATTCTCATAGTTTAGGATGATAAGTGTAAAAGATGGTATAATTCAGGGGGGTAAATGTGCATTCAGATAGTTTAAAGGGATAAGTATAAAAGGAGGTATAGTTTAAGAGGATAAAGTGTAATGGTCAATTATGAGTTTAAAATATTTGGAAGTCAATAAGAATTATATGTATAAATTCATTTCATCTAATATATTTTGGATAAGCATTAATTAAAAAAAAAAAGTAAAAATTCATGGATATAATTTTAGAGGTACTTCATTTCACATCACTAATATTTCGGAATGTTTAGAATTACATTGAATAACTTTCTCAAAAAAAAAAAAAAAAAAAACATTGAATAAAGGTTACTAAATTCCTATAATAAATAAAAATACTTGCTGGAAACGTTTTTTTTTTTTTTTGGTAGAAAGGGAATTTCATTAAAAGCTAAACAACAAACAAAGGCTTAGAATAGAGCCTATTGACATACAAACCAATGGCATCAGACTCCAAAATACTAGCTAAGTCCACAGGTGGACTGGAAAAAACAATAAAATCATTGTCAAGCAGCAAGCCTATTCTAGCTAAAAAATCAGCACACTTGTTAGCCTCCTTGTATATGTGCCTAAATGTTTTCTGAGGTATCCGATTAGCCATATGTTTGCAATCTTCCAAGATAGATGAGAATAAAGAGTTTGAAGAGGTAGGAGAGTTAAGAGCATCCACAATAACGTTGGCATCTAACTCAATAATAACAGAGAGGGCATTCATTTGAAGACACAACTGCAAACCATCGCGAAGAGCCCATAATTCCGGCATGTAGCTATTTGTATTCTCGATCCTTCTTGCAAAACTTGTCACGTAACCACCATTCTCATCTCTGATTAACCCGCCTCCACCTGCCTGACCAATGCTACCAGTTACCGCACCATCAGTGTTCAAAGTGATCCAACCAGCCCTCGGTTTCTCCCATCTAATGTACTTCAGGATTTTCCGTTTGGTACTCAGGCCATTGTTCGCACAGAAAAAGAACTCCGAAGCACGATCCACAACATCTTTATCAAGATTGGGTTTTGGATTTTTTTGTTTGAAGATACATAAGTTCCTATCTTTCCACAGCAGCCAAATACCAAATAAGAAGACATGATTCCAAGGCAGAGGACCGGAACGGTAGTAGCCATTGGAAGTGGCGTTGGTGATTAACCAATCATGAAGGCTCGAAGAAAAGAAATTGAAATTATTAACTTGACCACCCAGCTGCTGCCATACAATTTTGCTTAATGGACAGTCACGCAACATGTGTAAAATGGATTCTTCCACAGCATGACACCGAGGGCAGCAGGCATCAACTTGTAACCCTCTAGCCACTAAGCAATGCTTGACCCCGATACTATGGTGCATACACTTCTAGAAAAAATTTTGAATTTTAGGAAGAGTTTCAATTTCCAAATCCACTTCCCATTGAAAGGAGCATCCCTTAAAGGATCCGTGACAAGCTTGTAAGCACTTTTGAGCTCAAAATCACCCTTGGCTGAATACTTCCAGGTCAACCTATCCTCTAATCTGACAGACAAGGGGATTGGAATGGCTAAAATATCTCTGTAAACTTCCTCCGGAAAGGTCATTTGAATTGAAGACCAATCCCATCTGCCAGAACAATCCACCGTATCCTTAATCTTTAGATTGATGGCCTCTCTGGACAAAGGACCCTGAATGATCTTTCTTAAAGGACCATGATTAGTTCAAGTATCATTCCAAAAATCCAAATTACTATCAAAGCCCGACAACCACTTGGTTCCTTTTTTAAAAATTTCTTCACCTTGCAACATACCCTTCCAAATTCTAGAACTAGGAAGCTTCCTACCATTTCTCGAATTAATTCTCTGCGGGGTACAATACTTCAACCTCAGAACCTTTGCCCACGGGGCCTTATCTTCGGTATGGAACCTCCAATTCAACTTTGCCAACAACGCTGTATTCCTTCCCTTTGCTGATTGGAGCCCTAAACCCCCTTCTTCTTTAGATCTTGTAACCTTATTCCAGCCCACCCAATGCATTTTCCCTTTATCCTCAGTTGAACCCCATAGAAAATTTCTGTTTACTCTATCCACACCCTCCAAAACCTTCCCAGGCAGCAAGTTACATTGCATAAGGTAAGCCGAAATAGCTGAAGAAGAGGCTTGGACCAGGACAGCTCTTCCGGCCATTGAGAGGAGGTTGGCCTTCCAACCCGCAAGCGTACACTTCACTCTATCCAAAACAAAACCGAAGTCCTGACAATTGCTTCCTTGGTGCTTAATAGGAAATCCTAAGTATTTCCCCAAACACTCAGTTTGACGGAAGCCAAGGATGTCGCTGAAAGCCTCTCTATCATCATGGTCAGTGTTTGGAGAAAAAAAGACCCTAGACTTAGAATCACTCACTGTTTGACCAGAGCACCTACAAAAAGTATCGAGGACTTCTCTGATGGCACTGCAATTCTCTGCATTCCCCTTAGCGAAAAACACAAGATCATCGGCAAAGAAAAGATGAGAGAAGGACGGACCACTTCTAGACGATTTGATCGGGCACCAAACTTTAGCCTCACACTTTTCTTGAATAAGTTGCCCTAAAAATTCCATACAAAGGATAAAGATGTAAGGGGATAATGGGTCTCCCTGCCTTATGCCTCTAGATGGGTTGAAAGGATCAAGACTCCCTCCATTAAATAGAAGAGATGTCGAAATAGAAGAAATGCAACTCATCATAATCTTAATAAGATTTTCAGGGAAATTATATCTGATCAACATACTCCTAATGAAACTCCACTCGAGCTTGTCATAAGCATTCTCTAGATCAATTTTTAGAGCCATAAAACCACCTTTCCCTTTAGCTCTCCCCATGGTGTGAATAATCTCATGCACTACAATAGCATTATCAACTCCCCTTCGACCTGGCACAAACGCTGCTTGACAAGGAGAGATAAGTTGATCCAATAATGGACGAATTCTTCCAACCAAAATCTTGGACACAATCTTATAAACAGAGTTACACAAGCTAATGGGGTGATAACTACCAATGGATTCAGGACCTTGGGTCTTCGG
Organism: Quercus gilva; assembly: GCA_023621385.1. Taxonomy (NCBI): domain Eukaryota; kingdom Viridiplantae; phylum Streptophyta; class Magnoliopsida; order Fagales; family Fagaceae; genus Quercus; species Quercus gilva. The sequence continues at coordinate 15,140,445 of CM042484.1, read as the reverse complement.
GATGAGCACAATGTTTGTTCTATTCAAGAACTCAGGGATTTTTTTCTCTCTAAAAATAGTAAGCACCTCTTCACTCATCGACCTACCCACCACCAGCCAGAATCTTTGAAAGAAACCAGCATGCAGCCCATCAGGACTGAGGGCTTTAAAAGCTTTTAAAGACCAAAGGGCAGTTTTAATTTCCTCCTCCGTCACCTTGTGGCTAATACTATTTTTTTCTTCACTTGAGAGCTTTGGTTGCCACTGCAAATTATAAATAAAATCTCGGTTTGCTGCCTCCTGAGCTGTAGTGTAGATTTTTAAAAAACCTTCCCTGAAGTGATTTGCAACCTCTCTTTCCTCAGTCAACCACTCCCCCGCCTCATTCTTAATAGCAGTGATAAAATTCCATTTCCTGCGAGCCAACGCTGAAACATGATAGAAGGATGTATTCCTATCTCCGAAAACCATCCAATTAATTCTAGATTTAAAAGCCCAAAGATCCTTCTCTTGCTCTAACACAACATCTAGCTCCTTAATAAGCTGGTTCTCCAAGGCTACTAGGGAGGAAGAAGGCTGGTTGGCCAAAGCCCTTTGAACCCCATCAAGCCAGGCCAAAACTCTTTTCTTTTTTTGGAAGATATTACCAAACTGGTTTTTATTCCATAACCTGGCCTGATTGGAGAAGGCTTCAATTGCATCCATAAGCTTCCTCGGGTGATGCCACGCCTGATTAACCACACTCGGAAAGGAAGGGTCAGATAGCCAAAAGGATTGGAATTTGAAAGGCCTAGTAAGAAGCAACTGCCTCTTGGGATTGGTTTCCATCAAAACGGGACAATGATCCGAGTGACACCTAGTTAAGTGCAACACTTTAGCATCGAGATAGAGTAGACACCAGTTAGGATTCATAAAAAATCTATCGATTCTCTCTTGTATAAGGCTATGGAGCTCCCTTCTATTCGTCCAAGTATATCTAGGCCCACTGAAACCCATATCCACCATGTTACATTTATCAAGATAGTCCTTAAACATCAGAGATCTATTAATGCTAACCGGCCTACCCCCAAACTTATCATCCCCAGCAAGGGGCTCATTAAAATCACCCGCAATTATCCAAGGTTTACCATGTAGATCAGTGACTTTAGAGAGGTTTTCCCATAAAACTTGTCTCTCCACAATTCTAGGACTAGCATACACAGCAGTACAAATCCAAGAAAGGTTAAAGGGTAATACCTTAACTTCGACATGAATTTCTTGCTCTGTGCTCGCGAGATGAACCACCTCCACTCTATCTAAGTTCCACAACAGCCAAATGCCACCTGCAAAACCCACCGTGTCTGCTAAAATAGCACCATCAAAAGGGAGACAATCAGTAATCTCTCTTGCTCTATCTCCCTCAACCCGTGTTTCCATAACAACCAAAATGGCCGGATTATGACTCCTAGCTAGCTCCCTAACATGATTCTGAAAATTGGGCTTCAGAGCGCCCCTACAGTTCCACACTATAATATTCATTTATTGATACAGAAAAAAAGGAGAGGAACAATCAAACTGAGGAGGCAAAATCACTACTTCCCTCTTCCATCTCTATCCCATTAGTGCCAACCACTTCTTTCTCCTTCCCTTCCCTAGACACAGACCCAACAGAAGTTCCATCATTCCCAATATCATCTCCTTCTCCACGGCTTGGTTCATCTTGATCATTTGATGCCTTCGATTGGTGAGTGACAGAGAGGTCGATCTTGTTCTGAACATCGTCTCGCACAGTAGCTTCACTCTGATCCATTGCCTCACAGCCGAATGCTTCATTCTGATCTCCACCAGACCCACCTCCGGAAACACACTCCTGCCGTTGATCTTGCTTGTCCATCTCAACTTGCCTACCTGCTGAGAATTGGAATGATTCACTAGAGTGCTCACCATCTCTGGTTCTACCCCGAGGGTCCCCAATCGCCGTTGTTTTTGGTAGGTGTTTACCCACTCCCCCTATATCTCCTTTAGACAACCACTTAGTTGCTTTATTCCTGGCTAAATCTCTTTTTCCCTTTACTGAAGGGCTGAAACGAGACTTCATTTGCTTATCTGGCAATTTTACACCAACACTTGGTTCACGGCCCACCCTCAAAGGCCTAACATACTCAGCTCCCTTATTAATAAAAGCCCAATCCCTTATATCCTCCTTTTGATCATTCCTAAACCCATGACTAGTTTGGCCCAGCCCGTGTAATGGATGATCCCCAGACGTAACGGCAATATTTGTTTTCTTCTGTGCAGGCTTCCTACGTGTCACAAGCATCCAAGGACCGTACATGTCCTCCTCCATGCCAGCGCCCCTGTCCTTCATCGTTCCACTACCTGTGTCAGTGCAGGACGAGTCATGCAAACCATGCAACACCTCTCCTTGGTACAACGTCCTACCTTCTCTAGCACTCATCGGACCACCCTTCACCGGTTGCTCTGGCTTTTTAATGGTGAAAGGACAATATTCCTTTCTATGCCCTAATCTTCCACACGAGAAACACAGCCTGTGAATCCCTTCATAAACCACGGGCTGTTCGAACTTGCCTATGAGCACGGTATCAATAAGCGGTTGGTTACATCTAGCTGAATACAAAGTCTTGCATATCTTCCTCTAGCCTCCATAGCAGCCTGTGAATCAATCCGAAGCACTTTCCCTATAGCTTCACCAATTTGTTTGAGGACTTCCAACTCATATAACTCCATAGGAAGTTGATGCAACCGAACCCAGACCGCTATAGACGAAACACATGCACTATCCGGCTTGAAAAATGGCTCCCATGGCCTAATGGATAAAAAGTGCCCCCCAATGAACCACGGCCCATTTTTAAGCACTGCATTCATGTCTTCTTTCAAAGAGAAGCGAACTAAATAAAAATCTTTTCCAAGGTCCACACAGACCAATGTCCTAGAAGATTTCCACAGTGAAATTAGTTTGCTCTGAAGAAAACTAAGACCTATCGCTCTGCCATAGAGTTTAATAATCAGTGCATTGGACCACGGTTTCCTGATTCGGAGCTTAGTTTCTCTCGTAAGCTTAACTGCTGCTAACCCCTCTCGAAGTTCTTCCACCTCGTCGTCAGAATCCGCCTCCAAGTCCAATAGATCTGAAATGTCAAAAGCCTTAGCATAGGCTCCTGGAATCTCACCCAACAACTTGTCTTTGAAAGTTTTTTTTCCAGCCCCCCACGGGCTCTGGTCTCCCTGAGAATGTCCATTCTCCCTTAAACCAACTTTAAAATCCGCATGATGTCCTTCTTTGACCTTCTTCTTGCTCCTGGAGAGCTCAGCTTCTTCCTCCCTCGAAAGCTCTCTGTTTCTCGCTATTTCACTCATCTTTCTTGCTGGAAATGTTCAAAATGCCATGCTATTTCTTTCCTTGCAAGTGGCATACCTTCAACTCACTGAAACTTTAGTCCTTCCTTGCCATATTAATTTATAAACTTTTTGTAGTGATTATTATTATTATTATTATTATTATTATTATTAATTTTAGCATTTTCCTACTTTAACTTGTGTAATATAAAAGGCAATGTCACTGGGAGACACTAAAAATGATGCCACATCCTTCATAATTTTTGTTGCATTAACAACTTCTAAAAAAATTGTTAATTTAATTTTTTTTTAATGTATTTAACGTTACTTAAATTCAAAACCTGCCTTTTTTCACCAACATTGTGCATCTCATTTAAGTATGTTTCATAAAGAGCATTTGATTTTTTTTTTAGGGAAAAGAGCATTTGATTTGGTACACCTACCTGGTATAAATCATTTTTTTTTTTTATATAAAAAATTTCGAAGAAGTGAAGTTAAAATGTTATATGTCTATCTCGATTCTCAAATTCAAAACCTTTTCTCACCAACATTGTATCATTTATGTTTCATAAAGAGCATTTGGTATACCTACCTGGTAATTTGTCAAAAATAAAAAAGGAAAAAGGTATACCTACGTGGTACGGATCAATTGCGGCTAGCCTACGTAATTTTTAGAGAAAATTGGTAGCCTAGTCTTTTTTGGCTGAGTAATGTCTATTTATTTTAGGGTCTGTTTGGACATTGTTTATTATTAAAAATTGAAAATTTTGTAGTAAAATAAATTTTAAATATGTAAATAGTATCGTGGAACTTGGTTCTAAAGTTATTTTTGCTAAAATTCATACTTGTGAGTCTCATAAACAGTGCACAGAACAAAAAAAAAAACACCAAAACGCAAAGCAAAATAATTTTCTGTAGAATCCAAACATACACTTAGGTAGCGTTTGAATCCGACATTTCCTTCAATGTTTGCGTTTTGTGTTTTCCTCTTTGTCTTTTTTTTTGGCTGCACGCGTTTCAAACTTTCTCCCTACAGCGTGCACTATTAAGTACTGTTCACGCACTATTAAGTACTGTTCACAGGATCCATAACCACTTTATTTAAAAAACTATTAAAAATGAGTCCTCCACGATACTATTTACACATTTAAAAATTATTTTGCAGTAGTGTTTTCAGTTTTCAACAAAATAAGCTATATCTAAACGGACCCTTAATTTCTCAAGTTAGACTCAAGTTGGAGAAACGTGAATTTTTTTCCCCTTTAAGCACAATTGTCAAGGACAATTCTTCTAAAAAAATAGTCAAGAACAAGAAGCAAGATCCTGCTTTTCTCCATTGAGAATTATCTATCAGCCTAGCTAGCTCTAACTCTTTAGCCTCAAACATTAGTATTTGGTGTGCTAAAAAAAATGCTATTATTAGTACACATGCTACTTTTGTTACACACGTAATTTCACTTTAGCACATTACCAATTAAAATAACTTCTACTATTGGGGGGAAAAAAAACTGAAAATCACAACCCCAACCCATCGCCACCACTGAAAAATCACATCACCCACAACCCACAGCCGCAACCCCTAAGGGCCCAACCCATTACCACAACTGAAAAAACCACATCAACCACAACCGACAACTGCAACCCATAAGTTTTTAAGCTCCACATCACAAACAATTTTTGAACATGCGAGCCTAGTCACCAATTGCACACCATACCACTTCCACTATCCTCCAACAACCACCAAAGAAGTTGAAGAGAGAGAGAGAGAGAGAGAGGATTGACGAAATGAATAAAAATATAGTAGCATTAGTACAATGATCTTCTACTGGTAGCAGGTTATTAAAACAATGCTAGTATAAGTAACATGTTTGGTTTACGCGTGTGAGTGAAGTCACATATTGAATAATGATGAGAAGAATGAATGGTTAATATAAATAATTGAGTGTATACTCATTGGGCTTAGGCATTTTGGGTTAAAATGTGTCTCTATATATTATGTTAATTATTCAAAGAATCTCCTCAATGTGTTTATCTCCCCAATATAAAACACATGATGGACATATGTTTTTGCTCCTTGGCGTGCTAGGAGTTACACGTGTCACCGTCTCTAAATTAAATCTTAAAAAAGAAGGAAAGTTATACTTTTGTTACATATGTTGTAACATGGTATAATACACTAAATATATATATATATATATATTATATGATACAAGTATCCAACCACATGATTAATATTTGTATTCATAAAAAATAAATAAAATAAAAAACACCATTAATGTTTGTCACTGTGTCACACACTTCACACAGACAGGTCCGGTCGGTCTTTTGCATTTTTCGGTCTGTTAAAAAGTAAAACCTTGGACACATCTGATTGGACAGGCCACCGGTCCAGGTCCAAACAGTCCTGGCCGGTCTGGTCTGGGTTTCGGTATTGGGCCTGCATTGTAGGGTTCCAATTAAATTGCTAAACGTTAAGGCAAACTATATTAATGTGAACTTGAGTACTCTATGTAAATATTAGGTTTGAGACTAGGACATGTTTGGCTTTAGTGCTTGACAGTCTACAGAGACTGAAAAGTCAAAAGAAATTGGTTCCCCCCACTTTATGTGATCCAGGAGAAGTTAGGGGTTTGGTGTCTCTGCTGTAAACATCTGAGGTACCCTGTTATCGATGCCAACAATGAAAGCAAATTATACACACAAGTGATATACAGATATGTTTCTTAGGAATGAAAGAAAATGATATAATCTATACGCCGTGACGGCATTGCCGTCTAGCACAAAGAATCGCATAATATATATCAAATTTTCTTAGCCTTTCTGGATCAATCACCATCAATCTTAGTCAAGAATTTTCAACAAAGATGATATTTAAAAAAACAACAAAAATTGGTTTTGACTTATGACCATTTCATTGTTCTGATTCATATAGAAGAAATGAGGAAGAAGTTACCAGTTTGTAACTTCCTGTACCTCTCTGCCTAACCCCCAACCCCAACCTTTACTGATGAACCTGTCGTCAAATCTGCATTACTATGTATTTGATATCGCGAAAGCTACAAGAAAACAAAGTACTTGATGTTGGGAAAGTTACAAGAAAACAAACATGTTGCTTTCTAAATGAAAAAAGAAATTAAACATGTTATCTTCTGCTTCTGAATGAAAACTTCGAATCCATGATAGGTCTCTGAAATCTACAAAGTGATAGGATTCTGAAATCCACCAAAGAGAAACAATAAACAAAGTCTGTATCTTTATTAATCTAAAAACTAAATTACCCTGGAGGTTACAATATGTTTAAATAGTAAAAAGGAAAACCCAGGGCGGCTAAGAAAACTCCCAGAAAATCCTAATTCACACTAATCTCATAATTAGGTGGCAAAATAGTAATTTTTGCCAAAAATAGCAAAATTAAGATAATTGCATAAATTGAAACTAAAAAAAGCAAAAACATTGTTTTCAGAACCTTAACGAAGGAATTCGTCTAAATTAGAGCGACCCTCGAGGTCCTCGAGTCTTGATCAGAATGTCATTTCCCTTCATCCCTCCAAATTTTATGCAATTCTGACATTATTGCACCGATGGATTCTACTGACACCACCGTTAATCTTACATTGTGATTTCCGATACCCTTATTGCTCTAGGAAGGCTTGTGTTGTTTATTCTACATGAGTATTTTTACTCTTCATCAAATCTAAGGTATACCTTCTTTCTACTACTAAAAGACCTCAAAAAACATGAAGAGTTTTACATGTAACATGGCAGATATTATTTTATACGTGAGCGGTTCAAATCTTTTCCTTGAGAAAAATGTATTAGGCAATATGCCCGTGAAGTAAAAACAGAATCACATTCATATGACATTGCATGCATATTGTATGGCTGCATGTGTGCACACTTGTTGGCTTTTCTTCATATACCCTCTTTTTTAATACAGTAAATTTTTATCGTGCTTGATGCACCTTAAAGCAAAATGGCCAAAAAAGATTTAGCCAATTAACCTCAAGCATGAGGAATTTTAGACTTTGTTTGAGTGTCACACATTTTCTTGGACTATATATGTAGCCTGTCCCATCAATATATACATGTGGCCTTTGGCCTCCCCTTCTAGTCTTTCCTTTCTCTTAATTTACTGGCCTTTTGTTTTTTCCCTGGAATTAGATTTTAATAAATCTATAACAAATAGTTACATTTTGGATAAACCCCCTTATAAACTTCTATGCAATGATAATCCCTAAGCTATAATATAATAACATCTTATAGTATAGGCAAGGCAAAGAGTTAAGATTCCAATTAATTATATTAACCTGGTGACAAAAGTGAGGCAAAGAGTGAACATGCCAATTAATTATATTAACCTGGTGACAGAAGCAAAGTGCTAATAATTGTGAAACCATGCCTTGCAGAACAATCGAAAGCAGGCTGCATTTTGTAGTCTGTTAATTTGTTTACATTGTCACTATCAATTCAGAACCTCAATGGTGATACAGTGTGACTGGATGATAACAAATATTTTGTGGCAATTGGCATAACCTATCAAGGATATTAGTGTATTATGTACAGGATCAAACCCAGCCTGGTTCTAAAATATCATCAATCTGCATATCTACCAATGTCCATACATCATAATCTCACACGTTAATTATTTGTAGATAATAATAAAAAGAACCGCAATTGATAATGGTTTATTGCAAATTCATTGAAAGGTCTATTGCATTTTCCATCTATTGTATTCTTTGTTTAGAGAATCATATCGGCCACTTGTATAGAATATATTACCAACTTTCCACTTAGAGTGCAGGCTTCCTTTATCTCCAAAGAAAGCCTCAGAGGAAGCAAGTGTGAATGTTTGCCTTTGATGTCCCTAGTTACTCCAGCATCCTTGGAGTAAAGCTAAGTTGCTGATTAGGTCAATAAGGACCTGAGAGGAAGAGGAGTGTTTTAGAGACCATGTGGATTCTTGGTGCTCACCTTATTATTTGACACTGACAGTTGGTTTCACTTTCATATAGAAAGCAAGACACCCATCTTCATGTAAATCTCGTTACATGGCTTGAAACAAATCATTGCATGTCAGAACATATATTATTGACGATCACATTATACCATGAAAGAGTTTAAAAATTAGCCGACTCATTACATGCTATGATTAATGATTAGTTTGTAATCTAAGAGATGGCATCATTAGGAATTGGGAGAACAGGAATACATGACGACTGACCTAATAATTGGGAGACAGTTTTCTGGAACAAATAACACTTCCCTTCCCCAACTCAATATTGGCTTGCATTTATATATCCATCACTTTATACTTCATAGTACATATATGATGTATGTAGCTGTTTCTCTCTTGCATATTCCCTCATGGTGATGGCATGAGCTAGGAGGATTACATTGATAATATAGTACTTCTGATTGTGTGGATTTGTATGTTAATTCAAATCCCGCATTAGGTGTGTAATCCTACACTAAGTGAGCTAAATAAATGATTATAGATAATTTCAATTATGACTAGTCCTTGAGGTATAATATAAACATTTTATACTAGTTTCTGCAGTATGGAGTCCACCTCATCCCTCACTATTCATAGGTCCTATATGAGAAGGAGGGTGGGCTAAAAGGGTGCATTGGATTAACAAAACAATATCAAGAACAAAATAACGTGAGCATCTACCAATAATAAGGAGGGAGATCATCACATAACATAAAGGAAATATCTTACATATACACACAATGATTGCCTCTTCTGTTGGAGTGAACCAGGTTGTATGTGCTGAACTTACTCATCAAAGACCTACAATAAAAAGTCATAACCCTTTAAAGTCTAAGAATTTTCAATTTGAGGATAGCCCGGGCATCTAATACCAATGAGAAATATCAATATCAAAGGTAAGGGTATCTGCTTCTCCTCACTAATAGAGTATTAGCTTCTTAATCAATACTTTTTACCCAAACAATATATCTCATGTACCGAATATATGCATTTTCCCACTCATATCGTGTGTATTAGGTATATCACATCAATATCAAAGGGAAGGGTATCCATCTCTCCTCACTAATACATATTAGCTCTTTCACCCAAAGATTATATCTCATGTATTGGATATATACATTATCCTTAATAATGTGTTTGTTTGACACAACTGTGGGCTTATAATTAAACTATGATAAGGAAGATATATGTATCTGATATGCGTGAAATAATTATTGATTCTCCCAACTCTTCTTGCAACATCACAACATTAAACTTCAAAAAGGATGTGGTCTTCTGTATTGTCTCAACTTCATCCAAATCTTAGGACTCATTTGATAAGAGATTTCTAGTAACGTTGTTGTTTTGTAGAAATACTTGTAAGTGAAAAAGTATATGAAAATAAGTGTAACGTTGTTTAAACACTGAAAATTGTTGTTTAAATAACATTACCAAACACTTCCTTAGAAATTGCACTTAACCGAATCCTAGAAACTGCCTGTTTGGTTAAATTTTGATTTTTTTTCAAAATAAAAACCTCTCCAAAAAAGAGGGAAAAAAAAGTACGAACTTTCATATGTAATAAACGACTGTGGTTGCCTAGTTGGTACCTACTAAACGGCAAGTCGTGCTAGCGTATATTGAACCGACTTTCATATGTGTAATAAACAATTGCCCTTGCTATTTATTTGAGATATCAGAAAACGACTAGCCGTTACCGACTCTACTGGTTTCGACGACGATGATGCTGAAGCCGAGGCTCGGAGCTTGTCTATCTTCACTGTTATTCACTGGTAAAACCTAACCCTAACTCTCCCTTTTATTTTCACATTTTTCACTGTTAGATTCTGAAGGTTTGGCATTAAAATACGCGCAGGCGAACACGGCGTCGTTTCAGTCTCTTCAAAGCTCAGGTTCTTCGAGCTCATTTCTACGACTTTATTTGTTTCCATTTTCTTAAATCAGTTATATATATATATATATATAGTTCTGATTTAACTAGATATTACAATTTAGGGCTTTAGTTATGTGTATTTTTATGTACATAAGAGGTGGTTTAGGATAGAAATAAAGGACTTTGTACGATAATACATAGTTTTTAGCTTATTAATTTGTCTCTGACTTTTTCTGAATCTAGATAATATAAATTTTGTTTTTTTTTAAAACCAATTGGATGGATTTTATCAAGTTCTTTTTGCAATTTCAAATAGTTTGATTTCAATCTTTAGGTGGAGTTAATTGGGTGCTTGTCCAAATCCAAATACTAGTTGAGACTTGAAACTGATTTCCCATTGAGAGTAATTGTTGTCATATTAATGTCCTAATTTTTTGATTAATTTGGTACTCTTTTTTTTTTAAATTAATTTTTGAACCCTGCCACCCAAGAAAAAAGAAGAAGAACTTAATTGAGAAGTGATGTAGGTGCATTGTGTGAAATTTGGAATGAAGTTATGAGTAATTAGATGAATTCATAGTTGGAGAAACTGTGAAATGGGATTGAGATTTGCAGATATTCTTTAGACCCAAAGTTATTCAATAAAAAATATCTGCAAAAAAAAATTGATTGACCTTTTTTGGTTGGATTTTCATATTAAAGTAGGCCATGGTGACGCTTTTTACTTTTGATATACACAAGTAAAAGCTTTAATTCTTGCCAAGAGCCTTGTAGCTCAAATGGCATCTCCTGGTGTTCTGCTAAGCTGGTCATTCAAGTTATGAAAAAATACATTTTTCTTTTATTGCTGTTAAAAGATAGGACTGTATGTTGAAAAGATGATTAATTTTATGAACTTATTCTCTAATAGGGCTGTATGTTGCATACAAAGACTGGCCAATTTCCAATTAGAAGGCATTCAGAGCCTTAGGCGGTCCTTCTATAGTTCCTCTGGTGAAGATGATGACTTTGCAGAATTAGGCTCACCAGTGGCACGAAGTCTAGGTACACTTAAGAAATTGAAGACAGAAAAGCCAGAACCTTTTAGGGTATGCAAATAATGCACTGATTGGATTCTGCTTATCTTTGAATTCATTATTTTCATATTGATAGTTCTCTCTGCTTAAGTCTTCATGAATACTCATTGAAAAATGCAAAGTGAGTTGTTATTGGAGCTTAAATCTCCAATTTATGCAGAAAAATGAGCACGCAAGAAGATCTTCATCTGGCAAGTCTTTGCGTTCAGAAGCCAGCCCCAGCTTGAAGGATAACTCTGCAAAACTTGTAAACTCTTCTCTAGCTCTTCGTCTCAAGCTAGACAACCTTGACAATGTTTCTAGTAATCCTAACAATGTAAATGCTTCTAACTTCAATAGTTCAAGCTCTATTTCTGTTGAGAAAATACCTTCCTCAGTCAACCTTTCCCAGTTGAAAGAGGGGCTTTCAACTTTTGGGAAGATCTCTAAGGCTTCCATGAGAAGTAAACCAAAAAAACGCGGTTGCTGCTACATCCAATTTGAGGTACTTTTTTTTTTGTTTGTCCATCCCTCCTCTCCCTCTTTTTTCTGATGTGGTTGTCTAATAAGTATGTGAATCTCATGCTTCAAGAGTGTGGAATCTTGCGAGAGAGCAATATCTGCTGGTGTAATTGCAATTAATAGCTACATTCTACCTATTCATCCTCTGCTTGTTGAAGACAATGTCGCCTTTAGCATTAGCAACATCAGCTCAGAGACTGCTGATTCAACAATACATTCTATATGTATGTCATACGGTCCTTTGGAAGGGCTTGTAAGGACAAAAAAGGGTGTGGTGGATGCCTTGTTTGGTGTGAAAAACAACTCAGACTTACAGAGCATACTTGAAAAGTAAGAAATACTACCACTTATATGTTTTCTAATGTCTTGGTTTTATTCATGAATACATGTTCCTTTTTTGTCGCCCTGCTCCCCTTACTGGGAGGATGGGTATTCATTACGTACTGTTCTAAAATTAAGTTTATTGATAAGCATACAACTTCTTCTGGTATATTATGCATTATCTAAAAAGTGGTCAGAAGGGCGAAATTATTTGGAAAGAAATGTTTTAACTAAAGACATGAGCAGCTCAAAGGGCATATGGGAACAGGTAACTATTATGTGCTGCTTCTCTAGACATGTAGGGAATTGGAATGCAGAGTTCAATGGTGCAAGGAATGTTCTGATGTGTAAGAGCTTTGGCAAGATGGTCGCATAAGTAGTTCATGCTACTCATATATAAATGATATACAGAGGAAGAGAAACACTAGGGCCCTGAACATTTTAAAATGATGTATGGGAATCAGTTCATTGAAATTGCAGGGTAGTTAGTTTGGGTGCTGTTAAAAGATTCTGGAAACGATAGAGAACTCTAATTAATTTTGTATCTATCTTCATCTTTTGGGAGATGATTTGTTTTGCTAATATTATTTGAGTCTAGGTCATATTAAAAAAAAATATATATATATATATATATATTGGAGTGTATAGAAGATGATTGGCTGTGAAAGTTTTTTTGTTGTTGCTGTTTTATTATTGATATAAACTATAAAGCTTTTAATTCAGGGAGATAAGAAGAAAAAGGCATAAACACTGATGAAATTTCCATGTTTACTTGGGTTTTGGGTCCGTCAAATGTTTCCTCTGATGATCCATGAGTACTTCTGGAGTGTTAAGGGGAAGGAGGCAGGAACAAAACTGCAACTACCAGTGCAGGAATTTTACCTTTTTCCCATTGTATGTGCCTGTACAATGGGAATATTCATGTTTCAAAACTACCTAATGTTCCTATTAGATCAAACTCATAACCCGAGTATATTTTCTTCTTGTGTTACATAGGAATAAACGACTGCCATCATTATTTTCCCCTCACTTGAGCATGTCTTTGGTTGTCAGATTGAACCATACAATAACGAATGACTGCAACTGGACAGCTTGTTTAAATCCTAGAGACTCTGCGTCTGAAGTGATGTCCAATAACAATGATAATCAGTGCAATTTGGGGATGCAAATCAGCAATCATTTAGCTGACTTGAAAAAGGAAATGTCAATTATGAAGGTTCATGCAGATGACTTGCAGAATCTGCATCATATCATATTGCACCTTGAAGCTCCCCCTGCCGCAGAGAGAGAAGTTCCCGATATTGATTGAGTTATACATATTTGCATTAGGTATTTTCTGCTTTACAAAAGGCTTTAATGAAAATTTAGAAGATTATTATGAAGAGTTGAACGCTAATTTTGGCTGTAAGTCTTTGATGTCTGATTTTGACAATCATGGACACTCGTACTTGTATTTGTACTCTCTGCCGAACTCATATTGCTTCAGTAGAAAATTACTCCAAATCATACTATGATTTTTATTTCAGATGTATACATTTCATTTTTGTGATAAATATTATAAATCCAAATGTATATATAATCTCAGGCAATTTAAAATTTCAAATGGTGTGACTACATAAACTGTTGAATGCAAGAAATAAAAAAATAAAATGAACCCTCCATTTAATCCTCCATATTAATGTTGAAGCTATCAAGCACGATTAAGGTGGCTGCAAATTAAGCAACAAACCAAGAAAAAACTATCATTCTTCTGTTTGAATTCGATAGGACCATGGTTTTGTATCAGTAATGATTTTAGGTTGTTATATTTACCTATTATATTAGCTCATGTACATTTTAACCAATAATTATCTAATGCATTCTTTCATAGGGTGGGTGACACAATTATGAGATCTACACCCCAAAAAAATAGAAAGATGCAGATGCAAGAGATTCTTTTTCCATTTTGACAGATGGATATCTAATTGTTATTATATATTTTTTTTGGAATCAATATCTAATCTATATCTATATATAATATATATAATAACCAAAGATGTTTAACTTTTTTTTTACTCTTCCATATTATGTCACACAAGCTTTGGTAGTCTCATAATTTTTAATTTTTTAATTCTTTATTTATTTTGACTCATAATTTTTTTTAATTCCTTATTTATTTGACAAAAATTAATCAAATGTCAACCATTTTTTTTAATACCCGATATGTAGCTTGCATTTAGACTCCCATTAGGAATTGTTTTTCTTAGAGTGGCGTGCAAGTCTTTAACTTGCTTCCAAAGCATGTTTGTATGTAACACAAATTCTTTTACAATAAAAGATGTGTAGCTGACTTACTCTCCTAAAAATCATATACAATTTTTAGGAGAGTAAACTTAATATCATATATATTCTATATCTATATTTGCTACCTTACTTTGAACTTTGAAGGCTTCACAACATTATTATTTTATTCATTTGATTTTTAAACCAAATTTTACCACTACAAACGGTGTTTCTCTTATATTTCTGTTGTGTATTTCGGTCCTATTCGGTCCAATTTGCTCCTAATTGGTCCATTCTATCAAACTTGATCATATTCAGTTCACATTGGTCCTATTCGGTTGACATTGGTCTTATTCGCTCCATTGTATCAACTTTAGTCCTATTCGGCCCAATTTGGTCTTATTCAGTCAACTTTGGTTCTATTCCGTCTACTTTGGACTTATTTGGTCCATTATGTCCACTTCGGTTATATTTGGTCCACTTTAGTCCTATTCGGTTTTATTATGTCCACTTTGGTTTTATTCGGTTTTATTCAATCCAATTTAGTTCTATTCGGTCTACTTTAGTCCAATTCAATCCATTCTGTCCACTTTGACACTTATCGTTGCTATTTTTGAGAATCAATATCTAATTATTATTAAATTGAACATCAAAGATGTAAATATTTTGGGCTTTACATGGTTTTATACTTTTAGGTCCATGCTCAATTAATTCCAAGCCCAATCTTGCTATACTGTGCCCCAATTGGGCCTTGGAACAAATACTCATTGGGACAAGTCTCGTAAGATTCAATCTTGTTTTTTAGTCTGTCGTGTATCTTGTATCCCGAAAGTCCTCTCCAACGAACAAGCAAGCTCAACCTCTCGCAACTTGACAAGTCATCTAAAACACGTATCCCCGCACTCATTCGCCAACCGCACCATGCCACATCACTAACATAAAAAAAAGAAAAGAAAAAGAAAAGAGACACCTGGGTCTAGCAGCCCATAATAAATTAATAACCACATGAGGTCGCCCAACTGGGTTTAGCAGCCCATAAAAATTCACCTGCTCTAAATAAAGAACATAACAATATAACATAAGAAGGCATATACATCAGCCAAAAAAAAAAAGAAAAAAAAAAAAAGGAAGGTAAAATATAGTTAATATCTAATTCAAGATGCTAAAATTTTCTCTAAATCCTTTTTAATCAATTATTGTAATGAGAAGGTAATAAACTTGTCTAGCTAAACATTCTCTTAATGTCCCCAATTGTGCTGTGGATAGAAAATATTCTACCACAATTTTATTATATACTTCATGCTATTATAACTGAGTTTTTATTTTTTATTTTTAATAAAGTCTTCGTCTTTCTTCTTAAAAAAAAAAAAAATTATGAGATTTGGGCTAATTGGCTAACTTGATACTAAACTCAACTTATTCACTAAATTGTTATTCATTTTTTATATATATATATATATATATTAATTAGTGACTAAGTTAGTCTTTTTTTTTTTTTTGGTGGAGAAAGTAGTGGCTAAGTTAGTCAGTTTTAAAAAATCTTAAACTTAACTATTGTTAGTCCAAATCTCATGTTAATCTCTTCTCAAAAAAAAAAAAAAAAAAAAAAAAACTCATGTTAATCGTATTTTACCAAAAATTAAAAAATAACATAAGCATATACTTCAGCAAATAATAATAATAATAATAATAATAATAATAATAAGTTAATAACATAAGCCAATACGTAAGGGGAAATTCCTATATATTTGGGTACTATTTCTCCCTTTCTAGTTGGTTTTGACATTGAGCTAAAAGAAAAGCGAAAACGGAGAGAGAGGGCAAAAATGGAGAAGCTTGTTCAGATCTGTGTAGGCTTGGCCTTTTTAGCTTTATCACTATCATCCATAGCAGTAGCAGACGACGTCCTTGTGCTCACCGAAGAAAACTTCGAGAAAGAGGTCGGTCAAGACAGAGCAGCTCTCGTCGAGTTCTACGCTCCTTGGTAATTTTAATTTACAATTAACCATTTTTGTTTTTAATTTTTGTGTAATTTATTTAATCTAAGCTCAGCTCCAAATTTATTGTGTTTTTTTTTTTTACTCGTAAATCCTTGCTTTATTGTTTTCTAAGATCTCAAAGAAAATGTTATAACTTATAGGCTCTGTT
This sequence comes from Quercus gilva, assembly GCA_023621385.1. Classification (NCBI taxonomy): domain Eukaryota; kingdom Viridiplantae; phylum Streptophyta; class Magnoliopsida; order Fagales; family Fagaceae; genus Quercus; species Quercus gilva. Next base: position 15,123,956 of record CM042484.1, on the reverse strand, counting down.
ATTTTTGGTACTGATTAGGAGCATAATAAGAATTGGAGATCAAATCTCTAAATTGCTTCATATGAAGAATTTTAACAATACCGATAGATTGAACTTTGATTGAAATGAATTAATCATTACAAATCTACATAATCAGTCCATGAATTTCATCGATAGAATTTATTTATAAAATAAATAAATAAAAAAGATTTTTATATTATATATTCGAATCATTACTAAAATGTAAACTTGTGTTGAGAAAATGGGGAAAAATAAATTACGAAAATGAATATTACAAAGAAAGGGTTGTATGTGTAGATTTGTATGTTTTTAGCTATTTCAAACTTTAGTTTTTTTTATGGAATAATTAAAGTAATTTTTGATCGGATCTGAGGATGTGTATGAAAAAACTAAGTACAACACCTTAAACTAGGAAGCATGGAAACTTCTATTAGGGTGTTGTATCTCTGTCGAATTTGTGTCATACTGGTATTGTACCGGTCGTTTTATGTTATAATTTTTCAGAAATTGCTCGTGTCACTGTGTCGTGCCGTGTCCGTGTCCGTGCTTCCTAGACCTTAAATTCCTCAATTCAATTGAATCACGTGGCTGTTTTTGGTAATGGGTTTAGGTGGAAACCAGATTTCCCACATACTGAGTTTCTGGAAAGTGAGACTTACTTTGATAATATGTTTTCCATTGATAGGTGTGGACATTGTAAAAAGCTTGCTCCAGAGTATGAGAAGCTTGGCGCAACCTTTAAAAAGGCCAAGTCTGTTTTGATCGCAAAGGTCAGCTCTTTACAACGCTGTAAATGACATTTATAACTTGATTTTCATATATTATGAGTAATATGCATCGGATGACAAATTTTTATGTCCGCAGTGAATGCTTGAAAGTTTATGCCATGTTACTGACTTTTGAAAGTTTTACTTCCTTGTTTTGGCTTTGTTAAGAATTTGCTGAATGCTTATTGATATATGATTTGTAAATGTTGAGTAGGTGGACTGTGATGACCAAAAGAGCTTGTGCAGCAAATACGACGTTTCTGGGTATCCTACACTTAAATGGTTTCCCAAAGGATCTTTGGAACCCAAAAAGTGAGGATAACTCAACTAATCAACATAGTCCTGAAATTTTGGCATCTGTCAATCATCTTTCTCATGCCTAATGCACTTATTTTTAATGAATTTTGATTGAATGTTATATGCCTATACAGGTATGAAGGACCACGTACTACAGAAGCCCTTGCTGAGTTTGTGAATACTGAAGGAGGTATTGTGTCTTCTAAGTTACCTGTTTCAACATGTGAACCAAAAAAAAAAAAAAATCATCTTGTTGGAATTTTGGGTTAGACACAATAAATTACATGGCATTTTTTCATAGAAGAATATTGTTTTATTTATTTTTCGTTTCTTTATTTCACTTGAATGTCTCTGTTGTATGAAGCCCACTCAATGTATGTTAGTTCTATGTTATCAAATCAAACAAATGTAATGTGCTTTGAATTGTAATCTCTGTAGGATGCTTTGCCTTCATTGTCTTTAAACAAGTCCTCAGGTGTTACCCTAACACGTATAGTAGAACTTTGGTTGCTACACATAATTTTTATACTATTATTCTTTTCCCTATCATGTCTTCAAGAGCATTAATTGCTAGACATTCTTTTTGGTTTTAACAATTTCCCTGTCACAGTTTCAGGAACTAATGTCACTATAAATTTCTTATGTTTTCCCGTGCATGTGTACCCAACCACCTGAAATTTCTAATCAGATCAATTCTTTGCAGGGACTAACGTGAAGATAGCTGCAATTCCATCCAATGTAGTGGTGCTCACATCTGATAATTTTGGTGAGGTTGTTTTGGATGAAACCAAAGATGTTTTGGTTGAGTTCTATGCACCGTGGTAAGCATTATTATCTCTCTCTCTCTCTCTCTTAATGTCTAGTTTTTATAGATACTATTGATTTTGCTTTCTCCATGTGCAGTGAATTTTGAAATTAATTTATTTTTCTTCTTAATTTGTTCTCTGTTAATGGATAGTTTCTAATGGATTGTGATTTTGCCAGGTGTGGTCATTGCAAGAACCTTGCTCCTGTATGTCTGCCTCTTTTCTTTTATGCTTGTGGATGGGGCCATAACTTATATACTTTGTAATGATTTGGGTTTTTCTGTTGCTTCTTCAGACCTATGAAAAGGTAGCCACAGCATTTAAACTTGAGAAAGATGTGGTGATTGCTAATGTAGATGCTGACAAATACAAGGATCTAGGGGAAAAGTAAGTGCAAACTCAAGTTATAAGCTTATTTGTCTACTGGTGATGGATTCATCAACATTAAGGATTTCCAACAATCAATATTAAAGGTCAGTGCTTTGTATGAAGGTATGGTGTAAGTGGGTTTCCAACGTTGAAATTCTTCCCAAAGGGCAACAAAGCTGGTGAAGAATATGAGGGTGGCAGAGATTTAGAAGACTTCGTGGCTTTCATCAATGAAAAGAGTGGCACCAGCCGTGATGCAAAGGGACAGCTTACTTCAAAGGTTAGTTACTGAGATAAAAGCTGACAGAGATGGCAATTTTATTATTGCTTACTTGATATACTTGATGGTTTCTACAGGCTGGTATAGTTGAGAGTTTAGATGCCTTGGTGAAGGAGTTTGTAGCTGCTAGTAATGAAGAGAAGAAAGCTGTCTTTGCTCGGATACAAGAGGAAGCTGAGAAGCTCACAGGTTCCAGTGCAAGGTACTCCATGGGTGTCAGTTTGTGGCTTTCTGGCTTTTATATCTTACTAGGTTTTAAACAACACCCCACCCCCCCCCCCCCCCCCCCCCCCAAAAAAAAAAAAAAAAACAAAAAGAAAAGAAAAGAAAAGAAAGGAAAGCAAAAAGTATTATTGGTGGGTATCCTCTTTGTAAATATCATAGATTATATGATAAAATCAGGTCCTATAAACTGTGGTTATGTCAAGTGCCTATCCTTTATTAATAGTTCCCTTATAGTTTGGGTGGTTTCAAATCAAAAAATAAATTTTAAAAGCTTTCAATTAGAATTAGGAAATTTTTAAATCATTAAATTTGCACACTATATTAGCCATTATAACTAAAAGTTAACAGAAATTCATGTAAATGCAAAAAAGTCCTTCCATGTGAAATTGTAAGACTTCTAGTACACTGTACAAGAGTTGTGAAATTTTAATAATCATTCATTTAGTCATTGTCATCAAAACATTAACATATTATATAGGTTCACATCCAAATCATATCATATCAAACTATTAAACTTTATAATAAAAGTTGTGTTCTGCACTGTGTGATTTTGTCAAGTGAGATCTTTTCCTCTTAATGTCATATGAAACGTTAAAAACACATTAAAATAATTAACATTGATGCTTTAAATTAACTCTATTGTTAAAGTTTTAAAAAGTTAAAAAAAATACTACTTTGATTAAAATTCTACTACCAAGTGTTCTTAGAAATATAAATTTTCGTTATCGTATTATATGTTTTAATCATAAAAGTTGGGTCTTACATGTCAAGCACTATGTGGCTCAATGTAAGTGTTACAAGTTATACAACAAAATTTTGTCATGTGACTCCATAATATTTTTTGATGACGGGAAACCTCTTCAAGGTAGGGCCCTTTGGACCCACCATTGTTTGAGTAAACCTCTGCCTGGCCGTGCATTGGATTAATCCCTAAACTCAATCCCAGGACCTTGAGGGAGCACATTCCAAGGCCTACTGATCAAGCTATTACCAAGAAAAATTAAAATACTTCTCTGGTTGAAACTCGATTATCAGAAGTTTTAAGAACTTTAAAATGACTTCCATTACAACATCAATAACAACAACCAAGCCTTAATCCCAAAAAATCTGGGGTTGGTTTTGAATCCTTAGCAAACTAGTCAAGATCAACCACAAGTATTATTTTCTTCCATTCAATTTTATTACTTTATATTTAAATTATTATATAATGTATTATAATCTTTGCATTTTTCATAATAACTTGGTTCTGCATGATATGCATTCATCATATAAATTAAAGTAATTTGGATTGTTTTATTCTACTATCTATTTTATTATTCATTTTTAATTAGATTATTAAAATATTTACTTTAGTTTATATTTCAGTACCTGCTTCTTGATTAAATTGTGCGTTGCACGAACATAGTACTAGATAATAAATGTTGCATCCTACAGAATATGGTTGCACCAAGTGGCTAAACAACAAGTGTTTTTTTGCAAGAGTTTTAAGAAGTTAAAAAGACCTACTTTTATTGATTTTATTTTGATTATCTATTAAAATTCTGTTTTTGTCAATAAAAGTTTGGTCTTACATGTCGTATTTATGCTATGTCGCTCAACATAAGTGTTGCACTGTGTATGGTGTGCTTTTCTCATTTGGAACGCTTAAGTACATTAAATTCATGGGTCATTCTATAGTATCTCAGTTAACTAATCTTAACTATTCATCTATTATTATAAAATTTATATTAAATGTGCATTTGGCTCCAACTTAAAAAGTCAGTTTATTTTACTATTTAGCTTATTTTTGCTACTATTTATGAATTTTACTGCACTTTTTTGTACTATTCATCAGTGACTGTACTATTTCAGCTCACTTTTACTTTTATTTATAGTACTTTCAGCAAAAGTTTTCAGTTTTAACAAAATAAGCGGATCCCAAATAGACCCTAAGTGCATTTGGCATTGATGATAGTTGCCAGCTTATTTTATTATTCAGTTTATTTTTGTGATTATTCATGGGTCCCACTGAACTTTTTAGTATTATTCATTGATCCTATTGTATTATTTCAACTAGCTTTTACCTTTATCTACAATATTTTCAGCAAAAAGTTTTTAGTTTTAACAAAATAAGTGGATCTCAAACAGACTATAAAAAAAATATTATCTTTAACATTAAGATTTTCTTTCTCAAAAAAAAAAAAAAAAAAAAAAAAAAAAAAAAAGCATCCCATAAAATTCTTCTAAAATCAAAACATAGTTTGCTTGAATACTTAAAACACCATCACAACTTTTGTACACCTACTATTTATCTTTTAAAACTGTGAACCTAGATTTAACTCTTAAAACCCCTTCTTAGGTATGGAAAGATTTACTCGAAAGCTGCTAAAAGTTGTTTGGAGAAAGGTGCTGATTATGCTAAGAATGAAATCGAGCGGATCCAGCGCATACTTGACAAGGTATGTTTTGTGCTTGAAATAGTATCTACAAATTTTGGATAGCTTAAAAATGACCAATTCTTGGAATTGGTGTCTGACATCATATAGAGTATAGACCATTGTAATAATTTTTCTTTAGATATTTCTACAATCACCAAAAGAAAAGTCCTTTTTTTTTTCTTTTATAAAATTGAGTAGATTGTACACTGTATTGTGAGAATAATATATTGTGGCTTTCAATTTTTTTTAGAAGAAGCTTTCAAGATATTCAAATATGAAGGATGACCAACTATAAATTAATACCATCCTTACTGATCTCTCTCAAAAAAAAAAAAAAAAAAGCCACTTCCATATGGCAATTTTGTGGCTTTGTGCCCTTAGGAATCATAAGTTCGTAACTATTAGTTTTTAGTTATTACCGTTTAGCATCATGTTGAAGATACTAAAAATAATTAGCTAAATGATTCGTTGCATTTTCCCTGTTTGATGCAGTCAATCAGCCCAGCCAAGGCAGACGAGTTCACCCTGAAGAAGAATGTTCTATTATCATTTGCTTGATCTCCAGTAGCCTAGTCTTGCTCTCATCTGGCATTGGGTTGAAGGTCTAAGTGTTTTTCCCACCACCACCCGCAGATATTAACTTAAATTTGATCTGATCTGGGCATCTTGATGGTTACAATTGTAGGCGTTGATGGTAATCAAGCACACATGCTGTTGCCAAGAACTGCTTTAGATCCACTTTAGCTAACTGGGGGTGATTTACTAAAAGAAACGGCATTCCTTTTCTATCCTATTTTGTATTCACGATAATAGAACTTTAGATTCGAGTTGAAGTTAGAGTTTGTTACCAAGATACGTCTTGAACTTTCACATCACTCCTCAAGAACCCAAAAAAAGTAAAAGAATGTGAACTTTGCATGTCATAATTGTCGAATGTATTTATGATTTGATTACAAATCATAATAAGAATATTTTTGTCTGTTTTGTTTATCTGTTTATATTGTTTGGTTTTTCTGTCAGTATCTTCACATTCTGTTCAGCAACACTGGATAACACATACACAGCTGAGATTATTCAATGCACCCATGTATTAAATCTCACGTGAAGGTACGCTCCATGTGATATGGGATCCATATTTTATGAAAGAGGAAAATGCAATACATGAGTGCACCGAATAATTTTTCCACACATTGACACAGGAATTAGTGGTGAATGTTGTGATTTATTTATTATTTTTAAAAAAAGATATTGTGATTTCATAATTATTTTCATAAACATTTAGGTGATATATTTTGGTTTTTTTATTATTTATTTTTATGAGATATATTGTGATTTGTATACAATAAAAAAAGTGTTAGTAATAGGTCCATTACTAATGTGGGTTCTAGTTAGCTTAACTGGTAAAGTCTTTCAATCCCCGCCTACACCAAAAACTGATTGGTGTCTTGGTCTGATGATAAAGAGCTATTATCAGGAGCGGACGCCATAAGTTGAAATTCTCTCAAAAAAAAAAAAAAGTGTTAGTAATAGGTCCATGTAAAAATGATGTACTTACCACTTATTGTTGTGAAGTTTTTTGTCGTGAGCATTACTTAAAAATTAAACACATTAACCATCTAAAATTTGTTTTAAAAAAATATATATATTTGAAGACATTATTTAGTATTTACGAAGGCATAAAATTCAAGTCAAAGAAAAATCAAGGTTGCCTCAAAAGGCTCATCCCATGATAATACACCAGTAATGGAGTTTTGAAATGCTTATTTATTTATTATTAATTATACAAGGAAGGCTAGATTATTTCACTCTTTGTCTTTAGAGAAATAATCGTGAATGCTCATGCTTTAGCCCATCGGGCCAATAGTTGTAATAGAGTTGGGCCTGTTTGCATCCTGATCACCTGGCCCGTGCTGTGCGTACTGATAGGGGGAGATGGCTCTCAGATCCTCTCTTTTTTGGTTGATAAAAGTATTTGTTGTGTTGAATATGGGTAAGGTTCTGCGAGAAATGATTCAAAATGGTAAGTTGAAAAAGAAGATTTACAGGATATTAAGAGAAAGGACAGGAGTATAATTGTGTTGAAGAACAATAAAGGGTTGAAAAGCCCAATTCATGGAGCACAGAAAGATCACAGGCATCAAGTGCAAGGAATCTATGATGACAAGCAATACTCATAAATATCACTATCATACAACATCAACATCATAAGCTATGCTCGAGTTGCTGCCAAGAATCAAGAGAAGGACGCTATGTCCAAAGTGAATAATCTCTTCTTTTTTGGGGATGAAATTGTCAGCTGCCTGATATGTAACTATGGCCTTTCATTTGCATAAAATAATGAGACTTTAACTTGCAAATTTCCCAACTGACAAGAACCAACCGAGACCTTTTGAGGCATGCACTGAAATACTCACTTTTAACTAACACAAACAACAGTGACCCCAGAGCAAATAGATGCCCATGATGAGATTAGAGATTGTCTTCCTAATGCACTTCCTAATGAATCTAATCCTCAGAATCACCCCCTTTAACATTCATATTCACCACTTCGCAGGAGCTATCTTGATTAAACTCAGACTCTGGCAGTCCCATTGAAGAACACTCCTCAATTTGATACTCCCTCTCATCAACCAAAGACTTCATGTATGAGCATGGTCGCTCTTCAGCTTCTATATTAGGTACAGGCTCTTGTCCTGAACCAAATGGCAGTTCATAAGATAATGGGCCAGGAGACTGTGTTCTCATCTGCACAGACCGCAAGAGAGCAGCCCTCCTCAAGTCAGCTGAGTGGCATATATCACTAGGTGATGATGGGAACCGGCCCTCAGAATCTGAGCCTCGTTGGCGAGGCTGTGTGCTTGTGACAGGAGCCATGGCACAACCATGTGAAGGGTGTGAACTAGTGGAAGGTGAAGAAAAGAACCCATTAAGTGGTCTTTGATACCTGTATGGAGAGACAGGACTGGTGGGAACACTGTCAGGTTGGGAGGAGCATGTGTTTATAGGGTTCTCACAAAATCGAGAGTCATCCCAGTCTTCTAACATCGGTGAATATTGAAAGGACATCTCATCCCTGGAAACATAAAACAATGGTTTTAAAAGCACTAAAGATATCATCTATACCAAGGCAAGTTATATCTACATTGGAAAACAAGCAGTTTCTTATAACAAGAGTAATCTAGCTACAAGGAGAGCAGATGATGTAGTGAACTGATGCTCACAGTCAGAGACGGTGATGTTTCACATATTTCCACTAAAAGTGCATACTTATCTAGCTAACCTACAATGCTAAGGCCATGATCAATGAGTCAGCAAATGAAGCGAACACCAAAATCAAAGACAAATATATTCTATGCAATCTGCTACCACATCTGTATTTAATGGTTTCACCTCCTAAGTCTTATCAATAATTAACCAATTTCAACCCAATTTCACTTACCAATTGGTTTTAATTTGAAGCCTCTAACTAATACCAAAAGATTAACCTATATCAACTACCAAGTTCAGATTCTCCACATTCAAGCAGTAAGATTCAACCCAAAGGCCTACCCAAAATCCACCCAACCCTTTAACCACCAAACCAATGCTTGCAACAAAAACAACTTCAAAAGTTATTTACAGTGAGTTGGGCATGGTTATCACATTTAACCTTCATATATTCTCATAACAAAAGAAGGGAAATGTATCTTTCAGCCTAATGTCTGTGTTCATCAAAACCATAAAATGTTACCTTGGATAAAACATGCTTTCAGACCTGGCTGGAGATTCCATGAGATTATCAGAAAGTGGGTCTTCAACGGTCAATCCATTCAAACTGGACGCCATTATCTGCAGGACAATTTTTTTTTATTTCTTTTTATACGCAATCTTTAAAGAAAAGAAGGAGTTAAGATGCAAATTGACACCAATTCAGACACAAACTAAGGCTAAACCTCGTACTAATCCCCACCCATTGAAACCAAATAAACATATAAAGCAATCAATGTAAAAAAGAACAAAAATGTAAAATTTATCAAAGGCACTCAAAAAAACTCCACCAACATGCATATTTTGTGTATCAAGAAATTACTTACACTCCAAAACATACCCCAAGAAACCCATAACAGACTGCAATTAACAAAAGCTAACAGCTTGTAGTTTTGCCTATGGACAAAATCGATGTAAGAAATCGAACCCCATTGTTTGGCAACCCATTAATTAAAAACAATGAATTAGCTAAACCCCATGAAAACCCAGTATTTTAGAAATGAAAACTAAGCCAACAAAAGTTAATAACAAGACAAAACAAAAACACCGGGGGCTATAAATAATATATAAAAGAATATTAAAAAAAAAAATTAGAAACAAAAAAAAAAACAAAAAAAGGAACCCACCTCGCTGAGGTAGCGTTTGTGAGAGTGAAGGTTGTCGAGGTAAATCTCATCTTCAGGATCTCTAGCTCGCTTTCCAGAAGGTGATGGTGTTGTTGATGAAGATGCAGATGAAGATGAAGAAGCTGCTGAGTTCGATTCAGGCCCCATTATATTATTTATAATTGTTGCTTCAATTCCATTTTTTTTCATAAAATCGAAACAAGAAATAAAAAAAGAACAGAAGAAATGGAATTTAGGAAAGGAACAGCGAAAAGTGAAACTGACAACAGAACAGTAAAACTACATTTGTTGTTGTTGTCTCTCGCTCGAGGTGCCTTAAAAGAGGGAACGTGGATGTGGCTTTATGTAAAAGTATGGATAATAGACTTGGGGGAGCAGAACACGTGGAAGATGTAGACAGGCCACTTTGGTCGTTTGAAAGAGAAAAATAAAAAATAGATTTTGTAATTTTCATTTTTGTTTAAGCATAAGATAATGGGCTTGAGTTCATCATTTATCCAAAATTCCAAATTACATGTTAATTTTTTTTTTTTTTTTTTTAGGTTAAGAAAGTTTAAGTTCATTCACAAACTTTGTAATTAAATTATTGTTTTCTCAAAGTAAACTAGCCTCTTTGCACTTGTTCAGTCCTTTTCTATTTTTTTTTTTTTTTTATGTAAGGATTTTCCATTTATCTTAATTTAGAATTGATATTTTTTCTAATCATAAAAATATCCAAGAGTGTGATAAGATTTATATTTTTATGTACTACATCTCGAATTCCTAGATAGTTTTAGGATTGGAAAAAAAGCAATAACCCTAGAATGAATGGCAAGTATTAAAATTAAAAAATTAACAAAAAAAAAACCTTTACAATTAAATTCAGTGCTATTAGGAAATAGATAAAAAAATACCATTGAAGTATAACATTTTTAACAAGCAAAATCTAATTTAAATGAAAGCTTTATACAGTTGAGCTTTATTCATATCCACATTCTTAAACTTTTTTACAAAAAAAATTAATATAAACATTTTTTTTAATGGATCAAGCAAATTGGGCTCATTTATAGCCTTGCTCACGAATCACACTCCAAGATTAAAGTTTTGTTTCGCCAAAAATTAAAAATAAATAAATAAACAAACAAAAAGGGTAATGTGGATTTATTCGTACTAAACGCCACAAAGGACACAGAGCACAACAGTAGACTTTTATCCAGGACTAGGCCTGAAGTATAAAGCCCGGATTCACCAAAATGAGGTCAGGCCTTAATGGGCCCCTGAGATAATTTGGACCGATGACAAGCTGAAGACTTTTGTTGAGAATCTCTGAAGACTAATGTTTGATTAAAGGGAAATAAAAAGTGGAAGGAGAGAAAAATAAATATAAATTTGAAAAAAAAAGCAATGATGGAAAGAAAGCATAAACAACAACCATCATCATCATCATCACCACTTAGATACCTAATGTAAATTATATCAAATTTTTAATTGTGTGGTGAAAAGGATGGAAAATTAAAATATAATATATATGATGTGGTTGTTTAGAATTGAATCTTTATATAAATGGTATTTTTTTTTTTATATACTTTGGCTCCTAGAGATGAAATTTGAGTTCCGTCTTTGTCTCTCTCTTTCTCTCTTTAAAAAAATAACAAATACATATAACGGTGGTCTTTGTCTCCCTCTTTCTCTCTTTAAAAAAATAACAAATACATATATTGGTTCATACTTTGGCTCTCAAAGATGATATTTTAGTTCCGTCTTTATTGCTCTCTTTCTCTATTTGAAAAAATAATAAAGACATATCATGGTCCATATTTTAGCTCTCAAAGATGAAATATTTGTTCCGTTCTAGTCTATCTTATTCTTTCTTTTTAAAAAATAATAAAAACATGTTATTAATGGCATTCTTTTCTAAACTTCAACATTAATTAGACCCTTTTTACTTTCTCAAAAAAAAATTAGACCCTTTTTAACTTCTTTGATCATGGCAATCCAAAACATCGTTCTCACATTCACACTTTACTTTCCTCTTCCTCTTTATATTATCCTCACAAATTTTCTCTCCTTTTAAGGCATGAAAATTTGTTGGCTGAGGAAGGAAGCATCTCTCACCTCAATTTCCTTCCATTCAATTTTTCTCCATATCAAACAAAATAAATTATCAACCCCTCTGCCCTTTTTCTCCGCCATTCCCTACCCCCTTTAAAATCTCTCGTACCAAACAAGTCGTAAGAATTAAGAATTAATCTTTCAAAAAATGACGAAATAAATCTTTTAGAATAATGATTGATGCAATCTATATATAATTAGAGAATTAAAGAAACTAAAATATGAAATTTATATGGTTCGAGTTATAAAACTTATTGGAACACATTCTTAAATTAAAGGAAGAGAAAAAATTAAAAAAAAATTCAGTGAGATTTTATTAAATAATAAGTTCAAAAGCCTTTGGACCAAATTTTGTTAGAACTTCAATAAGATTTTATTAGGGAAAAAGATATATAAAAAATGAATGTCAATAAGAGATTTTTTTCCTCTTGTAAAGACGTAGTCACAATAACTAATCATGTTATTATCTAATGGTTCTAACTTCTAAGTCTATCCTACTTAGGTTATATGACTAATTAAAAAAGTCATAAATTGTTATATATATATATATATATTGATGAGGTGCAAACTCGTCAGTCCAAGTGAGTATGTCCAGATGGAGCCAAGATGTTGTCTCTGCGGTCACAGAAGTGGTAAACCAGCTTCCTCGAAATGGTCACCGGTGTAGTGCCTGCCATAACGTCTTCGATGCCAAAATTAGTACAAGGGAGCTCTTTGTAAGTAAAAACAGAATGATAGAATAACAGTAAGGATTATCTGAGTATTTTTCGTACCTCCTGTTGATATTGTGAGGGCCTTATATATATATATATATATTTATAGCTCCTAGCCGTTTGGGGTAGTTATGGTGGTCTTAATGCCCTTCTTGGTAACGTTTTGTGCTTTATAATGCGGCTTTAATATGCTCCAACGGTTCATACAGCTGGCTCTAGAACCGCTCTGGGTATAACTGGTCGCATTGAATGGCCTGGTTGTCTTTGTCAGTGATGTGATTATTTGATAGGTTCATCTGGCGGGTAGTCTCGTCTGTAAATGACTTCGTCAGTCCCATCATATGTATGTATGTATGTATGTATTTATGTATGTATATTCAAGAGTAACTTAGAACAAAACAAGTAAAAGAAGCCAAAAGTCTTATAGTTCAATTAATTTACACATTTTGAAGATATTTATGATTCAAATCTCCATTCTTCCAAACTGATCCGTGATTTATGTTAATATGTATGTTTAACTTCCTTTTAGACATTTATAGTGCTCTAATTTTGATGCTAAGCGTTTGTAAAAAATCCTCTTAGTATATGCCTTTGCATCAATGACCGCTCTATTAAAAGATTAGCCATTGACGGATTCCATTTTTTCAGCATATAACCTAAGATAAGTTTAGTGGACAAAACTCAAAGGAACAGATTCTAAAATAGAATGTAAAATCTATTGTTCATATAAGAAATTATATATATTGGAAAACAAGAAATCAATCAAAGTGGAGGCATATCTGGGGCTATGCGTGCCTTCATTAAACAAGGGGTATCTTTCTTTGCATATATACCTAACCTAGTAACCTATTTAACAATGTTATCTTTTTATTTTATGAGTTTTTTTTTTATTTTTATTTTTTATAAATTTATTTATTTATTTTTTGAGTTGATTAACAATGTTGATTTATTTTGCATATAGTCAATGCATAATTGGCATAAACCTCTGCTATAAGGTGAGGTAAGAAATGTAACATATTACTATATTGGTGCTTATTTTGTGCTCAAACTTTTTGCAAAAAATAATTTTAGCACAATTGAGACTCAGGAATCAGGATACACTAAAATGTGGAGTTTGGACACAGGGATGGTTGACAATTTTTTTTTTGAGGGGGAGGGATGATTGACATTGGTTCAAAGGTTTGACATGATAGCACAGAAACAATGGTTGATGTCTTAATAGTTCTGAACTAACTTTTAATTAACGTTAATTTTAGTGTAATGAATGCAACTTATGATGGCCAAGGGCAATCTATCTGTTATATATTTATATTGTTTAACAGTTCATTCTTGAAACAGTAGCTATATTTTTTAATGAAATTTTTTTTTGGGTTTGAGATCATATAAAATGATTCTAAAAATGACTCAAATCAATAACTAAGGGGTGTCCGGCAGAAAACAACGTTAAGAGTTCTAAAGTGCTTTATGAAAAAAAAAAAGTGAAAGTAGAGAAATTGATTTTTGAGTCTCATAAAACTCTTTTATAATACTGTAGAAAAAGATTGAAATCTTGAGGCTGAGGGTCTTTCTTTTTTTTTTTTTTCACTACAATTTACTGCTCATGTTTTATAAATCAAGAGCTTTAAAGTGAGTTAGTTTGGTAACCCAACCAATTCTACAAATTTGCTACAAATGATTCATGTGATATTTTGTGAGTGGTATTTTGTGAGTGATGAAATTATAGACTTATATAAACCTATTATTTTTATTTTACTACCCGTCACATAAATGGATTGCTGTCAAAATTGTGAAAATGATTGTGACAACATACTTATTCCTTTAAACTTTAAAGCACAATTCCCTGTAATGTACTAAATTCTCGAAATGCTAAAGATTCTTTTTTGGTTAAAAAAATCTCACAAGAGATCTACCACTAAAGTTATACTACTTTCTACAAAACATCAAACAAAGCTAAAGCCAAAGGTGTTGTGACATTTAGTGGTGCACTTGCCTCCAATTCCTTCCAAAGAAGTTGATGCATGAGAGTTGAAATCCCTTCACTCTCCATATGTGGTAAAATTTGGCTTATGGGGTAAAAAAAGAGAGAAAAATAAAGCTTTTAGCTCTAACTAAAACACACTTTTGGGCATTGAGATGCCAAAATAACATTAGCTAATTAAAGAGATTATATAAGGTATAACAAGAATACGTTTAATGCTTGAGTGGGTATTTACTATTTAGTATCATCAATACATGTATAAGGATGATATAAAATCAATTTTCTTAACGACTCTCATTGTTTTACGTAAGGTGGATTCTATGTGCATGAGATTAGACTCCACTCCAATATAATAAATTTTACTTTTTAAATTTATTTTTAGTTTTTATAAATGGGTATTACCATCTTTTTTTAATGTTATGGAAGTTCAATAACTATGTACTCTTACTGCGGTAATTACTCTACAAATATAAAGAGTTTTACACAAATATACACTTATATGAGAATAGAGTAAAAATTCTATCTCGAATAAAAAAAAAAAAAAAAAAATTATCATGAAAGCCGACGTTTAGAAATTAAGATACTCAAATCCCTCCCATCCCAAAAAAAAAAAAAAAAAAAAACCAAAGTCCCCTTATTAAGATTTGAAAGCGACATTACCATTAACCACCAGCACGAGAAATAAGACAAGTTGTGACCTTTTTCCTCTATAAAAACCTCCCAAACGAAGCTTCATAGAGTGGACTTTTCTTTTCTTTCCTTGTTCCGAGAACGTGTCCCGCTTAGTCATTAACACAAACAGTTTGCCTGCAATTGTGAAAACTCATACACAACACAAACACAAAAGCCCCAGAGAGAGAAAGAGAGAGGATGAAGTATGTGTTGGTGACAGGGGGAGTGGTGAGTGGGTTGGGCAAAGGCGTCACAGCCAGCAGCATAGGCGTTGTCCTCAAAGCCTGTGGCCTTCGCATCACTTCCATAAAAATTGGTTCTTTGCTTTCACCCATCACTTCTATCTATGTTGCTATTTCTTTTATCGGGTTTTTAAGTTTATTATTGTTTTATTCATCTTTGGAAATGTCGCTGTTTTGTTTGAATTTCTTTGGTTTTGTTACTTAATACTGATTTTGTTTTTTGTGTCTCTATTGGAAACTTCATAGTTTACATTGGTTCAGTGCTTAATTGGTTTAAAATGAGCACCTTTTTGTGCTGTGATTGTTATTTGTTAGTTTGTCCATATGGGTCTCCAAGTAGATATCATTTTCTATCTTTGAAAGTATTCAAATAAATACATGTGTGTTTGTCTCATTCACTTAACCATAAAAAAGAAAAGAAAAAGCTATTGGTCTCATTTATTTATTCATTTCAACATAGTAGTTTATAACTTTAATTAGGAATAAGGCGTAGTTGAGTTGAGTCTTATGCTGGTTGTTTCAAGGTTTGATGGAGCATGTGGCTAATAGCTCAATATTTATCCAAAAAAAAAAAATGTGGCTAATAGCTCAACTGGTAAATAAATTAAAAAAAAAGGTTAGATAGAGTATGTTTGAAAAAAAGAAGAAGAAGAAGAAAATGTTAGGAAGAATTTTATGTTTTCTTTTGCATCTAAATTTCTTCATTTTTATTTATTTATTTATTTATTGGGTTACAGATCCATACTTGAACACCGATGCTGGTACCATGTCTCCCTTTGAACATGGGGAAGTTTTTGTTCTTGACGATGGTGGAGAGGTTTGCTTTTTTTTTTTTTTTTCTTTTCTTTTCCCCTTGTTTATAAGATTAAATTTTATCCATATGTACACAAGGGGGTGGCCGGTGGGTAGGCTAGTGTGTGTTATAGGTGTTCATGCTATTGGCATATTAGTTCATAAAGTAAGAAATGGATTATTGGTAATAGTAAACCTGGAATTTTATGGATGTTGATGGTATAAATTTAGTTTAATGATATGATAATTACTTCATTTATTTGCTTTTCTTCTGAAAGGTTGATTTGGACTTGGGTAACTATGAGCGGTTCCTAGATGTGACACTTACAAGAAACAATAATATTACCACGGGAAAGATATATCAGGTGCTAATTTCTTCAATTCAGTACTAGATTTATTAACTTTATAAGATTGATAAGCTTCTTAATTTGACTATGTTGCTCTGTTTTAATCAGTCTGTCCTTGAGAAGGAACGAAGAGGTGATTATCTTGGAAAGACTGTCCAGGTGATTCTACATTTGGTAACTTAATTAGGCTTCTTATTTAACTTGCATTAATAGATTACTAGTGACTGAGCTTAGCCAGGTTTGAGTGGATTCCAGGTAGTGCCACACATAACAGATGCTATTAAGAATTCGATCGAATCAGTTGCTGTCATTCCTGTTGATGGAAAGGAAGGTCCAGCAGATGTTTGTGTGATAGAGTTGGGAGGGACTGTAGGTATGAGCTATTCAAAACAAAGCGGCATCTTATCTGCCAAATTATCTCTCTGTTGCTCAATTTTACCTGCAAGAGATAATTTTATTATATCATTTTGCTAGGTGATATTGAATCAATGCCATTCATTGAGGCTTTGCGACAATTGTCCTTCTCAGTTGGTAAGTTTGACTTTGTTTATGGGCTCAATTAAAAAGTATGGCCAGATATGTTATGAGTTTTACAGTATAGACAAATATGGTTAATTTGGACTTAATATGCAATGCTGTTGCAATATGTATGTTCAATTGATACTCAAAATTGAGTATAATAACTTGTTCTGAGTATTCAGCTTACATGCTCTTTGGTTCTGAGTTTTCATCATGTTCAGAAATAATTATTCATGTTTATTTATTTATTTTTAATCTCTATCTCAGGGCAAGATAACTTCTGCCTCGTTCATGTGAGCCTGATACCAGTACTGGGCGTTGTTGGTGAGCAAGTAATACTCCATAACCTGTATATGAGATTTGCAAAGTATTAGTTGTCCACTTATTGGATTGTAAATGTAGAGATTACAGTTGACTACATTCCCTGAACTGAAATTTTGTGTTCTCTTCTTTGGAGTTCTTTTTCCCTGCCTCTCCCCTTTTTTTCTCTGGTAAATATAACTTCCTCTCTCTCTCTCTCTCTCATGGTGCAGAAAACGAAACCTACCCAACATAGCGTCCGGGAGCTGAGAGCATTAGGCTTGACTCCTCATCTGTTAGCATGTCGCTCTGCTCAGGTACACCTTTTCAATTGCTGGTAACTACATGTGCATAATGGAGTTAATGATTGTAACAAATCCAGCCTAGAATCATCTAGCAAAATAGAGGGAAAAAGATACCTTTGCATGCAAAACTTTTCTGTGGATCCATGTAAGCTTTCTTGTATTCCTCAATCCTTGTCTTAATGGGGTGTGGCTGAGTAATATACCATTACAGTTTGGGGAAAGCTTACTGTGAGCCTAAATTAACAATTTATTTGTGGCTATACTTTTCTTTTAAGTATATTTAGCTGTACCAGTTTGGAACCAAAAGTTGTATATTGGATTGTCTCTTTTTACCCTGCTTTTGCACCTTGCCTGCATGGGGTCATAAGTTGTTCTTAAAACATTGAAGTAGTCCTTGCAGTGGGTATCTTATTTGTAGGTTTTTATTTCTTGTGTCATACTTGAAGAGGCATCGATCTTATCTATGATTTGAGATTTAGCTGCTTGGTATTCATCATTTTTTTGAAAATGTAATTTTACAATATTGAAATAAATTCTCATCGAGTTTATTGCAGCCTTTATTGGAAAATACCAAGGAGAAACTTTCACAGTTTTGCCATGTTCCAGTAAGTTGTTGACATTTGCTTGGTGATCTTTCAAATGAACTGTATTTTTGTTGAGGATTTTTCATTGTCCTTATGGTCTTTCACAGGCTGGTAATATTCTCAACATCCATGATGTTCCAAATATTTGGCACGTTCCTCTCTTACTTAGGGTGGGTTGAATACAGTTCTTTGATTCTTCTGAGGCTTTGCTTCTTCTAGTATATTCATCTAACATTTTCATTTTTGGATGTTTGACATTTACTGCTGTTTCAGAACCAAAATGCTCATCTCTCAATCCTAAAGCAGCTAAACTTACTTGAGTAAGTCTTTGTTCATCTTAAGGCTTAGATCTTGGCATCAGAGTGCTAATTGGCCTTGGCCTTTCAAAAGTTTTCTAGTATGTGATGAGACCCTGTCACCTTGGCAAATCATATGTTTGATCCTTGCAAACTCTGACTATTTTAGTCAATTAATTTTTATTGAGGCTGAGGCATAGATTGGATCTATGGACTGCTAACTGTAGAACTTCTGGATGCTATAAAACTAAATATGCCATCAATTTGGAAATAATATACTGAATGTGTGATGATTACGTTAACTTTTAATAAATTTCTTTTTCAGTGTTGCTGTAACTCCTGCTTTACAAGATTGGACCAGGATGGCTGAGACTTTTGATAATCTCACTGAATCTGTTAGTATTATCATTGATAAAATGTAATGGTTTCCTTTGAATATTTCCCTCTTTTTCCTGGAAAATAATCACCTGCTGCTACTTGCAGGTGAGGATTGCATTGGTTGGAAAGTATGTTGGCCTATCAGATTCATATTTGTCTGTTGTGAAGGTGCGATAATAGCTTTTCTTCTGTGCTTAATTTGAATTGGAGATGGACTTATTATCTGTAAAACCTGCAATGTCAATAACTTATGATCAATTATTTCAGCAATCAGATATGTTTCTGAAAATTAATATTATAAAGAATACTAGATGCTGATATGGAAAAAGTCCTCTTTGTCTTTTATTGTTTTTCCATCTTGGAATATAGCATACATGGTGAAGTTCACAAGCACTAAAATGTTTTCCCATCTTGAATCTATGATTATTTTAAGCACAAGAGGATTATATAAAATGTTTAAACTTTCTATGACTAGACTATTATCATATTGTCCATTGATAGTTGTTTTCACATTTTATATAAATTTTTTAATAAATTGAAAGAATTTTAGTATAATTTAAACTTATAAACTTTGTGCAATTGCACTATCTATTTTAGCTAATAGGCAAAACATATTATTATTTTGGGCTACATATATGTTATCAATCTTTTTATTAGAGGTTATTTTATATTGTATTTTAAAAATGCGTGCTTTACTTTAATCGGATGTGCACTTGTGTTTTGTGCTTTGCACCTAGGCTCAAAGAGGCCTATGCGCTTAAATATGTTTGACGCTTTTGCCAACATTGAGCAAAGGTCAATAGTTCGAATTTCCCATCCCCCCTCCCTTGTGGCCAAAACTTATATGCATATACATATACACATATATATTGGTCTTTAAATGGTGTCGTCTTTGGTTTAAATTATATCATAATATCATAAGAAGGTAATGGTACATCATTCACATGGTAATATCATTATGATGGCTAACCTGATTGATACACTACTGAACCACTCAAATTATGTAGTTTATTTCATATTATGGCTTCCTGTCTTTTCATACTTTGTTAGGATTAATCCAGTTACAGCTCTATAGGGGTTTATACATGGTTTATCATCAGCCATTCTTGATGATATTCTAGGTCATGGATGACATACTATTCAATTGTAATTTCATTATGATGGTCAATCTGATTGAATAAATTCAATCTCATAGTGAAATTCTCTCTCAAGCTGTTCTCTTCATATTCTGTGGAGTTACAGAATCAATAGAGTTGATACATTGATTGTAGTGACATTTTGGTACTTATCAAAAAAAAAAAAAAAAAAAAAAGAGATTTATATTTTTCTTAAGGAAACTATTTGCCTGTCCAATTTTATAGTAACTTGTTTCATTATGACTTCTTGGATTAAATATGTCTAATTTGGCTTGCAGGCCCTTCTGCATGCCTGCATTGCATGTTCTCTGAAGCCATCAATTGACTGGATTGCAGCTTCTGACCTTGAAGATGATAGTGCTAGATTGGTACTGTTCCCTTAAGCTGCATTTGTAGAGGATTTTGTTTTATTTCTGGTGGAATTTTGTCTCATTTAAAATTCTGTGTTCCTAATACAGACGCCAGAAGCACACGCTACAGCATGGGAGACTCTGAGGGTACAGTCTGCATTGAATTGATATACCCCCCCTTTTCTTTCTTCTAGCATTCAAGTGCTATTTCCCTTGATTCAAGACTCTGGTTTTGTCCATCACTCTTGAAACATGAAGATTGACATGTGCAAATCCAGCTTTGGATTGCCCTGTCCTTTCAGACATGTCCAAAACTGGCCAAATTAAGGGCAGGGTGGGTCAGGGCCTGTTCCTAAGATTGGGTTTGATGTTTGAACTCCTTGTTCAGTAGTTTTGGTTGTCCTTAATTAGCCTGCTCTGTTGATGGGCAGTTTTGGAAGTTATGTTATGATACAATAACTGGAAATATATGTTAGACCACTGATGGGGATTTCTAGTATATCTAAAATCACATTGTGGAACGGCTTTCCCTGGCTTAAGTTCATTTATAAGGCCTAGTCAAAAGTCAAAAGTTTGTATGGGCAAGTAGGTCCCATGTTTGATCTGGGCTGATTTGATAGTGAGCTTATTAATTCTTAGGTGCTCGTTTAATGTAGATTTTGGCAAGGAAGGGGGTGTTTGACATTTAAATGTATAGTTAGAACTGGTTCTGACAGAACTCCATTTTCAGAATGCTGCATGTGTCTTGGTTCCTGGTGGATTTGGAGATCGTGGTGTCACAGGTATGATATTGGCTGCAAAGTATGCCAGAGAGAACAAGGTTCCTTATCTTGGGATTTGCTTGGGCATGCAGATTTCTGTGATTGAGTTTGCTAGATCTGTAAGTGACATTTCTTTTGTTATCATGTTTTCTTTCATTTAACAGGTTATATGAACCTTACAGTAATTACTTGTTCTAGGTTTTGGGTTTGGAAAGGGCAAATAGCAACGAGTTTGACGATGAGACACCAAATCCTGTTGTAATTTTCATGCCTGAGGTATATATCTATCACGACATTTTTACCTTGTGATAGTTACCCTTGTATCAAGTATGCAATTATTATCATTTCTATTTTTTATAGGGTTCAAGAACTCATATGGGAAACACAATGAGACTAGGATCCCGAAAAACGCTATTCCAGACACCTGATTGTATTACTTCAAAATTGTATGTGATTTATCTCTAAATCTGACCGCTTTCTAAAATACTGAAAAATAACATCCTGTTAGTCTGTTACTGCAAATTGAAATTGGTGACTCGATTACCTTTATGAAAATACCTTGTTTCTGTACAAAGAACACCTTTATTTGTAGATATCAGCCCTTGGAGTTGGATGACTAATTTATGTACCCATCTGGTTATTTGCAAGGACAGACAGCCATAACTATAAGGCTGGCCTGTTCAGTGTCCAGTAGTCATGTCAGTGCTAGTGATGGAATGTATGGTATTTTTTTATAAAAAAGATGAAGAATCATCTCCTTTTGAACATCTAGCTGGGTTAGTCTGTTGCTTCTGCTTGATATTGTATTGGTTTGGATTGTGCTCAAAGTTGCGTTGCGTTTTGTGTAAGCTGCGTTTTCAGTTTTTTCTTTTTTTTTTTTTTTTGCCGGAGTTCTTGACTTTTTAGAGACAAAAAGTACTGTTTATGAACAGTGAGTGCACTGTTCATACACTGTTTACGCATTAAAAATATTAAAAATGGATCTCACGGTACTATTTATACATTTAAAAATTATTTTGCTACAGCATTTTCAGCAACAATCAGTTTTCAGCAACAATAAGTTGTATCCAAATGGACCCATTATCCTAGTGAACTACTGCTACTGCATTTATTTGTCTCTTACATGAGGACCAGTTTTATTTGTTCGCTTTGCTTTTTTTTTGGTTGATAAGTCTGTTCTTATCTCTCTCTCTATTCTCTTTGCCTTTTGGGATCCATTTGGTGCTACTTTTGCAATCAATAAGTCAGCCATCTCTTGTACCTAGACTGATTACAATGAGACTTATTAAAATAGTTGAGACTCATATACTGTGCAATTGAGTCTACTTTGATGTTAGCATCCATATTGTCCATGCCTACATTTATAGTTCTTCCTGATTGCCTAGGTACCAAAATTCAGAGTATGTGGAGGAACGGCATCGGCACAGATATGAGGTTAGTTTTGCAATCTAATTTCAGTGGAAGAAAATGATCTTATCAGGCATTGTTTCTCTTCTAAATATATAGTTGACATGGTATGATATAGTGTCCATTGCCTGGTGCAGGTAAACCCAGAGTTTATTGAAATTCTAGAAGAATCTGGCCTCAAATTTTTTGGGAGAGATGAAAGTGGAAATAGAATGGAGGTGGGTTTTCAGCTGAGTAATAATTAGAAGAGCTTATGCTCACATGAACTTGAGAATTTGTCAGTATTGCTTAAATTATAATTACAAGTTAGACTTAAATTTTATACTTCCAAAATTTTCTTGTGTTTTGCAGATTCTAGAGCTTCCAACTCATCCATTCTATGTAGGAGTGCAATTTCATCCAGAATTCAAATCACGGCCTGCAAGGCCCTCAGCTCTATTTTTAGGTACTTACTGAGAGCCATGCGTATACCCTGATATGCTGGTTGGAATTGCATTCTAATTGAGCTATTTCTCAAGTTTTATATTGTTACCAACATCTAATCAAGTCCTTAACAAACCGACATGATGACCAATGATTTAAGGAAAGACAGGGTTCTACATAGAGCAGAACAGCTAGAAGGATTTGTATAACTGACCTCCAATAATTATTTAGATAAGGCTTGGCTTGTAGATTAGCATATTGCCAATAGTTTTTTTTATTTTATATATTTATTTTTTGCAAAAATTTATTCTGGGATAATGTGTTCAGCATTTATTTTTGTAATACTTTTCTGGTTTTTCACGCAATGTACTTTTGATCTATTCTTTTGTTTTCTCAATATATTATAAGTCACATTTATCATTGTAATTGAGCTCACAGTGGTGTAATATCATGTTCATTTTCAACAAAACAGTTTGAAAATGAAGTCATTTCTAGAAATCCTAGAAAAGGTTATTCTTGATAAGAAAATGGGTAGAATCATATAGATGCTGTCCTGCAATGTGCTCCTTGCAGTTTCCTTGTAAATATGAATATACCTTTTTAATTCCATCTGGCATCCAAATTTCTCATCTGCAAATGCCTGTGGACTTTTCTGATATCTGCACTTCAATTTAACATTTATCCCTTTTCAATGTAGGTCTTATATTGGCAGCAACAGGACAGTTGGAAGCATATCTTGGCAGGCATCAGAATGGAAGTTGATATGCTAGTTTTCCCCATCATAGTATCTCTTAAATTTTTCTTTTAAGGTATTTTTTCAGGATTTCTTCTTAAAAAAAAAAAAAAAGAAGCATTTTTCAAGATAAAGAATTTTTGAGAAATACCTCAAAAGAATTTGCAACTTGCCCTGTGGTTTCACTGCATTGTGCACCTTACATAATTTGGGATGGGTTTGTTAAATTCTGCAGTAGATTGCAAATGGTGGGCCAAATCCATGTTTTAGAAGGAGCAGGTAGGATTGGGACCTTTTTCTCTGGTTTTATGGTACTAAATGCACAAGAATAGTTTCACGTGCACTTATGATATTGTGTATGAAATAAAAAGATGTAGCAGTATGCAGATGGGGTCAGTTGGGTAATCTATCTGACTGGTCTGTGTCCTTAATAGAAATTTAGAATAGGGTTAGGGTGAATTTCACATGCTCTTTTTTTTTATTTTTAGATATGCTACTCTTAAATATGCCTTGACTTTGTCTACATGGCACCAACGTTGCGCTGATGGTGGGACCTTGCCCTCCCAAACTTGGGCCGATTGCATTTTATGCTGTGCCTGTTATGGGATGATATTCTTGCTATGGTCCCATAACACACTTTCAGCAGCTGTGATGTGTGGGTATGCACAGTGCCTTGCCTAAGGTTGTAATTAGTGTGGTAATGCCACCTGAATTATAACATAGTTCATTTACCACATTTTTTTCTTTGTACTTACAAAATATGTTTTAACATTTTAATGTAGGAAAATTATTGATGCTGTCTAGCTGAGCAACGCGCATAGATGTTTCCAAAGTGGATCCGTAGTGAGATGATTTCCTGCTGCATTTTGAAGTTATGGACATAAAATGTTGGTCCAATCTTTTGGACATAAAATTTACATGTAAAAACAGATATACTCAAATTTTGGATGCACCGTGGCAATGATAGTTGCTTGTTGACTCGTGTGTTTTTTTGGTTAAACAAAAAGGGTAGGGGGTGGCCAGTCTTGGATACCCACTTTAGGCTCTCCCTAGGGTTCAACTCAGAATGTTCACCCCAACAAAACCACATGAGAGTAAGCATTTGTTATCGGTTCACTCACACTCTATGATTGACATTCTTGATTTTTGCCAATGCTAAACGTTGTAACTTATGGTTTTAGACTTCTCTTACTGTTTATTAGCCGACAAGACAGGTTTTTGGATAGGAAATAGGACTCAGTTTTTTTTTTAAAGCACTCAGATGTTTATATCAAAAGATTCAAAACATTATATACTTTTTAGACATCCATCTTGTGCTTGGAGTGGCTCTTTTATCTTAATTTTGATATAATGATCTTGGTTTAGAAGATATTGCAAATAGGGATATCTGAAAATGTGAAATAAATTCGATCATACGACTCTGGCAAAGTATGAGCATATTGAATTTTCCAATTTATTAAATTTTTATATAAAAATATACTCCTATATTCGAGTCTTTCCTAAAACAATTTTCGAATACTTTTGGGAATTCCTAAAACAATTTTGGAATACTTTGGGAATTGACCTCTTCAAAGTTCGGTGAAAGGGTGTTTACTTTTTTTTTTTTTTTTTTTTTTTTTAACAAGATAGAAATTCTACTCTAATCTAAATTTAAGTGTATATGTGTGTGAAAGCTCCTTTCTGGAGGCTTGAATCTTGGCCCCTGCCCACCACACCCAACAAACACTTATACTTGTAGAGTAACCATCACACTATATGTGAAATAAATTTGATCATGCGATAGCAAAGTATGAGTATATTGAATTTTTCAATTTATTAAATTTTTATATAAAAATATACTCCTATATTCGAGTCTTTCCTAAAACAATTTTCCAATACTTTTGGTAGACTGTAATACGTGCTGTAATGTAATAGTTATTCCTATGGTTTAGTTATTCTTTAGTTTGGTTATGTTTTTATTACAAGGAATAGTCATTCCTTATGAAAAGCTATTCTTAGAAATGAGGAATAACTATTCCTCTTTAAAATGTTGTATTAGCTATTCCTTAGTAAGTATAATAATTTCAAAACTTAATATATTTCCAAATAAACAAACTTTATATATACATCTAACAATTATAAAAATAAAAAATCATAAAAAATAACAATATCTATCTTAAATTTAAAAATAACAATTTTTAAAAAGATATAATTGTATGAGTAAGATATTTTCTAAAATAAATATTAAGTTTCATTCTAATGTTAGAACTCACAACCAAACTAATGAATATGTTTAGTTATTATATTACAATACACTTTATTACTAATAATAAATATTACAATTCATGTCGTAATCTTCATTCAGTGTACCAAACGTACCCTTATACTTGTAGATCAACCATCGCACTATATATGAAATAAATTCGATCATGCGACTCTAGCAAAGTATGAGCATATTGAATTTTCCAATTTATTAAATTTTTATATAAAAATATACTCCTATATTCGAGTCTTTCCTAAAACAATTTTCCAATACTTTTGGGAATTTCTAAAACAATTTTGGAATACTTTTGGGAATTGACCTCTTCAAAGTTCGGTGAAAGGGTGTTTATTTTTTTTTTAACAAGATAAAAATTCTACTATAACTTAATTTAAGTGTATATGTGTATGAAAGCTCTTTCTTGGAGACTTGAACTCCGGCCCTTGCCTTCTACACCCAACAAATACTTATACTTGTGGAGTAACCATTGCACTAAAAGTATGCGGTGGTGGTGAAAGGTGTTTATTGAAAACCTATCATATCTACAAAAGTGGGAGCATAGTGACTTTCTATTTAAAGTTCTCCCATTGTACCAAATGATTATGAAATGCTTCATTCTTTTCTTGAATTGACCTCTTGCATTTCTTTCTTATCACATTTGATTAGAGTTTCTCTCTGCCTGAGTTTTTCATGAAATGCTACCTGAATTTATTTTTACTATTTTGTAACTTTCATCTAGTAATTTAATTTATTTTTGGAATATTTACATGGACTAAACTTGAGTTGACTTATTTAGGTGTTATATTGTACCTTAGGTTTTTTTTAATTAAATTCAATCACATGGTTGTATTAATTGGCTAATAAACTATAGTTGAATATAATTGTTAATTAAAAAAATGATATTGTTTGTGTTGTATTGGTTAGTAATGCCTTATAATTAATTGAAAATCAAAGGTATAGATCCTATATTTTGTCCTTTCTAAATAATTGCTTCCCAAAGTTTTATCATTCCAATTATCATTCTGAATTAAAAATAAAAAAGAAAAGGAAAGGAAAAACAGATTCTTCAACTAACTATGTACGCTAATGAAACAGTGGAGAAATTTTGAGCTATTTCGTAGATTGATGTCAAAGAAATTTTTTTTATTATTATTATTTTTTTAGCTTTTGATGTCAAAGAATTTTTTTATTTTTTTATATTTTGGCTTTTGATGTCAAAGAATTTGAATGTATAACTTGTAGTACTTGGGGATTATAAAAAAAAAAAAAAGCATGTATAACTTGAAGCATTATGGGCTACAATTGATCCTGCTTTGTCCCTGGTGGGTTTATGTTTCATTTGGGCTTGCTTCGCTTATAAGTTGATTCAAATCCATTATGCTTTGGCATTACTATTGCTGACATGTTAAATTGCGATTGGAACATTGTTGCTTTTGCTAGCACTAAATTACTAATCATAATATGACAACTAAATATTATTGAAAAAAATTGTAAAAAATGTTGTCCTTGGACTTATTGTTTCCTCTTTTATTTTTCTTTTTTTCAAACCAAAGTGAAGAAAACCTCTGTAATCACATCCAAAAAAAAAACTGGTTCTACTAATCAAACTCTACTGCTTATTTATAAATCTGTAGACACTCAAACTCTGATCGAAGCTTTTCTGCTATCTACAAAATGCCGCAATGATATCATATAATAAATCTGCAAAAGCTGCAGGTACAGTTCTTCACGATCCACGAACCATGATTAAAATTGTGCCTCTATTTACCATCTCATTTGTACTGTAAATATGAAATCTGTCTCTGCAGCTTCATTTGAGCATAAAAGTTAGCAATAAACTCTTCTGCTCTCGAATCAATCCCATCTTCCTGCTCACAGCTGGGAACAATTTCTTCTTCTTCATCATCATCTTCATCTTGACCCTTTAGAAAACTCTTCCTCCCATCATCATAGCCATAAGCTTGTTCTTCAATAAAATCAACATCATAGTCAAAATCCACTTGTGGGTTGGTTATGCATGGAATGTTAGGTAAGCGGAAGCGCATAGAGGCCGAACGACGGTTCATCTTGACATGGAAAATGGGGGTCTCATCGAAGGAAAGCTCGCGCTCCCCATAGTGAAGTTGATCCTGCCTAGCATTGTTGCCAAGTCTTTGAATGTACTGACGCAGTTCCATCATGATACGGCGTTTAAAGACACCACCTTTACGTGCCCATAGCAATGCTAAACGCAAGATGTTCCATGCTTTACGAGCTACACCACCGTTCTTCATTGGCATTTTCAATTTTCAAGCTTAAGTATAGAAAATTGAGTTTTGGAATATATTGTAGGATTTGAAAGCAAAGATGTTTAGGCTTTGGTCTAAGATCCTCAAACTTTTGGAAAAGAAATGAGAAGTAGTAGTTTGAGTTTGAGAGAGTGCTTTTGGGTATTGAAAGATTTGCGTGGAAAGAAAAGGTTGTTGTTTTTTTCTTTGAAGTTTGAGGTACTGATGATGGAAAAGGAGAAGCAGTGGCTTATATATATATGTAGCAAATATTTGTACGCGGTGTTTGAGAGAGAGAGAGAGAGAGAGAGAGAGAGAGAGAGAGGTTGTTTGTTTGGTGTGGAAGTGTGATCTGTGGGTGGTGGAAACCTCGTGGAGGACATCGTGGACACGGCTAAACGCGTGGATTCATTATTGATCTCGAGATGTATTTTTGTTTCCAAATGTGCCCCCTATGATTGTTGAAAGTTCTTACTCATTGGAGCAACATTTAATTATTTTTGCTTCTTGCTTGGAATTCAACCAAATATTATAAATACAAAAAGCCAAATAATAATATGATAGTGCAAAAAGTTGTTATTTCAAACTAACTCAATTAAGTTTGGGGACAATATCTTTTTATTTATTATTTTTTTTTATAAGAGCTTATATGATTAGCGATTGGTGCATAATAAAAATGGTATCAATCGTAAACCTAGGTAAAAATGATGTTATTTTACTCATAATAGATCATTTTATCAGTTGTGAAAAAAATTGCTCTTAGAATTGAGTATATCAACAAGTTAATTAACTTGCCACTAGCTTGGAGAAGAAATTTTTTTAGAGATGCTAATTGCTAAACATGTTGAAAAAGAAATAGATGAAAAATGAAAAGAATAATAAAATGAATTAAGAGTAAGAGGGTCAAAGTGATTTTTAATTATGATATTGAGTTCTCCAAGTTAAGGGCTTCTGGCTTTACATTTGATGCTTACTTTCAAAGCCTTAAATTGATGAAGTAAATTAAAGTTTTAAGAAAAAGCAACACTTAGCCCTTTGTTCACATTTTATTTAGCTTGCAAGAAATGGACACACACCTATTATTGTTGCTTTAAAACAAACTCTAACTTGTCAAATGTTGATTGGAATTTTCAAATTAATTTTTTTTTTCTTTTCCTATACTGTTGGTCTGTGGTAATGAATCCAATAATTGAACAGCTACCAACAACCCCTATTGTCTTCTGTTCCTGAATGTGGTACATAACTTCGAAGAGTTTTAGAATAATGGTTCTTGCTTTGTCCTAGCCAGAGGGGATTTGGTAAACCTAACCAACAGAGCAGAATGCTATTTGTTTTATATTATACCTAGGAAATATGATTTGAACAGTTGTATTCTATTTCTATAGTTTTATTTATTTATTTATTGAATGATTACATTTAAAAGATTATGTGATATAAAATAAACTAGGTAAGGTCATTCTGGTCATATATTGAAAATGAGGTTAAAGTTCGGAGAAAGGACCCTCACGCCTCACCTACACGAAATCAACGCTTCTAGTTGGGTTTTAGTTGGATTATACTTTAAATGCCCTTTGCCTCCTACTGTTTTTTTATATAAAAAAATATGGCAATCCAACACATTTTCTCTTTATCACTTTTTTTTCCCTTTATCACTCTTTCGAGTCTTTTCATAATAACTTATTAAAGTGATAAGTCATACTTATAATAATACAACCTTTCATTTTCACATTATTTATCTCTAATATTTATATTAGTTCTATGTGCCAACTACAAAATGCTGCAACAATAGTTATCAAAAAAAAAATTTGTATGACTTTTATTCAAAAAAATCCTAACAAAAGAGAAAAAAATAACATAGAAATAGTAAAGCTTGTTCAAAAGGGTTAAAAAAAAAAAAAAAAAAAAAAAAAACCTAGTACCAAAAATAAATGCATAACTTTTGTTATAATTCTCTCATGTGACTGATTATGAATAGTAAAAAAAGAACAATAAATCCATATAATAGTGACAAATAGTCTATTATTTACGAGATTTATAGTGAAAATTGTGAATTTATTTATAGTTAAAAGAAGAACTCAAATTTATCAAAAAAGAGAACTCAAAGATTAAAGACTTTCTCTGAGTAAACGTCAACTAATTTCTTTTTTTTTTTTTTAATTTTCCCGAGAAAAGAAAAAGAATCCTAAGCTTTTAGAGGGAGCGTTGTTGAATGGTTCTTTGAAAGCGACTTCTCGTGTATGGTGCATTGGATCTCACCTAAACCGTGTCTGTGACAGGTACTAGTTAAATGATTTTCTCTTTTTAATTTAAAGAAAAAAAAAATCATAATATGAACACATATATAAAATAATATATTTACTAATTAGAGAAGTGCCACATGATTTCGGATTTCCCTCATAAACAAATCCCAATATATTCGGCAATAATTAGACGAAGAAGTTGACAAGCTTAAGTCAATGGAAGGGAATCAAGATCCAAGAGAGCCAATGCGTTTGCATGAACTGACTCGGACACCACTCGGATTTATGACTCTTGTTCTAACTCTAAGCCTCCTGGTTCCAACAAAATGGCATTGGCTAGTACAATTGCCTTGCTTTGAATTCACCTAAAATTTAGATTGTTTTAAGTTTTAACTCTCGCCGCAAAGCATTTTTAAAATGTGATATCGCAGAAGTCAAAAGAAAGCACATATGATATTCTCTTAATAGAATAAAAACTAAACTATTAGCTTTTGGTAGTAAACCTCGAATCCATGAGGAGTTTCTTTGAATGCACAAAGAGATAAATTAGAATTCACCAAAAAAAGAATTTGATAAAAAGTCCGTATTTATTGATAATAGTCTAGTTTGCTTCTAAAGACTACAAAACATATAAATACTGAGAAAAACGTCTGAAATCCTAATTTGCGCTAATTACGCGATTAGTTGACAAAATACCAAAATTTACCAAAAATAGTAAAATTGAGTTAAATGCAGAATCATAAACTACTAACCTTAAGGGTTATCCCAAAATAAGCAGGACTTTATTCTAACTTTTGAGCAAAAAGTTAGTATAGAAATAAAAATGACTATAAATGACAAAATTATAGTTTTCGAGGCCTAAAAGATGGAATTCGCCATTTTCAAAGAGTACCTCATGGCAAGGCTACAACTATTGCTTAGAAGTTCGTTTCGCTTTAGCTTTCCAAATTCCATGCGACTTCGACTCTAAGGCTCATGATTTTTACTAGTGCCTTTTTGCCTTGCGCGTTGATTTCAAGTGTGCATGAGAGTCTAAAAAGGCCATGACGGTCTGTTCTACATCAAAATGTATTGCACCTTCATTATTTAAATGACTTATTAACCGTTAAAAGTCTTATAATTCAACTGTTATTATTTAATATTTTCAATAAAAGCATTTTAAGGTTAAATCTCACATCTTCCAACTATCGAATTATAAAAAGGAGGACCTATTAGCTAAAATTGAACGATAATTGGATTAACCATGTGTTTAGAGAAGTGAATATTTGTATTGAAGATTTTGTTCTTTTCTCATCCTTCCCTTTGAAATGCAATCTGTGTGTTTCTTCTGTATTGGTTTCTCTATCTTAACGAATTATTCCTTTTATATATATAAAAAAATGATAATTGAAATGATATTTGAATTGTTTGGGCTTGCTTTTGGTTGTCAGTAGTACATGTTTGCCTATTGTCTATATTATATTGATAGAAGTCAGGGGGTTGATTCAAAACTTTTGGTCTTTTCTTTGAAGTTAAAATTTCCATTCTTACTTGTAAGAAAGAAAACAACTTAAGGGCACCTTGAAAGAAGTGACTCTATCAGATCACCAATTTAAAGTGAACTTACTAGCTGGACCATGCTGTACTATGGAGTATGGACCATTTTTTCATGGGCCTAATAAAACAAAAAACACTCACAGGAAAATAAAAAATAAATAAAGGGTAAAGCTTGTCTAGTTGGGTGCCACCAGTTTCATATTTTCGTGGCCCCCATTACAACTTGTTGCTTTTCAATTCATGCCAGAAGAACAGTAAGAATTTGAAGAAAGAGAAGTGTAAAAAAGTTCAAACCTCCAGCTATTGATTGTTCCTGTAGTGTAAACACAATACAAGCACGAATCATGACCAAGTAAACGCATTATAAGTGAAGCAACTATAGCTAGCTGACACCTCATGTTCCTCTGGAAGGGAAGCTACGAAAATTACTTACCAAACACCTAAACATATATACCTTGCGATTACCACGTAACGTAAGTACTGGAATTTTATGTATATAAATACTAGAGAGAGCGTAGTTTTTGAACAAAGGTTGCGTATAGACAATTGATTATGGGATGTGATAATTAGAAGTTTAATTGGACTAAGGTCGGAAACTTCTAAGAAAAAAATGTTTAAGAAATTTCATCATTATTTAATCTCATTGTATACTAATTTGATGGAAAATTGCAATTAATATATCCACTTGAAAAATAATAAAGAAGGTATTGGTGCATGGAAATTGTATCCGCTATTAGCCACTAACTAGTTTTAAAAATAGGGAAATGTAAATCAATGTCCTTAGAGCATTGGTTTAGGAGTTATTTTTAGAAACATTTTATTGAGAGAATTATTAAACAATAAATATTGTTGATTGCTTTTTATATTTCTCATGAAAGTGATGTCAAAACTTTCTTATTACGGTTTATTAATAATTGTCTTAAAGACATCCATTAACATAACCCTTAAAAATATATATCATATCATATCATATCATATCATATTATATATAATAAAAGTTGGGCTTAGACGCCGTAGTTGTGCCATATGGCTTCACCAAATTGCAGAAATTTTAATAAATTTTTAGATTTTAATAATAAATATATATACATATTTTTTGGATAAATATGACAAATCAAGTAATGAAAGAATGTAGCATTTGATTTACAACTATAACAGTTGTGTCTATCTAAAATGTTATCAACAAACCCTAAAATCAAAAAATAGATATATATATTTTTGTCCTTATCTTTTTCTCCTATAATTTCTAAGTTGATAAAAATTTTAATTTGATTACATTCCAAATTCTTCATATAATCCTTTTATTATTAAGTTATCTATAATTTTTTTTTTAAAAAAATTTAGAGTATATGTAGAGTAGTTAAACTAAAGTAGTTAAAGTGAAAGAATTGATGAAATTTTTTTTCTTACGTTTCTTTAAAAACCGTAAAAGGAAAAAAAGAAGATAGAATTTGCTTTTTTTTTTTTTTTTTCCTACTTTTATCTCTTTTTTTTTTTTTTTTTGTGGATAAATTTGCATTTTATGTCATCTTTTTCCTAATAATAAAGTAAAAAAAAAAAAAAAACATATTTGAGTTTCACTTAAACTACTTTTTTTTGTTCATATCTTCTTCACAACCTAAAATTCTCACAATATATAGACACAGTTTTTTTTGTGTTTCATTATTACTACTACGTACTTTACAATTATTTGCTATATCCTTCTTTTCTCCTTTCTGCCCTACCTACAACCTTGCAGGTAATTTTTTTTTTCTTTCATCAAATTGAATAGATTTTGTATATTTGTTACCTTTTTATGATATATAATATGATTTTTATTAACATGTTTTATAGATAGGTTGAAATTCTATGTTTGATCACACATTTTAGTGTTTTTTTTAGAAGTCAATATAGCAAGCAATATTTTTGTATTTTTTAATTTCTTATTACATGATTATTTGTTGTTGGCATCAATATTTTATTATGGATTTAATTTGTTATGGCTTTTGTTTAGTGCTTTGTTCCATGTAATCTATATTCTTTAATTAAAAGCAAAATTTGCTGTCAAACATGAAATTAGATATGAAAGAATCCATCCGTCCAAATTTCTATGTAAGTTTATCTTTACTTAACTCCAATTTTTCTTTAAGTTCAAAATTTTGGATATTTTTTCATTAATGAATTGAGGTTTTGGCTTAATTTTGTTTTCAACCGTTTCAATTATTGAATTCATTATTTTTTTCATGTATAATATTAATATCTGGTTTTTTCTTATGATATATATATATATATGTGTGTGTGTGTGTGTGTGTGTGTGTTCTTAAAGGGTAAAACACAATACAATTACAAACATTACTTTAAGTTATGGTGTTATATTTATTTATTAGTAAGTGAGAATGTTATATTAAGTTAGAGTATTATATTTTTATTTATTATTAATTCAGTTTAGGGTTGATATAACTTATAACCATTTGAATGAAATCAACACTAAAACAAATGATTTAAATATCAAAATAAGAAATAAAAATTAAATTTCATTTAAGTGTACAAGTACAATATATTTTTTAATCTTAAATTTTGAAATAATTCTTTTTTCATTTTATTTGTTATTAAATTTAATTATATTATCAAAATATTTTTTATTAAGTCGTGCATTGCACGGGCATAATACTAGTATATATATAAATTTTATTGTTGGGACTTGGGACAAGCAGTAATTTGTGTTGTTTTGGCAACATTGTCATCTTTTAGAAAGACTTAATGGTGATGCGTACATCCATTTAACTTTAGCTTACAATCCTCGTCAAACATATGTATACTTATGGTTATGGTGACACTCTTGTGAAGTAACACAAAAACACTTATAGAAGCCAACACAGTTTGCTTAAAAGCTCCAAAATCTATATCTCTATGTATGTAATTAAAGTTAAAGTTAAGAGAAAATTCAATTAGATTTTAAATTTGATTTCAATTGTTGTCTAATTTAGCATTATGTGTCGTATCTAAGGTTTTTTTTTTTTTTTTTTTAAGTGAGTTAATTAATGCTATGCAAAAGACAAAAAGTGTAATATAAATAAATTATTAAAAACTCAACAAAAAAAGTAAAATAATGTATATATATATATATATGTATATAAAAAGAAAAGAAATAAAAGAGAGAGTAAAACTTATATATATATGTGTGTGTGTGTGTGTGTAATTGTGATTGTTTTTTATTATACCGTACATATGCATGAGTTATACACTAGTAATTTACAATCTATCGTGTAACTCAATTAGTTGACATATTTTAGTATTTCTAATGGACACATAATAACAAATGTTTGGCTAATTGAACTATGATTTAATATACCAAGTATCTTTAGAATTTCAATGCACTAAATTTTTTCATGTGAAGTATAATTCCAATTTTACTCTAATTTTGTTTCAGATATATTTACACTCAAATTCATATATATAGACTTAAAAGATATATCTTAAAAAAAAAAACTTAAAAGATGTAAAAAGATTCAATACGAATTTGTTATACTTATATGTAATACTCTTAATTTATAAAATCTATTACTTGTTATAATATATATATATATATATGTATTCTAATAAGTAATAGATTTTATAACTTCTTCTACGTATTTATAGATGATCTCTATTTACCACAAAAAAAGAAAAAGAAAAAAAAGAATCCGAGTCTCACAAATAGCCAAAACACATATTAGAATAATGCAAATTTCGTTGTCATGATTAAGCAACTCCATAGATATTTATTGGGACGAATGTGCTGAACCAAAATTATTAAATGGTTTATCATGTGTGAGAAAAATAAAATCCTTGAAAATAGCTATAAAAATTATATTTTTGTT
Organism: Quercus gilva; assembly: GCA_023621385.1. Classification (NCBI taxonomy): domain Eukaryota; kingdom Viridiplantae; phylum Streptophyta; class Magnoliopsida; order Fagales; family Fagaceae; genus Quercus; species Quercus gilva. Next base: position 15,088,274 of record CM042484.1, on the reverse strand, counting down.
CTATATATATATTACTCTGATTTAAGCCAATACATTATTTCGGTCACCAATGCACATCTTCAATACGACACTTGATTTAAGGTTTATGACTTTATGGTTCTTCTGATGAAGATGCTTCCAAATGTTCCATCACATGCCACATTTGTTGTGCGAAGCAATCCCACATTCATGTCATTGTTAGTCAGAGATTTGTGGAAGTGGAACTAACTTGTATTTCTACAGCTGTAATGTGTTACAATGATTGTTTTCTAAGTCTCCCACATCATTTGAAATTTAAGCCCCCTCATATTTTTCTTTTTTGGCCATATATTATTTGACAAGTTATGCTTTATATATAGTTCTAAATGTTTGACGGTTAAGAAGTAACATGTTCATAAAATGAGTGTGACTGAAATAAAAATGTATTAAGAAAAAAATATGATTCACAACGAGAAAATTTGTTTAAAGATAGGGGCCCCCTATTGATAAAAAGATAATGAAGAGATATTTGAGATGGTTTGGTCATGTGTAAAGAAAAGCGATTAATGCATGACAAGTGACTACTAAACAAGAGTGAGTTCAGTCAGGGAATGAAATAACCCTAAAATAGCATTAGTAGAAGTAGAAAAAAAGAATGTATTAGTTAAAGAGTTTACCAAAAATATGATTTTGAATAGAATAAAATGACGCAGAGGAATGCATGCCATAACCAGTCTATTAAGGATTTATAACCTTGCCCAACAATTTTTTGACTAATTCTTGTTGTTTTCGATGTTGTAATTTTATATGTTGCTAGGGAAAAACACATTAATAACTTTATTAACAAACCAAAGATTACATTTAAGTCGGGCCCCTTATAGGACTGACCCAGTAGGATCAAATGTAGACCGTTTAACCTTCTTATAGTGGATTCCAGTTAGTTCAACTGTTAAATCTCTGATGGTTGAATAAGATATCTGGAGTTCAATCTCTACCTACACAAAAAACCGATTAATGTCTTTGTATAATAATAAAGAACTATCATCATAAGCGGATGCCATAGGTTGAAACTTTCTAAAAAAAAAATCTTCTTATAATTTTTCCCTCTCCCTTGTGTCCTCTCTCTTGTGTGTGTGTTTGTTTCTCAAAAAAAAAAAAAAAAAAAAAAAAACCTTCTTATAATTAACTTAATTAATATTCTAAAAAACTTAATTAAGGTGAAAATATATAATTAATCACTGAATTTGGATTACGCTTTATTTTAATCTGAAATTTTGGGAAAAATAATGCTAAAAAAATTGTAAACATATCAAGTTAGTACATATCTTCTCAAAAAAAAAAAAAAAAAAAAAATCAAGTTAGTACATCCGTAACCTTGTTGTTATAAAGAGCACAATGTGATTTTGTAGAATTGTTATGGAAGTACTAACTTAGTTCGTAACTTTATAATCTTTTAATTTTTAGGTTTTGGTGCCGGCCGCTTCTTCTAAAAAAAAAAAAAAAAAAAAATTAAAAATTGATTTAATTTGGTATTTCTTAAGGTTAGTTGACAATAATATTGGAGAGATTTGGTAAATCTTTAGAGATTTAAAACTTTCATAGGGTATCATTGAATCGTTCATTTAATTAAATTATGATTATAATTATATAAAAAAAATTATAAAAAAAAAATTATGATTATGAAGGATTTTCCAGCCCCTTTATTGTCGTTGTGAGTTGTGGCCCTTGTCATTGTGGGTTTAAGGGCCGATTCTAGATTATTATAATTATGTGCATGGTCGTATTTATATATGTAGTTGTATCAATTACATTAATTGTTTCCCAAAAATTAAAAGTATCGGTTACAGTTATACATTTTTATAACTGAGGCACTCTTAAGTTCAAATGTCTTACCCTCTATGTTTTTAACAGAGACATAGAGACATTAGAGGTCAAATTCTCCATTTCCTATTGTAATTATCAATTTTTTGAAGAAAAAAAAAAACCCTTTTATGTACATTGAAATTTTTATTCCTTTTTTTTTTCTTTATTTTCTGGTCAGATAGATGGATTTACTGCAACTACATTACTAAAAGACATGTTAAGAATTTCTTAATTTCCATAAATTTCCACCCTCTATACTCAATCGATTTCGTGTATATGTAAGACGGAGAGAGGAGAATTCTCCAATCCAATGCTGGAAAATCAATGATGCACACTTGCACCAGACAACAATTAAGGAGGTAATTAAAACCTTCTAATTAACAATTTCCAACTTTTTTTCACGCAAATTTCTTTTTAAAGAATTATTTGGTATCTCAAACTAGTTATTAGTGACAACAAATCATTGTCGTGATGTGATAGTAAAAAATAATCACACACACACACACACATATATATAGATGTTAGAATTATAGTTAAATGAATAAATTTAGAGTTTCTTAATAGTTTAAGTTTTTGGAGCAATTGATAATTTATTATGTTATCATAATTGAAGATCATGTTTTGAAACTTAAAAAAAAAAAAAAAAAAAATTATAACTTGATAGTTTAGTTTAGGATGAGAGGATTTGAATTCTTAATATCTCTATTAAAAAAACCATAAAATATCAACCAATTGAATTATAAAACTCTTAACGAAATTATATATCTTTTTTTCAAAGCATGATTTTTTAAACCCCATTTTATTTCTAGGTATAGCTTTATAAAGTTAAAAAAACAAGCTCTTTCAAATGAACGTTAAACAACACAAGTAATGATACTAAACCACAAAACTCTTTTACTTAATTAACCGAAAATACCCTACAATATCTTTTTAAATTATAAGTAGGAATTCATATTCTTAGACGAATTCCTTATAGAAACCAAAGAAGCAGCTCGAAGATAATGCGTGTACGCGAGTACGTACCGATCATAATCAATGATTAAACGAAGATATGGGAACCATCACCAATTATATGTCCAAATGAAGTAGATGTCAATTGGTGGCGGACCCCACTGTAACAAATGTGATGAAGATGTACTGTACTTACATGGTCACGCAGACTGCATGGACTCATGTTTTAGGGTCATTACATTGAATGTCATATCATATACAAATTTTTTTTAGTATTCTAAAAATCAAAATGGAAAACTGTTTGGCAAAAATATTAGGTAGTGAGAGAGAGACAGAGAGGACCAGTTCAAAATAAATCAGAATCCTACGGCGTAGGAATGAGTAAAGCAAGAGCTTTGTCCTTTTTCTACAACCGATTTCTTAGCCTGAAACACCGCCCTCACGCCAATTTTTGCGTTGCCAAACCATGCCATCACCAATTTTTTTTTATTTATTAATTAATTTATTTTACTACCATGTCTATGCTGCGTTGCCCATTTTCTTCTAAATTCTAATTAACCCTTTATATACTTCCTAATGCACATTAATTAGGTTGAGGTCTAGTTTCAAAAAAAGAAAAAGAAAAAAGAAACAAAGTTTGAGTTCTCCTAGTTAGAATGCATTGCTTGTGAGTTAGCTTGATGATCATTAATATTCATGATTTACCATATACCTTTCTACATTTATGAATCTTAAAGACATTAGCAAATTATGTTTTAGCACGGTTTCTTTAATTTCATTTCACGATTACATCATTGCCCATTTGACCTTCTATTGACATATATGATATATTTGGGGATCGACTTTGCAGAAGATTGTGGGCACATGTTATACCCTTTATAATTCTACTGAAAATACAAAACATGATTCTATCTCTTATAAATAAATAAAAAAAACATAATTAGATCCACTTTAAAGACTAGATTAATTCTTGATGCACCAATATATATATATATGTGCCAATTGACTGAGTCACTTCAACTAGAATGAATACCTACAAACTCACCACATAATTAGTTAGTTTTTACAACCACTGCATCTACATAAATTTGTCACACTGTCAATCTGTAATGTTAAATATTCTTTTTTGAGGTTTTATTTATTCTGGTTTTTTAAAACTTCGCTTTTACAGCTTATACTTCTGCACTTACCTCTTTTTCTTTTGAGGGATACACTGACTTATTTTTAAACGCAATACTAAACCACTAAAAATAAAGTTATACAAACTCTTACACGTTGTTGTGAACCCTCTGAAGAAGCAAACCTCATATAAACCATTCCATATATAACAACTCCTATTAAATTTATATTAGGGTATATACCTAGCACCCTATTGTCTTGGTACATATAGCCGCTTGCTCCTGAATTTCCCACCAAGCTAGGCTCTCTTCCATCTACCCCTGCTCTGCGCAGGGTTAGGGCAACTAACAATTCCTTCACAACAAACAGAATCCCTTTTCTCTCCACCCTTTTCCTAATGGAACAAAAAGCATCAAACTTCGTCATCAACATAGACCCTAACCCTCAAAACAACATCAAGACCAAGCAGGTTTCTGACTATGAGAAAAAGAAGCGTGGTCCAATGCACCTTCTTAAAGTAGCATTGTTTATGATCCGAACCCACAAGTCCAATAAACCGAAACCCCTTCCTGTGTCAAAGGACTCGTGGAAGGGTCTCGTGGCGTCTATGCGTCCCTTGCACCTTCAAAGCGATCAATCATCTCCACCACCCTCCATTGTTGAAGCCCCTAAACCTATTGTCACGTCGCCAATGGTCGAATACTTTGAGGATTTACATTCACCCACGTATCAATCTGGGGCAAGCTCTTCTTCGAGTTCTGAAGATGGTATGAGCCGCTATGCCTCCGCGGTTAACCTCCAGGAACTAAACAAGGATAATGATGAGGATGATGAAGATGAAGATGGTGGGGACGAGATGATTGATGCAAAGGCTGAGGAGTTCATTGCTCAGTTCTATCAACAAATGAAGCTGCAACAAATGGACTTGGTTGATGATGGTCATTAACAAGAGAGGATTCAGAGGTCAATAGATTGAAGGGTGGACAGAAAGGGAACGTTTGGTTTGGGGTTTGAATGTTTTAGTATTTTACTACTTTGCATGCATGCATCATTTTTATTCCCCTATTTTTTGTTTTTTTTTGTTTGTTTTGATCATGGTAAAAGTTTATGGGCCAAGGGATTAAGATTGTTGGAATCAATTAATGGGTGAATAGTATAGAAGAAGATACAGAGATTTACAAGGACTATGATTTAAAGAAGGGTTTGTGTTATTTGGGAAATAGAGAAAATAAATGTGTTAATGATTATTAAGTCAATTCTTAGAAATGTCTTTCTGTACTTTTTAGGTGTTAATTTCGTCGAAGAGAGCTAAGGTATCATTAATTGTTTTTGTGTTCTTTCTCTAGTATGTTTTTCAATTGTAAATGTTTCAGAAAAATGGGGGGATGATGCTTCTAATTTTTCTAGTATACTTTATCGTCTGAAATGATATTTGATTTTTGGCTTGATTTGCCTTAATTTTTTGTTGCATATAGCTTAAGAAAGAAATATATTGCCATAAATTTATGTTGTACAGTACATGTAAATGGTGGAAGCTCAGCTTTCTGGGTAGCAGGGTTGGTTATAATCATGCTGAAATCACTATGATTCAATTTTTTTACATCTACTAGCTAGAAAGAAAAGAAAATACCCCATCTTTTCTTGACATAATTCATACATTCACATATCAAGTGAATTGCCAAAAAATCTGAAGAGGGCCATTAATTGGTGTAAGCTTTTAGAATTGATGTTGTTCAGCCACGGATTGAGTGCAATATGCAATTGCAATGAAAGGTTGAGATTGAGATTGGAAAAAACAACTTTCAATCTCAACCGTTAGATTAAAAAATATTAAAATGAAGTAAAAAGTTAAAGTTTAAAAATTAAAAATGTAAAAAATTTTGTGAAGGAATGGAGTTAATTGCTCCTGATCTCAATTTATTCAGCCACTGTCTGAAACCTATTACAAATGATTTGGCAGCATAATGAAATGTTGCCTTGAGTATCAGGACTCAGCAGGAGTGAGTGCTGCAATAAATTTATAATGATAAACATAAAGGGGTCGACACTAGAAGAAGATTTACAGCATCTGGAACAAAATGCAAAACAATATTAATTAGAATAAAATTCAGGTAAGAGAGGATTTACATTCATTACTTCATTTCGTTGTGATTTCGTCTAATCACTAGGTCAAGACAGTTACAATGATTCAGAGTCAATTATTTGGAAAGCATAGAATTAGTGAATCAAAGTTAGCTGAACCTATTGTATTGAATAGCTAGGCGAACGTATCTGCAGGCTTGGGACAAACCTCCAAGGTTATTGCAATGGGCCGGCCAGGCCTACTTCCTGAACCAAGACATTACAGAATATATACAAAGGTTTTGTTTTGTTTTTTGAGTGCAAATGGAAATATCGTTAAAATCTTGAGATTAATTAGTAGTACATGGTCTTGGGTCGGCAACCCCCAAATGTCCCAATAGTTGGCTTACAAGAAAAGAAGGCATGCAGAACAAAATACAACATATATAAAAGACTCCTAAGAATCATTTCTTGCCTTTGCCAAAAGATCACAAAAAATTTCTTTCACGCTGCCTCTTTTTTTGTGATGAATTACCATATCCCTTTCTTGCTAAAGCATACTAAAAGAACTTACATGAGTCTTTTTGATGATTTTTCTATTTATTTTTTCCCTTTTTAACCAGTTTCTTTCCTCTGATTTTTAGGCTATTTTTCTAAGAAGATGAGCGATTCTTTACTACACCTGATAATTTTCCCCATCGCCTTCCCCATTCCTGCCTTTCCCCCTTATATATATATATATATATATATAGAGAGAGAGAGAGAGAGAGAGAGAGAGATTTTAAGTATAAATAAAATGAAAATTAAAAGGAAAAAAAAAAAAACTTTCATTTTAAAAAACAGTTATCAATGTAGGTGTAGTCTGATATTGGACAAGTCAGAAAATAGCACAGTTAGAGTATCTGCAGCTGGAGGGCCAAATGCCAAATGTAAGGTACATTTGGCATTTGGGCCCAAAATGTGCTCAGCAATTGGAAGGCCATATGGGAAAGGCTTAATTTTTTTTGACATATAGCTATAGTATCATTTTAAATGTAAGATAGTACTATAGCTGAATAGTATAAAAAAAATTATTTTTTAATACTCTATCCTCATTTTTAACCCGGAAATTTCTCTCTCCTCTCTCATTATTTCTCTTCTTTTCTCTCTCTTCCTTCTCTCTTTCTCATCTGCTCTCTGCTCTCTGCTCTCTTTAGATCCAAGACCCCGTGGCTTCCTCAACGGTGAAATCGAATGGGTCGACGTGAGGGCTCCGATGGGTTTGAATCGGAGTTCCAATGGCTCTGATAGTGATTCCGACGAGGCTAGGCTGGTGGGTTTCTTTGGAGGTGTGGGTTTTGACAACGGTGGAGATCGTGGGTTTTGATGACAGTGGGTCGGTGAGCTGGGTTTGGATCGGCGTGAGGGCTCCGATGGGTTTGAATCAAAGCTCTAATGGCTCCGATCGTGATTTCGACGAGACATTGGTGGTGGGTTTCTTTGGACGTGTTGTGGGTTTCTTTTGCATGTTTGATTGGTTTTTTTTTTTTTTTTTTTTTTTTTTTTTTTGGGTTTGAAATTCTTGGATTGTGTTTTGTTTTTGTTTGGTGTGAAGATGAAAGAAAATAAGAGAACGTTCTGGGTTTTGTTGTTGTTTGTGAATTGTTTGGTTTCCTAGAAAGTTCAGGAAGAACAGAGAGAAAATGAAACTTATGAATCTTGATTCTTAATCTTTTTTGTCGTGGTTTTTCAAGAATGAAATAGTTTGTTTCAAAAGAGTGATTACCTGTGTTTGTGTGTGTGTGGCTCTGTGTGTGTGGTGATGGGTTTGGATAGGTGGATTGGTGTATCATGGGTCTCTGTGTGTGTGGCTTTGTGTTGAAACCGGTGCTAGTCTGCTAGAGGTTGAGGGAGAAAGAGAGGAAAAGGAATAGAAAAAGAGAAATAGTAAAAAAAGAATAAAATAGAATATTTAAATAAATTGAGGGGAAAAATAGAATTTTGGGATGTTGGGTGTATTGAAAATAGTATGGTATAATTGATAAAGTAGCTTTTTAGGATGATAAAATAAGATAAAATAGCAAAACCGGCTTTGGATGCTCTTACAAAGTTATTGCATTGAAGGTTGGAAGAACAAAAGTCCTTTATACAAACAATCAAAGAGATTAAAAAAAAAAAAAAATTGCATGAGTTGTTGTAAACTACTAAATTTCGAGTTTGATAAATATTGATCAAGTAAAATAGTTTCACAAATATGAATTTGTATTGATGAAATAGTGGTACAATTATCTGTAATTACAAAAGAGTGATCCTTGATTCAGTATCCTTTAAAGATTTGTTAATTGGAATTGTATGAAAGTAATCTTGATTCGAATAACACCCAATATCCTTCAATTGGATTGAGGAATGGATCAAAGGTCTTTAAAACAAAATTACAACAAATTTTTGGCTATGAGCTTGTTAGAAATTCTTTGTTGTTCATGTTCTCTTGGTGTTCTTCATGCATTCTTCATCTTTGAAGGTTTTTGTTGTGAAAGTTCCTTGGGGCTTTGGAGGCTTAAATCTGTAGAGCTTCTTTGATTTATGGTCTTTTGAAATTTTTGGAGGCTTTTAAGCTTGATCCCGGTAAACTTTGAGATCTAGGAAGATTATTTGGATTATTTATCTTCAAATATTCTTCGTATTCTAAGGTTGAAGTTCTTAGGGTTTTAGGGCTTGATTCCAGTAAAGCTTCTGTACGTACTTTTAAACACTTTTGAATCTTTTGAATGCCTCTTGGTGGTTCTTGGTGTTTTCGAATGTGAGAAATGCCTTATTATGAAGGCTTCTATTTATAGGAGTTTGGAGGTAGTTAAGTGACATATCACAATCTCAATGGAGGAACTTAAAGACTTTTTATCCAAGACACATGACATCATTTAATTGGTCGAAGTGTCTTAATTTTCAAGATGACACATGTCAACACTTAATTGAATTGCTTGTATCATTGCTAACACGTGTTGACATGTGATGGGTTCTTGCATGCTTTTTATGCTTTTACTTCGGCGACACTTGGCAAGTTTTTGTTGGTCCCTGAATAGTGATAATGAAACCCACTAATAATACATGACGCTTTGTAATTGGTTGTACTTTGTGGACTTAGTAGTACAATACTATATGATAGTTTGTGATAGGTCGGCAATTTTCCATTCTCTATAGTTGCGTAATTCAATAAGGGGATGGCTTACAATTAGAGGCCATATGTTACACTTCTCCAGTTGGCAGTTGCCAATGCATGAGATGGAGGTGCTTTTAGGTGATTGGGGTGCATTAAAAGAATGAAAGAGCGTTTGACACACCAACAATTTAGTTTAGTGCACTCCTAAGCCAATCCCCAAAATGAATATGTTATGGTGTCCCCCTATACTTGGACTACAGCTACATTCCATGATTAGCCCAAAACAAAAGCAATAAAAGACTTGAAACATTCTCTTTTTTTGGTTGGCTTAAAGATTTATACTCGATAGTCGTGGTCGTGGGATTGATAATGATTGTTCCCTTAATTTTGGCGGGTTCAGAAATAAGTTACTAGTTACTACTGGTGTCAAAACGAAAATAAAGAAATGGGTTACTACTTACTATACCATTTGTGGTGCCTGTTCATATTCAGACCTTAGAAAAAAAAAATGAATTACTAGCCAAGTACAAAGGTTGTTGGCTGGTTATGTGTAGCCTTTGCTTTTTATTTCTATTTTCATTCCATGTTTTTTATTTTTTTTGCCTTTTTTTTTTTCTTTTGGGTAGATAATTTGATAGTTTAGAAGGAAAATTTGAACCATGAACCGATGAACATATTTGTTGAAAATGCCATATGATGTTAGCTAAGTTACGAAACTTTCAACATTTTTTTTTTCATTAATATTAAAAGAAATATTCATTAAAGGAAAAAATATATATGGAAAATGTAAGAATTAGTAAATTTGGCAAGTACAGGATTTGTGAGGATTGACATTTTAACTCTAATGCAATGTGAGAATTGACATTTGTACGATGTTCATGATCATGAATCATGACTCATGAGGATTGTTATTCTGGTTTTAAAGGTCATGATGAAATGTCCCTAAAAGTTTGATAACATAACATCAAAATGAAAAGATGTCACATAATAAAACTTTTGATAACATCAGAAGAAAGAATATTATAACTTACGCATAGAAATCAATCTATTTTCAAATTTCCAAACCGAAAATAGATGCTCCTTCATTGACACCCATACAATATACCAAATACTATTCTTTTCTGAATGTAAAATCATTTGATTGGTAAAAAAAGAATGTACCATATAATTTGAACATTAGAACAGAGAGATTAAAAACAATAACATGAAAATTTCCCAGAAAGAAAGAAAGAAGAGCAAAGAAAGAGACAAAAACGCATTCTCTTCTCCAATTTTTTGGACCCCAAAATCTCTCCCCACGCAGCTTTCCGACAAAAATAATGGTGCAGCAGGACCCACCGACCCCACACCATCAAATGGGTCCTACAAGACGTGACGTGGCGTGATCTGAACCGTTGATTCCCCGATTTGTAAAAAGAACCTAGTAACCTCGGACGATCTGAGAGCACTTAGCCTTGATCCAACGGAACCCATTTCTGAACGAAGCTTTGACCTTACCTTCGACCGTGTAAACCTTATACTGAGCGATCCTCTTCTTCCTCTTCACCTCCGGGTCATTGAAGCCCCACGGTTTCGACGACCCGTCCTGACTCGCCCGAGCCATCACGTACGGAACCGGTGGGAGATCCGGCGAGTCAATCCGAGCGGCGTACACGTGGTTCGAGTTAAAGCCCTTGCCACTCACAATCTCTAACCTCCGGTCTCCGCCTCCACCGCCGCCGTACCGATTGCTCGACCCGAACCCATCCATTTAAGATATCCGGAGCCCTTTTCGGATATGGGTCGAGCTTAGCGGACAAGCTTAAGAGGCTAGAACTAGAAGAGAGAGAAATCAAATTGGACAATGCCCTGCGGTTTTTTAATGTGGTCTCAGGTGAGGTTACGGTTTCGAGGAGGGTATATTTGGAAAATACATGTAGGGTAATCCTGTAATGATTTGTCAGCTCTTCACGAATTTTTTCTTTTAAAAATTATTTATTTTAAACTCTTTCAGACTTTGAGTATCAATAGTAACTACTCCTCAGAAAGTTGTAGGCTTTTGTAGCCTTCTCCTCTTCTCTCACACCACAAATGCACCATTAAAGTTTTAATGGCTATATTTAAATTTAAATCTAAAAAAAGTTGTATAATTCTATCCACAACAGTAAAGCAGTTCCATTTCCAACTGTAACTTAATCCTTCAATTAAATTTTGACATGTCAATAGTAAAAAGATAATATCGTCGCTATATAGCCAAAATAGACTTGACAAATGGTTCTAAAATTTAATCATTTAATAATATATTTCTAATACTTTTTTCACGTGTTTAATAGGTAAGACCTAATACATTAGAGATAAAGTGGAAGAGAAAGGCAAGAATCAAACTCAAGAGTCCATTTTTCTAATATCTTGTTAAATTAATGATTATACTAAAAACTTAAATTCTTGGAATACAATAAATTTAATTATTTAACTGCATAGTTCTATTACTCATCTTCACATCTATACTCAAATGATCATGAGTGGCCATTATAAAAAAATATTCATGGTATCACATTTTTCATGTTTCTAGTAGTAGTCATCGGTGACAATTCATTCTCTTACTCTCTACTGGAATTTCCATCCCAATTGGCAATGGACTATGCCCAAGATATAGCATTTAGGATTTGATTTTTTTTTTTTTTAATCAAGGTATGATTTTTTATTTAGTCATATACACACTTGGTATGTCTTACCTAGATTCTATAAGGTTCTTGGATTTGCTGAAAATCTTTTCCCATATTTTTAGTTTTATTTCTTATTTTTTGTTTAGAAACTCTATTTTTTAAAGTTAATTGAGAGGTCTACACTCAAATTGAAATAAATAAATAAATAAATAAAAAGGAAAGAAAGAAAGAAAGAAAGAAAGAAAGAAAGAAGAAGAGAAGAAGATATTTTGTTAAATTAAAATTTAATTATTTCGATAAGGTAGAGTAGTGATGAACAAATGAGATTTCATATTTTTAAGCATGGATACAATAGAAATAAGACAAACCTTAACAACGTTGCATCCACGTTTGTTGTTTATGTGTGCAATATCATTCTAGAGATAAGCCAAGCATGTAATCTCTAGTTATAAACTTATAATGTTAGGTGATGACTGGTGAGAATGTCTTGCCTAAGTTCAAATTTAAACAACTAGATTTGAAAAGATTAACTTGAAGCAATTTCTTCATCGAGCAGGCATCAATCTCTATTAAAAAAAAGTCGGATCAAGGAATAAGCCTGTTTTTATTCCAGATCAAAAAATTCAGATTTGTGTTGAATTATTTTTCATTTGGATCCAATTTTACCATATCTAAGCTAAAAGAACAATGTCATTAATCTCAACTAAAAGCCTAGAGTATCTAAGGGAATTGTACTTAAGTTTTGTTCCATTCAAAAGAAAGTCATTTGAACAATTCATGAAAATGCTGGATGAAGGTTCTCTTTTATCTAAAATCCCATTTTTAGACCTCTCCAATATGGGTTTTTCTTCTTCTTCTTATTATTATTATTTAAAAAAATAAAAATATGTCTGGATTCTCATGGTCTCTGAGCTCGATGGTACTTTCTTTGATTAAAGAAGGAGATTTATATAGTAAACTAGCTGTCAATGCATTGTGTTTTGTGTTGCGGATGCCTTCGTTTGGCGGAGCCTTTACTACTTTTTAAACAAAACTTTCTGTCTGCCTTTGTTCATTACTCTATATTATTTCCCTCACATGCCTTTTTCATAGCTCAAAAATTAAAAAAAAAAAAAAAAAAAAAAAAAAAAAAAAAAAAAAAAAATGAGAGTTAGAAAAGTTATGATGGAGAAAAGAAAGAGGAGATGGGAAAAGAAAACAGAAGTAATTAACGTGACTTTATCACATTAGACGACATATGCGACATACTAATAAGAAATTTACACTCCTTAGTTGATCATTTTACAATGTAATTAATCAACTTTTTTTTTTTTACTGGATAGAAACTTTACTCTAACCTAATTTAAGTGTATATGTGTGTGAAGTTTCCTCCAAGAAACTTGAACTCTAACTCTTGTTTCCTCTACCCTACAAGAACTTTGTATTTGTGGAGTGATTATCACGCTAAGGGTGCTCGGTAGTAAATCAACTTATTAAATGAACCAATTATGTATTCATTTCAATTCCGGTTAATTACCACAATTTAAACACATCACCAAATAAAACAATCATACAAATGACACAAGCACATAGGAAAAATTACTATGGGGATTAATCCTAACCCCAAGAAGGAATTTCATTATTAGAATTGAAATTTACAAATGAATCATACCCATTATCCTAGGATCCTGTAGATACTTATAGACGTGTCCTCAAACCGCTTGGACTTTTCTATTCTAAAATCTTTCCAGGAACTGTGGTCATGGACTCTAAGGACCACTCTAAGAGTTATTCTTCGCACAAAAGTTGAGTCCACATAATTTCTATATATACATTTTGCATTCTCAATCCTTTGATGGTTGATTTATCTAAGTTAATAATTAACTTTTAGACCAATTTTGGTATCAAACTTTGTTGTAATCAATAGCTACAACTCCCACTTAAATAAAGACAAAGTTTGATTATAAATTTAGTTGTAGCCAATAGCTATAATTCCCACTAAAAAAATTAACATGGATACATACTTTGAAAATTTAACCGTTTAATTGCATGTTTTTTATGTTCTTAATATACATGTTAAATTTCATGTCAATTAGATGTTATTTACTATTCAATTTGTATACTTATTCTTTACACATAACTTTAGACTATAAAAACTTGAAATTTAAATATTTGATTGATGACATAGTTATTGAGCTTTGATCTACTAGAAATTTTACAAGAATAAGGAATATAAGAAGAACATGTAATCTAATAGTGTATTTGGAAAAATTCACATCCAATAAAAATAAATTGAGTGGAGTTTTAGTCATTGGCTATAACCAAGTTTTTAGCCAAAATTTATCCCTAAAAAAATTAACTGGATACATATTTTAAAAATCTAGCCGTTGGATTGCATGTATTTTATGTTTTTAATATGCATGTCAAATTTCGTGCCAATTGGATGTTATTTACTATTCGATCCATAAACTTTTTTTTATACATAATTTTATACTACAAAAATTTAACATTTAAACATTTAATCAATGACACAATTATTGATCTTTTTTTTTTGAAGAGACTCAGTTATTGATATTTAATCTTTAGAAATTTGCAATCAAGAAAATATAAGAAAAAAATGTAATTCAATGATAGATTTGTCAAAATTCACATCTAATAAAAATATATTAAATAGAGTTGTAATCATTGGCTACAATCAAATTTGAAACCAATCTTTATTTGTCCTGGCACAACTTGCAAATTGCAGCTTGAACAAATCTCAATAGCTTGTTAAATTCAAGAAATAAAATTTTATTGATTTAGAGTGGACAAAAATCTCATTTGTTGAGTCCCAAAATGTCATTTGCCCAATTCTTAAATGGCATTACTCAACAAAAATGGTAAAAGTAAAATTGCACTACCTTCGTTTGGTCAAAGTCCAATATATATACTTGTGTACAATCTCTCTTTTCGTGGTGGTTTAGAGCACTAGTATTGGTGGTGCTAAAAAACTATATTACTATTTTTAGCACTATCAAATACCAAAATGTGGCTACATTGGTGGAGCTGTGCATTGTAGCTCATATGTAAAAAAAGAATTATTAAATTATTGTGTTCACATTGCTTTTTAATAAAGAATCTCTTTTGGTTGTGAAGCCATATTGCTAAATTTATGGCTTCACCAATGTGGATGCTCTATAGCGATCGGTTCAATTGGTTTGAAATTATATGATCACTTCCTATCTTGTCACTAGTAAGAGCGACCACATTAGTAGATACTAACTTTTTGTCTATTTTGCACAAAAAAAAACTACTTTTTTTATTTTACACACCAATTTTTACAAAACAAACACATTAGTCTATTTATTCTATGCATTTATTCAATAAAATATTCATTATTTTATAATATTTTATTATTTCCTCACTCACTACCTCTCTCTCTCACAGACCCAACACTACTAACAATTACTCCACACCTAACCACCATCATCACCCACCCAACCACCATCATCAAGGAAAGCCAACCCATTCAATCCGGCCAAATCAACCCCTTTACCAGAAAACCCACTGATCAAATAACGAGAAACAACAAGAAACAAAGGAAAGCCAAATCATCACCCACCCAACCCGAAACCCACTGATCAAACAATAAGAAACAAAGGAAAGCCAAATCAGCCCCATTCAACCTGAAACCCATTGATCAAACAACGAGGAACAAAGGAAAGCGATCAGCGATCGTAAAGGCTTCGTGGCAATCGACAAGAGATCAGTGGTGGTGGTGATTGGCAGCAGTGGCGATCGGCGGCAGTGGCGAGAGATCAGGGGCGGCAAGAGGTTTAATGGTTTTGTCATTCTGATGATTTAATCAAATGAGAAAAAGGGAAAGTGAGGTGAAAGTGAGCAACCAGAGACAAGGAGAGAGAAAAAAAATACAAAAATATTAAATGCAAGTGCTACAGTAACCGTGCATATATGCACAGTTACTGTAGCACATGTGCATTTATGCACAATTTTACACCCATTGATGTTGGTGTTTTTTTTTTTATATCAAAATGTGTAAAATAAAGTGTTTTTTGTATTTTGCAAGATTTTACATCTATTGATGTGGATGCTCTAATATTAGGTTTCCCATAATGTTGGTTCTCCAAGAAAGCTGCACAAACTAGCTTACCATGTAAATTTTAGAAAATCATGTTTTCAAAAAGTGTCTACCTACCTAGGACTATACTTAACATTTTCCATGATATTGTTTCTACATATATCCCACATACTATTCTCATTGTTTTGTTGATGATTCCGTTGAACAACAAATTAATTCTGCTTCTGCTCATTTATGGAGCTATATCATATTGGTTAACAGCCTCCATTTTAAGATTCTAGGCATATAGATGAACATAATGAAAGGAAAAAAAAAAAAAAAAAAAAAGACAACAACAACATGATGATTTGCAATTCGAATGTCTTTTTTATTATTATGATTATTATTATTGCAGTTTATAACCGATTGTTTGTCAATCTTACACCTTCAAAATCAAACTTCAAATATGCTAAAATAAAATGTTCCCAAAAGGTATAAGATTCCAAGCAATACATTCCATCTAATCTAACTATATCCTCAACCAGAAGGAGACAATTTTAGATGGAGATCAACACCTTCCTCCGCCTCTGCAGGCAACTTACCTGAGAATTCAGCAAAAGACTGAGCATTATCAGCAAGTTGCAAGGGATTCGTCACGAAAAATCGAGAAGGAAATCGAGCACATGATGATGAAATTAAAAGCGGCCGTGATCCATTACAATTGGGATGTCCTTGTAAGTCGAAGATAGGTGCAGCATTAGTACCATTGGCGATGTACCCTCTTGGATAAATGGAGGGTGCTGATCTCACTGATTGAGAGCTGAGAATTGAGCACCTTCTACCACTCTGAAACTGAGCACGCCTAGCTCTTTGACGCTCTCGCTTGTGTGCATTTTGGTGGCCCCCAAGTGCTTGGGAGTTAGCAAAAGCTCTCTCACAAAATTGACAAGTGAATTTTCTGCTATCTTCAAAGTTTTCTGTCCTGTCTGGAAGTTCTTGGTGGTGATCTGTTAATGGAAAACCGAATAGTTTCAGTCTCGAAGTTGGGTTCTTATCGTTATCAGACATAACGGTGGATGACAATTTGGTTGGACTTGGAGTCAAGCTTTCAGCTGCCAAATGATATACAGCGAAGTTTATGTGACATGCATGTTAAAGTAAATACCCCATATTTATAGAGAAATGGTTTTTTTTTTTTTTTTTTTTAAATGTTTCATCTATTTATTTATTTTTTATTCAATAAGGAAAAAAAAAAAACTTTTTTTTTGGCCTTGTCATTAATAATGAACAGTGAAAAGTAATAGTAAAATATGTTCTTTGACTCTAAACACTGTTTCTCCAAATGTTTATGTCATGAAAATTTGCCATTGTAGCCTTTTTTTTGTTTTGGTACGATCTGTGAGATTCTCATTCTACTACTACACTGGCTAATGGCTATTGGTCTGTTGGTGTGCTTTTTTGAAGGTTCAATGGAGGCAGGGGATGATGGTGAATTTTTACTAAAAAAGTGCCCGAGAAAACCGGGGGGGAATTTTAGTCTTTGTCCATAGCACGATGTGGTAATCTTAAAAGATTGCTTATTGTGGCTATATGTATATCTATATATAGGTTGTCACCACTTCTAATATACGTGTTTGTCCCGTCTCTTTTGACACTGCCTTTGTGCATTGTCCTATATATATACCCATTCTCAGTATGATAACTTATAGCTATAGGTGCTTAAAATATCATTTCCTAAACAATAGCTTAACTGGCTAACAATGATGACAAATCAATTCCAAATCCATCACCACTCACTCTTGTTACCATTTTTTTTTCTTTTACTTTTTAATTTGTTTGGAGAAATTTTTTTTAAACACTTCCTATATCTTTTTATTGAATATAAATTTTGAAAATCTAATATTTGGATTGTATGTTCATTATATTCTTAACACACATGTTAAATTTCATTCAAATTGGATCTTATTTATTATTCATTCTTATTGATCTTCGGTCTTTTTGAAATTTTGCAAGCATATGATATAATAAGATCATGTAATCTAATTGTTATATTTTCAAAATTCACATTCAATAAGAAGATATAAGAGGTATTTGAAAGAAACCTATTCCTTTAAATAATTCCAATTACATAAAATTAGTTTGAGTTCTTCACCAAAAAAAAAATTAGTTTGAGTTTCCAAATTTTGTTTTTTTTTTTTTTTTGTTTGTTTTTTTTTTTTGGTGGTAATATTACCTGACTCTATGCTCAGTCGCTCCATAGGTAGGATTTCACCCACCCATTATTGCTAGGATGGGAAGTAGACCTTTACTGATCAATTATTTACCTATATATAGTATAGAGAGTCATGTATATGGTACACTAAGAGCCACTAATATTAGGTAAATAATTGATCTGCAAAGGTCTACTTTGGATACTGTTCGGTCTAATATTAAGTACACCTTTGGTTGAACATAGATTTTCTTTTTTACAATCACACAAAAATTTCATTTATCACTCAAAATACTAGTAAATTTGTGAAACACTACACTGGTTGCCTAGCATATATAACAATTATTTAACCCGCAAATAATAAAGTAATATACACGAATAAAGAATCATTTTATGAAGCTGTCATTTTAATCAATTTCGCAAAAACTCGATTTTCTTTTCAATTGACTTCACTGAACCATCTACTTGAGTTAACTTTCTAACCTTGCTTCTTGAGTAGTTCGGTTCACTGGTGTCACCCTCAAGATACAACATCCCAATCACATATGTTGTAAGCTCCATGAGTTTGCACTACACCATAAAGTAAAGGCTCCACCAAAAAAACACAATTTTTTGCCCATGAAGTAATCTATATCAAAACACCTCTCTCTCTCTCTCTCTCTCTCTCTATATATATATATATATTTTTTTTTTTTTTTTTCTCAAAAGAAAAAGAAAAAAAAAATACTCTTATAATCTATATATCACAATAGATATGTATCATATTCCTATCAACCTCATTAGGTAGACATCGTATTCACAGCTTAGGAGTCATTTTCATAATGTCTTATTGAGACTTGAAGCAGTTTAAATGCCGGAACCTGTACATGTTTAATTTGTTTTCCCACTTTAGCATGCCAAACACTGCTCTTGTAGACTTGCATGAAAGACACATGCACTATCATATGATTCATATGATGACAATACTGGTGAAAGTGATTTGTATTATTGTCTATGCCCACAATTTACTTTTTTCATGGAAATCCGACTCCAAATATATATGTAATATAAAATGAAAGATAATTTTTTGTTATTTTTATTTAAAGGATTTTATTAATGTGTGCCTTTAGGGCATATATTAATAAACCATTTTAAAAAACTTTTTATGAAAAAATAAAAAAATGGATTTACTATTTTGATAGTTTTCTCAATTTTTCATAAAAAATTTATTAAAATGAATGATTAATGTATGTCATAAGAATATACATTAACCAAACCCTTATTTAATTTTTATTAAATGTAAATTAACACTAACTAGAATTTACTGTTTCCTTAGAATAAATAAACCACCTAAAACCAAAATAAATACAAAATTGACTAAAATATGATTGGTTTATCTCTCTTATTGAATTCTAATTTATATATGTTAGCAAATTTTCTATTAAAAAATATATATATTTTCTATTTTTTAGATAATTTTTTTTTTTTGAATATCACTACAAAACACCCCTAGTGAAATTAATCTCCCTCTAGACAGCTAGGATTTAACAAATCCTAATATTATCTGATGCTCAAGCCAACAGAGAAAAAAAAATTATCACATATGCTATTAATTTTTGTTATTTATTTTAACAATTTGATAGTTGAAACTTGGAAGATTTAAATCTTAACCATTTTCGTTTAAAAGTAAAAACACCGAGAGATATCGCTTTATTTATAAACCAATATGCTTGTAAGTTGTAACAACATCCTTATTATATAAAATATTATGAAAATTTTTTATTATAAAGGACTTAAAAAAGCCTGGTGGTAATGTGTCAATTGATTGATTACGCCAACAACTAGCACATTTAATATAACGGGAGAGTTGACAAGAATCTGAATTCAGATAGAGATAGAGTACTTTGATATGATTAAATAGAGTGACATATAATTTCACTTCCTGTCTTCCTTAGGTTAATGACTTTTTGTTTGAAAATATTTTCAGGTTTGAGATGAAATCCATCGTACCATTGTTTTTGCAAAGCGTATCGGATTGAAGCCTGAGAGGAACATCATGAAAGGGAACCTAACAGAGCAGAAAGGACTAGAAATGAGTCATTGTGTTCCCATCCTCCATTGAGGAAATGAATAATTTCTTGTACTTTGCATACTATGTTTGTCATTGCACAAAAACACTACGTGTCGATTCCTGTTAAGCTTATTGAAGGGATAGGCTGTCGGCCACCGATATGCGCATGGACATGTATTCACGTCCTTTGGCTGTGGTTCAGGGTTTCGATGATCACACTGTCTCCCATAACCCTAGCTTGATGGACATTACTTTTCTCAAAAATCTTGCAAGTTCATAAGAAACCATTGAAAGTGCATCATGGGATATATCTTAAGTGATCTTGGTGAATCTATTTTGCTGAGTTTTTTCTGATCCCATGGACTTGACATTGAGGTAATTAATTATTATATGTATAAGGATTGCTGCACATTTTTAGATCAGTAGAAAGTCATTAGCTTAATCATTATGGATAAGCTAATTTGCTATTGATCATTATTGTCGTTACTCATTACTACTGAGAATTTAGCTGTAAGAATATAGGCAATTGATCATTACTAGCTATCTGATGTGAGCAGAAAAGTGAATTTAGCTTTAATTTGATACCAACCAAGGAAACAAAGCAAGAGTCACCATTAAACGTTCCTTAATCCATACCGACCAAGGAAACAAAGCAAGAGTCACCAATAAACGTTCCTTAATCCAGATTGGAAAAAAATGTGATGTCTGTGGCACTTTTACAATAAATTTTAATTAGTGACAAATTATTATTGATTGTTATGGGAGGCAAATAAGTAATTTCAATAGTAAGTTTAAATTAGAATCAATAACTTACTATTTATAATTTGTTATAAAAATATTGTAAAAATATTGTAAACATAACACTTTTAATAAACAAATGTGAAAGTATTGTAAAAATGTTATGGAAGTAACGCTTTTGATAAGCCAATATGTACAAGCAAACAATAAGGGTGATGTGGTACGTTTTTGGTATGCCATAATACACATCCTGTAATAGAATGGTTATTTATGAAATAGCTATTAAGTTATTTGATTGTATCTTTATTAAAGGAGTTCATCAAAAAATGTATCTTTATTAAAGGGATTTGTTACTTATACATATAGTTTTTTTTTTGCTGAATTTATACATATTGTTATTCATTAAATTGAAAACTAACCATTCATTTTTGAAAGTTGTAATAATTATTACTTAATTTGTGTAACAAATTGTCAAATTAATATATTTACAAAATCACGAACATTTCAGATACATCATCTTTACAAACTTTAAGTATGTAACTAATTTTAAAATCAAATGTAAGAATATAAAATTATTACATCATAATATCATTTGTTCGTAGTAATAAATATTATTATCTATATCATAATCTTCACTCTGTATACTAGACACGCTCTAAGTGTTTTTACAAGAGCTTGTGTGTGAAAGGGAATATTGATAGATCATCAAGACTAATCAAGTGTTCAATAAAGGAGAAAGGTTGAAAAAAAATAGGAAAAAATATTAATAGATACCCTAAAAGAATTGGTTTAGGAAATATTTTTAGAAGCTATTTATAGGGAGAAAAAACAATTATTTTTTGGGTTTAACTTACCTCAAGTATTTTTTTAACTATACACTTCCTTTTGTTTTAAATAATAATGACAAGTGATAGTGGGTTAATCTCCACTTTCTATTTAGTTAGTAAGTGATTTGACAATTTTTCATTAAAACAAAATGAGATTTTAGTTAAAAAAGTACTAAATGTAAGTCAAATCCTTATTATTATTTTTTTTAGGGTTTTTTATATTCCATATTAAAGTGGTGTCAAAACTTTTTAAAAATAATTTATTAACACAATTACCTTAATGACACACATTAACAAGATCGGAAAAATATAGATGATAATAGTATTATCTTAGTGCAATTATATATAATTATATATATATATATAGCTTTGATTTAAAATTTTAAAAATCAAACTAAATATTTTCAAAGTTTGTGCTTCAAAAATATACTTGGCTGAAATTTGACACAAAAGGAACCCATAAAATAAATAAATAAAGAGAGAGAGAGAGAGAGCCAGTTATTCCATACTTGTGGCCCTCTCCAAAAAGAAATACTTTTACCTCTCCAAAAAGAAATACTTTTACCTTTAACAGATTCTAAAAGCTTAATGTCGACCAGAACACCCATCACTAATCCAAGAGTACTGCAATATCCACTTATTTCTACTCACTAGCTCGTTAAGTGGACCACAGATCATTGAACTTAATTATTTTGAGGGGTCTTCTTCAAGTAGTGGTGTTCTACGAAGGAGAGAGTAACTAATGCAAGGACTAATGTGTTTTCCTTTTTAAAACAACAAGGACTAATGTGTTTGGCTGTGTTTTACTTTCTGTTTCTTTTTTTCTTGGCAACACGAACACAACCTTGAAAGTCAGTCTTGTTCAACTAGGCAAAATGTTCTTCACGCTGATTAAAGGACAAAAATAAAACTATATCATCATGTCCTTTAAACGGAACAACAGCTAGCAATGTGGTTTAACCGGTACAAACTTTTATTGAGACTGTCACTACAAAAATATTGACCTCTAGTGGCAATTTTAAAACCCCCAGGAAAAAAACGCCGATATAACCTGTGTTTTTTGTATCACCGCTATGTCCTACGCTGTGCAATGGATTATGGATGGTTGTTCCACCTTTCTACATGGCAGCACTGGCCACTGAGAATTAATACTGAATCTTCCATCTAACATTGAGGGAACAAATCAAGAAGGAAGTTCGAGGCTTCTAACATTTGGTGAACTGCGGAGCATACAAGCTTAATTTGTGGAACATTTTTCTTTGAGAAAATTATAAACCGTGATCTCTAATTTTTGACATATTTTCAATTCAGTCATCTAATTTTATTTTATTTTTCATTCCAATTTTAATTTCCTGTCATTTTATTCTATTTGATTAAGTCTCTCTCTCTCTCTCTCTCTCTCTTCCTATTGTTCTTCCTTGATTAAAAAAAAAATCGATTTTATATATCTTTTCTGATTTTTTATGACTTTTCTAGATTTCCTTTTAATTTAAGAAAAAATTATAAAATACCAAAACTAAGTTATTTTGCATATTTAGTTGATAAGAAATGATAATAATAATAATAAAAAAGATAAAGTTGAAGAACTAAATTGAAAATAGATCAAAGTTAGAATATGCAATTTTAAAACATATTTAGCTTAAAAGTTGAGATAAATCTTTGTTGAGTAATTAGAAATAATAATAATAATAATAATAATAATAATAATAAATTCATATGAAAGTGATGAGCAACCCTTTTACATTAGAATTATAGTAAAAAGAAGTTGTGGTACTAGAATTACTCACAAAAGTAATAAATCCATACAAAAGTGATGAGCAATAATTTCATATCAGAATGATAGTAAAAAATACATGTAAATACTCTAATGACTGTATATACATATGAAAGTGACAAGCAATATCGGAATGGTAGCATAAAATACATGTGAATACTCAAATGAATAAAGCTATCCAAATTGGATATTGCTGCTCGATGGGACATTATGGCTGTGCCCATGTGCTATCTTTACTTCTTCAATCTTCAACAATGCCTTCTGTAAAATAATGTGTTCGTATCTTTGGGAAAATTTTGAGACACCCAGAGGCAAACTCAATCCCCACCACTCTCTAATGGTGTCAAATCGTCGTTCCCCTCCCTTGTTTGGATTCTGGCAGTCGGACGAAAATCATTGAGTGGCTATTTGGCCCTACTAAAGCTATTTCTATGATGATGGTCGAATAGCTAGACTTATGTGTCATTTTTGTGACTATTCTCTAGGATATGGGAACAATAAAAGTACACAAATTGCCCCCAGCACGAGTTATTTTTTCGGTGTAGTCTCTTCTTATTATGATTCATGAGTATCCATTCCTTTCACTTTTGCATAACTTTCACAAAAATCTCCCTTTATTTGAAGGAAACCCTTTGTGGGGAACTTTATGCAGTGACTTTTGCCTTCTCAATTGGAGCTTGAGCGTGTAACTACTGTTCCTTTTGCGTTCCTACGTGGAGAAAAGGCAAACAAGTTGAAGAACATTTTTATTTATTTATTTATTTATTTTATCAAGTTTTAATTTATAGCGTTCGCTTTAGAATTAGATTGTACTTTTTATCATCAGATCCAGACACCAATCGATTTTTAGTATAGACGGGAATTGAACCTCAAATTTATTATTCAATCGTCATAGACTTTATTAGTCGAGCTAACTAAAACCCACAAACAAGTTGATGATCTTTTTTTTTTTTTTTTGAGAAAGAAACAAGTTGATGATCTTATATAACTTAATCGAATCCAAATTCATAGTCTTAAAATTTTTGGGTTAAATAATGTTTCTATCTGTTACATTAAAGTTTTTATTAGTCTCTCCAATTTGTTATTTCCCCTCATTTTGAGGAGCGTTTTAAATTGTCCTTATGTAAAAGTTACACTGCATGACAACCCTTCGCGCAGAGCTCTAATCGAGCAATCATCAATACTGTGTTCAGTTCTAAGGATGTACAATTTTGAGGTTTTGGAATTTGTTTTCCCTATTCCCACAATACAACTTATTTTATGAAGGAAAGACATGCCAAGGATGTGCACCATAATAAAATATTGTAGCTTAGAAGTTAACCATGACGTCCTTGTCTATCTGTATTAGGATCGTTTCTACTGAATACTGTCATTCAGGAAGAAATTCTTTCTCACTAAAACATGAATTTGAATGAAACATTCTATATAGCATTAGCATTAGAGATTTGGGATTCGAACTTCGACTATATCAAAAATCAATTAGTGTCTTAACTTGATGATAAAGAACAATCAGATAACGTCATCATAAGTTAAAATTCTATCGTATATAACATTAGTGATGAAATTAGGCATCAATCAAGGAAGAAGTTGATAACAAGCCTTATCAATTATCTTATGTTATGAGTTATTAAATTTAAAAAAAAAAAAAATTATGTTATGACCATATCTGTTTAATCATTCATTGATCTTACTCATGCAATGGTCATTAAGTTTGCTATTGAATAAGACATATAGTCCAAAATTTGTCTCATAGAATTTTCTTGAATTTCAATCTTATTAAATTAAGGATCATGCTAACAAGTGTCCTTAGGGCACTCATTAATAATCTATTTTAGAAAAGTTTTGATACAATTTTTATGGGAAATAAAAAAAGTTGTCAAAATATTAATTACTTTTTTTTTATTTCCTATAAAAACTTTTTTTAAATAAATTATTAACTAGTACCCTAAAAACACTTGTTAGCATTTTCCTTAAATCAATTGAGAAACTGATACTGATAACAGAAAACTCCTCATCCAACTAGCTTTATTTAATATTGGATAAATCACGGATTGCGATATGATTGACAAGAACTTAAATCACAATCCAGCCAAATGATACTTAATTAGTTTTTGAAACATTAGTACGAAAAGATAATAGTTTCCCTTACCCCTTTGGATTAGACACTAAAATTGTTGGTAGACATTAAAAGTTAAAAAATTGAAATTACCAATGGCAATGGTAGACATCTTAAGATTGCCGAATCCTTGAAGATGACCCACCTGGCCCAACTTTTCCTTATCAGAAGCGACTTATGCCTATGCTACACACTTAAATGATGCAGCATCAAACACCTTCTATTTATAATAAATGGCTAAGCATTTCTATTAGGGTAAGGTCAACCATTCCCACCATTGGCTTTGTTTCAAAATTGGTGCAATTCTCATCACTTTGGTAAACACTTTTTTTGCCATGAAATGATAGATACTTAGGGATTTTTATTCCAAGTGGGTATGTCACATGACGCTATTAATGTCAACTTTGTTATTAAGGAACATAGAAATTGAACTTCCATAGCTAAAAATTGCAAAAACAAAAATATAGCAAGCACTAGAATTATTTGTACATTTTACGTACCATTGCGGGCTCACATTTCGTTGGCATTTTCCATTTTCCACTTGTAAATTTTAAGTGAGAACAATTCTTGACATAGATTGGAGGTCCAATTCCCCCACATTTCATGTGACTTGTGTTCATTAGTACATTGATATCGCTTAATTTTGGGCCCTTGTTCCTTTGCTTTTAAACAATAATTTTAGTACTTGTACCAAAAGCATGTTCATGATAGAGTGCACGGCTAACAGTGTAGCATAAACAGAAAATGTTGCTTTTACCCTCTTCAAAACTCAGTTGCAGTTTCACTAGCAATTGTACATATTTGATTTACTAAGCAACAAAGACAAGTGAAGCTTGTGTTCAGTGCATCTGTGCATTGGACACATGTCCAAAATTGTATAATATCTAGTGCATAAATGCACTGAACACAAGTCGTATTCAACAAAGACACTTTATATACTTTTGTACGTGTTATTTAAATATCACTTAAAATATCTTTAAAGTGATAGCCAAACGATAAAAGCAATTTTGTGGTGCCCCATGTTGATGATTCAAAACCCATCTTCCTCTCTCCAATTATTTACCTATCTAAAATTTTTGAATATTTTGTGAAGAAATTGGGTGTTGAACTCACCATTATTCTAGTCCCACTTGCATTTCAGCCCATCAATTTTTACACATATTCCAGCCCTTGGGCCACAGTTTGTTCTCTCAATGTGGTCCACATCATAATAAGAAGGCCTTATGATAGTGGGCCCTTTTTTTTACACTCCTAGCTTTCTGGTCCAATAAAATATCACTGGGCCTAGATTCGAAGCTTTTCTCTCCAAGCATAAACTCAACAATCCCGACCGAAGCCCATCTTTGCAAATTAACCCCTTTGCACACATTTGTAGGATTGAATTTCTTTGTAAAAATATTCAACCATAATTGGCAAAGCTAGTTCCTTTTTTTTATTTTTTTATTTTTTATTTTTTTATTGTCGTATATCACATAAATTTAGACTGCAATTCTTTTGGGAATTTTTGTGTATACTTGAGTTCTTTTCAATTTGATTCCCTCCCACCCCTCTTTTTGAGGCTTATCATAAACAAATCTTGTTTATGTAAACTGAGCTGGGCTTATGTTTCCAAAGATTAATTTAATGAGTCTTAATTATGAAGCACAGTAAACAGATTGGAGAATTTGTTTCCTTTTTCAAGAAGAAAACCTTCAACTTGGGCATTGTTACAAACAAAGAGATTGAATTGACTTAATCCACACTAGTATTTCTTAGATGAATTTATCAAATTCATTTTGGTATTTTATTTCATTCAATTATTCATCAGTTGTTAAGTTTGACTGTTTGAGCATCTGGAAAAAAATGGTCACAGTTTATATGCTTTTGTTACTGTGTTGGATTAAACCTGAGCCTAATACTGATGCAATTATTGCACACAAATACTGGGTTCATACTTTTCTAGTATGGCTCTGTTCAGGACTGATAAAATCTCTTAGATTCTTTAACGTATGCCCAAGTCATGAATTAGATGCAAGATTAAATTATAATTATTCTCTTTCTCATGCTTTTTGGATTTTAAATTGCTATGGTTTCCAAGAAAATGTCCACATATGTGTGCATGCAAGTATAATGTCGTTTGCTATCTCCAATTAGATATGGTGATAATATGACCACAGCAATTGCATTTTAGTTGTAATGCATTATGGTTCTCTTTATGGTAGCAGAAAGGGAATGTCATTCTCTGTGCCTATGCCAAATGTTAAAAAGTGATGAGTTTCATTATTGGTGATCGATGCAAAATTATGTAAAAGGGAGACTCTGATGTTAATTTATGACAGTGACAAGTGATGAATGACGTTACAGCCTCATAGAAGCGTATGCAAACAAGTTTCCAAGTTCTGACTTAAATACAAGCATTTGTGTAGTACAGATGATCATAAGAATTGAGGATAATGTGCTATATAGAAACATAATACTATTTCATAATATTGCATTAGACATAATGGGAATGTTTATGTTACATCTAATTCTGAACTAGGAAAACATTCATTCAAGTACATAAAAATAGAAAAGCTAAAAAGAGCACATTTCTAGTTTTTTGTACCGCCTTCGGCCAATGAGACCTTGCTTAGCCTACTTGGTAATGACTTAACGTCATTGGTTCTAACCTTTCTGCTTCCACTGCTTCTGCTGCCTGAACCATAAAGTGCCCTATGTGCAAGTGCTTTTCCAAAGTAAGGTGTTGCTGATTGTTTGCTGTTTTCTGATTGATCAGTTGAATTGTCTTGGGTGCTGCTACTTGGGGTTTGTGAAACTTCAGCATTGGCCTTCTCAGAAGCCATTTTTTTTTTTTCTTCTCTTTATTTATTCCTAATGATTGGAGGGAGTGTTTAGGAAAAAGGAAGAAGGCAATGCAAGAAAATGCATGGCAGGCATGGCTAGTGGCTGGCTTTATATTGATGTGAAAAGAAAAACTAGTTGGAACAGTTCTTTAGTGAGTTTACCCCCAGGAAATGGTGGTGGAATCAAAAGAAGGAGAGTTTCAGTTAAAGTTGTTTATGGCCAAAAGAGAATACTCAAAACTAGTGGCGGCATTAGGAATTTTATTGAGAGTGGTCCTTAAAAAACTTAAATTATACAAAATCTAATAAAAAGAGAATTTCGTACATTGACCCAAAAAAGAAACGCACACACGCGCAAATACGTAAAATCTTACAATTTCCTTCTACAAATTTTTTTATTTTGAAATCGTTATATGATAATCTCATTATCAATGTTACAAGTTAACTCTCTTCAAAAGTTTAGTCAAATAAAAATTTTCTTGGACTTTTATTTTTATTTGTAAGAACCTAATATATTGTTAAGAGGACCATAGTTTAAGAACAAAATTTGGCTACAAATTTTATTGTAGTCACTCTTACTAAATGAATTAACATTGTTACATATTTTGAAAATCTAATCGATGAATTGCATGTTCTCTATATTCTTAAAACACGTTAAAATTTCATGCTAATCGGATGTTATTTGTCATTCAATCCATAAAATTATTTTTTATGTATAATTTTAGACTACAAAAACTTGAAATTTAAATATTTGATTAATGACATAGCTATTGATATTTTATTTTTTTGAAATATTGCAAGTATAAAAAATTTTAGAAGAAAATTTAATTAAATGGTAGATTTGTTAAAATTCACGTTCAATAAAAAAAATATTGAATAGAGTTATAACCTTAATTTACAACCAAGCTTGTTGCCAAATTTTGTCCAAAATTTAATTATATTAGGCCTAAAAAAAATTTAAGGTGGTCACAAAGTTTTTTTTTAAATAAATAAAAAAATCATAAATTTTTAAATTTTATAAATAATAATTTTATTTTTTTTCCAAGCCCGGGTGGTCCTGTGACCACCCTGAACTCTATGTAGAGAGTCAAAACCCTCTTTCACCAACTAAGTGGTTCTGTCTTTGATAGGAAGAAACTAAATATACCAAAGCAGCAAATTCTTTTGAGCTAGAGATCTTTATTATTCTAGTCCATATTTTGCCACTAATTCTTTTTGAAAAGACGGGAATAAATTATTAACCTTTTACGGTGTATTTTCTTATCCAACAAGACGTCAATCTTGAGGATTCGATTCCTTTATCAAAAGGGATTTCCCATCTTTATCAAAAACAGTGGGGGCTGTGGGGCATCTCTAATCATATAAGAAGCAAGGACACGAACAGGAATACGAGTATAAAATATAAATACAACATGGTAATATGAGTAAATTCTAAAAAGTTATAATATGATACGATCAGTATAGCACCAGCACCAGTATGATACTAGTACAATATGGGAATGACCCAAATAAAATATCTATGTTTCCTAGCTAATTACTTACTATATAGTTATTTCAATAATATATAACTACTCGTTTTCTGCATGAAAATCGTAACTTTTAGCTAATGAACATAAGGACGATTATTCATTATCATAATATAGTTACTAATTATTGACTAAAATCTTTAAAGTAGCCTTTTCAGGACTTTGATCTTGATTTTTGCAGTTTACAGCTTATGAAAGGATACGATTTTATATTGAGCTAGAAATATAACATTTCCGAAGTCCAATACTTCTAAATGGAGATTTAATTTTTATTAAATATTTTGTTTGTTAAATTTACATCCAAATTAATCTAAGTCCTAGTTTTCAATCCAACCTCACTCAAGAATTCAACCATCTCCATCAAACGCATAAACCAAAAATTTCATATTCTTGACAAAGGTTATTTCAGTAAACATGATGGAAATTAGGATATGATACTTATAAAAAGGCCATGTGAACGGACTCTAGCTTTTGGTCCTTTTGGATTACACAAGTAATTTTTTGTTGGCCACAATGAATACCGAAAGCTGCTGAATTATTCATCAAAAAAAAAAGCTGCTGAATTAGACTTTACCTTGCTGTTTTTCTTTATTTTCCAGTTAAAGGGAGTGAGAGTGACATAATCTTGGTATAATCTTTCAGTCTTGTCTATGTCAAACAAACCTTTTAGACACAAAGTTAATGATTGAATGTTTTAATCTTACAACAATTTTTTGTCATGTCAACATCTGATATTCCTTTAGACACACTAAGGCTGTGGAAGTCTTGAATAATCTTAGACCCAGTGAGGGTTTGGATATCACTGAAAGTTGCGTTATGTTTTGTTCTGTGTTTTCAGTTTTTTTTTTTTTGTTTTTTTTTTTTAACGCCAGAGTTATTGACTTTTGAGGGAAAAAGTGCGGTTCATAAACAGTGCGTGCACTGTTTACGCACTGTTTATGAGACAAAAAACACTGTTCTTAAACTGTTTTGATACTGTTCACGTACTGTTTATGAGACCCACAGTCACAAGAAAGAAAATGGGGCTTGGGCATTGTTTCTCTCATAGAGCAATTTGCTGTGTACACCAAAGTTCATGTCATAGGCTAACCTTTTTGGGATCTGCCTTCAATAATGTGTAACAAGCCAATGTAATGTTCTCATATAAAAGTTATATATTAGTACGTCTTTCTCACGTACACTCATATAAAAGTTATATATTAGTACGTCTTTCCCACGTACAGAAGAGATGTAACGTCCACACGTATGCAAGAGAGATGTTATAATAATCCCAAAAGGTTGGCCTAATAATTTCTAAAGCCTCATGAAATCTATAAGATCTTAGATTTGAAACCCTCTAGTCAATGTTTTAGAGTCACCTCCAAGATATTTCTCTATTTAATTACTTGGTGTGTGTGAGACAGATTAGCTTAATAATTTCCAAAGCTTCATAAGATCCATAAGATAGTCAATGTTTTAGAGTCACCTCCAAGATATTCCTCTATCTAATTACTTGGTGTATGTGAGACAGATTAGCTTAATAATTTCCAAAGCTTCATAAGATCTTAAATTTGAAACCCTTAGATAGCATCTTAGAATTATCTCCCAAAGATTCCTTCATTTAATTATTTGGTGTGTGAGAAACAGAAGGTAATTCAAAAAAGGGAGAGAGAGAGAGAGAGAGAGGGGGAGATATATCGAGTACATTTGTCATAAAAGATAATTTCTATATTTTGTACGAGATGCTTTAAGTCATTAGTCTTTGTCTTTTTTATATCAATATCAATGTTACAGTGCCTTCACTCTTTTTTTCTTGTATTTTTCCTCCCTGTCTTAGGAATGAGCAACTTTATTCACCAAACCACAAGTACAACCGCATACGACAAAATAACTAAAGTTTCAAGTTTCAACACAAAAAAAAAAAGCAGCAAAAATGCAACAAACAGCAAACAATAGCTCACTTTATCATTATAAAAAAAAATAAAAATAGCTCACTTCATCAACAATAAAAACAAGTAAAAGTGTTCCAAAAACTACAAAAATTGCTATTTTGAATAAAATTTCTTATGTTTTTACACAGTCTATATCTGCAGGATAACTTGAAAAATTTTAGCTTCAGCTTCAGTTCAAATCTTTCCATCATAAATTCTAGCATTTGAATCAATCCAAATGCGATAAGTTACTCTTGCGATGCTACCTCACTCGAGTCATGAGTCATGACATGCTGAAATCCTTTCCCCTTTAGCTTTTTGACTCGCCATTCAAACTTTTCAAGTCAATCTCCTACTTACCATTGATCAAACATTCCTGAGGATCACCATGTCAACTGTAGATCCTGTTAGAGAATGAACACTCAAAATACAAATTGATCCCAAGTCTTAGTTCTATTCCCGCAGAAGGTACATAACACGTCCCTGCATGCCAATCTTTGGTAGTAAGCTTGTTTTTCTTCACTACCAACCAGCTTGCAAAAGCATTTTTAGGCACTACTTTAGGAAACCAAACAAGCTTACACACCAATTAAATCCCGATATCCCTTATCAAGTTATCATCGTCCAAGTCCTCACAATTAAACTGCATTACTAGCAACAGGCAGCAGCCCTCCATTCCACATGATCTTCACCACCAATGACAATGAGAACATCAGCCAGCTTTGCTTAAATCATAACTAGAGGTCATCTAACCTAGAAGGATGCCAATTTTATTGGCCATTTAAAATTGCACTCGACAACTTTGCTGAAGTAACAGTTGCAGTATCATGTGCTACTCTAAAGCCCCATATTTCTGAAAGACGGGACCATCTGGGTGCCAATCATCATGCCGCAAAAAGAAATGTCCGCTCATTTCCCACTTTATGCTTTAATAAGGGCAAAGCTTCACTTCTCAGCCGCAAAAGCATCCTCTAACTCCAAGAACAGTCTCAATTTGCTCACTTTATCTTTGTACAGCTGTGCTTCAAATAATTCTTTTAATGCTACAGTTAATTTAAAAGTATGCTACAAGTCATTTAACCAGCTAAAAGTAGAAGTCATTTGGTTCAATTAGGCTAGCAATTTGTACACACACAGCGATGGCTAATCATATACACACGCAAAAATTTTGTTATTTACAGGAGACATACAACATAGAACATGTACATGTCTTTATATTTTATAGTTTTAAATATATGCCTTTCATGTGGAGGAAACCAGCAACAATACTCCAAAACAAAATTTCAAGCATTACAAACACCAGGGTACCCCACTTTTCTGAATGAATCATGGCCTGCAATAACGATTCTGTGCCATCAACCTGCACACCAGATTTGGCCCAAAATTGTCTATCAGATAATATGCCAAGTCAACCAATACATCAATTGTGTTCAACAATCGCATAAATCTATTACAATATAGTACAAAATAATATCACACTCCTGATGATACATACTTTAGTAATATTGTTGTCAAGAAGTACCCATCTTGCATGTCAGTCAATCCACTTTCACAAGTGAGGCAATGAACAAAATATTTACATATAACTAATATTAACTAGCAACTTCTCCAATCTCCACACAACAATTGGAGGGTGCACTAAAAAGATGAAATTCCACAATTTTTCTTGCATAGACATATGCTTATTGTAAAAGAGAAGCATAGTGACTCACAAGAAATACCCAGTACAAAGAAAGAGAATTACCAAGTTATTTTCAGGTGAATGCCAATAGAAACCCTGCACAGCTGCTGGGAAGAGATCACAAGCGGCCAAAGCATATACAATGAGAGCGTTCATCCCCATCCATTCTAGTAACATTGCGGGCTTTCTGAAATGTTTGATATCAACCTGCATTTACAGAGGGTTTAATTTTTTGTTTTTAAAAGATGGTTTAACTAAACAGGAAATGTTTTTGTAATTTCAGTCTTGTTATTCCAATTGAACATTATGTATCACATTGCAGAGATGTTAAGACAAGCTAATGTTACGCATCATATAGGTCCTTGTCATCAAACCAAAGAGTAGATTTACTGGTTTTATATATTGTAGTCACCATCTGTGTTTGTGGATTCTAGAGGAAAAGGTTGAAAGCAACCTCGAAAACCAGAGAGTATGGCAAGACCTTAATATTTTAAAGGATTGGAAATATATGGCAGAGGATGTCTCCCATCATTGGGCATTCCATCCTTTAAGAATCAGGCACTGTCACTCAAAGGTAGAAAATGATGCCAACTCTAAAATCGTATCACAACACTTTCCATCAAAAGTTTGGAGTCAATACATTCATCTGTGATATAAAGATTCTAAAAATTACATTCTAATCTCAAAGCACTGAAAGCCAGACAAAATCTAGGTGCCTTTCAAGATTAACTTCTCTAATCCTATAGCTTCTTTGATTTCTCAACAGAGGGAGATGACCTTCAGAATTTGAAACTTTTATAGGACGAAAATCTCTACATACTACAGGCAAAACTTAATTTAAGTTCACATTCGCACTTCTCCTGGACATGTCAAGAATTCTGCAATCAATATAAAGAATCTAAAGTCACACTTATTTCAGTATGCCAGTTAATTCCATGGCTTTATGTTGAAATCAAGTTGTATAATTTTATGGTAGAGAAATTGCTAATGACTAGAACTTACAAGAGATGTTTTCCTTTGACCTAATTATAATTGATAAAAAATTGAGAAACCCCTTTATTGGAACCCCCATCCCCCATATATAAATAAATAAAACTTTTTGAAAAATAGGTCCAGATAAACTCAAGCTTGAGTCACAGTGTTGACATATCAAGAGATTGTAAACTCTTCTATTTTCTCCATGATTTTCCCAATTTAACAAATCAATTATTGGTATGGATCACTGGGTTTGATCTCACCTGATGGTACGAGTCATAGAAAGCTAAACTTGGGTCACTTTTAAATCATGGGGATATTGGTCAATTAATCAGAGCACTGTCTAGAATGATGAACTTACTATGTAAAAGATAATGGTTAGGAACAAGCCTGATGCTCCTGCTGTGATGCACATATAGCTCAATGTATACAGTGGCTTGCAGAAAGGAACACCTGATATACCTTACAGAAATTACTTGCAAGAAACAAAGTGAAATTCACAAAGAGCTAAAAGATATAAACCAGATACAAGACAAAATACCTAGCAACTCCAAAACATATCCTGCAATTAATAGAGGGAACAATAACATGGACCATAAAAGGACCCTCTGCATTTGGTCCTGAAGAAAAATGATAAAGGTTTATATGATCAAATAAAGCTATCAAAGAGTCACATCAAGACAAATTGAAAATCAATAAGACAGCTAAAAATATGCCTACATGTTATGAAGCAACAAGAAGAAACATTGTACCTTAAAATGCACAAGTATGTGCCCAAATTGCAATCCCACAAAACATGTGATAGCAGCCATCAATGAACTGGAAAAATTTGTAAGCAAAAGAAATTAGCAACCAAGTACCAACAACCAGCACCTATCAATGAGGATGGTAATGAATAATGCTTTAACATTTACATTGCCATTTTTTTTTTGAGGGAAGGGGGGGGGGGGGGGGGGGGGAATTGCAATTAAGAAAGTTGTTCAGTGTATTTAGAAATTAACTGTGCTTTGAGTGCCCTCTCTCTAATACATTATAAACTGTCACAATTCATAAGTTAATAATATACAAGGAAACAGAAACAAGGAATGCCATTATCAAACCTTAAGATGCCCTCTGGATCAAATGGTGCAAGGCACCACCCAGGTGCATTTTGTGGCAGAGGTCCATAGTCAGGAGAATTAATACTGCATTCCTGAGCAAAACAAAGATTAAGATAAGATCCCCCTGATGATCAAACAATGGAACCTATAGATAGGGAGTTCAAGATAGCAGTTACAAAGGCCAAGAAAAATAACCTTTGTTCTTCTGTACACAGGATGTTGATAAAGATGATGTTCACCAAGAATAACTCGATCAATCAAGCCAACCACATTACAAGGAGGCTCAAGACTGCCCCTCACTTCACAATGAACCTATTGAACAATTTCTTGTTTAAAATAGTTCCACTTGAGGGTAAATGAAATGAATAAGTTCCACAAACAAAATGGGATACAAAAAACATGTACAAGACTTTAAGCAGTCAGCAACTATTAGCTTGTTTGCAAACATGTGGGGAAGCACCCATAACATAGATCTCTAGATTCATATCTTCTTTCCTTACATAATTTAGTTAAAACTGTGGTTCCATGTATACAGCAATTACATGTTCTCACAGTGTAGATCTCACTTTTATGAAATAAAACCATTTCTAATCGATTATTTGACAAAAATTAGGCCTAAAGAAGTGCTTTAGGGCCACCTTCAGATTCCAGGACAAGCAGTCAAAGCTGCTGACTACTTAGACAATTCTAGTTGCAAGCACACTTAGTTACTGGAATTTGAATGACAAACTATCCAACAAAAAGAAAAATAAGAAACCAAATATTATCTATATTAGAATAATGGTTTACAGCTAAATGATTGAATTCACCATTTCTTAACAACTTAAACTTTTGGGACAAGTGGTAATTAATCAAAGCAAGTGATTTGGAGTTCAAACTCTGTCTCCGCTCTACCTTCCATTTAAAAAATTAAAAATCCAACATGTTTGGTCTAGCTTATTAAGGGAGAGTTTGGGTCCACACATGAGAGAAAGTGTTAGAATAATGGTTAAATGATTAAATTCATCATTGCCCAACAATTAATCTTTTGAGACAAGTGGTAATTTATCAATGTCCAATACACATACCATAAGAAATTGGGTCATAAGAACAGCTTCAATTCACACCCTACCCAACAAAACAAGTGAAGCATGTGCATCAAATATAAGTCTCAGTTGTGGAAAATAGGCCCAACATAGGCATCCAGTAATCAATACTGATAACTAATCATTTTATGGCATATTGCTCAAAAATCAAAATCAGACATGAAAAGATATGAAAAGTAAAGAGAACATCTTCAGTTATAAAGTAACAAATTTGGAAGTCTCAGGCTATCTTCATCAACAGATTGACATATTGACAGAATGTTGCCAATGAAAAACTTTCAAGAAATTATCTGATTCAACTCACAATTTGAGTACCAGATGCATAACCAGTCAAATTCATGCTTAAATCTTCATATTCCCAGTTCGGAACATAAAGGCCATATAGTAAGCACATGTATACTGAGCACAGTAAGATTGCGAACATCCTGCACAATTAAGCAAAAGTTAGCACTTAGAAAACCTCAAATGCAAGAGGAGAAACATATCATCCGTGAAAAAGTCTACCATCTAAGAGACCTAGAAACTCTAAACAAAATTAGAATTACAAAAGTATGCAGGTCATTGCCCACAAGGGGTGAATGCCCCTAGATTACCCAACTCATTCTAGCAGGTGAGGTCATTGCCAATAGGTTTCACTGACTAGAGGCGAGCCCAAAGGGCTGTTCTTTAGAAAGGTTCCCTATGTTATCACAACCAAAAATAAAAAAATAAAAAAAACAAGAAGAAGAAGAAAAAAGTATGCAGGTCATCTCACCCTAGATTTTTTTGTCATGTGATATCATTGGATTCCTGTTAATAAGTTTGCCAATAATCTGACTCATAACTCACAGGCCATAATGATTTTTTTTTTTTTTTTTAAAGTAACATTTGAGGTTAATGTTCCTAAAATTTATAGCCTGATCATCATAAATTTTAATAATTACCACCTATTCATGAAGTATATACAAAATGTTTTCAACTCAGCCTCTTCATTTCAAAATCATAGCTAAGCAAAACACAAACTTCCAAAAAAAAAGAGTGTGGTTTAAAGTTTGACATCCCCAAGACTGCCAAGTAGGTGCAAAAATATCGGAAGAAAGAACAGAAATATAAAAGGACCAAAACTTGGCATCTTGATTGCACTTTTCTTATTAAAATTTCCATAATTATTTTGAGAACCATCCTGCTTCCATCTTCCATTCTTTAGTTAAAAC
The DNA here is from genome assembly GCA_023621385.1 of Quercus gilva. Lineage (NCBI taxonomy): Eukaryota > Viridiplantae > Streptophyta > Magnoliopsida > Fagales > Fagaceae > Quercus > Quercus gilva. The sequence goes on along the minus strand of CM042484.1, from coordinate 15,050,499 downwards.
CCAAAAAATATGGTTCTATCTTTACATGAAGTCAGTCGAGAAGCACACTCTTGAAACTTTTGTAGAATCAGTTCATAAAACCAAAACATGTGTGCATTCCAAATATATCTAAGAAGTGCAATTGCATGTGAAAAACATGAGTACCAGTGGAATTATGTATTCTAACCAAACTAACCACTGAATGTAGTATTTCTTCACAAAAGCTGTTGCTGAATCAACAATATCATTGTTAACAAGCCAGATCTCCGCCATTGAAGCCAGCAGATATCCAATTGATATCCTCTGTAAATTATGTAAACACATTTGCAATATGCACGTTAGCTTTAAAAAGTTTTTCAATCTTAATATCTATTTATAGAACTAGACCAGCAGATAATAGTACTTTTATCTGTTCTGAAGTAAACAATCCTAAAAGAACAATTCATCTATTGAGGTTAAGTATGCCCTTTCAGTTTATTCATCCATATATGGCATATATTTGATGCAGTGCACATGAGATAATACACAAGAACATGAATTTTCAGTTTCAAGAGTAGGAAAAAAAAAACATTTGAATGCCCAAAATTCCTGAAAAAACTATGCAAATATATGATCATATAAAGAATTTTCAGTTAATACCTAACTCAGGACATGATTGTATTATTGACTAAACTAATCCAAAACCCCGGGAGATGTATAGATTATAACTTAGGCATTGATACACTGCCATACTACCAAATCAAGAGAAGACATCACACAGCAAATGATTAGACATGCACCTAAGAATTTCCTAGCATAAAGTTGCACCAATGCAATGGAGCTCTTCTGTCATAACCCAGCATTATCAACCCTACATTCTGAGAAATCTGGACCAAGTTGAATCAACTAAATTACCCTTTCTGACTTTTTGTGAAAACCAGATTTTGTATTGTAGTTATAGCAATTGAATTATATTTATCACCACCAAGCATGTAGGAGAAGATGTAGTGGTGGCAGTATCTGCAATAGTGGTAGTAAGGTTCTTATAGAAAAAACACTATCAAAACATGTACTACTGCTTTTTTTTTGGATCACGATCTTGCTTCTGAATCTCTGATTAATAAATGCTTCCCCCCTCTCCCCTTTTTGTGAAGGCTCCTCAGCGTTGTACCAAGGGATGGAGAAAATTTCTGAAGTTAAAAAGCTTAGCGAGGCCCTTTCTAACGTTTGAAGTGGGGGATGACAGCAACATATCCCTATTGCATGACAATTGGCATCCACTTGGAGTTCTCTATACCAGATTTGGCCATATGGTAGTGTATGATGCAGCCCATTGCATGGAAGCTATAGTGTCCAGCATGCATCAAGAGGAGTGGCAACGTCTGATGATTTGAGTGGAATACAAAGTAATCAACCTCAAGTTTAGATAAGAGAGAGAAAAATAATCCAATATGGATTCCTTCTAAATCAGGATTTTTTTTTTATAAGTGCTGAAACCTGGTGGAAATGAGTATGGTACTCTGCTGGTATACCAAATCATGTGTTTACCTCCTGTTTATCTCCCAGTTGGCATTCAGGAATAGAGTGTCTACTCATGCTAGATTGCTCCAGTGGGGTTATAAAAGGGATTCGCTTTGTGTTTACCGTAGGGATTGTATGGAGAGCAAGGATCACCTCGATTTTGAGTGTGATTTGATTTTTCCAAGAGCGTTTAGAAGGAAATTATGATAAGTGCTTGATTAAGAAGCCTGAGGTTGACTGTTGGGGTTCTATTGAGCAAATTTGTTGACTGTGACTTGAGGAACTTCAAGGCAAAGGCTAATTGCAATATTTGCAAGCTGGTATTGGGAGCTATCGTAAATCATACCTCGTGCCAAAAAAAAATAATGCCAGTATACATGGACAGTAGGTGAAGAATGAGAAGAATATTGCAAAAGCTATTAGTTGGTAGGTTAAGGCTCAAGTGGCAGCTAAAGGCAATTTTAATTTTTTATCGGTAACAGAGCCATATGCTGCTATTGGGGGATTCCTCTGTCTGTTCTATGTAACAAAACGCTAAGCTTTGCCTGTTCAATACAGTGCCAAATCATTTGGTAAACTGAGTTTGATGCACTGATAGATAGTGCAAAACCTCAGTTGTTATTACCATTGTGGTTGATTGCTCCGTAAAGGGAGCATGCTAGGCTTTGTTACTCTATTGTTGTTAGGTTGCATGCAAGGCCTTTGTCATATTTTGTTGTTCAAGTCTAACAGTGTTAAGATTTGTAGTGTGTTGAACTGAATAATGCTTACCTGTAATACACCTAGCCAACGAATCTTGTCCACATCAACTCCATATGTTAAATCGTTACGCCCATGAAAATACCCACCTAGAATGCATTCCAAACAAAACCAAATCTTTTTTTTATCAAAGCATCGATGAACAAAAGTACATAAACAGCTCCTTATAATTACTGAGTTGTAATTTGTAAATAAATACTTATTACATTAGGTAGTTGAGAGCTAGGACTCAATTCAAACTACTTCGAAATTGTTGTATTCTGACAGTAATCTCATCACAAACAGATTTATTTTTTGACAAAAATATTGCTTATGCCCCTAAAGTTTACTTAAAGTTCGTCTTTGTCCCTAAACTATTGAAAACATTATACTTTCTGTCTTTCCATCCAGTCTCGTTAACTTTTATCCTACTTGTTGGTGTTACTATTTATAGCATTAGAGAATTTGATATGCAACCAGGACCATTACATTTAAAAACAAAAAAAAAAAGGTACACTTGAGGTGAACAAGTGGCACAAAACTAGTGGTCACATGCATGGTATGAAAAAATAACTTTTTTGAATAATTTAGGGACAAAAAATATCTTTCTAAAGTTTCAAGGACAGAAAATGTTACATTTTTCAATGGATTAGCAATAGAAATAGAAAAAGAACTTTTTAAAGTTTAGCGATGAAAAACGAACTTCATTTCATGCAGACTTTGGGGACGAAAACAATATTTTTGCCTTTTGGTAATTTACAAACACGATCGATCTCACTACTCTCCATCCAATTATAATAGAAGACGGAAGTGCCAATTGAGCGAGCTACATAGCTCATTGTCACGAACGAGCCAAAGAGTAGGAAAAACAACACACCTTGCAAAACCAACCCTAAGATAAACAGCTTGATTGTCCTTAGCACGACTTTCTTTGTAGCAGTTGATTTGTTAGAAATTCTCTGCACAATGACCATATACTATTACAAGTCTATTTCAATTTCAAAACATTATTTAAGTTCTAAATTCAGAAGAGTATGGAAGAAATGCAAAATTTAAAGAGCAAAAAATTCTCGTGTTTTGAGCTACATTGATAACATGTTAGTATTGAACATACTAACCTTGAATACTAGAGCAATAGAGACACCAACACCAAAGAGAAAAAATGGCATCACAAAATCTGCGAGTGTGACGCCGAACCAGGGAGAGTGATTAATGGACGGAAATGCCCCTCCAGCATCGTCTACTAAAATCATCAACTGTCAATGTTAAACAAAAGCAGCTAAATTTTCAGACTAATTTTGAAATTTAAAGGTTAAAAGTTAGAAATACTTAGGTTGAGGCGGGGTGCATACAGCGACGGTGAGGCCGCGGAAGACATCGAGAGAGTGGAGCCGTTGATTGGGAGCGGCGGGAGGGGATGAATCTGGACCGTTGGATGGGGAGGAGGAGGAGGAGGGGACGATGTCATCGGTGGATGCTGCTGCGTTGTGGTTGTGGAGAAGAGGTGTGCGTTGCTCTTCCTCTTCCGCCACGTCGATCAGCGAAGACATTTTTTTTTTTTTTTTTGTCTTAGGCTGGAGTCGATGCCGGCATAAGACAATATATTGCTGCGTTAATTGAAGTTATTATGGAAAGTCCATGGCTACCAACAGGTCCAACACTTTCTTTTTCTTTTCTTTTTTTTGACATACCCACTTCAAAAACCACCCCAATTAAAAGTTACCAGTAAAAAGTCAAGTGAATTCGAGTAGCGATAAGTTTCTTTAGTACGTGTTTTGGGCCTTCGTGTTTTTTTTTTTTTTTTTTTTTTTTGCCTGACATAGCCAATTCAAAAACCACCATGAATAAGTTATTGGTAAAAAGTCTCATCGAGTGTTGTGAATTCGAGCAGTGGTGAGTTACATTAGTATACTACCTTACTTTTTGTGTGATAATTACTTTATAAATATAAATATTTGTAAAATGTGAAGGATAAGGGCTGGAGTTCATACAATTAGATTAGACTGGAGAAGAAATTTTATCTTGAATTAAAAAAAAAAAAGTTACATTAGTATTCAGGTGGTCACGTTATACTATAATGCAAAAGTTTAAGTAATGCGGAGACAATGAGAGACCTACAAACCCCTTTTTTCTTGCTTAATAAAAACCAATTCAATTATTTTGAGTAATTTACCTGCTATTGTACATCAGGATGAATAAAATAATTATTAAAAGGAAAGACGAATATTTTTACCATTTTTTTTATAATTCAAAAGTAGAGGGAGGAATTGAATCTGAACGTGCTAAAAAGACTTTTTTTTTTTTTTTTTCCTTAAAAGTTAGGTGATCATAAATGTAGGTGCATTATTTAAAGTAAAACTATAGGAAATTTTTTTAGAGAGATTAAACACGGATGGCTCTTATCAATTGTCCGTTTGATTACTTTGATATCCATAGTATTTGCTAAGTATCAGACAAAAATAAATAAATTAATTAATTAAAAATAATAATAATAATAATAATAATAATAAATAAATAAATAAAAAGTATCAGACAAAACATATAATTTTTGGTGGCTTTTATAGTTATACTAAATGTGCGGCAAAATATATAGTTTCAAGTTTCAACAAATAAGCCAAATGCCTTGTACCTGAATTGACACCTTCTCATACACAAAGTGCTTGGGGGTTTAGTGGGAAAATAGTTCGAACTACGAAGTTAGCAGCATGTTATAATTAATCCAAACACACATAACTTGGATTAGTATAACCCCATGAAATTAGTCAAATATTTATTCCTTCTACAATTGTTGGCTCTCTTCTTTCAGTCATTAATTTTTATTTGGTGCTCTCAGCTTAGGGAATGAAAGAAAGATTTTAATAAGTAAATATCGAAGGTGTAAATGCACTTTTAGTCCTTACATTTTATTTTTTCCACTATTAATCCCTAAATCAATTAACGCGTTCCATTTTAGTCCTTTCCGTCAGTCAACCGACGGAAATAGCTGAGGTGGCAGCCAGAGCAATTAAAATATTATAAAAATGTCACATCACCCATGACACGTCAGCATATAAATTTAAAAAATTAATTTATTAATTTTAACAAAATTAAAAAACATAAAAACAAAATTTAAAACATAAAAATGCATTAGAAAATCAAACCAAGAACACAAATTCAAAATAAAACCCATTGAATCAAATTAAACCCAAGAACTCAACCCCATAACCCAGAAAATCAAAAACAATAAAGAGAGAGAGAATCAAAGCAATTTTCTTCTCGGGAAACAAACAATTCAAAATCAGCTAAAAAATCACCCTTAAACACAAATTCAGAAGAGAAATTCCAAACAAATTTCTTCTCGGGAAAAAAACAGTTCAAAATCAGCTAAAAAAAATCACTCTCAAAACAAATTTAGGAGAGAGAGAAATTCCAAATAATTTTTCATTTCCTTTCCTTTTTTTCGTTCATTTTCCTCCACTTTCTCAACAACCAAACACCACGAAACCAGTTCAAACTCAGATAAAAAACACATTCTTTTAAACAATAAAGCAAAAACCCAAAGCATATATAATCAACTCTCTCTCATGGATCTGTTGGCTGGGTTTCATCAACTCTCTCTCTCTCTCTCTAAAAACTCAAACCTTTCTCATCAAATCAGGGCTCTCTCTCGACGGTGGCGACGCTGTGCTGGTGGCATGAGGGTTGTGGGCTGTGCGATAGTGGGTTGCGGGTTTTGTGGCATGGGTTTTTGCTGGGTTGTAGGGTGGTTCGATGGTTGTGGTGTGGTGGTGGAGTGGTCACGGGCCATGGTAGCATATGGGTTGTGGGTTGTGGGCTAGGGATCGGCGTTGACGGCGTGCGGTGTGTGGTTGGGAACAGCAGCCCCTCTCTCTTCTTTCACTCTCCGATTCTCTCTCTTCTCTATTTCTCTAACTCTAATTCTGTCTCTTAGATTGGGTTTTGGTTTTGGTTTGATTTTTTGTTATGGGTATTGGTGCATTTGCAAATTCATGGTGGTGGCGGCGGTGGGGGTTGCTATGGTGGTGGTGGGGATGGGTTCATTGTGGGTTTACGGAGGTGGCCACAGATTTGGGTGGCGATTGGTCAAAGTTTGGGTTGGATTTAATTGATGTATGAGTCAAATTTAGTGGGTCTATGGGTGTTTCGGTGGTGGTAAGGATTTTCAGTGGTGGTGGTTTGTTGGTTTGGTGGTTGGTGGTGACAGAATTGGTGTTTTTGGTGTTTGTGGCTGAGTGAAAGAAGAAGGTAGTTGATTTTCTGGGTTGCAGGGCTGAGTTCTTGGGTTTAATTTGATTCAATGGGTTAATTTTGAATTTGTGTTCTTGGTTTGATTTTCTAATACATTTTTATGTTTTAAATTTTGTTTTTATGTTTTTTAATTTTGTTAAAATTAATAAATTAATTTTTTAAATTTATATGCTGACGTGTCATGGGTGATGTGGCATTTTTATAATATTTTAATTGCTCCGGCTGCCACCTCAGCTATTTCCGTCGGTTGACTGACGGAAAGGACTAAAATGGAACGCGTTAATTGATTTAGGAACTAAAAGTGAAAAAAATAAAATGTAGGGACTAAAATGAAAAAACGTCAAAATGTAGGGACTAAAAGTGCATTTATGCCAATATCGAAATAGGTGCGTTTTCCATGTTACTAATTCCATATCCAACTACCTCAATGATTCTTATAGGATATTTTTTCTCCAACGTTTTTCTTATAGTTGGAAGACTCCCAAAGAACAATAATGTTTCAATTCATGGAGAGGTGACTCCTGCTTAAAAGATGAGCTGTCGAGTGGCTACCATATGATTCTCAGCATCTCTGGCCATGGCTCATCATCAAGTTAGGCACAGAATACCTTTTCAAGGCCTTTGGTTCCTCAGCAAATTCCACAGACAAGATTGCTTCACTTGTTGATGGAGCAGATGGTGGTTCCCAGGTGGGAAAATTGAAACATGTTCCTGAGCTATTGACTACAACCGGCCTGCATTAATATGTGCTACGTGCCCAGCTCTCGCTACAGAGACCGCTGCTGCATTCATTGTTTTCAAAGACAGCATGGAGTACTCAAAGAAATTCTTCAAGCCAAGGAAAATAAAAATTTCCGGAAAATATGCTTTAGTTTATCGAAATTAGCATATTTTCCGGAAATTTACTCCTTTGACCCGGAAATGGTTCTACACTCTCATTTTCACTTCAAACCATTTCTGGGTCACGCACAAAAGAGAGAGAGCCAGAGAAGTTAAGAAAGAAGAGACCACGCCGAGACCATCCGAGAAAGAAGAGACCACCTCGCCGAGAAACACCGTTCCACCACTCAATGGTGCGTCCGATCCACATCCACACCGAGAAACCCAGAGCTCACCTCGCCGAGGAAACGCCATTCCACCACTTAACGGTGTGTCCGATCCACATCCACACCGAGAAACCCAGAGAGCGCAGCCTTCGCACCGTGCCTCCGATCCAGCCACCACACCGATCCAGCTCACTTTGGGTCACACCAAGCTCAGCCACCACACCGATCTAGCACAAATGCACACCCACGGTGAGTTTTCCTTCTCCGGTTCACCGTGCCTCCGATCCACATCCCGATCCGATCGCATTATATATATATATATTTATTTATTTATTTATTTACATAAATATTTATATATTTATTTCTATAAATATTTATATATTTATTTATATAAATATTTACTGTTTTTATTTATTTTTTTAATTATCCATTTTTTATTTAAACTGTGTATTATTGATGATTGGGTTTAGGGTGATCAATGTTTTTGCTGTGTTGTTGGTGAGAATTTGGCTAGTTGGTATGAAACTGTGTATGAAATTTTGGAGCTTGAAATCTTGCTGTGTTTTATTTAAACTGTGTATGAAATTTTGTTGTGCTTTATTTAAACTGTGTATGAATTTGACTAGTTAGGGTGATCAATGTTTTTGCTGTGCTTTATTTAAATTGTGTATGAAATTTTGGAGCTTGACCCATTCTAGTTTTTGCTGTGAGTTTTTTTAGAATTTGGCTAGTTGGGTTATGTGCAGAACTGTTGCTGTGATTTTTTTATTTTTTTTAATTTGGCCAGTTGGGTTATTTGTTGAATTTGTTGCAGACAATGTGGAGGAAGATGTGGTCGAGAAAGAGAAGAATACAGTCGAGTCATCCACCACTAGGTCGGGAATTTCCAAGTCCCGCAAAAGAGGGCGTGCACCTTCTAATGCTGATGATAGTGTGCTGACTGATCTGTCTGATTAGCTGAAGGAAATAGCTGTAACCCTGAAAGAAATCAACCGGGGCCCGATGGATTACACAGCTCTTTACAATGAGGTTATGGCTATGATGGCAGATGGGTATAGCGAAGAAATGCTCGCAACTGTGTTTGACCATCTTTGTGAAAATGAGAAGGCAATATGAGGATTTCTAGCCAAGAATGCTAGGCTGCGAAAGCTGTGGTTGGATAGTTTTTTTTTCTCACAACTTTGACTTGTCTGTTTCATGTAGACTGTGACGGTAGCTTTAGGAATTAACTTTTGTTATAGTACTAGTATTGACCTACCATTGTATTATATATGTAGTATTTTGTATTATTGGGGCGATACAATTGCCCAAATTATGTATTTGTACTGTTCAGATACCACAAGTAGGTATCATTTTTGTATACCATGGAGGTGTAATGACAATGGTGAACGATTAATGGTTATGTTTTTATATTAATATTATGGGTATATTTAAATGATTATTTTTGATGTTGAAGTGGATGGTTATTTTTGTATTGTTACAGATATGTCTAGGCAATGCAGGTGCTTGAATTTGGATGATTAATGTTGATGTTGAAGTGGATGATTAGTTTTGTACTATTACAGACTTACAGGTTTGTCTAGGTAATGCAGGTGCAGAAATTTGTAAGGCATTTCATATTTTCCATAAAATGATCCACAAACCAAACATGGGAATTGATTTTTCGTAAAACAGAAAGCATTTTTCGTAAAATGTTTGAACGAACCAAACACCAGAATTAATTTTCCGTAAAACGAATTTCGAAACAGCCAAACAAACTGAATACATTTTTCTTTTTCGGAAAATAGCATTTCCGGAAAATATTTATTTTCCGAATATTTTCCGGAAAACGTTTTATGGCAACCAAACACAGCAAGTTCGCTACAAAAGGACAAGATGAAAACTACACTGGAGGTGTAGACCCATCGCCCATCTTCACCTTCCTATAGTTCCACTTGTTTCTGGGATGAGTTTTGGTGGAGTGGACCTTGGTTGTACTGCAACTGGGAATTCTTCCTATCTTAATCTTGTTACTAATCCTCTTCTAGCCAATCAGATTGACGCTTCTTTGCAAGGTCAAGATCGTCTTGTAGTTAGCTGGGACAATAAGCTGCCTAAGACAACGAGATAGACAAAACTTAGTGCTCATACCTACCAGTTTTTCTGAAGCTTCAACAGAACAAAAGGTGGTTTAATCCAGTTAAACCATAAAAGGCCTCGGCCTCTTCAATTTGTAGCGAATGCTGCTTTCTTAACTACATTATACTCTATACGGTCATTATCTTACATTCTCTCTCAGTGTAAATGGTATTGCAGATCTGATTTTTATCCCGAAGAAGTACTAGTTGAAGTTGCTAGGACCCAGGTTGATTACATCCTCGGCAAGAACCCTTGAAATATGAGTTATGTTGTTGGCTTTGGTGATCGTTTCCCACAAGATGTGCAACATAGAGCGGCATCAATTGCTAGCAACCAAAGCAAGTATGATAGTTGACAAGGATTGAGATGGGAGGGACATTCAACAGTGATGGTTTCCACGAGATAAGTTCCAACTATTGTTACACAGAGCTGAGACCCTTCACCCTTGCATGAAATTCAGGTCTTGTTGCAGCACTTGTGGCTTTGTCCAGTGAAAGGCAAGCTGACATTGACAAGAACACCATATTCTATGCAATTCCTCCACTCACTTGTCACTTCTCTTCCACCACCACCTCATCACCTCGGATACTGGAGGGTGTTTGGTACACCATTTCAAACAACAATTTTCAGTTTTTAAATAATATTACATGTATTTCTACACACTTTTTCACCCACACGTATTTCCATACATGTTTTCAAACAACAAAACACATGTTTTTAAATGCATGTACCAAACACTCCCTAGGTTTTTAGGCAGATCAACAAACTTGTGATTAGAAACTTTTGACTTCATTATATATTTTTCACCCTCACAAATCTCCTTAGGCATAAATATTCATCTTTGCAACTCACTATATGAAGTTGGGCAAAGATACTGGTTCTCACCTTTTGGAAGATTAACAAAAAAATGTAATGTTTGCGTTGAATATTAATGACTAATACAAGAGAAAGTACTCTAAATTTAAATCTCTTTTCTTGGCTGAAGCACTTTTCATTTAATCCCTGTCACACTTATATTTCCTCAATTAAAACAAACCAAATATCAAGCATCCCTTTTATGGATAGAATGAAGCTTGAGACCTTTGGAATGCAAAAGCTTTTGTGCGGCTGCAGCCAAAGTAGCATTACTCTTACAGAAAGCAAACCTGATGTATCTTTTCTGATAGCTATGATCTACCTCAGAAGATTTCTTCAAGGATAAATTTGTATGAAAAAATCCACGACCTGGAACAGCCACTACTCCCGCCTGCTGTATCAATTCTTTAACATATTCTAACTGAAAGAATAAATATATGCATTAGCAAAATAAGTCTCACTCAGGATTGCTATAAATTATAACTGCTTATGACAGACCTAATGGAATTTGAAATGAACAGAAACAATGGTAACCCATTATTGTAATTTTTTAAAATAATTACACCAACAAAGTAGAAAAGCACTTACATCAGAAAGGGGGCAATTTTCAGGAATCTCTGCAAATAAAAAAAATGAACCCTGAGGCTTAAACTGAATCTTAAAACCAACCCCAGCAAGCAACTTGACAATGTAATCTCTTTTTGCTTCATAATCCTGAGCAAAGCAGAAATGTAGTCAATCATGAATAATAATTAATGGCATAGCTGTGATGTTACATTTCAGTTACATCATATAAATGAGTGAAGTTGGACTATCAACCTCACAGAACTAGATAAGAATTAAAAAGTTGTTCTTTGGACCCTACTCTTCTCAATGATTCAAAGTATTCAGGGGGGCTTCTCAAAGCAGTCAAGGCAGCTTCCTGGAAAGGCGCTGGAGCAGAATCTGTGATTTTAACATGAATGTTTCTGATTGCAGAGGCGATGAAAGCTGGAGCAATTGCCCATCCAACCCTCCAACCTGCACCAGTTACTAAAACTGAAATGGAAAATCGGGGTACTACAAAGTATGTAAAGGACAACAGCAAAAAGTTAAGATAAAAAAATTCCAAGAAATATGAATAAAGAATGACATTTTCCCAGCATGAACAAACTTAAATTAGAAGTCTTCCGTGTAGGATGTCAGCTTAACCTGTAACACTAAAAGTTTTAGACAAGGAAGATGTGATTATAGTTCGCTCTTGCATTCCTGGAAATGAGGCAAGGGATATGTGTTTCTCATTGTCAAATGTTATATGTTCATATACCTGCGGAAACATCAACAAAGTAGAAGACAAAATCTTAGATATTATAGAAATAGTTAATTCAATCTTTCTTATTTGTCAGCACTGTCAGCCAAAAAAGCATGCCATTGCTTATTGAAAGCTAAGAAAGAATGGGGATTGCAATTTGTTAAAAAATATTATTTGATATAACCAGAGCACATCTATCAGATTTATAAAGTAAGTAATAATGTAACTTTGGACATGGCATAGACACAACAGCAACAAGCCATCATGAGAAACGAGAATATGAGAGAGGAACTCCCATTTTTCAAAACTTTCTATAAATGCAAGTGATATTCTTAATCCTTTTTACATTTCATTTGTTAGCAAGTCACTTTCTGCTTCCTCTCCTACCATCTTTCTTAGGATATTAATACCATCTCACTTTTTAACTAAAAAAGGTTAAAACAATCACATACCCTAACATCCAGTTATTAACCATAAGCCAAACCATATGCAGAAGAAGTTCTCATTATTGTTTCAGCCACAATCATATCACACTAATCCAATTGTGATGGTTGGCTCAAAATTAAAATTTATGGTGGCATCCAGTCTAACAAAAAAGAATACATGCTCTTAGCATGTGTGTATTCCATCTTTTTGCCATGTTTTGCAAAGGCTCTAATTTAAACAACACCCTGTGTGTAAAATACATACATCCTCCCCACCCCCCAAAAAAAGTCAGGTTATGAACTATAAGATGGGACAAACAGCTTACAAATTTTTGAAATGTTTACTATAAATCAAAAGACCATGAGGATACATGTGATGCCATGGGATGATCATCTAATCCATTCATGCATGATCAAGTTTCATAAGCCAAAGTATATCATTATACTTCATCTGTTATAGCTAGGCAATCCCTTGTGCGGCATATTCCAGCAATAATCTCTAGTTCATCTTTGGTGAAAACTTTGCCGGTAGGATTCTGAGGACTGCACAACTTTACATTAGCACATATCTAAATCATTATGCAAATATAGCATTTCTTTGCAAATAATTTGTCAAGTAATTCCACTTATTATTATTATATATGACAGATGGATCCCAAGAAATCAATTAATTTGGGTAAAACTTGCCATGTTCCTCTCTCTCTCTCTCTCTCTTAAATTTCCCTATAGCTTGAGACTAATGGTTGTAATCATCAATATTTCATAATCATTGTCCTTTATAAAAACATACAAGTCATGTCCCAATTCTAAGGTGCCTATTGCCTCATCAACAGAGAGAATATAGAAACTTTCTTGTGAATTATGTTTATTTGATGTTTGTGACAAGGTGAAGGTAAGAACAAACTTTGGAGATAGACAAGTAGAACAACATGAAAGTAGTCCTACAGCAATCCTTATAGGAATGATATTCTGCATGTCCAGCAAATCACTTATGAAATATTATGGTCAAGATTCTAATCAAACTTCATCAATTGTCATAGCTTTTTTCACTCTGTTTATGAAACCAAAAAGAGATGCATTCTAGATTTCTACCAGAATCTCTATTCCATTGATTATAAATGTACTGTGAGTTTTGGAAGAATGCTTTTAAAGTGAGTACAATTTCTGAAAAACTACTTTTTTGTGTCCCCTTCATAAAGTTTACTCACCTGTTCAATACAATAGCTTTTGTTTTCCCAGTAATAGACTTCATGAGTTTGTTAGGATCCAAGGTCCAATGAGGAGGATCAAGTGCCACAAATACCTGTCATTTCCTTTTTTTTAATGGTAGTAAGTAATTATGAATTTAAAAGTATCAAGTACCCTTGGTATTAACATGCAGCAGGACTAACTTATAATCTATGATAAAGACTTTAAGCCCTAAGTAATAATATGAAGCTTACTGGGACTCCCCCTGCCATGGCAATACATCCTTCGTATGTTTCATATGAAGGGTCAAAAAGTACAACTTCATCACCTCGGTCTATGACTGTCCTTACATAGCATAGCAGTAAAGAGAATCACATATATATTCGAAAACTGAAAAAGCTGACTCAAATAATAACATCAACTAACAAGATAGCAAAGAGCTTACTTGCAAACACTGCTGCTGCAAATGCCTCGGTTTGGCCACAGCAAATAGCTATATCAGTGAGTGGGTTGACATCCAAACCATGCATGTTCTTCACTATCTTTGCCAAGTGGTCACATATTTCTTGCACATGCCTTACATCGCAACAATTGCTCTCCATTAATTTCAAACAATTTTTTTTTTTTTAAAAAAAGGAGCAAGTGCAGTTTTTGCATTGGTATCATAGTAAGTTTCTTTAGTGAATGGATATGACTTTACAAAGGGTTATGTTTGTTCCTAAAATAGCAACCCTTCAAGAGGGTATGGCTCTTCATAAAAGGGTAAGAGGGTGTCTATAAATAGAGCCCAAGTCTCCTATTATTTGGAAAAGTAGTATTTTGCATAACAATTAATGAACAACATAAGCAAAGCTAACACATTCCCTGGGACTAGGCATGCCACGACATAATAGACCTCGTTAGTTCTTTTCAGCTCAATATCATGTCAGCTTTGCAGCAATGCAATTTAGTTTTGTGGGTATAGTTCTACTCTGTTTTCTTTCTCATGGTCTAGTACAATTCTAGTAAATGACAAATAGAAAATGTGCCTAAAGATTCAAACTTAGGAGTCGGGAAGCACGAAATCAAACAAAGTTTATAAATAAGGAATCAAACCCATGTCAGGAATCGATAGAAATAGCTCAAATTCATTGAAGAAGTTGCAGTGTGACCAACCTGTATTGGTTGAAGTCTGAATTAATGGCAGAAACAGCTGCGTTTTTTATATGAGAAGGTGCAGGGAAGTCTGGGAAGCCTTCAGCAAGGTTGATAGCGTTGCATCGTTGAGCAAGATGTGAAAGTTCTTGAATGGGTGATGGAGTAAAGGTCTTTGCCACACAGGATAGTTTCTCTTCCATTTACTCTGAGGGCTGTTCTTTACTTCTTTGATGCGTTCCTTATCTAAACTATTTCGGTGGAGAGTTTGAGGTGCAGTGTCCAAAGTGTCTCGTGTCAATGAACTTGTTAACTTATTCAAAAAAATAAAAAAATTTGTCCGACAAGACCCCAAAAAAGGGCAAATATACGCAGGTTTCTTATATCCATTTAAACAAATGTTTTTAGTTTTTAAACAATATTGTACATATTTTTATACATTTTTTTATCTACATATATTTTTATACATTTTTTTAGTTTTTAAGTGTATGTATCAAACACCCCATAAATTCTTGAAGTGCTCAAAAAAAAAAATTCTTAAACAATGTTAGGGGCTTAACTTTTTTTTTTTTCCACAAGCTTGTTGGCTAAAATAACAAAGGATTATGCTAACGGGTGCCCTTAGGGTACTGGTTAACAATCCAGTTTAAGAAAGTTTTTATGGGAAAAAAAAAAAAAAGTAACACGTATTTCCACACATATTTTTAGTTTTTAAGTGCATGTATCAAACATCCCATAAATTCTTGAAGTGATTAAAAAAAAAAAAATTCTTAAACAATGTTAGGGACTTAACTTTTTTTTTTTTTTTTTTTTCACAAACTTGTTGGCTAAAATAACAAAGGGTTATGCTAACTTAGGGCACTGGTTAACAATCCAGTTTAAGAAAGTTTTTATGGGAAAAAAAAAAAGTAATTAATGTTTTGACAATTTTTTTCATTCTTCATAAAAGTGATGTCAAAATTTTTCTAAAATAGATTGTAAACCAATACCCTAAGAGCACTCGTTAGCATTTCTCAATAAGAAATTGTGATTAGAACAACATAATTTTAGCATGAATCTTGATTCTATTTTTGTTATACACCAATCATAATATGTCACTTCAACAATTTTTAACAAAGTTGTGTTACTAGACTGAAAAATTGATACATAATGTAATTTATGTAGAACATCTTTGAACCATTTACTCCTAATTTTCAATAAAATGCAAGTAAACCAAATCGGTATTCAAACACAATATTACTTATTCAAAGGTGAGTAGGGTTGTCCCCCTCTCTCACTCTCAAATTGATGAAGTAACAAATTTTGTAAAAATCATCCATTTATAATTCCAACTTAGTAAACTTGGGCTTTTGACATGACGATCATTCAAAATAGGTCATGTTATGTACCAAATCGGTGCAAAAGTCTACTTAGAAACCCAACTAACAAGAAAACCCAACATGCAAGATTTGGCTATTGTTTTTTTTTACTTTATCTCGTCACATGTGGCATAAGCCCACTCGAAGAGATCTCTTTGGAGGGAATTTTTAGAAGTGTGGTTTGCAAGGCCCAAGAGAGGATTTGTATACATGATTGAGCCCGAAGGAAGAAGGAGCATGTGAGCTTGGAGCATATGCACTTCCATGAGTCCATAAGTGTCGCACGTGTGAGTCAAAAAGCCAAGCTATGTTGCGACACATTCCTTATTTCACTCCACACTACACACTTGTTTCACCCGATCGACATCTAATATTAGATTCACTATCATTAAATGCTCATTGGCATAATCTCCCAAGTTTAGTAACATCATTGTGCAAAAAATAATCAAAGTTAGCCAAGTCAGCCTACCAAAAATTAACATTAAGCCAAATCAATTTAATTTCTCCATGAAACTTAGAATCCAAATTGTCAAAACTAAAAAAAAAAAAAAAAAAAAAAAAACACATTATGCAAGGATTTCGAACCAAACATAATTTCATTTAGTATAATTAATTTTCAGTAAAAGTTTGTTTATAACACCCAATGTAATTTTAAAAAAAAAAAATAAAAATTCTGCCCTAATGAATTTTTTTGTTAAAATGCGTTCTATTAATGCATTATCATTGTAGACTTACCAAACGCAGCCTTAGAAAAACATGGAGCGGGGGGGGGTGGGGCTTTCATTAACTAACAGTCACAGCCCAGTGACGTTAGAGCGGCGAGGCGAGTGATGAGTGGTGAGTAGTACCGCAATCATTCAAATTCAAAATGAATGGCGTTTCCGTTAATAAAGAGGAAATCCAGTCCCAGTTTCAGATCCAGCGGTTGTTAGATTAGCTAAAAGAAAGAAACTTTTGAAACCCTTCCCCTTCCCTTCCATCTATCTATAAAATCATGTCATGTCACTCACAGAGCCCTCCTCTCCATCTCATTTCGAATTAGTCTAAACAGAACAGAACAAACAAACAAACAAAAAAAAAAAATCACTATCTCACGGTCTCACTCATTCACTCACAGTCACACCTACGCGCACACACTCTACCCTCAAATCTCAATCTCACTCTCTCTCTCACCGACTCTTCGATCTTCGATTCCCACGCCGACCAAACACCATGTCTCTGAGACCGAACGCCAGGACCGAGGTGCGGCGGAACCGCTACAAGGTGGCGGTGGACGCCGAGGAAGGCCGCCGTCGTAGGGAGGACAACATGGTCGAGATCCGTAAGAACCGTCGTGAAGAGAGCTTGCAGAAGAAGCGTCGTGAAGGCCTTGTTGCTCCTCAAATGCCTTCGACTCCAACTTCTGAAAAGAAGGTAACTGACTCTCTCTCTCTCTCTCTCTCTGATCAATCATACGCTGCGTTTCAATGTTTTTATTGCTTTGAACTATGATCCAATCCCCAAAATTAAAAGCTTCTCAGTGCTTTAGGTTTTAATTCAATACTTACTGTGACCTAATCAACAATAGGTAAAAGTTATCAATTTAGTCCTTCTAGCTTTTCTGTAATTGTTCAGGGACTAAATTGTAGCGTTTTAGATTCGAGAAACGAGAAAATCGAACTCGGAACAAATTATAGAGACGAAAGGTGTGGTTTGATGTAAATGAATGACGCCTTTGTTGATGTAAAATGCAGTTAGAAAGTCTACCTGCCATGGTTGCTGGCGTTTGTTCCGATGACAGGAACTTGCAGCTTGAGGCAACCACTCAGTTCCGAAAGCTGCTTTCGATTGGTAAATTTTCAATGTCATGTTGAAATTTTGTTCGTTTTGTACTGGCGGTGATTAGTAGGATAACTTGTCTTGCTATGAATGTTTTACCAGAGCGCAGTCCTCCGATTAATGAAGTTGTACAATCCGGTGTTGTTCCTCGCTTTGTTGAGTTCCTTGCGAGGGATGAGTTCCCGCAACTTCAGGTTCTATTTTTTAACTTATGTTATTCGTTTTGGTACTGAATTCATGTATGTTATTTGTGTCGTTTCATGTTTGTTGATTTTTTTTCTTCTATGGTCTTGGGTGTATTGTTCAGTTTGAGGCGGCTTGGGCCCTAACAAATATTGCTTCTGGGACATCGGAAAACACCAGGGTTGTAATTGATCATGGAGCCATCCCGATATTTGTCAAACTTTTAGGCTCTCCAGCTGATGATGTTCGCGAGCAGGTGTATATTTCTAATTGCTATTTTGTATAAAGCTTTATTTTTTTGGGGATTTTCTATTGTTAATTCCTTACAGCTAAATTATTTGTCAATTGGTTGCTAACAAACCCCTTTTGAGTTGTAGGCTGTTTGGGCATTAGGAAATGTTGCTGGTGACTCGCCTAAATGCCGTGATCTTGTCCTTAGTCATGGGGCCTTATTGCCGTTGCTGGCACAGTTTAATGAACATGCAAAACTTTCTATGTTGAGAAATGCGACATGGACATTATCAAACTTCTGTAGGGGCAAGCCACCACCTCCATTTGAGAAGGTGGTACACATAAGCTGAGCCATCGGTGTCTAATGAATCTTTTTCTCATTTTCATATTTTGTTCCTGACATGCTTTTAAATTTTTTAAATCTCAATGCACAGACAAAGCCTGCTATCCCAGCTCTTGAGCGTCTTATACAGTCAAATGATGAGGAAGTCCTCACTGATGCATGCTGGGCACTATCATATCTTTCAGATGGTACCAATGATAAAATCCAAGCTGTCATTGATGCGGGTGTTTGTCCCAGACTTGTTGAACTTCTACTGTGAGTAAAGGATTTCATCAGACTTTTGAATTAGTTTTTGGTTTTTTTGGAGTTACAATCCTGTTTATTTTGTATGATATCTTAATGCTCTCAAACTTTTCTTTGATTAGGCATCCATCTCCAACGGTCCTCATTCCTGCCCTTCGCACAGTTGGAAATATTGTCACAGGGGATGATATGCAAACTCAGGTATTCAATATGAAAAATATAATTTTCCATTAATCTTCGTTCTAGAAATTTATTTTGATTATACTATTTTCTTTTTTTATAGTTGGATGAGGTACAATAGTAGTTAATGATGTGATTAGTTAGTAACTAAATTAAACCGTATATCCTCACTTATGGGCTAATATACCATATCATGCTCTTGTAGCAATGCTTCCCTATTCTATTGATTATTATGAAGAAAAATGAAAACGTCGTACTTTTCTGTGTAACTTAAATGACATTACATCAATAGGGGGTGTCGGATATTTTCAGGATGAGCTAAATTGGCATATGCCATTTTGTATTTATATTGAAAGGACGCAAAAGTATTTGGAGTTTGGATCATATCCTATTGATGAAGGCTTACCCAAAGGTTTTATGCTGGTTTAGCATACAACCTTTGTCCTCTCTCTTGGCTTGTGACTGGCATTTTTAAGCTAAGAGTACAAATATGAGGGTCATTTTGGAATTAGATTGATCTTAGCACCTTTTGCATACAAATGCTAGACATCAACAAAGTTTGAAATGGTTTTGTGAACGAATCATTGAATGTTGTTGTTTTTCAGTGCTCATCAATTTTTTTTTTCCTTTTGGCTGTGAGTCTTGATGTGTTTGATTGAAGTGTAAAGTTTATGCAGAGCTTTGTGTGTTTCTTTCTAGTGAGAAATGTACTTATGTATGCCCCCCCACGGCCCCACCCCCCTACAATATACTCTGCAATTGACTGTAAATGCCATGGCTTACTACTGGGAAAGGGCTCTTTCAGTTGCCCAGTTATTTCTGAGATCTTAAGGATGTTAACTAATGAAAGGACTATTATAATCCCATCATTTGCAGATGAGATGTTCTAATCAGAATTATTAACAATCCAAATAAATTCAGCAAAACCATATTCCAACTACAACAAAGGCTGAAACAAAAATAAGAATTTTTAGCACAGAATATTAGTTTAGAGTTTTCAATATTCTTGAATAACTTTCAAATTATACATGTAAATCCAATGTTCTAGGTTTTTTCAAATTTTTAAATATTTTTATGAGTTTAATTTAATTTTGCTCACTTTTTGCGTTTATTACTTTTGAAGGCACTTGTTTGTGTTCATTCATCCCTGTTTGCGTGTTTAGAATTACGTCAGGATTTCAAAACACTTCTGATTGGCTGTCTTGTCTTTCTATTAAGTTGTTCAATAGTTGTCATCTGACTTGTATACATAATGAGCTGGTTCAGATCGATCCTAACCAGCTGATCAGGAACTACCTGTAAATTAATAAAATAATTAATAGAATACTATATTAAAACCGGTGAGAAGATAAAATTTCAAACGGCATATTTGCGTGAAATCCCTGTGGGATGCTGGTCGCTCGATGAATATGGCATGTTTGTTAGGTTTGAAATGCTATACTTTGCCTTGAGGAGGTATTTAATGCTTCCCTTTTTTTCCCTCTTTCAGTGTATGATAAATCATCAAGCTCTTCCTTGCCTCCTGAACCTGTTGACACATAATCATAAGAAGAGCATCAAGAAGGAAGCTTGCTGGACCATTTCAAACATCACAGCTGGAAATGTAAATCAGATACAGGTGGGCAAGTAAATTCATCTTTGAAAATGCACACTAATCAGTGTGTTGTCATGATTATCTTTGATATCCTTTTTGGCTCAATAAACATTTTCATCCATTGATTAGATAATATGATGCATACTGAATATGGCTATGGAAGAAATCTGTCAATTGCCTGTTAAAGTGGTGATATTATTCTTGTTAATATGTTGTGAAGATGATATTTAAGGCCTGTATTTTGAAACTTGCAGGCTGTAATTGAGGCTGGTATCATTCCACCCCTTGTCCAACTACTTCAAATTGCAGAGTTTGAGATCAAGAAAGAAGCTGCTTGGGCAATTTCAAATGCTACATCTGGTGGCACCCATGATCAAATCAAGTATTTTTTTTTCCCCGGCTATGATTTTGGTTTTTCTTAAATAGTTCTGCCTAATCGTTGTCTTACATGTAAATGTTTGATTTGATTAATGTCTGGTAGGTACTTGGTAAGCCAGGGGTGTATTAAGCCATTGTGTGATCTCCTAATTTGTCCAGACCCAAGAATTGTCACAGTTTGCTTGGAAGGGCTTGAGAACATTCTAAAGGTTGGGGAAGCTGAGAAAAATATGGGCAAGACAGATGTAAACTTGAATGCCCAATTGATTGATGATGCTGAGGGGATAGATAAGATTGAAAATCTTCAGAGTCATGACAACAATGAGATATATGAAAAGGCAGTGAAGATTTTAGAGACATATTGGGTTGAGGATGATGATGAGCCATTGCCCCCAGGTGATACTCCTCAATCTAGCTTCAATTTTGGAGGAAATGAAGTTCCTGTTCCTTCTGGTGGATTTAACTTCAGTTGAAGGTATGCACTCTTACCACTTCAACTATTATTTTGAGATGCATATTCAGCGAAAATGACTTGAGGTAATTGCTGTGCATAGGTCTTCATCTGAGGGTCACTGTGAGCTCTTTACCTGTAGTTTCGGTTCTAGTTTGTACATATATTCTAACCTATTATTTAACTTAGAATAAAGGATGCTTTTTTATTTTTATAATTTTATTTTAAACATAGTATATGCACCTTCAAAAAAAAAATTTGGTAAGTTACAAATGCACCTAGTAGGTCTTACACTCATGCCCTTTCCCTCTACCCATTCTTATGGGGATAGGAAGTGCTGTTTGAACTAAAGTTCATTGGTTAGATACTATAAGAATTAGGTGTAATTGTTTCAAGACATCTAGGGTTCAAATTCCCCCTCTCCTGAAGTAACTAGCGAAATATAAATAAATTAAAAAAGAAAAAAGAATGTTAGGTGTAATTAGGACTGCCCAGTAAAACATAACAACTAGATACATCTTGTGGGATGGTTTAGGGATAGTTTTGCAGCTTTTGCTTATTGCAACTGGCCATTTAGACTGAGTTTCATGCTGGGACTTATTTGTTTGGGCTGGTTCTACCAAATGGGTTTTAATATTGAATTTACGTTTTGAGTGACATTTGTTATTTGTTGGAAGTTTATTAGTACCATATGTCATGACCTTTGTTAGTAATTGAATCTGCAGGACTTCTGGTTGGCATTGGAATGAAGTTCGGAGTCTAGGTTTGTGACATTGAATATTTTTCAACTTCTGGTGGCGAGGATATCTACTTACCCTTTGGTCCTGTTATGTTCGCGAGTCTGGTGTAGTTGAAGAGATCGCAGAAGTATGTTTGCTCTCTTACAGTGGTCCAATAAAAGGGGGTGTGTGTGATACCATGAATTAGGTTAGATTGTGAAAATTGTGGAAGTATTAGCAATCGCCAGAGAAAACCACCCGAACAATGTAGCAACCCCTGCCTCCATTTTATTTCTTTGCTGGTTGCTCTTCCATATTATTTCTTTTCCTTTGCTGGTTACTAAAATGGAAGGGCAAGGCCTGTTTGGTTTTTCCTGCTTTATAGCTCAGAGCGATATAAGAAAAAGATACTTTATGTTTTTTATTTATTTTTATTTCAAGTGAAGGTCCTGTTTTTATTTATCAAAAAGAAAAAGAAAATGAAGGTCCTGTTTTGCTGGTAATAGGGGATCTCAAGATTTTGTTATTTTAGTAAGAAAGGTTTCTGTACTGGATACCATGTGTTTGGTGATGAAAGATTTTTTGTTGGTTGTATTAATGTCAAAAAAGTCAAGGATTAATGAAGTTTATGTTTGGTTATATCTTTGGCAAAACTACACTATTGGTCCTGAAGTCTACTTGATGTGCATAATTAATCCTTTAAGTTTCAATTGAGTGCTGTTAGTCTCTCAAGTTTCAAAACGGAATGCTATTAATCCTTTGTTAACTATCGTTAATATTATTGTCTATGTGGCTAATGGAATAGTGATGTGACATTTTTTAAACGGATGTGGTATTTATTTTTATTTTAAAAAAATTAGACATACTATAAACCCATAAAAGAAAATATCTAACCCAGTTCAAGGGGGTGAAATCAGACCAAAAGTCCCAAAAAAATTAACCCAGTTCAAGTGGGTGAAATCAGACCAAAAGTCCCAAAAAAATTAACGAGATCCCAACACTGTCGTCCTCCTCCATGCAATGCTGCCTTCCTCTGCTGGCGACAGCATCTCCTCCCCCGAGCCTTAGCAACGTCATCATCCTCCACATCCATTTTGATTCTTGGTTGAGCTCACACAGCAAAAGAACTAACGGCAATTGGTCAAAAGGCTATAAATTTAATTGACCTTCAACAAGGGGATCTCCATGAATAAACCCTCCATCAACTACCGCCTTATCCAATACAATGAAAGTCTTCTCTACAAAATTCACCTCCAATTATAGTTGGTGCCACAAGAAATCAAAAGCACATATGTACATAGCAAGTACAATCAAAACGGAACAAACCCAACTGAATAATCTACAAAACCCACGTCCAGAATCTTAATCATCAATTGAAAAATGCAACAACAGATTGAGTTGGTGAAAAATATCATATGTTGCACAACCAATATTAAAATCATGGTGCTCTAGAAATTTCCTCATCAACACTCTTATCACCAAAAGAGTGCTTCCTATCATCTCCCAACTGCCTAGTAACAACACAAACTAGATGGGCTGGCCAAAGATGAGAGGGGAGGTGCAAAGCAATGGCTGTTTGGTATTTACTATTTTATTTTATTTAAAAACTATACATGTCATAAACTCATAGAAACAAATAATTGACCTAGTTCAAGTGGGTTAATACTCGAATTAAACAAAAATTATCAATCTAAAACTAACATAAGAGAGTAATAGCCCAAGACCATCGTCCTTCTCTAGATCTTAATCATCAATCGAAAAATGCAACAACAGATTGAGTTGGTGCACAAAAAAATCATATGTTGCACAACCAATATTAAAATCATGGTGCTCTAAAATTTCCTCATCAACACTCATATCACCAAAAGAGTGCTTCCTGTCATGTCCCAACTGCCTAGTGACAACACAAAGTAGATGGGTTGGCCAAAGATGAGAGGGGAGGTGCAAAGCAATGGCTGTGTGAAGCTGCAAGCACGACCATGAATCAAAGTGGTTGTCAAGGATGACAGCGCTGCTGTTGCGTGGAGAAGGACAATGGTCTTGGGCTATTACTCTCTTATGTTAGTTTTAGATTGATAATTTTTGTTTGATTCGGGTATTAACCCACTTGAACTGGGTCAATTATTTGCTTTTATGAGTTTATGACATGTATAGTTTTTAAATAAAAATAAATAGTAAATACCACATCAATTAAAACAATGCCATATCACTATTCCGTTAGCTACATAAGCAATAATACTATCAGAAGTTAACAAAGGATTTACCGTGTTTAGTTTTGAAACTTGAAGGACTAATAGCACTCAATTGAAACTTAAGAGACCAACCGTGTTTAGTTTCGCCTATTCCCCCCCTCCCCTCTGCGGAATCTTGTGTTTTGTAGACCTAACACTCCCAAGTGTTAGTGTGACATGCATATTCTAGTAAATTGCCTTCTAGGGTCGTGAAGGGAGGGACGGTTGTGGGGTCTGTGCTCGTACTTATTAGTTTGTGCCAATTACTATCTTGTGTACATATGCTTTGAACCTTAATCAAAATTTAAAGGGATGTTTTGTTTTGACATACTACAATGAAAACGATTGGAGGCCACAAACATATTAACAAAGAAAAAGTTTTCACCGCGGCTTTTGGTTTTGCAGGGTGGGTAAAAAGCACTGTATTTGGTTTACATAACGGAATATACTGGTTTGGTTTAATTTTACACTAGCAGTCAGCAGGGGAAAAAATTCCCCCCTAAAAAGCACTGTATTTGGTTTACATAATGGAATATACTGGTTTGATTTAATTTTACACAGCAGTCGGCAGGGAAAAAAAATTCCCCACCCCCCCCCCCCCCCTCCCTTTTTTTTCCTTTTTCCTTTTTCTGTTTTCTTGGTTATGGCCGAACACTCATTACTTGACAATGCATGAATACTTCTAAGATAGATGAAGCAGCCAATGCCCTGCTCGGTAATTCTATAATGGCCAAATTGAACAGCATTTGGTATAACTTGTTCGCACTCCCCCATCTCCTCCATTGATTAGAAAGGAGGTGGGGCGGGGGGGCAATAATAACTGCATGTGAGAACAAAACTGAAGATGAGGCCGTGTACACAAAACCTATGACATTTTTACAGCAATGCACTTTTCTTTTAGCTTATGCTACAGGGTTTGCACCATTACCATTCATCCTCATTTTTCGGTTACTATGCGTTTCAGCCATCGCTGTCCAGGACATACCATTTTGCTATTAGGTTTTTTTTGGCTGAGTATAGTGTTCCAAAGAGAAGAAGAATAAGGGGAAAAAAAAAGTAAAAAACAAAGAGAAATGCTATGTTTACAATATTTTTACAACATCTTTACAATATATCCTAAATAGCAGGTTGTTATGTATGGATAAAAAAATGTTGTGAACGTAGTACTTATAATTCAAATTAGAACCAATAATAACTTTCCACCTATGATTTGTTACAAAAATGTTGTGAACGTAGGTAGCATCTCTTCAAAAACAATAGCCATGAGTTTCGAGAGTATGAGAATCCACTGCACTGTAGCTTCCAAAAGCACGGTGGTAGCGCAAAATGCCGTTTAGTAATTAGGGTTAAGTTTCTCTGTGGACGTTTGTGCCGTTTGTGGTCCTAGTGATTTGGATGAAAAAAGTGTATCAATACGCATCAAAACCATTTACGAGGTAAATGTGGCGAGAATATTTTATAAACGTTACCACGTGGGTATTTCTGTAAAATTAGTACGATTTGAAATTCATGTGCCAGTACACGAAAGAGCTAGGAACCAGCACCTCTAATCCTATGGCTGGCAAACCCGTGAAGAAGATTGAAGGACTGGGACATTCGGCAAACAGAGATTGTTGGATTTGGACAAATGAATGTAGGACCATTGTCTCTGTCTCTTATGTATTTGCTTTTCATGCAAAATTTTATTCAATAACAAGAACCAAACTGTTCACACTTCTTCATACAGGGCTCTTAAAGTTGAGTCCACAATTAGTCACAATCTTGGCCAAAATTTAAAGACTTTTTGGGAAGAAAGAGATGAAAAACCAACTAACTTCCTCCTGTGATGATGATGACGAGTTTGAGTTATCTAGAATGGTTCATTGCTGGTGGCGTTCGGCTACCAAGTTTGATGAATGTGCTAAGCTCAAGTTTGACCTTCCCAACATTTCAAGTCTAACACCTAGGCTTAAAGTGCTAAGGGAGCTGGAAAGGTTGGCTTTGGTTGCACCTGATGGGCTTCATGAGCTTCGGCACAAGCTGCTCTCGTATCGCTCGGGTGATTTTTGGGTTCCTATAGGAGGGATCAGCAAGGAAGAGATGGATATCCCTCCAGCTATTACAATTCTCTTGGTGGGTTTCACTGGTTCTGGCAAAAGCTCACTTGTAAATCTTATGTACAGTGTTCTTGGACGCTCTGGACTCATACCCTTTGCTCAAACAGCACTAGGTAAGCTACGGTTATGTAGGCTCTCTAATTTTGGTCTATAATGTGCATTTTTGTGCCAAGTGCCAACAATATAGTAAAGCTATTTAAAGTGTTAATTCAGAGTGGTAAAAACTTCAAATAATTCTAGCATTGAAGTGATATTTTGTTGTCTATTTGTAGGTAGTTCTTCGGATTTCACTACCATGTTTTTGGAAGAGCACAATGTGTTGAGGTCCACACAAAGTGGGTTTTGCGTTTATGATTCAAGGGGCTTTGATTATGCTCAAATGGGTGAGAATCTTGAAGAATTGTCCAATTGGATGACTGAGGGGGTTCGTCATAATCAGCCATGTTTAAGACCGGGAGATGATGCATTGACAAAAGCTGATACCGAAATTCTTACCTTGAAATCATCTCCAAAATTCGTGAAGAGGAAAGTGAATTGCGCAATGGTTGTGGCTAACATAGCAGAGATCTATAAAGCTTCAAAAGCTGGTGATTTTAAGCCACTGGAGGCAATTAGAGAGCTCTTCTGCTGTCCTGTTTTACGAAAATCCAGTAAGCCCTATATAACTTAAGATCTGTTTATTTGAGTACTTTTTTTTTTTTTTTTTTTTTTTTTTTTTTTTTTTGTGTCTAAGCATATATAATCAAGCAAGATTGTTGATTAACTTTCTTGGGTCACATGTGATTGTTATGATCTTTAGAGGTCATGATAATTAGTATGTTCTTGTCTATAAAACGTAGTTATTGTCTCTGAAGTTTGCTTTCAATCTATCATATATTAGCTTGCATGACAGACGTGTGTCACACCAAAGACTAAAAGTTTAACAGTTTGTTATAATCAGCCTTTTCTCAATCATGACTAAATTGTATACATCCTAGTCTCCAACAGGAAGAGGATTGTGACATTAACTAATTATTAATCCCACCTAGAAAATCTACGCTGCAAGGCCATACTGATTCTGTTTTAGGATCTGTTCTTGTAAGTTGTAACAGGTGTACTAAGTCATCTGTGTAACAATTTAATGAGTGAATGTCATGTAATTTAATTTTAAGCCCAACAACCTCATGTGATAGTTGGTCCCACCAACCTCCCACATACTATTCATTCATTAGATTTGATTGTTATGACTTGTGGTATAGCCGTTGTAACTAATAAGAGATACTTATTACTTTAGTCAGTAAATCATGGTAAGTTTGGCATGTCTCCTATTGTAGTGAATACAAGCTGATATATTTCATGTTGGATCAATTGTGGCTGCAGATGAAGACCCTTTCTTGATCTTGACACATGGTGACTTGTTATCAACGGAGGAAAGGATCGAAGGTCGACTGAAAATATGTGAATGGCTAGGCGTATCAGAGACTACTGGGGTGTATGACATTGTGTGCCTCACAGAGTATGGATATCTTGCAGAAGATTCAGACCCCGTCACAGCCTATGCCTTAACTGAAGCTGTTTATAGAGGTTTGCTTATATCAGATAGGGGCCACTTTCCAAAGAAAAACCTTTGGGACTGGGCAGCGCTCATATTGTCGTGGCTTATGTGCTTCTTTGCTGTTTTCTTCACTTTCCTTGCTGATATTTGCTCCAAACTTGGACAGAGGGATAGACTGAAACGGTGAAGGATGTTGCTCCATAGTGCTAGGAAGCTTTTGTTAGTCTTTAGTTGAGAGTAACAATACACTAATGCGTCTTTTCCTATTTGTTGTGTGAGGACTAGGTCAGATTTGATATTGGCTAACTCGAATAAGTGTTGTGTAAATAAAATATTGAAACACATTATGTATTCTAATTTATCTTCTTTTTATGGGATGTACCCTTGACCCCATGAGTCGATGACTGTATTCATGTTGCTTCTAATAAATAAGACCAAGAGTATTTGCGGCTGTTCCTGCCGCATTACACAAATAACTGATTTTCTTTTTTTGGTAATCAGGATAATATCATTAACTAAAAAACATCAACAACTGAGCATTTACGCTCATACACCGTTCCATCAACATCTAGGCTGAGCAAAAGGGAAACATCACTAGGGGGGAAATGGAAAATTACAAAATCATGGGAAAGTAGAGCTCCTCTTCTAGCAAGGGCGTCGGCGCACTTATTGGCCTCTCTATATTAGTGTAGAACTCTAGTTCTCTGGATCTTCTGCAGACCAGCCTTGCAGTCAGCCATAATAGTATCATTGCTATTAAAACTACCCTCTTCCTTCTGCAATAACTCAACCACCAGCTTGGCATCAAGTTCAATTTAGACATTGGGCAAGTTTAACTCAACACACAAATTAAAGCCATCCCACAATGCCCATAGTTCCGCTGCCACACTGGTGGTGTGCCCAATGGCTCTAGAATCTCCGCACACCCATTCCCCACGATGGTTACGGATTAAACCACTTCCACCCGCTTTGCCTAGGTTACCTAGAGAAGAGCCATCTGAATTTAACTTGAACCAATGCTCCGGAGGAGGCAGCCACCGGACCTAAATAGTTGTCAGCGAGCGGCGGTGTCTTTCATTCACACCGAGAAAGGCGAACTCAGATGCTTTAGCAATTGTTTCAGCCATAAGAGTCTTTTTGTTGTGCTGATTCTTGAAGATAAAATTGTCATGTCTAAGCCACAGACACCACACACCAAAAGTAAAGAGAGTGCTCCAAGTGATGCCCACAGAGGAATGAAGATGAGAAGTACAGTTAATCTGCAGCCAAACCAATAAATTTGCGCCGTAAAACAGATAGAAAAGAATTCCAGAAATCCCGAGCATGTCAACAATCTCTCAATGTATGAATAATGGATTCTACATCAGCATTACATAACGGGCAGCAGGGAGGTATGTTCAGCCCTATCATATTCAAAACTTCTCTGGTTGGTGTGCTTCGGTGAAAGCATTGCCAAAGAAAACATTTGATCTTGGGCAGCGTAGAAATTTTCTAGATCCAATTTCCCATGAAATGATCACAATGGGGGTTGTTATGCGTAGCTTATAAGCTTCCTTAAGCTCGAACTCCCCATTTGGCGAAGAAGACCAAGAAATTCTGTCTACCCCAGTCGCTGTCATGGGGATGGGAGTGGCTTTAATTTTCTAGCCTAAAGAGAGAGGAAGAACAAATGATAAGCACCCCAAATTCCAGAAATTGTTCTAAGTAATATCCCTCAGCAAAATAGTATCCTCATTCCTCTGAAAAGGGCCTGCAATGAGGCTTCTAATAGGTCCATCGCTCAACCATTTGTCATGCCAGAAGGAAAATAAACTATTCTTGCCTGGAATCCACTTAATGCCCTTCTTGAATATTGTTTTGCCTTTACTAAAAGCCTTCCACGTGGTTGAACAAGATCTGTTTTTGAATGCAGAAAGTCTACCTCTTCTAGTATATTTATGCACAAGAACTTTAGCCCATGGTGAATCTTTCTCTTGATGAAATCGCCAGTTAAGTTTGGCAAGTAAAGCCAAATTCTTTTCTTTGGCCAATTGAAGACCAAGACCAAGACCACCCTCCTTTTTTGGTTTGGTGATTTTCGACCGACTAGATGGAACTTCTTTTTGTTATTTGTTGTACCCCAAATGAAGTTACGACCCAATCTATCAATACCTTGGGTAATATTTGATGGAAGGGCAGCACATTGCATTGAGTAATTTGGAATAGTGGAAAGAGTAGCTTGTGTCAAAACAAGCCGTCCAGCAAAAGATAGAAGATGAGCTTTCCAACCCTCAAGTTTTCCTTGAACCCGCTCAATCACCACCCCAGAATCTTGTGGAGACAATGTGTGCTTTAAGGGAAAACCAAGATACTTACCCAATGATGGAGTGGAGCGGAACTCCAATATGTGGCAAAACTCCTCTCTATAACTATGATCCAAATTAGGTGAGAAAAATACCTTAGATTTCCCAACATTCACATTTTGGCCGGAAATCTCACAAAACGTGTTTAGCACCTCTCTTACAACCCGGCAATTTTTAACATCAACTTTCGCGAATAGAACAAGATCATCCGCGAAGAATAAATGAAAAAAAGGCAAACCACTCCTAGAGGCAGAAATTGGGTCCAACAAATTATCTTCACATTTATCCGTTATGAGTGCCCCAATGATTTCCATGCCCAGGATGAAAAGATAAGGGGAGAGGGGGTCTCCTTGCCTTATACCCCTTGAAGGCTGAAAAGAATCTAGTGCCCTGCCATTAAAGAGAATGGAGATGGATAAAGACGATACACAGCTCATAATAAGGGAGATGAGGTGGCTAAGGAACTTAAATAAAGTAAGAGTGTCCTTAATAAAGCTTCATTCGAGACGATCATAAACTTTCTCCAAATCAATTTTAATAGCCATGATTCCTTCCCTACCCATATTGAGTGAATAAGCTCCTAAACAATGATGGTGTTATCAACACCCTTTCTCTTAGGCACAAACGTTGTTTGAAGTGGCGAGACAAGGTATTCTAGGGCTGGTTGGAGGCGAGCCACAATAATTACCGACCCATTGGCCTATGCAACACAAATAACTGATGTTTCTCTGTGTTTGTATGATTTAACTATCCAAATATATTTGCAAAGTTTAAGGCTGGTCGATTTTCAAATTTCATTTGGATCAGTAAAACCTTTATGGAGGCTGCGTGAGATGCCTTGGGTCTGAAACAAAGACATGCTAATTAATCTGCCTTTTATAACCTATTGCACCATGCAATTCCTCTGAATTTCATTTTTTTCAAAATTTTTAACTTTTTTCTAACTCAACTTTTTTTTAACTTCCTTATCTAATGATTGATATCAAAAGTTATCTTTTTAACTTTTGACATGAACCGTAACATTTCAATCTGAGTAAATGACACTACTCTCATAAAAAAAAAAAAAAAAAAAAATGACACTACTCTTTTGGGAATAGGTGATACAGTCTTTATGTAAATGTATGAAAAGATGGGAAAAGTGGCAGTGCTTTGAATTGTGTAACACTGTAACTCTGTTGTATCGGTATATGTTACATCGTTCATTTGTTCTTTCAAGAACATCCAAGGCATGACTTGCGTTTCTTTACTCATATATCATTGAATGGCTAAACTGCTTCTCGGTATTAACTTAATACTATTAAGTACAGCTGGGTTGATTTGACAATGGGCTCGTTCATTGTTGCCCCCACACCACGCTGCTCCTCTCTTGTTATATTGAAAATTTGAAATACATGGCTCTTGATTTCATTTATTTCTAAAACTCACTTGCCATGCATGTATGCTTGGCAGTTGGCGTCGCTATTGTCAACAACTACTGAACAGGTTGAATGATATGAATACCTATCTCTCTATTAATAATATCTAAAAGCTGAGGCATAATACTTCTTGTTGTTAAGCTCCAGTTGAGCTACATTAGTATAGCATTTTGATCATCTTTGGTCCAAATTGGCCCATTCAATTTATGTAGGTATAGTTTGGTCCATTCGGTCTATACGGTCTATGTCAATCCATTTAGTCTACTTCAGTCTATTTCGGTCTAGTTTGTCTCATTCAGTTCATCTCAGACCAATCAGGTCTTCTTTGGTCCATTTCAGTCTAATTCAGTCCATCTTAGTCCACTTTAGTCTTTTCCTTTTTAGAAAAATACTTTAGTTTAATTCAATTCTATTCAATCTACTTTGATCCATTCGGTCCATCATAAACACACCAGAAGGTGCAAACTACTTGAGTTATAATGTTCTTGGCATATGGTAAGTAGTTATTTTAGGAATATCAAATATCAAATAATTTTAACTAACGAGATGAAAGAGTTTATAAAAGACTATCATGACAGAGAGGTTCTTTAGCCTAGCATGTTGAGCAAGTCTGATCTATCAAAATATTTCATAAAGGTAGGCCATAGGTGAAAAGCATGCTTTCTAAACTTGATATCAAGATATGCGTTTTTTGTTCAAGCACTTCAATAATGATTGTCTGGATTATGTCTTTCATCTATTCCGTTGCATGCATCATGTAAATTGCTTTTAGCATTATGATTCTCCATCACTGCACTTGGAACAACTTATATAAGCATTGCATTAGTTTTTTCCTTATCCAAATTTTTAGTTATAAACTACACAATTTGGATGTATGTGGCAATATACCCTACCTTGTGTGGTTCTTATAATCACATTCGGGATCACGGTTTCATTTGGCACTGAAACTATTTGTTACGAGGCATGCGTATTTGAATTGAAACTTGCATTAATATCATATATTGTACATATTTTGCAAATGTGTATAAATATTGTACACATTTTATGTGTCTATAATGTAAGTTTACATTGTTAGTGTAATGTAAACCGAGAGTTTTTCTATTAGAATAAAAAATAGTTCTAAACAATATATGATGAAAAAGCAAACAAAAAATGTTTATGTTGTGTTTCAACCACAAATGATGAAAAAACTCTATCTCTCTTTTTCCCCCTTAGGAGAATGGAGGTAAATGATGGAATTGCTTATAAACTTAAGCAAAAAAACCAAGGACAGAACTTAGGTACAGTATCTTAGATGTTATTTCTTAAGTTTCTCTTTTAAGATTCTACCATGTAACTTACTTAACTAAAAAATACACTTCTATCTCAGGAGAAAAAATGCACATGACATAATCTTAAGAAGAGAACTTAAGTAACAGCATTTAAATACTGTACCTAAGTCTTGCTAATAAACCAACTCATAAATCATTTGGGAATTATTTTGTGGAGGCAGATCAACAAGAGTACGAGAAATTATAAGGTCCACATGGTGGACAAGTGATGTGGTCCATTATTCCACTAAAAAATTGCCATTTGTTTAAAATTATTAGTTAGAAAAAAATTTTAAACAGAAATTAATTATTGACTCAGCAATTTTAAACAAGTGAAAGTTTTTTAGTGAAATAATGAACAAGTAACGTGGTCTACCAGAGGACTCTATAATTTCTCCAAGAGTACCCTCTATTCCTCATTGTTGTTTTTAATAGTTTTGTTCTGTCTGTGGTCTTTGGACCACACCACAGGAAAGAAGTGACTAAATGGGTTCCACTCTGGCTTTTCTTTATTCTGTCTGGTCTCTAAGACAAAACACAGATAAAGAAGTGGTTATCTCTATGCGCATATGGACCAGAATATATGGCCGGACTTTGTCTGTTCTTGCATCTAATATGCCCTTGCACTTGTTTTTTTCTTCCGAATGATTATATTTCGTGTTCACTGCTTACCCAATTTTGTTGTTTGAATTCCAAATTCTAAAAACATTTAATTGCAAAGTACCAAATTCTCATTATTAGAGCATTCACAGCAGTGGTGCTAAATAGTTATATTGCTAAAAATATAACTATTTAGCACCACTCATCACAAAAAATAGAGCCGCAGCAGTGGAGGGAAAGCTAAAAATTTTAGCTTCTCCGCTACAGTGCACATCTAAAGATAGATGTGCACTGTAGCACAAAGGTAAAAAAAATATATATATTTTAATTGGTTTCTCTCTCCTCTTTTATTAAATTAAGCTTTTCTCTCTCCTTCTTTCTTTTCTCTTTCTTTTTCACCTTCACTCTTTCTTCCTCACCGAACCAAACCCAGCACTTCTCTCTTTCAATTTTTTTTTTTTTTGTTCCTTCCTTCAACCATTTTTTCGCTATTTTTTCTTTCTACTTCGCCTTTCTTCTTCACTGAACCCAGCCCTCCTCTTCTCTACCTTCATTTTTTTATTTCTTTCTTCCTCCCAACTCCTCACCACTCCTTAGCCACTGCCCGCCAAGCCGCCAGTGACCCAAGTCCTAAGCCGTTGCCGACACAAGTCCCAAGCCGCCGGCGACCCAAGCTTGGTGGTGGTGGTGGTTTTTTTTTTTTTTTTTTTTTTTTTTTTTTTTTTTTTTTTTAAATCAGAGTTGTGGGTGGTGGTTGTTGAGGTGGGTTTGTGGTGGTGGTGGTGGGTTGTGCCAAGCCATTACTGTGGGTGGTTGTTATTGGCTGTGGCGGTGGCGTGGGTTTTTTTTGTTGGTTATCCCTGGGTTTTTTTGTTGCTGGATTTGTGGGTTTGTTGAATTTTGGTTGTTTTTATGTGTGATTTTGGTTGGTTTTTGAGATGACTTTGTTGCAAATTTGATGGATTTAGGTTGTGTTAATGGTGGCCTGTGGACAGTGGAGGTGGTTGTGGGTGGCAGTGGAGGTGGCTGGGGTTTTGGGTTTGCTTATTGTTCTTCAGAATCTTGAATGATCGGTTTGTGGTGGTTTTTTTTTTTTTTTTTGTGTATTATTTTATTATAGTAGATATATTATTTTATTGTGTTATTTATAATATTTTATTGTGTTGAAAGCTAAAATAGATCTACTGCTGTAGGATGTTTTGTAAAATGTATAGGTAAAATAGATAAAGTGACTTTTTATGATGCTAAATAGCTAAAATTTTAGATGTACTGCTGTGAATGCTCTTATAGCTCCTTCCGGTATCTCTCTTCCATTATCATCATCCACATACAGAATCTAATGGTGGCGTAGTTTTTCTTGTTTCAGTTTCTTACACACTGTCCTTGGGTCTTTTGCGCTCACTCTCTAAATTTTTGCATTTAATATTGCTAGCATGTAGAGAGTGCGAAATAGTGCGTTGCATAAGCAAAATTAAAATTTTGAGCATTTTCTTAATGTATACTTTGTCTCCAATGCAAGAAGCAAAATCAGTGATGCTTAGCTTTAATTAGCCTTTTAGAAAGGCTAGTAGGAAAGTAATACAGTTAGTTAAAGGGCATTACTAAAGCTATGTGTACCAAATCTATTTTAATTAAGCTATATAGGGTTAAATGAGGCTTTTCCTGCGAAGGTGTTGGATGTTGGTAACCAGCATTTGGTTCCTGTACTGTTCTAGAAAAGGAAATTTGGGTTAATTTTGTACTGTGCAATATATCTTTCTATTAAGGGGCAAACAGATATACGAGGATTAAAAAAAAATGCTCTTCCCGTTGAAAGTAACAAAAGCACCGTATGGATCACCAAGATGAACAAATTACCAAAAATAAAAAATAAAAAATAAATAAATAAAATAAAACAAGTAATTCTTTGAAACTGATTCTTGAATTCTATTTTAAATAACACCTCCTCCTACTTATAAGACTCCCCATAAAATACTTCACAACTTATTATCCAAAAATAAAGACTAATAAAGTAAAATCTTCAAACAATATATATATTTTTTAATAATTCAATAATTGAGAGAGAATTTGAATCTTAAATCTTTTTGTTAAAAACATCAACAAATGTAGTTGAGTTACAAAACTTTTGATTAATACCTATAGTAACTGTCACTTATACTGTCAACTCTTCTTGTGGTCCAACCATGTCAAACTATTTATTAATATTAAATTGGAAGTGTAGCTACAATTCTAACTATAGCTTGTCTTTCATTATAGAGCATCTGTTTAACAAAATCAATTAATTTTGACAAGTTGATCAATATGTAGTTTATGTTGTTGGCTTCAATTAACTTAATTAATAAAATAAAATATAGCTTATATTAAAAATCAATTAGTAGCCCTTTTTGATGAAGTATAAGTAACATCAATACATTGCTAGAGGAAATGGTGACCTGACCCCAAGATACTCCGCAAAACGAAGTCTTGTTGGCCAAGGCCCCAAACACTAGGCCACCAATCGCCTCGGTAATAACCTCTATCTTACTATCATATCCTCAATTAATATGGAATTCCGACATGTTTGAATAATTTAAATGGCTGAGATTTCTCATGCGGTTAGATTTAACAAAACATACAAAAAGTACCCGTGTATGGTGCAAAGACAAATGATTCCAATGTTTGGGGAGTTTAAGTGGTGTTTTCGTCATTTTATAACATATTAGAGCTAGGGTTTTTTTTTTTTTTTTTTTTGATACGGAGCTAGGGTTTTTTTGTGTTCTTTGTTTTGCGGCTTTGCTTTGTTTATAATTGGAACTTTGTGTTGGCCTTTTTCATTATGTTATTTCTCGCAGCTTCTCTTCCCCTGTTTCGCTCTGTTCGTCTTTTTTTTGCCTAAGCCAAATTCCTCAACACTCAAGTTCTTCTGACTTTCTCACTCTCCATCCCAATTCGTCTCAGTTTCTCATGAAGATACTCACTCTCTACCTATGTCTTTAACAAGCATCACCTAAAGGATTAGTTAAACTTACTACACCAACCATTTTTCTTGCTAGCTAGACAACCAACCAAACTTGGCCATTATTACTGGGTTTTGTTCAGCTTCTTAATTAGAATAGGTGGTAGTGATTAATCATGGAATCAAAGACAAAAGTGAGTATATGATCTCTTGCTCTATAAGGGGTTGAGTTCGTTTCTTGTTTAAATGTCCACTATTCTGTCTTATTGTTCTGACTTGATTACATAACATTATTCCTTTGGAACAGAGGTCAGAGTCAGAGGACGTGAATAGCACACTGTTGGGTGGGGTTGAAGAGCTCAAGAAAAGCTGTACAGATTGTCATACAACAAGAACACCTCTATGGAGGGGTGGTCCAGCTGGGCCAAGGGTAAATGATTGGTCTTATTCATGTTGTGCCCTTTGTTAAATCTGAATCTACATTTTTTATTTTTTAATTATAATTTACAACAACAGAGGAAATGACAGTTGAGCTACAAAACTCGGCTCTCTCTACATTTTTAATATAACAAACTATTAGATTCTTTTCTCATATAATATACAATGTTTGCAGTCACTTTGCAATGCATGTGGGATCAGATACAGAAAGAAGAGGAGGGCGCTTCTGAGTTTGGACAAAGGAGAAGCAGAGAAGTGCAAGAAGAATAGCATTAATAGAAGCAATAAAGGCAAGGTGGGAGTCAGATTGAAGCTGGGATTGATGGCTTTAGGAAGAGAAATGGGCTTGCATAGATCATTGGGGAAGGAGAAGCAGATTATGAGGAAACTGAAAGAAGAAGAACAAGCCGCCATGCTGTTGATGGCTCTATCTTGTGGCTGTGTCTACAACTAGACCAAAGAAAAGAAAAGAGAATCAGAATTTTATTTTTCCCTTCCTTTCTTTGTTTGGGTGGAGGGAAATTAAAGTCTCGGTGGTCTTTTTTACTTTTTAACTTTCTCTTTGACCTTTGGACCCAATCTAGTTACTGCTAAATGGTTCCATTGTTGAGTCTTCATGAAGAATTAGAAGTGGATGTAAAGGCCTTATCAAAAAAAAAGAAGTGGATGTAAAGGAAAAGCATTTGGGATTTGACACGAAGAGATGGTACTCACAAAGATTGAATTACTTTTTCAAATTTTTTTTTTTTCCTATGTAGACCTCTGCTTTTTAGCACGAGGGGACAATGCATTGTTTGTGCTGCCAAATAAGTAAATAACAAGCTATTGGTCAATTGACCTTGCTAATTTGTTCACAAGTTGGATTATTTTTCTAGCTCAGATTTATTCAAAATTTTGAAATATTCATGAGACCGAGGAATAAAATATTAGTCAGAGATTTGTGTATTTGTGTTAAGACTTAAAAGAGTAGCAAAATTCGGTTCTAGAATCTAGAGTCAAAAGCTGAAGTATATGGACAAAATTGATATACGAAATCATCATTACTCATTAGGAGTAACTTAGTCCATTTCATTAATTGTTCATAACTTTACTTGATGGTACAAATTTAACTAGACTTAGCTTAAGAGTACTTGATTATTGATGATCTGTATTCTGTAATATCATAATCGTGTACAAGCCAGCAGTTTTCTACTTTGAGCACACCTTATTAAAGTCAAAGCTTCGAGCTTTGAAATTAGGAAAGTGAGAGGTTTACATTAATTTTACAATAAATTATGTGGTAAATTATTATTAGTTTTAATTTAAATTTATTACTTAATTATTTTTTAAATTCTCAATAATAAAGTGTAACAACTTGTTATTTGTAGGATTTAGTATGAAAGTATATTGAAAATATTCTAGACGTAACATTTCTCTTAAAATTATTTCATATTTTTAATAATAATAATATATATATATATATATATTTTTTTTTTTTTTTTGCTTAAGCATATTTTGAATAAGCTAGATCTAGTGAATAGATAGTAGTATAGTGGTGGTATCCAGAACCAGAAACTAGGGATTACTGTGACCTAGTCTTTCTTTAATTTTAGGTAAAATACATACAAAAAAGTGGTACGATTATAATATTTTTACAACAAATTTTAGATTATAGGTTGTTGCTGACATAGATGCATTATATTTTAATTGAGAAACTTATACAATACTTAAAAGAAATATATCTAAATTTTATCCACACTATCGGTGAATTTTTCATGCTATGGAGGCATTGTATTTTGATTCTATTCATCTATGAATGAAAGTGATTCCTTCTTCAAAAAGAAAAAATAAAGTATTCAATTATTTGTTGTACTAATTGAATTTAATCACATCATCCTAAAAAAGAAGATTACATTATTTATAATTTATGAGTAGATACAATCATGTAAACAAATCGATGCAAAGCATGACATGAACTAAGGGCTGACCAAATCTTCGAGAGCCTGCCATATCATTCCAAAAGCTTACTCTACTTTCTACTTTCTACTTTCTAGATACTGTGGAACCAATTTCTCCATCTTTCTAGGCTTTTGCCTGGAATAGATCTCCACGCTTCTGGATGCCTCTCATAATAATAAAAGTACAACAAGGCACTATTAACTGCTTCCACGTCATTACTCTAACACACGTGTCTTCTTCACATAACTCTCTTTAATTTCAAAACCTTGTGATCCACTTCTCAATTAGACCAAAACCAAAGAAACCCAAAAAAAAAAAATTAATAATAGGCAAGCCAAAATGCAATCAAGATTAGCAGGCACAGCAACAAGGTGGTCTTGGGTTTTATCTCAAGCCAACAAAAAACAAGCTCTCCGTAGAGGACTTGCCTCAGCCTCTGCTGGTCGTACCGCTGACCCTGCCATTCACTCCGGTGAGGTTGAAGCTGGCCCTGCTGTTCATTATAGAAAACCCGAAGTAAGATTCTTTCTTGACTAAAAAATAATAATGTTCATTCTTTAAACTGGGTCTAATTTTGATTTTTAATCTTTTAATTATCTTAATTCTTCAAAGTTTTATTATAGCTCAACTCATACCTTATAGTCTTTTCAATAAAGATTTCTAACAATCAAATTATTATAAATAAATATATAAATAATTCACGCTTGAGCCAAAAAAAAAAAGAAAGGAAAAGAAAAGAAAAAGTGAATGGATATACTAAATAAATTTATTTAAATATGCCAGGCTAAAATTTAGGTAAATCAAGTTTCTAATTAAATTTAGGGAAAATTAAAATACAAACAGTGCTACTGTACACAAACAGGGTTATCATCAATTAAATGCAATACATGTACATGTATTGCCAACTCAGATCAGCCCCTATCCATTTTTTTATTCATCAAAAAATACAATACATATATATGTTTGAATTTAATTGAAACCTAGTGTACAACTGTAATCTTGTTTTTGGAAAATTTATGAAGTGTCAATTTTAATCATTCTAATTATCTTTTATTTGTTCCAATATTCAAAGTGTCAATTATGCCATTAACATAACTTTATAAGTTAAACCAAATGAAGGCACTTCTTTTCAGGATTCTTCTCTCTCCGAGCTTAAACTTGAAATATGTAAATTAAGTTTGAGAATTTGTTATTCACAAATTCATAGGGCCAAGGAAACGTGGTGGATGCTGATACTGAGAATCAAGAAATAGAACTCAAACCCAGTAAAGAAACGGGACCATTAGTGCCTCCTGGAACGCCTTATAGTTATGGTTCTCCGCCGAGGCTAGAGAGCACTGGTTTGAGCCAAGCCTCGAACCCCATCACTCAGCAAAGGCGTAGCCATGCAACGAGCCTAGAAGAAGTGAGTTGTGCAGGGCTTGACGGCACACCATGGCCAGAGGAAAAAGAAAAAGAGCAGAGTGACAGAGAGAGACAAACCGAAGATGACAGAGAATACTACAAGCATCACAAGGCCTCGCCTTTGTCAGAGATCAAAATGGTTGATACGAGAAAGCCTATTACAAGGGTAACTGATGGGACAGCTGATGCTTCGAAATTTGAGATTGGGGGAGTTGTGATTGGGTGGAGGCCGGAGCAGCTTGACACGGCGGAGGAGGCGCTTAAGAGAGCCGTTCAGATTTGGAGGCAGAATGCTATGCGTGGAGACCCGGATCTTCCACACGGACGGGTTCTTAGAGAGCTTCGTGGTGAATGGTTTTGAGGTGTTGTACTAAACAAAGTGGCTTTTGTAATTTTAGAAGGAAAATGCTGACAGAGTGTACTAAATGTTAATAATCTATTTAAAAAATATTTAAAGAAAATTTTTATGAAAAATGAAAAAAGAAAAATTAATGTTGTGAAGGTATTAGCATATCTTTGGACACTGCCCCGGCAATGGGTCTTGAAATGCAACAAAGATTTAGCATGATCACCCCATTTTTTGAATTTAATGGCTTATGTCGATATTAACTTATCTACACAATTAAGTCTTAATTGTTATTAAGATTAGCCAATTAACATATGCATAGATACACGATTATAATAGCAAATTCAAATCAAACACGGTGAAGTGTTTATGAAGATAAAAACTTGAAACTGAGCAAACAATTCTATGGGGTCTAGAGCTAATTTTATTAACAAGGATAGTTGTAATTCATCTCATTTACAAACCCTTCAAGCTCTATAAATGACAACATATTCGAGGTTTTTATTCATGTCACAACTAATTGTACCAATCTTTTGTCCTTACTCGTCACTTACTCATCACTGGTTTCTATATATTAAGTCTCCTTTGTCACTCCAAGACCTTTTGAAGGTTTGGGATTGCTCCAATGGTTTTCAGCACTAAACAACAACAAAGAACACTCAAGGTTTTCGTATGTTGTAGTTTTAATCTCCTTTTAAAGTATTTGTAAATTTGAGAGGGTGAAGGTAGATAGAACAAATGCGTTTTTGCTCTAGAATTGGAGGGTTGCTCTTCAGCTCTTCAATATAAGAATTTGGTGTAAAATCTAGTGGGTTAAGATCCTTATATGAAAGGGCTCAGTGGATGGGTATAGGAGAGTGCGACTCTAACAAATTTTTCTTAGGTTCGCAATCTTGCTTGACCAAGTGAGGGGCAAGTGTTGGACAAGATCACTAGATAACTATTTTTCAAAATGTATACTTTGCTTAACATGCAAAGTTCCCTCAAATGAGATTTTCATTTGCAGCAACTTTAACTTCAGCTCTTGACTTCTCAACCAAATACAAAGTAACCTACAAATGTAAAAGTTACAATAAAAAATTCAAAATACAAATAAGAAAAAATACATGAAATTTTGGCACTGAATATGCCAACACTAAGATCATAATAAGCATTACCAAAACTAGGCAAATCTAACTTGAATGTTGTAAAGATGTTGTCATTTGATGTATATCCTCACTCTCAAAAATAGAATCTTGAATTATTATTTCAATGAAAATAGAAATAACTCGAGGATGGCAACTAAAACCAAACAAAATCAAAGATGTTTTTTTTTTTTTTTTAGGTGGTGGGTAATATAAATAATATGTCATACTTTTTGTATTCCACTTTATATTCTACTCATCACAATTTACTATGTATTCTTTTGTTTTTTTTTTTTTTTTTATAGAAAATAACCAAAGTTTAAAAGGTAAAAAAATCTCACATGTGACATATTGTGTTTGGTAGTGTATAGGTGAAACACAAAAAGTGAGAGAGAAAATTTGCATTCACTTGTGAGGGGTTATGGTACATTGTGGAAAATTTTGGGGCTGTTTGACTCAGTGGTTTAAACAACAGTTTTCATTATTTAAACAACAAAACACGTATTTCCATAACACTTAAACAACGTTGCTACAATAACATTACCAAAACGACCTTTTATTTCCGATTAACTCAAAAATTTATTTTTAAGGCTCACTTTCCTTCACTTAAGCTCATTTACAACATCAACTCATTTGTTTGAATCTTGGTCCTCATATTTATTTTATTCTTTGGTAGGCCAGATATCTCACTCCCGTTATAGGCTTAAGTGACACGTTATTTTTCTCCAAAAAAGAAAAAGGACACGTCATGGGCTTAGGTTAGAGTTTTATGGGTTTGGGAAATTTAGGGGCTATTTGGTTTTTTTTTTTTTCATCACTTATCACTCCTCACTTAATTTTCGTAACTCATCACTTAAAATATCCCAATTTCCTATACCCACCTGTTTGGCACATTTTTTCAGCTTCTCATCACTCAATTTTTTCTACTTTTTATGGGACCCACGCCTGACTCCTCACTCAGTGATTTCTGTTAGTCTACCCACAAAACCCTCAGAACCCCACATATTTTCTTCACTTCTCATTTCCCCTTCCCCTTTCAGCCCTATTTATTCTTGTTCTTCTTCTTCATCTACCTCCTCCTTGTTCTCCATCAAACCCAAAACCCCATCTCCAAAACCCCATTCACCAAAACCCCATTTCATCAAAGCCTTCACAAACCCATCTCAATCTCCAAACCCTGCCGCCCACTCGACGAAAACATCCGTGACGAGGCTTGCCACAACAACCCAACATACTCCCACCTCTTCTCCGCCAAGTACGTCCCTTTCAACCCATACCCATCTCACCAAACCTTTGATGATTGGTGCAACGGCGCCTCCGAGGTCGGGGCGGTGCGGGTTGGGTGAGCTCCGATCAGTGACTGCGTTCATGAGGAGGTAATTATTTTTGTTCTTCTTCTTCATCTACCTCCTCCTTCTTCTCCATCAAACCCAATACCCCATCTCCAAAACCCCATTTCCCAAAACTCCATTTCATCAAAG
The DNA here is from genome assembly GCA_023621385.1 of Quercus gilva. Taxonomy (NCBI): domain Eukaryota; kingdom Viridiplantae; phylum Streptophyta; class Magnoliopsida; order Fagales; family Fagaceae; genus Quercus; species Quercus gilva. The sequence continues at coordinate 15,007,285 of CM042484.1, read as the reverse complement.
CCTCCACAAACCCATCTCCTCCACCGCAACAACAGCCAAAATTCAGGTACCCAAATCAAAGTTTCAACAAAAACCCACTTTTATTTATAGCTTAATAATTGATAATTTGGTCATTTTTGTATGGATTTGGATTAGTATGGAGTCTTTGAAATCGGCTGGTTTTTTTTTGTGTGGATGCTCATGTTAGTGGGTTTGTGTTTGTGTGTTAGAGAAAAGATTGTGAGAAGAAAAAAAAAAAAAAAAAAAAAAGAGAGAGAGAGAGAACCCAATGAAAAGGAATGGAAAAAAAAATGCAACCAAACCGAGAAACCCAATGCGAAAAAAAAAAAAGGATGAAGAAGACCAGACCAAACCTAGCGCGAAAGGGAAAAGAAAAAAGAAGAAGAAGAAGACCAGTGTGAAAGGAAAAAGAAAAAGAAGAAGAAGAAGAAGACCACCCAAACACACCAAACCCAGTGAAAAAAAAAAAAAAAAAAAAAAAAAGTCAAAAGTTGCGGTTGGATCTCTGACTGTAGGTCCCTCAATGTATGTGTATTTACCAAAATGCCATCATAACTCTATTTCCATAACCTAAAAACACCTAAAATGTGTTTTTAGTTTTCATAACTCATCACTCAATTCTCTAATTTTTGAGTGATGGAAACAAAAACTGAAAACATCTCCAAACAAACCATTCAGCCATGGGACTCACATATTTTGAGTTATGGGTGATGGAAACAAAGTTATGGGTGATGGAAACTGAAAATCCAAACACCCCCCTTATTCATCCTTCTTCCGTACTTTGGATCTTGTGATTGATCTACCCGCACATTTGGTTTAATTATATTAAAAACAGTCATGAGGTCAAGATCTTTATAATTTAATGTGGTTGGTTCATCCATTCCCATGGTAAAATTTGCTCTATTTTATTTTATTTTTAAGATTAAGTGGGTTGTATATAGTTATTTTTAAGATAAGTAGATTGTATATAGTGGGGATGGAGAGATGGGGTTCAAACCAAATTAAATCGAAACTTTGCCCTATTATTATATTCAATTAGTGCAGTAGCTATGAAGTTCTAATTGTGACCTTTGTTGTCACGTAATTTCTTAGTATTAAAGAAGCATTGGCATTTCAATTGCAGATGTGTTTAATGGAGGTAACTTGTGAGGTTATAAAGGACTAATCTTACTTGTTTCTAGTTGTATGCTTAAATCCCTCTTAAAAAGTAATAAAATGAGTGTCGAAGTTTCAAAGAAAACTAGAGTCGCCATGACACGTTTAAAGTTTGGGCAAATTTTATACATTATTTTTCTTAATTAAATTCAAACATATACTTGAATTGTATTTACTTCTCTTTGATAAAGTTAACATGGTTTTTAATGTATTGATCAATATAGTCATGTGTTTAAATTTAATTTAAAATGTATTTGTAGGTGAGCCCAACAAGCTAAGCCCACTTAGAGCAGAGAATTTAGGTTAGATGGCCCAATACAATTAATTTGTTAGAGAAATGGGCTTTTGAGGTCAACTTCAATTTGTTAGTATGATTTTAGCTTTAGGTGAATGGTAAAAGTTAAACGATTCAAAATAGAAGAACAGATTTCTGGAATTAACACTTCCTCAGGTCTAATCAAAGAGCATTTGTTCATAGATTGTTCAAGTCTTGATTACAAGATAGTGTTACACAATATCAATATTTCCTTTCAATCTTTCATCCCCTTTCTGTTGGGTACTTCCTTTTTATATATAGTTAGCTGAATTGCATCTGAGTCCTTCACTTGTAGAGTCATTGACCTTTCTTTAGATGCTTATCTCATCAAGGTTTTGCTGGAAGTGGTAGAGTGTGCAATGCATTGAATGCGGAGGTGATAATTACTTTGTCTGTCAGGATACTTCACTTTTTATTTGCTCGCACGTCTCTACCATCTTCTTCGGCCTTTGGTCATCTAGTGCAAGTGGCCCGCTTAGCAATTCTCAACGAACACTTGCCGTTCAAGCTCCTTCGAAGGTCAGCCTCTTTGTGGTCCCTCCTCGGATTCTCATCCACATGTTACGTAAAGACTAGTGCGTGGATGGGCCCTTCCCCTTTCTCGGACTTGGTCCACGGGCTTCATTCCATACTCGGATCTTACCCCTCCCACAGTATTCTATGTCTATACGTAGCTAAGAAACTTAAGTTTTGTCCTTAATGTTTTACTATTAGCATAAATCTTTTTAAGACATTTATATTTTTAAAGAAAAAGAGGGTTTGAGATGCAGTGATGAGAAATTGGCAAACTGCATTCACTTGCAGTTTTGTAGAATTGAACAACATTGTTTTTCACATAAGAATTACTAGTAGGACCAAGAGCTTCAAGCAGTCGATGCTGCCTCAGTTCTGTTTGTTCTCTTGTAGTGATAAAAAAATCATGCAAAATGTGGATGAAATTAGGGCAATCTTCTTTTTCTATCTTTTAGGATTAATAATTTTTGTTCATTTTGTTTGTTACTAACGCTGGTGGTACCAATACCATAAAAAGATAAAACACCGACAAATGGTGCGGTCACCAATACACATGCACGCTCCTATCTCCATCTCCCTCTCCCTCTCCGTCACAACCAAGCCCACATTGTCTTTATATTTCCCTCCCTCAACCCAATTCCTCACTCTTTCTACCACTTTGGTCTGAAATTTGATGGAACAGCATTCAAACAAAGGAATTGCAAACCTCACAAAAATGTTACCTTCACTTTTCACTCTCCTTCTCATCATCTTACACTGCAACCTCTCCTTAGCCACACCATCAACTGCAACAACAACAGATTCCAATAAAAAACAAACAGCGTCCAAAAAAGACCAAATAGCATGCACAGTTTGCAATGAATGTGAAAACCCATGTCCTGTGCCATCAACACCACCACCACCACCAGTGGTTGAGTACCCGCCACCGCCACCGCCTGCTCTGCCGCCACCAGAACCCCAGGAATGCCCGCCGCCTCCACAACTTCCGTGTCCTGGTAATTGTTACACATCACCACCACCATCAGGGCCTACAGTGGAACCATTTCCACCAAATAATCGGCCTAACCAACCTTTTCCACCAAATGGACCAAAACCGTACCTATCACCCCCAAACCCAATTGTTCCTTACTTTCCATATTACTATTACTACCCTCCAGGGTTTCCCACATCTAACTCTCTGCATTTGAAATTGAACCCATTTGTTTCCTCCATTGTTATTTTCCTTACTTCTCTCTTATGCTTCTTCTAGACGCATTTTATAACTGTTTTTAAGTGGTGGGTCTTAGTGGCTCTCTCTCTCTTAATTCTTTGTCAGTTAAATTTCAAGGCTGAGAAATTTTCTGTAGAAAGAATTGGTGATATATTTACTATTTAGCATTCCTCCTTTAGATCATGCCACGCTTCCGATTGGAGAAAAAGAAGTTCAAATAAGGCTTGGTGTTTTAAGAAATCTTTCTTCCTTGCCATTTGTAAATTGTAATGTATTCTACTCTATCATGTTATGTTATTAACGTTGAAAAATAAATCAATTTATAATATTCTTGTTATTATGTGCTCGCTCGTTACTCATTTTCCTTATTATTTATTTATTTTTATAGTTTATATGCATAACTTATTTCTTGTTCTCAAAGGCTTTTTTTTGGTAAACTTTTTTCTTTGAATCTTCATTTGCATCTTTCACGAAGTCACTCCGTTTGTCTCAGTTTTGTTTTTCATATGAAAATTTGAGATATAAAATTTTTAAAATATCCATTTTAAACGTATAACTATAGTTTTGTAAAATAATTCGCATAAGCAAAATAATCTGTATCACATAGTACTCAATTTTAAAAGTCCCCGTGTTAAACCTTTTTTCTTTTACTTTTCCTTTTATAATTCCATACTTAAGTGATGAGAGATTTAAACTTTAGATATTTTTAATAAAAATACAAAAAAAATATTAGTTAAAAGTACAAAACTCTTAACATCATTATGTTTAACCTGATTTTCTTCTAAAGGTATAACTGTATCACTATTTTAAAGGTATAAAACTATATATTTGTACAATAATTAGCATAAGAAAAATAATAGGTATCACATGGTTCTCAATTTTCGAAGTCATCCACTCATCGTGTATTCCTTTTTCTTCTTTTTTTTCAGTAAAAAAAACCAAAAAAAAAAAAAATGCCGGTTTAGGAACAATACTCTTGGCATCATTGTGTTCAACTTGATTTTACTCTAAAGAATCAAACTGAAAATTTTATGTAGAATTATTAAATTCTTTCTTTGCATCAGTAGGTTTATTAATTGTTTTTAAAAGGATCCAGTTAAAAAACACAGCTTAATCAGTTAATTATTGTCAAGCCTTGGCGTTGTCTAGTTATAATAATCTTATTATCCCATTAATTAGTAACATTAATAAAGCAAACTACATCAAATTTTATTTTCTTTTTTATTATACTGAGATAAATTTGGGTAGCTAAAAAAGAAAAAGTAAAAAAAGGAGGATATCTGAATATGGTTCAGCCTTTGAAGGAAGAGTGAAATGAGGTGATTCTTTTTTATATATTAGAGACTTTGAAGCTGATTCTGCGCACCAATACGGATCATGTCCATCATTTTTTGTAGGTTATAATGCAAGGCAATTGACGCCAACTCCAAGCAGGACCGGCTCAACGACTTTTGGGGCCTAGGCGAAAGCTTGAAATGAGGCCTTTTATCTATTTAATTATAAATTCGTAGTCTTCCAGAAAATACTAAACTTGATCCACTAAGACCAGCCCACTATTCATCCATACCACTAAATCTGATTTCTTAAAAAAAAAAAAAAAAAATGTGTAGGACTAGGATCAATGCTTTAAGTGGGTCCATTCCATAGTCTTCTAGAGAATACTAAAGAAATCAAAATTTAAGAGTAAAAACCAAAAAAAGTAAAGACTTAAGAGTACAACAAAAGTTAAGCAAAAAATGAGAATAAAAACCCAGCAGCCAATCATGAAGAAGACCAAAGAGGCAAATGGAAGACTGAAGAGAAAACAAAAAACGAACCTAAAATGAAGATCTGTGAACACACAAAGTCTATTGCCAACACCAATTGATGAGTAAGCCAACTAAAAAGAGTTTTTTTTTTTTTTTTTTTTAGAATCAAGATGGAGAGAGTGTGTTTTTTTCTTCTTTCTTTTTTCTGCCTTTTGTTATCTTTTCTTTTGCATTTTGTTACTTGTATATTGAGAAAATCAGTGTCTCTTTCTCTCCTTCTCAACATTTCAAGTAATAAACATGAGTATTTTTTTAATGAAATGCGGTAAAAAGGTTTGATCCAAAGGATACTTGGATGTGGTGATTTTTTTTTTCTAAGAAAGCTAAAGATTTATTGATTTGATTGGACTTCATGTCCTCTCAGCCTTTTTGCTTTGTGAAAAACAATTAGAAATAACTTGGTTTTTCTCAATTTTCAATTAAGGACTTAAATAATTTGGGCTGGTTTTAAATCTTTTGGATGGGCCTTACTTATCCTTTTTTTTTTTTTTTTTTTTTTTTTCACAACATTATATAATATATTAGTACTATTGGAAGTCCTTTTACAAGTGGGGGCCTTAGACGGTGGCCTAAATGGCTTATAAGTTTAGCCGGCACTGACTCCAAGTACCAATGGATCCAGATAGGGTTTCTAGTTTTCACAAATGTGCTCTCATCATCACATGTCAGTGGAATATTTTTATCATGTTCTACTCCTAACTTTGTTTTGAGTATAAAGGGGTGAACGAAATGACATAACGCAATGGAGATCGGGACGAGAGACAGGATAATGGGCTCGTGGGTGGGCATATTGCTGCGGGTCCACCATCAAAGTGCAAGGATTTGGCTCTTCTGTAGTAATAATTGTACGTCCATTCTGTTATAAAGTATACATCGCCCACTTCATAAAAAAAAAGCATACATTGCCCATTGCATAGACAGGTAACATTCTGTGTGGTGTTCTAACGAGAAGAAGCTATCCATGTTATTGGTGGTTAGCTCAAGTGATAAAGTTTCTAATTCTTGAATAAGAAATCTAAGATTTAATCTCTGTTTACTTCAAAAATTGATTAGTGTTTTAATCTGATGATAAAAAACTATCATTATAAACGAATGCTATAGAATATAAAGTAAGAAAACCAATAAAGTGGAACAAATAATTTGTAAAAGCAGCATGAAGGAATAGAAATCATCTACATATTCCATAAAAAAAATAAAAAAAAATATGAAAAGAAAAGAAATCATCTATATTATTTTTTATGCTTTACTTTATACTCTGCCAGTTATGAAATCCATGAGTCTGGTTTTTATAATTAAAAAAAAAAAAAAAGTAAATAGACTTTGTGATCCACCATTTGTGATATTCCATGTGTTTGATTTTTTTTTTTTCCTTATTTTAAAATTCAGTTATTTGAGACATACAAGGAAGAGGAGATGAAGTTTTAACACAAAAGTACATCATAAATTCTACTAAAAAATCATTGTAACTTTTAAGAGAGAATGATACAAATTCTACTATACATAATATACTATCTTAAACAATATTTGACAATTATGGCATTTCACTTTAATGTGTCAAAAGAGTTGCAAACGGCCCAAGTTTTTACTAAACAAAAAGAAGGTTTCAGTGAAGACAAAGAATGGGGAGTAGGTCTTGGATCTGATCTATCATGCATGGTTGATGACTTGATGGGTGGGTTATTGTCTATTGTATTGTCTTGTCTTTTTTTTTTTTTTTTTTTTTGTGGGTGGGTTATTGTCCTGTCATTTGTTTTGGCAACAACAAATAATTTTGATCTTATCACCAATTTTTAGCCCACGATCGCGCACACACACATACAAATACGAGTTTGGAGTCCAAATCCAAAGTGGAAAATGTGTAACTTGGAGAGTGAAAAACGGCCCATTTCTCGCCTCACAAAGCCACCAATCAAATACCTCTACGTGACCCACAACCATCCCGCCATTACAAATCCAAATCCAAAATTGAAATTCAAATACCATCTCAAAATCCCTCTTAAAAGTCTTTAATCTCTCTTACAAAGTACACACACAAGACAGTTTTTTATTTTTCCTTACTCCAAAAGACTTTCAGAAATGGCGAAATCAAGCAAGGACAACAAAAACAAAGCCACCAATTCCCAGTCCAACTCGACCCTCCATCCTCCATACTTTGAGGTCCCTTAAAATCCCTTTTAATTTTTGCTTTTTAAATTTTTTTTTGAACAATAATTTTGATGTTTAATTTTGTTATTTTTTGTTTGGTAGATGATAAGCGAGGCGATATTAACACTAAAGGACCGGACGGGGTCGAGCCAACCAGCGATAGCGAAGTTCATAGATGACAAGTACAAGAAAGAGTTGCCACAAAACTTCAAGAAAGTCTTGTCCGTGCAGTTGAAGAAGTTTGTCAAGTCTGAGAGGCTTGTGAAAATCAAGAACTCTTTCAAGTTGGCTGTGAAAGAGACCCAGAAAAAGAAGGGCAAAAATGACGCTAAGAAGGCTGTGACGCCCAAGGAAAACGAGGCCAAGAAGATATCGGAGAAGGGTTTGAAAACCAAGAAGCTCAATCAGGTTAAGACCCCAGAGAAGAAGAAAAAGAAGGCGGTGGCAGGTGCGAAGAAGATGAAGAGGTTAAGTCAGGTTAAGACTCCAGAGGGATTGAAGAAGAAGAAGAACTTGACACCAATGAAGAGGAAGAGTGCTTCAAAGAACTAGCTAGTGTTGTTCTCGAATAGTAGTAGTAGTATTTATTAAGATTTAAGATAGAAAATGTTGTATTGTTTAACTTTGTTGCTACCTAGGTACTATATGGTATATACTCCTATGTGGTACTCCCTAAGTTTTCATGTGGTCCATTGGATATGGTTGTGGAATGTGGTTTGTGTTTGTAGTTGATGTTGATGTTGAATGATAAATGAAATTTATGTTTGGTTAAAGTAGTTCTTACTTTTAGTTAATCTTGCTTAACGTTGTTTTTATGTGTGTATATGTACTTATGTGGCCATAGGAGAACTCTTTGGGGAAATTGCAGTTCATTGAAAGGATATTGATGAAATGGAACCAGAAGTTAGATGGGGTGGATTTGACTAAAAACAAAATTGCTTTCTCAATCTAGTTTAGTGTGAATTTAGTGATGTGCATGGCTTCAAGTTGGGTTAAGTATAGGTTATTCAACCCAATATTTTCTTGAGTTAAGAAATTTCTAACTCAACCCAATCCATAAATACTTCTAAAATCTAATTCAACCCAACTCATATGGATTGAGTTTTTTTTGAGGGAGTATATGGATTGAGTTGATTTGAATCATTTGAGTTGGGATCATTTTAAAAAATAGGTTTTCATTAAACTATTTAAGTATATTATTCAATAAATAATTACAATTTACACAAATGAGTAAAAGTTTCTAATATTATTAAATTAAATTTAACATGCCAAAATAGATCAAATGAACAAATTTAAACTAAGACTCAAAAATTTAAAATACATCAATTGATAAATTGAATATTCATATATATATATATATATATATATTTATGTTAGATTGAGTTACTTAAGCTTCATTTGGTTTGTGATTTGGACATTCATGTTTGCGTCTACAAATTTTTTTTTCTTGACCAGCGCCTCTTGCATTGTTCATGGGACATGAGCTGTGCAACTAGGCAAAGCTACCGTGTTAAAAGAGTGAACACTGTTGTAAAAATTATTTTTTTATTATTTTCAGTTTTCAACAAAATAAACGGTATCTAAAAATACACTAAGGTTGAAATTTTGCAAACTCAAACCCAACTTAAACCAAATTTCAAATAAAAATTTCCATCCCATCAACCCAAAAAACAAACCTTTCCAACATCTGGTTGAATTAGATTAAGTCTACTTGTCATGTTGATAAATTGAACGCATATCTCTAGGTGTGATTTTCTTTACGCGCTTGAATCTTGATTGTGAAGAATTTTTTTGCCCATTGTCAATTTTTGTTGTTGCTCAATTGGCTTTTGCTTTAAATACAGTTCACATTTTCCTATTGCAGCACCTTGTTGACAATAGAGATGCTTGGCCATCTTGGTTGTTACCAGCTTATAAAGCATGAATTGATTGCTTAACAATTATGACTGGCATTTAATTAAAGTAGGAGAGAATTTGGTCAGCACCGAAAGAAAATGAGGGCTCAATTAAATGTGAAAATAACCTGTACATGGGGATTTGGCCATCATACCTATTTTTCCTTTCCCTGGGTGACTTTCGAAGCCAAGGAAGACCTGTATTTCCAATTTTCCATTGTCTACATTTATGCTAGCTTTCATTACAAGGAATGAAATTCAACTTCAAAATGCCACGATGCACATCTTTGCTTTATTTTCCACTCTTTTGATTTATTCGGTAGAATTTATATTTATGTTGGAATTCAAATCTCAAATCTTTAATTAGATAATAAAAAAATTTATTAGTTGAATTAATTACAACACATTACATCTCTCTCTTTTTTTTAAGTGACTGGCTAAAAAGCAATCTGAAAAAGAAATACCGTTCGTACACAAAAAGAATTAATTAATGGCAATTTAAGAAGTATAGCAATTTTCTTTCAAAGATATTGCAATTTATTAATGTTTCGGCTGAGAGAGGCGTGCCTAGATCTCAAACTACCGACCTCTTAATGTTAACGCGTCCTCAGATTAATTTTGGGTACCACCATCTTTGGCACAAAGCACAACCTTGTGGGACGTGGGCCACACCGACCTATGAATTCCTCCTTAGCGAAGATTTCTGCCTTGAAAATCAATTCCAACCGTATCCACAAAATAGGCAAATTTTATTGCTCATCTACAGTCACACTCTTTGTGTGGAGAGTGGTGTTGATGAGGAAAACTGATCTACCATGATGATAAAGGTGCAGAGCTAGTCGAATTGATTGCAAAATATATGTACGGTCCGTCCTGCTTAAGATGCAGGCAATTTTTCTTTTAAAAAAAATTGCAGTCAATCTCTTTTTCTTTTATCCTTTAAGTGCGAGAATAAGATAGGTAGTAATTAAAAATTGGGGAATGTTAACGAATGCCGTTGAAGCATTGGTTAAGAATTCATTTTAATAAAATTTTGATATTACTTTTATGAAAAATGAAAAAAAGCTATCAAAACATTAACTGTTTTTTTTCTTTTTCTATAAAAACTTTCTTTAATTTGATTATTAACCAATACCCTACGGCACTTGTTAACATGACCCATTAAAAATTTTAAATACCTAACTCATAGATAGACTTATTATAACTTCTAAACTACTTTAGGCACTTATTTAATAGCATTTACTCCATCATACTTTTTGGTAATTTGGTTAAAGATATAATTGTATATTTGAAGTTCTTTCTTACTTTAAATAAATAAACTAAAATATTTTTAAAAGCACTTTAAAAAAATTGACAGCCAAAATATTTTTAACTATAAATAATTTATAACTAATAATATTTATTAAATATATCTATTTTTAATAATTTTTAATTGTAAAATGATATTGACACTTCAAATTTTATTCTTCATATTCAAATATATATATATATATATATATTCATTGAATGTTAAGCTTAATGGACCTTAAGAACATGCCGTTTAACCATCTTCACCATTCATCCAAACTAATGTATAACTCGTGCATATGCACAATACAATTAAAAACAATCACAATCACACTCATATAATGGCATGTTTGGATGTTTAAAAAAGGAAGAGGAGTAGAGTAGAGGGAGTGAGAGTAATCCAATTACCATGTTTGTAAGTTTTTTAAAGAATGAGGGAAAGGGGTTTGGAGGGATTTCAACTCCCTCTAACCCCTCATTTTTAATTCTCCAAAATTTGAGAGATTTGGAGAGAGAGTAGAGTAGATAAATTATTGTCCAAGTAAATTCCCTAATTTACCATTTCTAACAAATTAATCATAGACCAATGTTGCAAGTCCATTTTCAAATAGGGGTAAATTTGTCTATTTTAATCATTTCTTTTCCTCTCCATCCTAATTTTTAAAACATCCAAACAAGGGGAAGGGCTAATTACTCCCTTCCCCCTTACTAATTTTAAAAACATCTAAACAAGGAGGAGGAGAACCATTCCCCTCTACTCTCCTCCCTCTTTAAACTTACAAACAGGCCATAAAGGTTCAAATTATACATAATGTAAGAGTTACACATTTTGTAAGCTATAGATACATACCTAAGTTTTACTCTCTCTCTCCCTCCTTATTTTTTATTTTTATATACACATGAATTTACTCTTTCTTCTTTCTTTTTTTTTTTTATTGGGGTTTTTATGGTTTATCTATATTTATTAGACTCTTTGTCTTTTGCACAACATTAACTCACCTAGAACAAAATTTTTAAAAGAGAAAAAGAAAAACGAAAAAAAAAAAAGAGAGGACATATGACACAAAATTAGACAACAATTAGAATCTAATTTAGAATTTAATTGGATATTTTCTTAGCTTTGACTTTAAATTTTTTTTTTTTTTTTTTTTGAGAAAAATCTCCATCGGGGAAAAGATTTTATTATTGCATCCTTAAAATGTCAAGCTGATAAACATCAAAAATATCTAAAGGAACAGACTCCATCCAAAAAAGAAAAGGATTTCTGACTGCCCTTCTAGCAAGTTTATGGCAACACAATTTCCTTCTCTATGAATATGCTTAACAGAAATACAAGAAAAGCTAGAAAACATAAACTTAACATCCTACAGTACATGACCCAAATAAGAATTGTCCATGTAGTCACCAAGAATAGCATTAAAAACTGTTTCAGAGTCACCTTCCACCTCCACCTTGTCAAACCCGAGTTCCTTAGCAAACGCCAGAGCCCAACATGCCGCTATCACATTTTATTCTCTCTCTCTCTCTCTCTCTCTCTCTCTCTCTCTCTCTCTCATTTTATTTTTTTAGTTTTTATTTTTATTTTTATATACACATGAGTTTACCTTTTTTATTATTATTGAGTTTTTATGATTTATTTATATTAGACTCTTCATCTGTTGCACAACATTAACTCACCTAGAAAAAAATAAAATTAAAAAAAAATAACTTCAATAGGACACTTGGCACAAAATTGGAAAACAATTGGAATCTAATTTAGAATCTAATTGGATTTTCTCTTAGTTTTTGGTTTTAATTATATATGTATATTAGCTCTTCTATTTTTTTGGAAAAAGGTTAATAATTTGCATCCATTATAATTTGGGATTACAACATTTTTCAACTTTCACCAAAAAAAGCCACTTTAAGTCTGCTTCTCGAGATATTTTCTCATATTCTTGTATTTGTGCCTTTTCATTTCCTCTTCCTCTTCCTTTTCTTCTTCTTCACCCTATCTGCCCACACAATCCTTGAATCATCCATGCTATACTTTAGTTTGCAATATACTTATTAAAAAAATTATTTAAAAAAAAAAAAACACAATCCTTGAATCATGCACGCTATACTTTAGTTTGCTATATACTTATTAAAAAAATAAAATAAAAACTTTAGTTTGCTATATATTGAGATATTCTATAAGACTTTGAAATCTATTGAACAATTCAAAATGATTTGAAACGTCAAAACTTCCAAATTTTTAAACCCAAATTCAATAGAGTATACAATCCATATAATATAATCAGAGTAAACAAAAGGCATGAAATATGATGCACAAATATATATATATATTTTTTCTCCTACATTCGTGTATATGGTGCAGAGTGAGTGTTGAAATAAGCAGCATAGTGTTTTATATTTTAAACCATCTTACATTGTCAAAAAAATATGAATAAACAAAATGAACCACAAAATATTATCCAAATTACAACATGTCTCCAATTGGTGGTAGCAATAAATTTTATCTTGTTGTAGCCACAGTAAATTCTTTTGGTGAAATTCCCATTCCCTTGTTCCATCGAGAACTTAGTTGATGAAACACCATGTTCTATGAATTCCCACACATTCAAACTAAAAATGTAAATTACCAAATCCAATGAATATAATAGATATAGAAATCTAAACAACATATAGGGTGGGGGGGGGGGGGGGGGAGTACTCATCCAATGGGACAATTTTTGGAACAACTTTTGGGCTTCTTCAATTACAATAGCAAGTAATAATCTAAAGAGCCAATAACAACATGAACGTAAAAACAAATGAGAAATTTACATATCTATTCACAAATGTACCTATGAAAATCCATCACTATAACAAAAAGAAAAAAGAAAAGCACTACCATACTCAGAGAGAGAATAGTAGAATACACTTCCCTACAAACCGCTTTTACTCAATCTCCACCACTGCTTTCCTCTTCTTTTTCTTTTTCAACCTGGAAGAACATTTAGAAACTTTCGGCCTAGAACGATCTTTCAAGAAAGCATGAATAAATAATGATAACAACACTAAGTGTGGGCATAACGGGGGGAGTACGCCTCGACCAAGTAGACCGTGGTGGAGAAGAAATGGATTTGCTACCTAGATTAGGTCTAGGAACCATAAATATAGCGCCTTTGTGGAAGGATTGATTTTTACAAGAGCACGTGTCCAGAGTTTAGGTATGGGGATGGGAAGGTGTTAGGCACCCAACCCAACCGACCCTATAAGTCGGCTTCCACTCATTATGGTCCAACTCCTAATCCCATCAAAGGGTCCTCTAATATGTTATTCTAAACTTACACACACTAACATGCATCTAACATCCAAACATGACATATGTCCCACAACATAAAACCCTACCACTCATCTAGCAATATATATCCAAGGGCAACAAGTATATCACAAGGTAGAAACATCAACAAGGCATTAATCATCAAATATATTCAATCATGTTCATCAATCAAATCTTGCTCACCAACCAAATCAAATGCATGTTCATGTAATTATGCATGACTTACCTCACTTACCTCCCTATACCATAACACTTTAGCACCTATGCATCAATACATGTTTATGTTCATATGCATGTTCATATTGTTCATTCAAGATATAAACCCTAATAATCAAATCAACAAATAAAGCATGTGAAACATGTTATTCTACTAACCCTAATGCTAAATATGTGAAAACTAGACCCAACATGACTTAAACATGTGATTAAAACTAAGCAAAACAAATAAAATAGTAAGAATCCTAAATCTGGGTTTTTGGGCATGAGGATATGGGCGCATACATGAAGTATGCGTATGCATACCTCGAGTATGTGTTTGCATGCTTGAAGTATGCACATGCATACACACTAGGGCTGTGCAAACCAGTACCGGAGCCGACAAGACCGACCGGCGCCGACCTTCCCGCACCGCCACTGCAACTGACCGACGAAGCCGATGCCGGTGAACGGAACGCGAAGAGAGTTCCGACTCCGGTGCAGCGCAGTAATCGGAGCAGCAAATCTAGAACCGAAGCATTGCTGAACCGAATCGACCCCTATTTCAGATGTTTGGAACTTTGGATACGGCGTCGTTTTACCAAGATTTTGTCTTTAAAAGAGCAAAAAAAAAAAAAAAAAACAAAAAAAAAAACAAAAAAAAAAACTACAAACCCATCAATGGTCTCCACCATGTTGCATGCCGCCGTTCTTCTTCTTCTTCCTCTTCTTCTTCTTCTCTTCTTCGTTTTGCACTGGTCCTTCTTCGTTATGCAGTGCACTGGTCCTTCTTCGTTATGTAGTGCACTGGTCTGGTCTGTCTTTTATTACTAGTTTCTATTGTTTTCTACAGAGATTGGTCTGGTCTTTTATTAGATTAGTCTTTTAACGTTTCAACTTTTATGACCCACACGTGTCTCGCTTCGGAAATGACAAAAGAAAAGTTTAAAAGAAAAATCCAAGCATCAGACTTGGATATTACTCTACTTTCCCACCAGGCCACCACTGTGTAGGTCCACTGTGTAGGTAGAATGGTGAATATTGAATAATATATATTAATATTTATTTATACTTAAAAAAAAATAAATCACGTTTACAATATTTTAACAATAGAAATTATAAACTAGTAAAAATAGAAGCTATAAACTATAAACTTAGTAATATTTATCATTTTTTTTTGAGTAAAATGTTTTTATTATTATTATTATTATTATTATCAATTTTTCAGCACTTGTTTGGGCTTTGTAGTGTTACATTGTTACTTTAGTCTCATTACTGAATAGGTTGAAAGGATTTTTTTTAATAATTTTTTTTTTTAATGTTTCAAACCGACCAAACTGATTAAACCGAGCCGACCAAACCGCACCGCTATAGGTCGAAAAACCGACCCTAATCGGTATGAATTGGTTTTAATTATGAAAAAACCGATCCCTATCGGTTCGGTAACAATTTTGAGAAAAAACCGATTAAACCGAACCGCGCACACCCCTAATACACACCCAGAAACACAATTTTAAAGTAGCAACAAAAAAATAATTAAACAAAACCTAGCATGCTTCTAATACAAAACTAAACAACCTAAACTAACAACAAAGATATCAAAGATAAACAAAACAAAGTCTATTCTTAAACATGCATTAGATCTAACAACAAACAAAAGCAACTCTTAACACATCAAAATTTGTTCATCAATATATCCAATTATTCAACTCTCCAATCAAAATATGGTGAGACACAACAAATCAAAACCAAACAAATCAAATCATATTTCTAAGCATTCATAACATATAAATAAAATTAAGGACTACAATAACACAAGTTATAAGAAATCCAAATCAAGGAAAAGCCATGAAGAGAGATTCATCTTGCTTACGGAACACAACTTGGTTGATATTTTAACCGGCCCCTCAGTGCCTATACAACAAGATCGAATGATAATCAAGAGAATCAAAGTATTAAATAGTTCAAAGGTAATCACAACCCAAAATAAAAAGATGTTCTTGAAAAGATTGTTTGAAAAATGTTTTGAAAAATATTAGAAAATAATTTCTACCTTAAGACTACTACAAAGAGGTTTTTTGAAGAACCAAAAAACGTGCTAGCTGCAGTGTGTGCAGAAAATTCAGAGAAAAAAAGAGTTTTGGAAGAGTTTAGGTCAAAAATCAACTATCTCTAGCTAAGGTTTGAGTTTGGAGGCATAAGGTTGTATTTATATGTTTAAACTAGGGTTTTTAAGCTCATTTAGAGAGTTTTGGACATTTCAAAGGGTCTAGGGGCCGGGCTCCATCAAAGAGGGACGCTTTGGGCCCTAAAAAATGAAGTTCTGGGCTTCTGGAAAAGGCCCTACGTACGAAGGTATGTGCATGCGTATGCATGTGTCCCCAAAAACCATAATTTTGACTGCTCAGATGGCCCAACTTCAAATAGCCATAACTCACTTAATATAAATCCAAGATGTCTATTTTCCAATGAAATAAGCCTCACTAAAAAATTCTTTGTGGATCAAAAGTTATGGTCAAAACAGTGAGCAAATGACATTTTTCAGCATCGTTTTCAAAACTATTTGAACACTTTTGAGTTGTGATTACTTTCAAACTATTAAAATAACTTAAATTGCCTTTTTTTAGATATGTCAAGCTCATCATTGGGACCGGGGACTAAAGTTTATTAACCGAGTACAAAATGAAGTGTTTACAATCTACACTAAGCAATAAGCAAGACATGTCTCTAAGGAGGTGATAATAGCTTAAAAGTACAATATTATCTTAGTTTTGGTAGGCATTATCACATTTATTTTGTATTTATTCCCACACTTACACGTAAATGTGAGAATTTGCAAGTTTTCTCTGAAATATACTCATTATGTGTATTTTTCTCTTGTAGGAGATTTAAACTAATTTACTAAGCATGCAGACATGAAGCCAAGAGAATCCAAGGGTGAAAATCAATTGAGAAGTGGTTTTTGAAGAATTTAGTGAGTCAAAGATGTGTGGAAACATAAAGGGAAAGAGAGAAATTTGTTTGAGCCAAAGATGGAAAAAATCCTAGCATGGAAATATTCTGACAGTTTTGGTATTTTGGCCATATCTTTTTGAGAGATGCTACGTTCACAACATTTTTACAACATTTTCACAGCAAATCATAGGTCGTTAGTTGTTATTGGTTCAAATTTGAACCTAACACTAAGATTACTTTTTTACCCCAACAATAATAACCAGTAACAACTTGTCACTTAGGATTTGTTGTAAAAATATTGTGAAAATGTTGTGAACATATCATTTCTCTATCTTTTTACTCCGATATTGGATTGACTTGATTCTTATGGCCACGAAAAGAGGACTTAAAGATCTAAAAGTTTGTAGTTTACCAAAATTTCAGAATCTATCGTATTAAAGGCCAAAATTGACCTGGAAGTTGACCCACTGTTGAAAAACGAGAATTGCCATTTTATATTTTCCTTTTTGGGAAGCTTGTGTTTTAGGCTTTTGAATGCTGGGAAACCTTATTTTTCATTAATTTTTTAGAGTTTTTATTTTCTATGGAAGCTTAAGAACCTAAGCTAGGGTTAGGGGTGAATCCCCAATGTTGTAATTTGTCCATTATTCAATCGAAGCATGTTTTTCACATTTTGATTATTGAAATCAATTGTTCTCTTTTTATAATTGTTTTGCTAGATTGATATTTAATTTCTAATCCTTTCATAAGTCTATTCTTGAATCTTCTTATTTTTAGAATAGGGTTTTATAATCTCTCTAGTAAAACGTGGTAATCTTGCTAGATATTACTTTTGTCATAGTATTGCTTCTAGGGTATGCGATGTTCTTGAGTTTTTCTAACAAAGTTATTATTTTCTAGACTAATTTGTTGGAACAATTGATGAATGTAATCAACCAAAGAGAGTTTTATTGATAAAGCTTATTTCTAAATCTTCCAATTGGATAATTTACGTGTTTACTTACCCGATTGTGTACTAAATTGGATTGGTAATGGATTCTTAACAATATTGGTGGACAAACCCTAACACCCTAATGATTTTAATTATTGAATTTTACCAAACTTTATGTTTCTTAAATTTCAATCATATTTTTCTATATATTATTGGTGCTTTTGGCGTGCTCTTGTTTTCCTTTTCTCAGTGAAATGACAACCTTAGCTACACTACAATTTCCGTTACAAAATTGGATGACATCAGGAGGAATGAAGACCAACTGTACATAGGTGGAGAACAAATGAGAAAACTGTTGAGTTCTCATTGATTATGTGAATTGGTTACTTTACATTTAATCCTAAAAGAACAAATTACATTTCCATGAAAGTCAATATTAAATGAAACAGCAGCAAAACCATTGATTTAAACCCAAAAATTTATATGATAATACAGATTAATCCAAATTTTCCTTTCATTTTTTTGTCGTTTAATTCAAAAATAAAATTTATTTCCTTTCCCATGATTCCCAGCAACCGAATGTGAATAAAATCAGTGACACTAGAATGACAGCAAGGAAGAGGACTTTTTCGAAGCAGTGTCTAACAATATGAGGCAAATTGGATCAGTCAGCCACAGACAGACATGCCACCCGTTTGAACTTTAATCCTCCACAATCATTGAAAATCAAAAACTTCGGAAAAAATACAAATAAGAAACAAAGCACTACAACAGATTTAAGAAACATCAGTTTTGAATTTTGTAACAGTTATTGAGTTACAGTGGCCATTTGATGGGGAGGAGTAAGGAATGAGGGAAAAATGGGAAGAGAGGGTTGAAGAAGAAAGGAGATGTGAGTTGAAGAAAGTAATAGATGCATGAGTGCGTTTTTTATGGGGCTATGGTCATGGGAGGTTTTTATGGTAGTGGTCCTAGTCCATATAGAGATATACTTTTACGAAGCTATCCTCAAGTTTTTGTATTCGTTTAAACCTAGGATCTAAGGGTACTTTTGAACCACAAAAATGAGGATCCCAAATAGGGGAAACCCCTTAAATAGTAATATAAATAAACATGAAATTCGAATAAAAATTGGTGACATTGAGTAACATACCTTGTTCTTTGTAGGCATTCTCTTGATTTTGCTCAACTATATTTTCAACCCCTTCAATTCTTTCTATAACTGCAATGTAATTATATAAAATGCTCAATTGGTGTAATTATATATAAAAAATAATGGTGAAAGTTTTATAAATATATTATATAAAACTTACCATCATTAATATCAAAATTTGTATGACTTTTTTTTTTAGAAAAAGTTTCTGCCTATGGCGTCCGCTCCTGATGATAACTTTTTATCATCAGACCAAGACACCAATCAATTTTTGGTGTAGAATTTGTATGACTTGGTCTACCCTCAAAGTCATTTGCCATTATGGTTGGATAGGTTGGAGGGAGACCTAAATTTAATATAAACAATAAGTTAGTATAGTTGTCGACATTGACATACAACTAACCTGCCACAAACTATAGATTTTCTCAAAATAATAACATTCCAAGCAATGAAGAATGTTTAAAGATACAAAACTATAATCTCACCATTGGCTTCTTGCATGGCACTTTGCTCAATTGGCATATTGCATGCCAAGTTACGAATATGTGTAAGCCAACGACTTTTTCCAACCTCATTAAGGTGGTGTTAGTGATGGATTTGTTGATGTTCAATTAGAACACACAACATCTTCATTTAAATTTGCTAGGCTTCCCATTAAAATGTGATTATCACCCAAAGTTTGTTGTCTTTGTCTTGAGTAATTGGCACAATGTCTTGCCAATCAAATATTTTTGCTTTCATTGTCTTCATTTTGTCTTCTTAGGCTAGCATTAATATCTTTATCATTCTCGACATTCTATGCCATCGGTATTCACCATTGCTGTTCATTTCTACATAAAATTAAATTAAATTTATAGTGGTTATTGCACATACATACACATTAAGCAATAGATCTTTCATTGTCACAAATAGGGTGTATTAAAACCTTAAAAAGTTGAACTAATTTTGAACAAATCACATGTGAATTGTAATAATATGTGCAATTGTAATAAAATTTTAGTAAAAGTGGAAGCATGTGCTAATGCTCTGTTTGTTTCGCTGAAAAACCTTCTATAAAGATAGTTTTCCATTTTTTCCTGTGTTTGGTAACATAAAAATAAAAAAATAAATAAAAAAATTGGTCAATGGAAAACTATCTTTGGTCAACGGAAAACTCTTATAAAAATAAGGCTTATTTTCTATAGATTGTTTTCCAAAAAAAAAAAAAAAAAATTGGAAAACAATCTCTCTCTTATGCGGCGCATAATTCCTATAAATATTATCTTCTTCTGACACAGGAAACAATATTTTCTTTCGTTCATTTAGCCTTTCTCACAATAAACTCTCTCATTTCTTCACTTCCCTTTGTTTTTTCTCTCTTCTCACACCCTCACTAGCACCCCCTCTGTCCTCTTCTCTTCCCACAGATTTCTCTCTCTATCTGCCTCTCTTCTCTTTTTTCTCTCTATTTCTTCTCCCTTCTATAACACCGTTTTTTTAATAAGGTTTTTTTTTTTTTTTTTCTTCTCCTCATAAATCCGTCAACAGTTCTATAACAATTTTTGGTATTTATCAAACTATTTGGCCTATGTGGCATTTTGAACTATTTAAAATGGAACTTATGGGTATAATGGTTATTTTGAATTATGAGAAGTATGGTTAATATCTATATATATATATATATATATTGCTGTTGATTTGTGCCACTATAGTACACTTCCAGTGTACTTGGTTGGTTTTTTTCTAATAAAATTTCTTATGTTACTTATCAAAAATACTATTCATATACATGAACAAGATGAGTATTTGAGATCATGAAAATTGGACAGCTAATTTTGATTGTATCCGTTGTCAAAATTTTAGTTTGAAAACCAAATTCATTCTTGGTTTTTTTATTATTTATTTATATTGATTACATTAGGTGGGTTTACACAATAAACATATTATACATGTTTTAAATTATACAAGAAATGTTATTGATGATGCCGAAAAAATCACCAGTGAGCCACACGGTACTCGCACACTCTAAACAACACCTGCACAACAAAAAAGGAGAAGACCTAACGAAGAGCACCGGTGTGGTGCCGGCCAAATACCCTCCGAAGGTCAAGTTAGAACTTTTTCAACTCTAGAGAGCTAGAGAGGAGTTAATTATGCGTACCTCGATTTGTGAGGGCATTGGGGCTTTTATAGTAGTAGAGGGTTGACCTCTTTGCCTTGGAGTAGAAGTCCTTTCCTTATAGGACTCTAACACTGAGCGTGAAATACAAGTAATTTCCTTATTACTAATACGTGATGGCCAAGTCATGGTTTTATGTAGAACCGTCAGCCTCAGGGTCGTCAGCTTTCCTTATCCCCTTCAGCCACGTCGGTGTCAGTTCCATGCTTCGTTCTATGGAATGCCCAAGAGCTTCTGAATTAATGTCCGTCAGCCTTAAAACCTTCAGCTTCTTCCAGTTGTCTAACCCCGCCAACTTAGACTACAGGCTCTTTCGCACATGAAAAGCTGACGAGTTAAAGTGTTTATTTTTACGTATCAGTTATGAATTGTGGATACCAAACACCAGAAAACGTTCTCATGCCCATTTTCAAGATTGTTACCAAACACTAGAAAATGAGATAGTTTTCCAGAAGATGCTCTCTAGAAAATGAACCATTTTCCAGAAAACGTTAATGCTGAAACAAACAGAGCGTAAGCTTAGTAAAGTAAGAGTTTGTAAAATAGGAGAAATAAGTTACACTTCTTAAAATTATTAAATTATTATTTTAGGTTGAGGTTTTAAGAATATATTTAGATTTAGGTAATAAATTGCTAGATCAATGTGACCAAAATATAATTTAGAAAATGTCTAAATTTTATTTTCCAAACTCATTTCTACTTAAAATTAGATAAAATTTGCTGGACTCATTTGACACACTTTAAAACAAAATCATGCCTTTTTGTAAGGCCAAGTTCAAGTTCTAGTTAGCCAGAGAGATTTGCTTACCCATTAGAGCTGATACTAATATATTATTGCTTTTTTCATGGTTTTTTTTTTTTTTTTTTTTTTTTTTTTTAATGTAGAATTCTGCAATTATATTCAAATTTAAGCCCAAGTTAGTCCGGTCCATTTTACAGTCCCAAATAATAAGCGTGGTAGAGTGCAAGGCCAATTGAATCGTGTCTACCATCTAAAATATAAAATATGCTTAAATAATAGTATTACTAAGTTAAAATTGTTAAAGCCCATATCTATTCCTTTTTATTATTAGTACTGAATTTAGTCCGATATTTGAGAATTCTTCATTTTGAAATCATTCATTTATCCAAACTTTTATTTACATCTCTTTTCTCAATCGTTTCTTATTTTTTTTAAGAGAAAATTATAATTTATTTATGGGAGTTATCTGCTTGTCTTTAATCCTGACATTTAGCCATTTACTACACTTCCATAACAAAAGTCAAAAAGAGCTACAATTCAGGTCTTAACAGCTACCTTTAAAACCAAGAAACTATAAGTAACATTTTGTATGGAAATAAAAATAGATGTGGGTCTTTTTTTAGAAAAATGGACATAGCTGTTATTTGTTTATGATAGTCCTAGATTAATGTAACTACTTAGAACACATCCATAATAAAACAAAGTACAAAATTTTAATAGTTTTTATTTATTTTTGTTACTGTGAAATGCTCACATTTTTTTTTTTGTGTTAGGTTTTTTTTGGTCTTTTACTTTTGTTAAATGAAAAGCATCCAAGATCCATGTTTGTTTTTGTCTAGGTGTTCTTGTTGTTGTTGT
Source organism: Quercus gilva (assembly GCA_023621385.1). Taxonomy (NCBI): domain Eukaryota; kingdom Viridiplantae; phylum Streptophyta; class Magnoliopsida; order Fagales; family Fagaceae; genus Quercus; species Quercus gilva. Next base: position 14,984,657 of record CM042484.1, on the reverse strand, counting down.
TTTAATTTTATTTTATTTATTGAAGTTAACAATTTTTGTTTAATCCTAAAATGTAGTGTTTTAATCCTAAAACTTAGCCATGTACTCACATCGATAACAAAAAGTTAAAAACAACTTCAATTTAAGATTTAGCAACTACGCCACCGCACATCCTTACTGCGATGGTCACTCTTTAAGTATAAGTGCTTGTAGGGTGTGGGTGGCAAGAGTTTGGGTTCAAGTCTTCAGGAGAGAGTTTCACACACATATACACTTAGATTAGGCTAGAGTAAAATTTCTATCTTGTAAAAAAAAAAAAAAAAAAAAAAAAAAGAATTAGTAACTACTTTTCTTTTTTTTTAAATGGTAAAAGGCTCACATTTTTTTTTTTAAATATTTTTTTGTTAAAGGAAAGTCTTGAGGATGCTGGATCCAAGTTTTTTTTTTTTGGTGTTGTTGTTGTTGTTCTTTTTTTTTTTTTTTAATTTTATGTATGGCAGTTATCATTTTTTTTTTAATCCTAAAATGTAGTTTTTTAATCCTAAAATTTAGCCACTTACTACACATCCATAACAGAAGTAATGAAGACAAAAAAAAAAAAAAAAAAAAAAAAAAAAAAAAAAAAAAAAAAAAAAAAAACCCAAATTTAAAATTTTGTAACTACATTTTTTTTTTAACGGTAAAAGGCTCACATTTTTTTTTTTTTTTTTTGTTAAAGGAAAGGCTCCAAGATCCACTTCTTTTTTTCTTTCTTTTTTTTTTTTTGGTGTTTTTTTTTTTTTTTTTTTTAAATTCTAATAACAGTTATCAATTTTTGTTTAATCCTAAAAGTTAGCCACTTACTATTAAGGATTGAAATTTGTGTTCACGGGTCGGGTTCGTGTCATTTCAAATTATGAGTATTCGGCTATATAGGTTAACCCAAACCTAACCTATTTAGTAAACGAGTCAAAAATCTTCAACCTGAACACAACTTGTTTAATAAACTAGTCGACCCGACCCAACACATTTAACTCGTTTAATTAACAAGTGATGTAAAGATTAATACAAATAACTCGTTTAATAATCTATTTGAATCATAGGTCATAGCTAACCTATATAATTTTTATCAATTTCCATATATCTAAAATTAAAATACAATTACAACCATAAATATAGTAATAAACATATAAAAAAACAACCATAAATATAGTAATAAACATATAAAAAAACAACCATAAATTAAGCAATAATATCAAGATAACTAATAACTTTATAAGCTAAACAGGTCAAACGGGTTAGACAAGTTCGCATGTTGAACACGAACACAATCCATTTATTAAATAGGTTAGCCGTGTCAACTCGAATATGACCCAAACCTATTTAGCCTCAACCCATGACCTGTTTTATAAACGGGTTAGTTGTGTCAGGTTCACAAGTCGTGTCAAATTTTGCCACCCTTAACAAAAGTTATCAACTACCTTTAAAACCGAGAAAAGGTCCGTAACATTTTTGATGGAGTAGTAAATTAATAATTATAAAACAAAAAATGTAAATTGAATTTCACATAGAATTATACAAATGATAAATATAGTTTTTGTTATGAAAGAAATTTTTTTACAACAATTTCTTAGATGACAACCACTTCATGTGAGGTTTGAATCATATAATAATTCTTGTAAAGTCTCTCACCTAAACTTATCTAATATTTCATTCCAATGCCTCCTCAATGCAATCCAATAAATTTGTGTGTACATCAACTTGAGAGAGATAAAATAATTAGCATTAAACCAAGTATTTAAAAAAAAAAAAAAAAAGAGGAAACTTTAATCAACAAACTAAGTAGCTAGCGTGCGTATTATTAAAAATAATAGTATAGGTTTGTTAGAGTTTGTGTTTGATTTAAATTGGGAAACCAAGTAGTAGCGTAATCCCCTAAAAAAAGAGTAACATAAATTTCTTTAAAAAAAAAAAAAAGAGTTCGTGTTTGATTGCAGGCCAAAAAAAAAAAAAAAGAGCCCTTACTAATATCCTCTCAAAAATAAAAGTAACATAAATCCTAAAAATAAAAAACCAAACCAAGTAGCGTAATCCCCTCCAAAAAAAGAAAAAGAAAAAAAGTAGCGTGAAACCAAAAAAAAAGTTTGTGTTTGATTGCAGGTCCAAACTAAATGAAAGAGCTCTTATCAATATCCTTTCTCAAGTAGCTAGTTCAAGCACAAACTCTCCTTTTTGAAATTTCTAAGTTAGCCATGGGTAATAAGCAACTATCAAACACTTTTGAATCCCTAATCACATTCACCCAAAAGTAAGTACTCTTCAAACTATGAATACTTGGCAGCCATGGTAGGTAAGAACTAAATGAAAGTTAATGAAAAAAAAAAAGAAAAAAAAAGGAACTTGCAAAAAATAGAACCTGAAAAGCCATTGGAGCCTCTGACAATGACTGTTTAGGTTGTTTGGAAACCAAATCTGAAAGTAAAAGAAGAAGAATGAAGAGGAAGTAGAGTTAAACGGAATATTTTCAATATGAAGAAGAATGAGAGATAAAAACTGGCAAAGTGTACGTGAGTTTGTGGATCTTAAAGTATAAGAGTGTTAATTTACATATTTATTCCCGTTAGTTAAAAACTTGTAAGTGAGCATGATAAGGGTATTTTCGGCATCAAAATTGAGAATCTCAAATATGTGACGCCCCTTAAATAGTAGTATATATTATATATATATATATATATCGCCAAAAAAAAAAAAAAAAACCCTTTACCGTTAATCCAAAGTAAATCCAAATGGCATAAAAGAAACATTCACCTTCTAAAAAGCAAATCCAAATAGCAAAAAGTCGATTAGACCAAAATCACTCATGACTCAGCCAAAATCACCACTTCATCTTCCCCACAGCATCAATTTGTCGAAATTTATTCACCCGCACCCCTCACCCTAAAAAGGTAAAAATGACACACAAAAGCTATAGTGCTTGGTATTAATAATAGTATTATTACCGAGCACCACATGTAGCTATTTTCTTTTTCTTTTATCAAAATTTTGAACAGTAATAAAGAGTTATGGTGAATATTTTTTGTTATTTCTGGCTATTGTGCTGGTTAATTTAGCTGAAAATGGATTCATAAAGCCGGCTGTGAGTGCTCTACATATGCTATGTTAATTGAATTGATGCTGATGGCAGTCTTACCTAAAAGAATGTAGACAGTGATGGCAATATATATAGAGGTTCTAGTAATAACTCATTAGAAACTCACTGCAAAGGAACTCTCATTACTAGAATCTTTATATGGTCTATGCCTTAGTGATGATAGTTGTATTAATTATAATTTGGTGTTACATTATTAATACCGAGCACCGCATGTAGCTATTTTCTTTTTCTTTTTCTTTTTCTTTTATCAAAATTTTGAACAGTAATAAGAGTTATGGTGAATATTTTTTGTTATTTCTAGCTATTGTGCTGGTTAATTTAGCTGAAAATGGATTCATAAAGCCGGATGTGAGTGCTCTACATATGCTATGTTAATTGAATTGATGCTGATGGCAGTCTTACCTAAAAAAATGTTGACAGTGATGGCAATATATAAAGGTTCTAGTAATAACTCATTAGAAACTCACTGCAAAGGAACTCTCATTACTAGAAACTTTATATGGTCCATGCCTTAGTGATGATACTTGTATTATTCATAATTTGGTAGTACATTATTAATACTAGCTTGTAAAATGGGTGTACCACTAACCTAACTTCTTTCTAAAAAAATAAGTCTCCTAACTTTATTTTAATAATGAAAAAAAAAATCAAATTTGGCTACAAATTTAGTTGTAACTTAATGCTATAACTCTCACTTAAAAATTAACATGGCTATATATTTTGAAAATTAAACTGTTGAAATGAATGTTTTTTATGTTCTTACCACACATGTCAAATTTCGTACCAATCTAATATTATTTACCATTGATCTATAAGCTTATAGGCTATAGCTTTAGACTACAATAAATAAAGAGAAAGAGGAGATTCCTAAGTCCTAACTTAAAGGATAAAAAAGTTTAACTACAAAATTGGTTGTAGTTTAAGACTACAACCTTATTCAATAAAATAAACATTATTACATATTTTGAAAATCTAACCGTTGAATTACATGTTCTTTAAGCTCTTAATACATATATCAAATTTTTTGTCAATCAGATATTATTTACTATATGATTTATAAACTTATATTTTATGCATAATTTTAAAATACAAAAAGTTACAATTTAAACAATTTATTGATGACATAGTTATTGATCTTTAATTTTCTAGAAATTTTGCAAATATGAAGAATATAAGAAAAAGATTTCATCCAATTGTGGATTTGTCAAAATTCACCTCCAATAAAAAGATATTAAGTAAGGTTGTAGTCTAATGCTACAACTAATTTTATAACTAAAATTTGTCCGAACTTAAATTAAATTATACTATCAGCTCGCCCATTAGTGGAGACTCGCCCATAAGTGAAGACGTATTTATGGGCCCGTCCTATCACAACTCAGTGACCCACAAGCATAAGTTATTTTTTTCCAAAAGTGAGAGAGCTCAGATTCAATCCAAGGGCTTGTTCCTTCACTTTAAATTGTACTAAGAAAGCTTGTAACCCTTGTGATGCAATTAATTTTTTATTTTTTATTCTATATCAATTATATAAATAAATCTATATATTTATTTTCAGTATAACAAAAAGAAATAAACAATATTGTAGTTTTCGCATCAATATATATATATATATAGTAGTTAATGTAAAGTAATAACACTAACTCCTTAAATAAATTGTTTGAGTATGAAAATAATATGAGTAAATGAGAAGTACAAATACCCACATAATTTGAAGATATGAAATTGGATTAAATAGTTTTAAAATTTAGGAATTAAAAAATATCACTTAATATTAATTACAAATTAAATTGGTAACAATTGTACCAAATTTATGCATGATTGAATTATAAAGAAATTAATTATGTGTTCATTGAGTTGAATTATTGGAGATATTATTCCTTCTATACAAATTTTGTGTGTGTATGTGTATATATATATATATATATATAGAAAATTAATAGGTATTTTTGGAGTACCATAAATGCGTATTATCCTCTCTCACATGAATAGTGAGTCTCACCATGAATTTAATTAGTGGGACACACCATTCATGTGAAAGAAGGGAGTACCCATTTATGGTACTCCGAGAGTACACAATAATTTTCCTATATATATATGAGAAAACATTAGGTCAGGAGCTGGCGTAAAAGATGTGTTTTACGCCAGCCAATCCTGACCTGCCACGTCATTTTTTTTTTTTTTTTTTTTGAAGCAGAAAAGTTTAAGCTTAACTGCTTAAGTCTCTCTTCTCTTCTAAGCTCAACACAAGCCACCATCACCACTGCCATGGCCAAAACTCCATGGTTCAACCAATAGCTGCCGCCGCAAGCCACCACTAAACTCAACTCCCTTTCTTCTCAACCCAGCAAACCCACACCGCCAGCCACCGCCTCTGAAAAAAAAAAAAAAAAAAAACCAGCAACCCACCAACCACAACCCACTAGCCAGCAACCCACTCAACAACCACAACTCTAACCACCAAAATCACAACCAAATCTTAAACTCAAACCCACAACTGCATCAACCAAGAAAAGAAAAAGAAAAACACCAGCCACCGTTGAAATCAAAAACCCACCGCAAACCCATTAAAATCCACACAACCACCGCGACCCACAATGCACAACCAGCGCCACAACTTCGACAAACCCATAACCACATAACCCAGCAAACCCAGAAATCTCAATCACACAAACCCATACTGGCGGCAGCGATGACAAACCCAATCTAGCCACCACTGGGGTGGCCCCATTTTCCCTCGGCTTCTCTTTCTATCTCTTTATCTTTATATTTTTTGTTGTTGTTATTCTTTGATTTATAGCCGAAAATTTCTCTTTTTAATGCTTGCCTGTTTATGGGTTTGGAGATTTGGTTTCTTTTTGAGGTTTAATGATTTGGAAAAAGAAGGGATTTTGATTTGGGTTTGGGGATGTAAGAAAGAAAGGATTTTTGTTTCAGGTTTTGGGTGTTCAAAAGGTTGGATTTTTGGCTTGGGTGTGGCTATGCTTTTGCGTTGGGATGTTGGTGGCTATGCTTTTTTTTTTTTTTCCTCTGTGTATAATTGTATTGCATCTGCATTTGCAAAAAGTGGCAACGGAGAGAAGAGAAAAGAGACTTGGCAGGTCAGAAAGTGGTAACGCAGAAAGTGGCCAAGCTTAGTCTTTTCTACTGAAGAGAAAAAAAAAGTGACGTGGCAGGTCAGGATTGGCTGGCATAAAACACATCTTTTACGCCAGCTCCTGACCTAATGTTTTCTCTATATATATATGTGTGTGTGTGTGTGTGTGTGTGTGTGTGTGTGTGTGTTTTAAGAATAGATGCAATAGGATTTTGATCCTATGTTGTGTGGTTTATAATAATTGCTCTTTATAATCAAATCTGTACACCAATTATTTTCTTTATTGATGTATGCAAGATTCAATCAAAGTCCCTAATTCGTCAATAATACTTTATTGGACGAGTTAATTAAAATTCATATTTATGTTTAAATTAAAAATAGTAGTTTTGGAAGCTAATATCTTTTTTTCTTTTTCTTTTTATAATTTGATAATTGGGTAAGGGGAATTTAAGTCCCGGGCGTTTCTATTGGAACACCAAAAAGCGCTACTTAAAATACAAGGATATTTATGAAGCTTTGGAAGAAATTTAATATTCTTTACCAAAGTACATGCTCAAATAACTAAAATTATCATGGGAAAGAGCTAATATTTTTTCCTTGAACGAAGTCAAGTAGAATTATTGATTAAAATGAGATATCTAATAGAATATTGATGAATTAATTCTTAGTATTATTTATATAATTAACATTATTATTATTATTATTATTATTTTGAATCAAGATTGAGGGTGAGAGAGAAATAGAGAGGATGGAAGTAGAATTAGAGTGATTTAGCCTAATGACTTTTATCCATTTACAATAGAAAGTCCTAAAGAACTTGGATCTTTTCATTTGTCGTGAGTTTATAATTGCTATAATCCACACTTGGTCCTGTTATTGCAAAACCACAAAGCCTCTTGATATTTTACAAATAATTAACTCACTACAACAAAATGTATTTTTGGTAGTGAAAATTTTTGTCACCAAATGTCTTCATTTCATCGCCTATAATTTGACCTAATCTCACTTTACCTACTTGTAATTTGAAAATTTTTACTTTTCTTACTTGAGGTTAGCTTTATTATTACACCGTCAAAACCTATCTCACTATTTTCTATCATAAAAACACTTTTTAAGACTAAAATAAAATATAAAACGAATAAAGAGACTCTATAGAAAAACACCAAAATATTACATTAATAAAGCTCACAACCATGAATTGAAGGACAAGGTGAGGTACAAAATATTAAATTTATTTTATATTCTTGTCTTCAAAAGTATTTTTTAACTGAAAAGAGTGAGGTGAGGTGCAACTGTGTAAGAGAGCTAACATTGGGTAGATAAATTGACAATTTTTAAACCCCACATATGGGTACTGTGTAATTATCGCTTTAGCTATTTATGTCTTTATGACTAATATGACTATTTATAGTATATTAACCGTTACTATCACTAATATGACTTTTTTTTTTAGAGTCATCACTAATATGACTTTACTAGCTAGCTAAGCCAAAACCAAGTAATGACGAGTTGATAAGAATGCATTAAATTTATTCCCCTGATCACATAATCACATTCAGACATGCTGAGGTCCCAAACACAAGACCATACCTACTTGAAAAAACAACCTTTTTATTTTAATATGATGGAAAACCCACCTCATCAATTCACACCATACCGAGCTACAGTATGGATTGATGACAGGGACGACGCCACTCTTTGACCAGGGGGGCCCCTGGATTTTGAGAAAAATTTTTCTATAGGTATATTTAATTTTCGATTAGCCCTCCCCTCTCCCCAAAAAAAAAAAAAAAAACACTTGGTCATCATTGGTCTGTTTTTGCTTATTATCAACTCACTCCTGGAATTCTGGACCCAAATAAATTTATGGTTGGCCACTCTGTGAACCACTACACATGCTGCACTTCATCTCTGTTTAAAACAGAAGAGAAAAAAATATGAAGAATCTGAGTTTGACTAAAATAATCAAGAGGCACAGTGAGAGAAAGGAAGGTGAGAACAATATGAAAAAATGATTTAACAAAAACATAAAAAAGACAAGTCGAAAAAAAAAAAAAAAGGACGAAGAAGAAGATTATTAGAAGGCACACTGATGAAGAAGAGCAAGCTGAGATATCAGAAAGTAACACCTGTTTAAAGACTAGATGTGAGGTAAACAGTAAAAACAAGAATGATTGTGGGATTCGGAATCGAGAAAGTGATTTATTTATAGTTTACAAAATACCCTACATGTTTGTTTATTTACCAAAATACCATATTTGCTTTATTTTTAATAGCAATCTAATCATTTTATTTGATTTTTGTAAAACAATATATTAAATTCAATATAAATTATATTTTCATTCAGTTTAATAATGGTGTGTGTCTTGTGGGTGTGGGTGTGGGTGTGTGTGTTAATATATATATTTGATGTTAGTTGCGAAACAGTGTATCCGTATACATTGATACCAAAATATTTCATTCTAATAGTCAATCTGAAGTAGAATTCAAAATCCTAATATCAATTCCAAAAATTGTGGCTATTTTAATTCCATAAAATGTTGATACCTCAGTTTCCAAAAAATTATAAAAAGTTAATTAACAAGTGAGTTTTGTTCAATACTCCAACCCCCCTCACTCAAATTCCTGGTTCCATCCCTGATGATCACCTAAACCAATTCTAAGTGTCAAATTAGCATTGAGTAATTCTCCCATATGATTACTATTGAGAAACTAATTAAGATTTGAACAAAGTTTAGCTACAAAATCGTTTGTAGCCTTAGGCTACAAACTCACTTAATATCTTTTTATTAAAAGTGAATTTTGACAAAATCCACCATTGGATTGCATCTTCTTCTTATATCCTCTATGTTTGCAAAATTTCAAGAAAATTAAAGATCAATAACTATGTCATCAATAAATTTTTAAATTGCAAGTTTTTGTAATTTAAAATTATATATAAAATATAAGATTATAGATTATATAGTAAATGATATCCGATTGACACAATAATTGACATGTGCATTAAGAGCATAAAAAACATATAATTCAACGGTTAGATTTTCAAAATATGCAGTAATATTTATTTTATTAAGTGAGTTTATAGCCTAAGGTTACAACCAATTTTATAGCTAAACTTTGTCCTTAAAATTTAGGCAAGCTCGCATCACTCTTATCTTTGGCGTGATTGAATAATTCATGAGTTATATTTCTTGTCTCTAAAAGGCCAATGTTGCTATACGACAACCAATATTTCAACAATCATTTTAGTATATACTTCAACCTATTTCTCATAAGCCAAACAGATGTAAACCTTATTATTGTTTGTGGTCCCTAAGACAGTACCCTAACCTTTTACTACCACAAAGGCATAAAACTTGAGACTCTGCCAACAACAACATATGATATATCACGCAGCTCTATCTTTCGCCTGCTACCTAATACATATTACTAATGAAAAGTAGAAAACCACGTCAGTTCCCACTTTCTTAAGCAGCAGTCATAGTCGTAATATTAATCATGATGCTTAAGCGAGTGGGATCGAGCACCGATGTAAATTGTCAACCCTCAATTGCGATTGTGAGTTCCATGTATCATCATTTTCGGCTTTATTTAATTTGTGTACTTTTCGTGTAGTTTTGAGTTTGACAATTTTTTTTTTGTTTTTTTGTTTTTGAGAAAGATAGTTTCAACTTATGACGTCCGCTCTTGATAATAGTATTTTATTATCAGACCAAGACACCAATCAGTTTTGATGTAAGCAGAGATTGAACTTTAGATCTCTTATACATACAACAATCATAATTTTTACCAGTTGAATTAACTGGAACCCACGAGTTTGACAATTCAATACTTACGTTAATCTTATTCTCTTTTACAAATACAATTTGCAGTAGTATCTCTTTTAAGATTATTATAAAGCCAATTACAATAATACCCATCTAATAGTCAATTTTCAAATTAAACCATTTTTTTCAAAATGTTTCAATTAAAATCGCAAAAACTTTCATACTTAATGAGTCACTATTAACTAAAAGTAACAAAAATTCAATTTCCTTGCATCTTTAGTAATATTATGTCTTCTTTTATAATAGAAAAAAATCTTGAAGTCTCACTTTGGGGGGAAAAAAAGTAGGTCTTAAAGTGTTTACATAGTATGACTCATAAATTATACAAATTAAAGAGGGTGATTATTGGAAGAGATCATGTGATTGCTTCATTAGAGGGTTCCAAACTTCCAATAGTAATGGTGGCCGACTAAGATCAAACTTGGAATCCTGTGAGTCCAAATCTTCTGTCTCACTCTCTCTATCTCACTTTATACTTCACAAATAAAAACTTGACACATATACATCTATTTTATTAATAGCTAATTTTCAGCCTTTGTTATTTCAGTTACCTTAATTAATTGAAAATTAAAAAAAAGACACAACAGCTAACACATTCCCACCATTGGCACCACTACCATCTTTCTCAGATGCCACTTATCACCGGCCACAGGTCACTAGCAACATTTTTCTTCCTTTGTTCTCTTGTTTCTTCTTTATTCTTTCTTTTCTAAGTCTTTAGCTGTTCTTAACCAATAGTTTGTATGCCATCCACTACCAACGGAAAAAACATTGGAGCAGAAAATATTGACATCATATTCTAAGAAACAAGTTTCTTCTTCAAATCTATGATGGGTACCTACTGCTACCTTATCTTCTTCAGATCTGTAAAAAAAAGTTTTAATAGCTCAGATGATGGCATCTGCCAATGATAACAAATACCAATACCCAGTAATGGCAACAGTGGATGGTTGTGTCTGGCGGCATTGACCGCATCTGCAATTGCTAATGGAGTTGGCAATGGTTGTTGTTAGTGGTTGTGGGGCATGTAGTGCCAGAGAAAGATGGTGGTGGTGCCAGTGATGGGGATGTGTTGGCTGTTGTGTCTTTTTTAATTTTCAATTAATTAAGGTAACTGAAATAACAAAGGCTGAAAATTAGCAATTAATAAAATAGATGTACATGTGTCAAGTTTTTATTTGTGGAGTATACAGTGAGATAGAGAGAGTGAGACAGAAGATTTGGACTCAAATCCTGTGAGTGGTTATTTTCAAAATATTGTATCATTGTTTCCTTAAAACATTCCAATATTAAATAGTTATTAAGCGCCTTGTAGGATAGCCAAATTGATAACGAATATTCAATTTCCTTGAGTTTTTAGTAAGATTATATCTTAGAATACAAAAATTGTTAAGTCTCTACATAGTTAAGATCATAGATTATACAATCAAATATACAAAAGAGAGTGATTATTGGAAAAGATCACATATGATTTCTTCTTTAAAAGGCTCCAATAGTAATGGTTGTAGGTTAAGATCAAATTTGGAATCTTGGGAGTGATTACCTTGAAGATATTATGTGCTTTTTTCCTTATAAAATTCCAATATTAAATAGCTAATAGCTTAGAATTCGTGGTTACGCCAAGTGACTTCACCAAATTACAATAATATTTTGGATAAAAACAATTTTTTAGATAGAGACAACAACTTATTTATTCTTATCAATTTTTTTAAATAAAATAATAAAATAATTTTTTAACAAAACATGCAACATGCATCTAAGTTTCATTTGATAGCTAGATATAATAACTTATTTGTACTTATCAATTTCTTTAAATAGTGTATCAATAAGTGTTTTAACAAAACATGCAACATGCATCTAAGTTTCAATTAATAGAGACAACAACTTATTTCTTTTTATCAATTTCTTTAAATAAAGTAACCGTAATGTGGCGTTTGGTATGAGATAATGTTTTAGAATTCCCAGAAATGTTTAAAGATTTTCATGATTAGTTGCAAATCACTCTAGGGAATCAGATGTCAGTGGAATCTGGATTCTCCCTTTAACCCTCTTTCAGTAGGAATGTGAATTCTCTTTAAAACAAGTGGGTATCTAGATTTCTAAACTTAAAAGAAATTGTATTTTTTATCAATTTACAATTTTAACCCTTTTTCCTTATCATTTAAGTGATTGAGATAAAATATAAAACAAATGATCAATATCTTTTCCATTGTGTTTATCTCTTCTTGCCAAAACAACATAAACTTGATAGAAAACTCTATTGATATATTCATCTTTTCTTCTTTTAGACTATAGTTTTAATGAATTTGTCATAATTTATAGTTTATATTTTTTTTTTCATTATTTATTTAGAGGTAGATTATTATTTTTTTTTTAAAAGACTTATGTTGGATTTACAAATCTAAGGATAAAATGGGAAAAATAAATAATTTAGTTAAGATTCTTAGAAATAAACCAAATATTATAAATTCACATTCCTAGGAATTTTATTAGATTCCCAATTAAGCCAAACATAAGAATAGTTAAATTCCTAGGCATCCAAATTGTAAAGCATCACATTCTCAGGAATCTGAATATCAAAAGTAATGTGGATTCCCCCATACCAAATGCCACCTAAGTGTTTTTAAAAAAACATGTAACATGCATCTAAGTGTCAAATGATAGAAACAACAACTTATTTATTCTTATCCGTTTCTTTAGATAAAGTAACAATAAATTTTTTAACGAAACATGCAACATGCAACATGCAACTAAGTTTCAGAAATAGAAATCCTACTATAACTAAAAATTTATTATCAAAATTTCAAAACTTATATATATTTACCAGTGGTCTTTCCATAGAATCTCTCTTGCACTCCACTTTTTTTTTTTTTTTTTAAAGGGTTGCAACTAATTATGCATATGCATTTGTATTGGAATGATATACATGTATAGATTCATAGGAGTTGATAAATTTATATAATACTCTCCTCTCTTTCTCTCTAATAAATTTTCTTCCTAATAAACAACAAATCTCATTAATTATTAAATTAATTTTTTATTAATTGTTATAATATATTTCCTCAAACTAAGGGATAAAATTAAAAATATTTTAATTTATATAAAACTTAATTATTTAAATTTAATAAATTTTAATTCTATTCAAACTAAAAGTCTATTATAAAATTTTTAACTTCCTTCCCTTAAAATATATATATATATATATATTAATATTTGTGTTCTTTACTTAACTTCTTTTTCATTTTTTATTTTAAAGTTCAGAAATTTGGATTGTTTTTCATGTGTAATATTAATATATGTGTTCTTAAGAATGAAAATTATTTTAGGTGTACAAATACAATTGATTTTTTAATCTTAAGTTTGGAATTAATTATTTCAGGATAACCTTTGTGGGGCCCTATTACATTAACCACGCTGGCCCACAACGAGCGGCCCAAGGCCCGCGCCGAGGATTATACTGAGGCCGAGGACAACGGGAAAGAGCCCACAACATCCAAGGCCTAAACCGAGGATGACCTGTCCTCGGCACACCGACATCACTAAAGGGAAATATCCTACATCCACCGAAAATATCCCACCAACATTCTGACCACTTTAATGATGATGCGACCAACGAACCCAGTTGCCTCGATTACTCCGACTAATAGAAAAGCCTGCAAAGACGGCTAAGAACTAACGTAAAGTCTACAAAAACAGATGATGGGACAATCTCTCATCTAGAGCGACCGAATAAGCAACAAATGGACGACTGAGATTAACTAGAGCAACACTATATAACCAAGAGGATCCCCGCCAAATAAGGGGGAGGAAAAACTCTAAGAAAAATAGATCCTCGGCCTGGTCCGAGGACCAACAGGCACATTAGTTACATAGCCAAAGTGGTGATCATTCCCTACAAAAAATACTTAACCGAATTCATTTGACGAGATTCTTATTAATTTCTTGTCCTCTATTACTTATCGTAAATACCAAACTAACCGTTGTTCACTTCGGTGATGCCAAGTCCGTGTACCCACTTCTCTACAAGTTTTATTGTTAAGGGTTCTTTACAATTTGAGCTCTTACAACCTTATTTACGCAAGTATTAGAAAAGCTTTAACTGCTTGAATTCAAATCACCCTCTTCATTAATAAATAAGGAATTATAAAAAAGTAATTAAAAAAATTTATTGATAATTTTAATTAGAGATATTATATAAGGACAAATATACAAAACTATGCATTTTATATAATAATAATAATCATTCATTTAGTTAGAAAAGAGTTCTAAAATTATATAATAATAACTTATTTAGTTAATATTTCTTAAAAATATATTTATAAAGAAAATTCATAATTAAAGCCGTGGACTTTCACTAGTAAGTTAGTAAAAAAGAACTTACAAAGTAATAGTTTTTTTTAAAATAGAATAAATACTGGTGTTTTCAATAAATAATATATTTCTATTAGGGCGTTTACAATGTTTTATTATCTTCATTAGAGCACAAATAGCATATGGAATCTATATCGAGGAATTTTTGATATACAATGTATAGATAGTTTAAAAAATCATATTTAGAATGAGATAATTTGAATCTTGGACGTTTCTATTAGAAATATTTAAAAAAAAAAAATCAATTGACCTATAAGGCTCTTGGCAAAAATAAAAATAATTAAATCTTTTAAAAAAATTATATATATATATATATATATAAACCTAAGATGTTTGACTTTTAGTGTCTGTTTGGAAATAGTTTTTTTTTTTTTTGAGAAATAATTACAACATGTTGCTAACTTCACAACTCGAATCATCTCCATCCTAGACCCCCAAGCTGTGCATGGGGAGGCACCAATTCAGTTACAAGGCCTTTGGCCAATTTATTTAACCGAAACTGAAAACTTTTTGCTGAAAGTAATGTAGATAAAACTAAAAATTAGTTGAAATAGTGGAGTGAGACTCATAAATACTAGTAAAAATAAGCTAAATAGTAAAAAAAACTGCATTTTTCAGCTAATGCCAAAGGCAACCTTAGTTTAGCTCATAATATTTTGGCTTATCCATGAATACATACCCGTGTATATGTAAGTTTATTAAGCTTAGGGTAAATTGTAAATTACACCTCTAAAGTTTGAGAGTAATTGAATTTTATACCCTAAAGTTTCAAAATTTGGATTTTACTCCTAATGTTTGGCTGTGTTTGGATTTTATACCTTGATGTTTCAAAATTTAGATTTTAACTCCTATATTTTAGGGGTGTTTCAAAATTTGTATATGTAAGTTTATTAACTTCAAAGAGGTAAAATCCAACTTTTAAAATTTTATCTCATAAAATTTTAGGGTTGTAATTTACAATTTACTCTTAAGTTTATTAGGGTGATCATGATTTAGTTTTTAAAAAAGCATGATCTAGAATAAATTAAAATATAATCCAACGGCCACGATCTTCGGTGTCTGGCACGTGCCATGTCCAGCCTCATTGAATGAGGACAGCAATATTTGCGAGAAATGCAGGTGCGTATTGGCATCTCTCATTTATTTTCTCCATCCCCACCCTTTTATAAACTCACACATATTTATGCCCTCATTAACTTACACTTACTAAATTTATCAACTCCCTCGTTATTTATCAATCAAACACCCACCTCTCTTTATTTTGTTCTCTCTCCCTCTCTCTCTTTCTCTGTGACTTTTTTTTTTTTTCTCCAAAGAGAGAGAGAGAGAAAGCAAAGAAAAGAAACAACCATGGAAGGTATATCTGCTGGGGTGTACAAAGGTTTAAGAAGCTACTGGAGGAGGAGAGGCTACGAGAAGCTAAACGGCTCGGGTCGTAGGCGTAGGACGAAGCATGTGGAGCTGGGTTCGAACCGGAGGAGAAGGTTTTGGCGGATCAAGATCAAACCAAAGATTCGTCTGGGTTCACCAAAGAAGTTCTTCGTTTGGCTTCGTGATGGGTACATGAAGATGATGATGGGTTTAGCTAACTCACGCATTTTCACCTCGAGCGGCTATGGTTTTGCTACTGCTGGGTCCATGTACGATGGGATTAATGGGCTCACCAGGGGCCCACTTAAGGAGTACGATGATAGGATGATCGTTGAGTTCTACAAGACTCTGATGATGGCTCAGGGAGCTCTGGTGCCTCGCGATGCAGCAAAACTTGGCTCACAAATTGCTTACCAGCGGTAAAAAATGTTGCAAATAAATGGTTTTTTTTTTTTTTTTTTTTGAGAATGTTTTTTTATAATCTTGAGTCACATAGTATCGTTGGGAAAATTTTTAGGTACTAAGAGTATGATAAATTGTGTTTCCTCTCCTCCACGTAAACGGTAGATTCTACCATGAATTTAATGGAATTTAATGGGTACTCTGCCGTGTACATCATAAATTTAATGGGTCTATCAAAACTCTACAGTGAAAATGAAAGAAAGAAACATCATTTTTTTGTATTTCGAAAATACTTAAAAATGACTCGAATTGCAGTGGCTCGCTGCTTAAGAACACGAAGTGTGCTAGGTATACGGATTTGAGTCAAGGCAGCAAATCATGCAAATTGGATATTCCCTGGCATAAGGTATTGCCAACAGAAAAAGAAATTTACTGTGACTCTTTTTTTTTTTTTCTTCATCCTTTTATGTTGTTATTGTAATTGTAACAATAATTAAGTAGATTTTTTCTGTTGGCAATAATGTTAAATTAGCAATGGTTATTTAGTGAAGCGTAATAGTTTCTCTCATAATGAAGTCCATAGTTTTTTTTTTTTTTTTAAGAAAAGTCCATAGTTAATTTTATATGCTCAATTCAATTTTGTATTTATATTATATGCACTATTTGATCTTATCCTAATTAAGTTTATATATAATTGAATTTTTTTAGCACCCAATTATGAGACATTTTTGGACTGAATACAAGAAGAAAATGTTAAGTGCAAATCGTGTATGGGGTAAAAAAAAAAAAATAATAATTGGGATCCGTGTGTGAAATACATATTCTTATACAATTTAAGATATTGTTCAGTTGTGAGGTCTAGATAATTCAACTGGTTTTTGTCGTGTTGAGCTAATTATAAAAAGCGATCATTAAAAAAATCTAAATAAGAAAAGAAATTGTCCAATTACCGAGGCATCCCTAAGCTATTTAAATATGGTGGGGGCGATAAGGGATGACTATACAATGGTCATGACCAGAAGAATCCAAGACTAGCTAAGAAATATTAATTGTTTGGGTAAACTATCAATTTAGTTCCTAAATTTTTTCGGTGTTTTTCAAATTTTTTTTTTTTTTTGAGAAACTGGTGTTTTTCAATTTAATCCTTAACGTTTTGAATGTATTAATTTAATTCTTAATTTTTTGGTATTGTGTCAAAATGGTCTCAATCATTAAGTAATAAATAAAAAATACTGACGTGACCAATGACTAAAATAAAAATAATTTTTATGTCAACTTAGATGTCACGTGTACTGCTAACATGGATTAAACTTAAAAAATAAAAATAAAACCTAGCTTAATGAAGACACCAAATCGATCAAGTAAAGAAAATATTATAATTAGGTACAAGTAAGCTTTGGATTTGGAACTTGAAGCAACGTTACTGCCGTTAAAGCACCTGCCCTTCCTCATAAATCATAACTCGTTTTATATCACTCCTACCAAATTGCTCTCCATTAACATCCCTTATCACAGTGAATGAACCACTAGCTTGTAGATATACTATTCATCGTCATTGTGCTCTGTTGTCACAATCACCTTATCAACGATAAGGTAAACTGAGTAAAACCCAGAACCGAATTGACCAAATCATGTTAACATTCGCTTTGGCTTGAAAGGTGAATTCATTCGTCCCAAACCTTGCAAACCCAAATTGTTCACCAATTCTATAACCAAAATAATAATAATAATAATAATAATAATAATAAAAAATCCCAAAATTTTCCTCACGTGCAAGAGGTAAACATTATCTGGTTTTGTTTTTAATCAGTGAAGTGTTTGATTTAAATTCCAAGAGATCGGCGCTCTCAAGTTTGAAATCTGAATGGAGCTAAATCCAGCCCTGTCCAACCTACACCCGACGAAACCAGTCTTGAATTCCTCCAATTTCACTAGAAAATCCAGTGGCTCATGACCAAATCGCCAAAGGACGCGAGCTGCTTCATGGCGACTCAGGCCATACAGCTCCTCCACTCGCTCCGACAAAGGACCTCACTCTGGTGATGACTACAAACCCTATGTCCCTTTCCCCATTGGCAATCTGACCTTAGCAACAAAAACCCCCCACATAGATTTTGGGATCATGATTCATTTAGGATTTTATCATAATTTGCTGTCTTCCTTAAGCTGGGTTTTGTTTGTTTCGTTTTTTGTTTTTACTGTATTTTTTATTTTTTAAGTTTAATTCATGTTAGAAGTGCATGTGGCATCTGAGTTGGTATAAAAATTATTTTTTATTTTAGCCGTTAGCCACATCAGTATTTTTCATTCATTACTTAACGATTGAGACTAATTTGATACAATATCAAAATGTTAAGAACTAAATTAACACTTTTGAAACGTTAAGGACTAGATTGAAATACATCGAAAAAGTCAGGGACTAAATCCGTAGTTTACCATAATTGTTTTTATATAAATATTTTGGGGAATCGTTAACTTTGGCCATTGCTAAAATATTATAAATTGGGAATATATCTCAAGAATAGTTACCAAAAAGGAATATTGCTTCCTAAATGAAAGAATACAAAAAATTATAAATTGCCTTCTGAGCTGTGGTACAAGTGTGTGACCTTGCTGTACTTTGCGTGGTGGTTGAGAGATCTGAGCCCATCTTCTTCATTAGTAAATTATCAAAACCGGTGCGAAGCATGCTGCATTTCTTGCGCTATTGTATTTGTTTAATGGAAATGCAAAAGAAATTCATTTTGATAGTATAATCTTGTTAACTTGCTGCATGTTCCCTCTTTTTCCGCTAGGCATACGCATGGCTTCTCAACATCATATATAATTTGTGTTTTTTACCCCAAAAAATAAAAATGCTAAGACCACTAAAAATTGATAATTTTTGCCACAACTTGACATGTGATGAGCTATGAGTGGTGGAAGTAAAGTGGTAGGTTTAAACCTCCACTACTCACAACTTATCACATGCCAAAATCGTGTAAAAAATTATGAATTTTTTTGTGGTTCTAGTATTGTTAAAAAAAAAAAATTAAGTTAAAATGTAAAACTTACTTTTTAAATTTCACTAGAATCATTTCATTTATCTAATTTTGCTTCTATTTATTTTGGTCCTTTTATTTTTAAGTTTATTCAAATAAAGAATCTTTGTCAACTTTCTTTAAATTAAAAAAAAATAAGAAAATATTTTTCAATCATTAATTGGATTTTTTTATAAAATTTAAAAAATTAAAAATTTGAATAATTAACCGCAACATTTAACAAAAGCTGACGGAAATGTCTTAATTGAATAAACTTGAAACTTCAAAGATTGAAATGAATTCAAGTGATGAATTTTGCATTTTAACCAAAAAAAAAAAAAATTAATATCATATTTGCTTTCTTTGAAGTTCATATCTTTTATATCTGCTGCTATTTTTAGTATACTAAGGGCCTATTTGTTTTGGTTTATTTTATAATTTAATTAGTTATCGCTCCTAAAATGTTAATTTTTTTTAGATACAATTGCACTTTTATTTAAAATAAGTCCCAGCCAAAAATCACGAGTATTTAACAAATTCATCATCCAAACACAGTATTAATGGTATGGTTGAAATGGTCAATAGCCTAGTGTTAGCCACCAACACATGGGAAATTATTGTGTACTCTCGGAGTACTATAAATGCATACTCTCTCCTCTCACATGAATGGTGGGTCCCACTAATTAAATTCATGGTAGGACCCACCATTCATGTGAGAGGAGAGAGTACGCATTTATGGTACTCCAGGAGTACCTAATAATTTTCCCCAACACTAGGCTGTTGAAGCTACTGATAATATTCATTGTTCATTGATCTCTTTCCTTTTTAAGGTCGTTTTTGAGAGTTATTAATGAAAGTGAAACCCTTTTATATAAATTTTGCTATCATCGTAAGTGGCTGATAGTAGTTTGTAACTATCAAAATTGTCTCAGAGATAAATTAACTCCAGATTTGATCTATCTTTGGGCAGACTAAGCAGTCATTATTGAGTTTGCCGAACTATTTACCAAGCTCGTTAACATGGCCTAACTAAGTAGGTCAGGTCACGTGAGATTGAATACCAACCACATACATATCATTTACCAATTTTAAGAGTATATATACAAAAATTTATGTCTATTTTAGTATAACAATCTATTTTTTCTATTTTATATATTAATTTTTCAAAACACTCCACCCAAAGACGAATTTAAGATTTTAAACTAGCGGAAGCCGGAGTATAAATAATAATAAATAAATAAACTCCAAATAGACACTATATAGTATTAAAAAATTATAAATACAAAAAATTATTGTTTCTAAATACATTAAGATGCAATCATCTACCAACAAAGACAAAAACAAAAACAAAATTACGTTTTTTTTTTAATACTAGGCTGGCTAGGATTTTTTTTTTTTTTTTTTTTTTAAGTTAGAGCATTCACAGCGATTGTGTTACAAATTTTAGCTTTTAGTACCTCAAAAAGCCATTTTTTTTTTCTATTTTATCACCTCACTTTACAATACACACAATATCAAATATTCTATTTATTTTTATCACTTCATTTAAAATAACATAAACAACTCATTAAAATAATAAGAAATAGAGAGAATTTGAGTTTTTTAATTGAAAGAAAAGATATAATCTTAATAAAATATTTTATTTTATTTTTAATAACTCGCTAGAGGTATTTATACCAGTTTACTGTAGTTGTATAAAATGTAATTTTAGCTTTTCCAATGACACATGATTTTTTTATTCTTTGGTGGTAAAATAGTTTTTTTACTAAAATACAATCATCATTGTGAATATTTTTATTGTTTTTGTTAAGTTTTTAGGTTGGATAGTTGCCATTCGGATTAAGTTAACTAAACTAATTGGGGAAAAGGGGCCAATTACAAAAATGAAATATAGAATGACTTAAAAATAATAATTTTGGGCCCAAGGGGGCCCGGGCCCTCTTGGGCCCCCACCTAGATCCCTTCTGGACTCCTCATTACATTATCTGTTTTACTTTTATACTAGATTTTATCAAAATAGTATTTCCTTATTGATTTTTTATTATTATCCCAAATCATCATCTCTCTCTCTCTCTCTCTCTTCCTCTTTTAACAGTCAAACCAAAACAAGGAAATAATTATTAAAATATTCATTTGCAAAGTTACTAGCATTCACATCGATTCGTGCAAAAATATATGTTTATTTCAGTATAAGAACTTACTTTTTATATTTTTTATAACTATTTTTCAAAAATGTCCACGTCATATTATCTATTCAAAACTATATTTCATTAAAATATCAAATACTGATGTGTGAGGATTACACAGTTATTGTAATACAAATATATTTTTGTATAACAATACATAAACTGATATGGAAAGTTTTAGAAGTTGATTGGGCAAATTATGGAGCTTATTCTATTTTTAAAAGACCGATGTGAATGCCCCCAACAATTCATTTGCGAGGGAGTTGTTTATACTTGTTTGTTTAGCCTTTAGTATGTGTTGAAAAACTTTGAATTACGAGTTATTAAGAGAGTGGGTTTAGCACATCAAAAAAAAAAAAAAAAAGAGAGTGGGTTTAGATGATAAACTTTGAATTCATTTAACAAATTGGTTTGAGGAGTCATTCATTCTACCGTCTCTTTCTTGAAATGCATCAAGAAACCCAAATTTTCTTCCTATATTACTAACCCTCTGACAAAGGATAAAGATAAAGAGAAAACCATCTTCATTTGTCATTTTCTCACCATGTATATAAAATATATATATATGTATATATATTCTTTCATATGTCACTCACACAGTCACACTTATATTAATATGTTCATTGGACTGAGTTGTGTGCTTATCTGATCTCAAAAGTTAACTTGCCTAACGCAGCCGCTAGTTTCGGCCAATGGTGAACGATTTATAAATAGACCCAAGGATAAGTTTTGGGCTATGTGGGGACATTTATCGGCCTATAGCAACACAGCCCAAGTTTTGACATAAAGAGCCTAATAAAAAGCAATTGGGGTTTTGCTATTTACATTCCTTTATTCATTTTGGTTACACCCCAATACCCCACAACCCCCACCATTTAAAAGGACAAAGCTTGGTTTTAAAATGTCATGTTTGTTTTAGGCGAAACTATACTATTGGTCCCTAAAGTTTACCCTGTGAGCGCAATTAGTCCCTCAAGTTTCAAGCGAACACTAATAGTCCCTTAAGTTTTAAAAATAAGTGGTACTAGTCCTTTGGTTAACTTCAATTAGAAGTATTGCTTACATGGTTAATAGAATACTAAGTTGTCATTTTTTTTTTTAATGATGTGGCATTTTTAATAAAAAATTACAAAATTATTTACAACTAGTACATCTTTTACAGTTTATTACAAGTGCTTTTACAAACTGATGAATGGCATATGAGTCATTATCTTTTTTTTTTTTTTTTTTTTTACAATTCATCTTCCTTTCCTACCATTCTCCCAACCATTGTGGCTACAACTGCCACTCTTCCTCTGCTGTAGCAACTCCTCCAAATGGCCTTCGTTGCCATCGCAGCAGCCAACACAAGCTCTGTCCTTTCCCATTCTCCATGAATCCATGAATGTCCATCGACTACTTATCTCCTAAAGATCTTTATGTTTCTTTGTTTAGATTTGTTTCCAAAGGATTCATAAATAGCATGAAAAAATGTTTAAAGTTGTTTCATTATAAATCTTCAAATGTTTGTATTATATTCAAGCCCAACCCAGCAAAGCAGGCAATAAGAGTGGCAGATATAGAATAAGACTATAGGCCCAAGCGGCAGGAATAATAGAACACAGACCCATAACATGAATAAATGGGTCTTGAGGAAGCAAATGGGCCCAAAGGGCCCGGAAAGAGAGAAATGACACCCATGGGCAGTGTATGGTATGGAAAAGTGAGAATGGGCCGCAGTAGGCCCAAAGCAATGTAAACAAAGAAAGTAGGGGTTGATGGCAAGCCCATAAACCCCAAGGATGAGAATGAGGAGATTGGGCCGGGGAAGCCCAATCAAGTTAGCAAAAACTCATAGGAATGCAAAGTTAGTGAATGGGCCGAGGAAGCCCAAAGGAAGTAAAATGGGCCGCAGGCCCAAAGGAAAAGAAAGGGACAATGGAGCCCATGAGTAAGAACACCAGTGGTTCTGTTGAGTCACTGGGGGAAGGAATGAAACGGCAAGCTTGAAAAGAGGCCTAGCAGGAACATATCATCATGGCAGAAAATGTCAAGTAATGAAACGGGACGTAAGCGTAACCGAGAAATGGGCCAAGAGAAATGTGAAACCCAGTATTAAGAGAAGCCCAATTCCAAAGGGAAGTAGTGAATGTACAGAACGGCCCACATGAAAGAACAAAGAAGCATGGCAGACGATGCAAACAAAGCTCCAGATCATAGCAAACACATGAGCCGCAGGCAGACTTTGAACGTACATAATAGGAAAATATGCGCAAGGCCCAGGTGCCACCAGCCTGTACCCAGCCAATATGGGATGTGATGGGGCCATGGGTCAGTGGTAAGAGGTAAGGGGGAGTGTGGTTTGGTGGTGGGGAGAGGGGAAAAGATTTATTTTATGTTCCCTGTCCAAATCCTTTTGGGAGGTACGTCGTGCTGGGATGACAGACCGCCCAAAAGAGGTAAGGTTGGGGAGGGAACGTTGGGTGCATGCCATAGGGAGAGAGAGAGAGCATTTAAGCCACGACAGAAGACAGTGCCACGGCGAACAGAAACAACACAAACCTGTCTTTGTCTGGCAAAGGTAAGTAGTACACAGACGGTGGTCGGCAAGCATGTCTAGACCAGACAAAGGTCGTTAGAGGGTAAAATGGTAAAAAGCAATCACGGCAGACCTTATAAAAGGATCCTTGCCATGCCCCGTAGAGATGACCGAAAAACAGAAGAAGAAGAAAGATAAAAGAAAACCAAAAAAGAAAAAGAAAGAAAAGAAGAAAAGATAAGAAAACAAAAAGTAAGGGTAATGGGCATGCACCAATAGATCGATTCTCTTCTCTCCCCCTTAAGATCCCACTCTCTAAGGAACAATCAAGTGGTAAGAATTTCTTCAGGCATTTATCACTTAGATCCGATTCCCTCAAAGTCATTAATCCCCACGGTAGGATATTCTCCTGGGAGATTAGTTTCATTGAGAGGAAGCGTTCTTCCTCTTTGATTCTTTGCCATTGCAGACTCGGGCTTGACTTGATGTTTATTTTTTGATTAACTTCCATCATCGTTCAATCAATTGTTCTTTCTAATAAAAGCCGTTGTTATCATTACCATTATTATTACTGTGATATTCGGTCTTTGTTATTAACAAAAAAAAGCCACTGTACTCTATTTTTCTTTATTGTTATTATATCTGCCTGTCGTAACCTTGTTGTAATAGTTCTGCTTGTCGTGAGAGCGTTCCTGGCAGACAAGGCTAAGTTTGTGCACAAGTCGGCCAAAAATGAGTTACAGTTGGGCCGGTCTCAACTCTCCTACTCAGAAACATACTCGGGCCCATCACCGCAGGAGGCAGCCCAGCTCAAACACAAAAAAGGCCCCTACACCTATCACTTTTGTTGTTCTCAAAATATTTGTTGGTTTCTTGCTCCTAACACTAGACTACTCTCGTTAACAAGAGAAGATTTGTGGCCAATCAATTTAGATTAGAAAGAGAGTTAAGTAAAAACTTTGTATCCTCAAAGGCGGTTCTCTTCAACTCATATCTGGATTTTTGTTAAGAGAGTTTCTAGTAAATTATTGTTGGCTTTGAGGTGGTCCAGCCACTTGATTAGAAAACTGGAAAACAGTGAAGCAAAGAAAGGGAAAATAGGGGAGGAGAGAGTGAGAGGCTAAATCCAATCCTATCCTTTTTTTTTTTTTTTTTTGAGCATAAGAATAAATAAAATCCAATTAAAGATTACATGGCAAATCTATAATTAAATAGTTGATATGGTATAGGACACTTAAGTTGCCACGTTAGTTTATAAGTGCCTGCAGTAAAATTATAAATGCCACGTCATTTTTTTGTTAGCCACATAAGCAATATTTTTAACATAAGTTAGCCGAAAGACTAGTATTACTCATTTTTTAAACTTTAGGGACCAATAGTGCTCACTTGAAACTTGAGGGACCAAATGCGCTCACAGGATAAACTTTAGGGACCAATAGTGTATTTTCTCATTTGTTTTACCCACGTTGGTGTTTTTATGGAAGAAATCCAATTTCTAAATTTTCACTCTTCTCAACTCTTTAAGTTTGAATTATATAAATAAAAAAAATTTAGCACAAATTATGCAATAACAGGCTTGGCCCACAACATATTTACTGATTAACTTCTGAAAACTTTTTATGTTTTCACTTTTGAGTTTAGCAACATTATTTAAATTAGTAAAGTGATTTCAAGAATCTCCTACTTTATTATCCGCTTTATGCCTAATTTGCTACATTTGGTTGTCTATAGGCTATATAGCCTTTCAATGTGTGAGTATTTTATCTTGTAGGTTGGTTAGTCGTCCTCTATGAGGGAGAGTGTTGGTGTGCTTTAGGGGCTATTTGGATTTCATATTTTCCATCACCCATTACTCTGTTTTCATAACTCATAACTCAAAACTGGTGGATCTCACGGAGAGGAAGTCTGTTTGGCTGTGTTTTCAAGTTTTGTTTCCATCACTCAATTCTCTGATTTTTGAGCGATGAGTTAGCAAAACTGAAAACAACTTTTGAGTGTTTTTGAGTTATAAAAACTGAGTTATGATGAAATTTTGATAAATACACACATTTCTAGGACCCACGGTCAGAGAGAAGTCACGTCCTTACTTTTTTTTTTTTTTTTTCTTCTCTTTACTTTTTCTCTCCTTTCTTCTTCGCAGACTCATTCAACCGCTTTTTTTCTTTTTTCTTTTCTTCTTCTTTCTTTTTCTTTCTTTCTTTCTTCTTCACAAACTCACTCCAACGACATTTTTTTTCTTCTTCTTCTTCATTCTTTTTCTTTCTTTTCTTTTTCACAGAAACACATCAGTAACTTTATCAACAAAAAACAAAAAAAAAAAAAAAAGAAACACATGGGTACCGATTTCTCAAACCCAAAAAATTAAACTCATAAACACATGATACCGATCATACACACGATGTTTTCACGTTCCCCCCCCCCCCCTTCCCCTGCGTTTTTCTTTTCGATCTGGATTGTCTCAAATCTGAGTGATTTCTTCAACTGGGTGTTCTAGTGGTTGGTCTCAAATCGGAGATGGGTTTGGTTTGGTGGTGTTGTTGGGAAACAACACCCAGATGGAGAGAGACCCAAAGAATGATTTGGGTCAACGACTGGGGCAACGATTCATCTCATTCTTTCCAACCCTCTCCTTTTTTGGGTTTGTTAATGAAGCTAGAGAATTTGGTTGTTGAGGATGCTAATGAATTTTCTAGGTTTGTGCTTTAAGCACAAAACCGAAGTGGTTGAAGGAAAAAAGAAGCTCTAGATTTGGTGAGTTTGGGTATTGGGGGTTGAAGGAAAAAAAAAGCTGCACCAAGTTAATCTGTAGGTCTCACAAAAAGTAAAATTTTTTGAGTTATTAGAAATTGGAAACAAGTGTCAAACATGCCACCTTAGGAAGTTGGGGTATTTTCATTGATAAGTGATGAGTTATTGAGTAATGAGTGATGATATTTAAGTGATGAGTGATGATATTTAAGTGATGAGTGATCATTTTTTTCATCCAAACAGCCCCTTAGTGATTTCTTTCTCTCGTTTTTTTAATAGAAAAGTGTGCTTTTAGTGATTGGCTTTTGTTAACCAATGCCTTAAGGTAGTAGTTAAAGTGTATTTAATGTTCTATTAAATAATGTTTACATTTTTTTTTTGTCATGCTAATGGGTGTTCTAAGGACAATGGTTAATAATTTATTTTAGAAATGTTTTGACACCACTTTTATGGGAAATAAAAAAAATTGTCAGAACATTAATTGTTTTTTTTTCTTTTCCTATAAAAACTTTTTTAAAATTAATTATTAATCTTTACTCTAAAGGCATCCGTTAGTATTTATTTTTTTTAATTAAAAAATAAAGTCAAACTATGTGCAAATATTTAAAAAAGTGCATACAGCCACAATAAATTTATGAGTACAAACCAATAAATCATTCATTTCGAAAAATGATTATTGCAACTCATAATTGAGCATTTATTAATTTTAATATGTGCCCTTAATACATTCGTTAATAGTAGCCTTAATTATATTGAGACCCCTAAAAGCGTGTTTGGGCTTCATTAACATCCTATTATTTTAATGCTTATAAAATTTTCTATAAAAAAATAATATTAAAAAATGGGAAATGTTAAAAAATGCCCTAAGGTTATTGGTTTAAGAAATATTTTATAAAAAAATGATAAAGTAATTAATTTTATTGCCAGCTTTTTACAGTTCTCATAAAAGTGATTTCAAAATTTTCCTAATATAATTTATTAATAATTGCCCTAAGAGAACCCGTTAATATCGCCATAGAAAAATTGACTTCCCTAAAAAGATAGGGAGTTAGAGAGAATTGCTCATGCTAATCTTGACTGCATTAAATAAAATAGCTTTGGAGCCAAACTTTTTCCTAAGAAATAAGTATGAGACTTTGCCCTGAGGCCTCTTATCTCGTTCTATTTTATTTTCATTTTTGTCTTAGCAAGGTACACTTCATCTTTGTGACTTGATTTAGGGCTAGAAGGATGGGATTGGATAGATAGGTCTTAGGTTCAATACTTCAACCTTGTTGTTAGGCTGAAAAAAGAACAAAGGAGTTTTTTTGGTAGGTACCAAAATTCATAAGCAGGCCAGGCCATGTTAGAAACTTACAGTTAACAAGTTATATTATTCAGAGCCAAGGTCCAAAACCAAACTTTAGACATTGGGTCTGAGTTCTGCTGCTGCGTTGAGAGCCTTATTTCATGTCTTGGCCCAAAACCAACAACTAAAACCATTTAGGCCTGAGCCTTATCAGACCAAGCTGGGCTGAGAGTTCTATATTTACAACCTGGCCACAAGACACCACTTAGCCAAATGGCCCAAATGTTTAATTCTATTTTTGACTTTCATAAAGCAATCATATTTCTGTTTTTAAAAAGTATTATAAATTATTATAAATTCGATTACAAAATGCATATAAATTTATATAATAATAAATGTGATTGGTGTTATATCAAAAATATAAAAATAAATAAATTTCTTAATTACAATTTTTTTTATTTTATATTTAATATTTAAAAGTTGACACATTAGTTTGCATAGTTTATGGAATAAAATTTATAGTATTTTCAAATCTTTCAAAATTAAAAATTTTATAAATTAAAATTTTAAATAAATTAAATAGATAACCTGACTTCTTTAACTCATCCGGAAAAAAAAAATTATTTATAAAATAAATGAAATGTAAGAAGAGGGCGAAGGTGCTTCTTTATGTAAAATCAAACCTTAGGCCTTAAGGAAATGAAAAGACCAACTACGGTTTACTTAATACTTTAATAGCTTATTAAAAAAAAGGTATTAAATGTATAGGCTTCCGAGTTCATGGTCAATAAATCCTTATTAAAGTCTCATTTGTTTAACTTGTCTTTATTTAAATCTCATTTTCTAGTGAGATTATTGTACTTCATTTTTTTGTCAAACACAACGTGTCGATCAATGATTTGTTGATAATATTATTGGGTAGTTTCATATAAGATAAATGAAAACGATAGGTCGCATAGAAAATTCATAACTTATTTAGTTCAGTTGTTAGAACATTTAGCTAAGCAATGTTTCCCTCCACCCATAGAGATCTTATAATTTGTTTAACATTAATATTAAAAAATTTCAAATGATTCATGCACAAGAGTGAGGACTCGGTTGATTCACTTTCCAAGTTATCTTTGTTTATCATGTTGTGCAGCTTAGGTACGCATAAGATTTTATTTTTATTTTTTTTAAAGGGAGGTAGGCATATGATTTTTAAAAAGAGCATTGCTTATATGTTTCTTTTTCTCTTTTCTTCACTTATAAAAAAGTTGTAATAATCATAAAATATTATACGGAAGAACTAGTCTGACTGATTTCCACTAGTGAGTGTGTTGGTGCCCGTCTCCTTTTATGTTTTCCTAAGCGCGTACAAAACTGACATGTTTGATCTCCATTAATGAGCACGTTGGTGTCCATCTCCTTCCGTGTTGTTCTAGGCGCGTAAGGATTGTTACTCACTCCTTCAACGCTTGTTTTTTTTCCTAAAAAAAAAAATAAGTATATTAAATTACTGTTGGTCACTTTCTTAGCCCTTTGTTCCCTTTCATATTTCTTTTTCTTTTTGGGTCTGCACTTTCTTAGGCTGAAGTCCCCGTAGTTGGTGGGTGGACTTGTCGTCAATTAGGATGAACCGCTTATTAATTTCTCTGGCCTCGATTTCTTAGGCTTTGGTGACCAATGTAGTGGTTGTGGTTAATTCAAATAACCAACTCCATATCATATTGACCCACTAGCATTGAAAGGTAATTCTAAAACAATTTGAGCCCCTTATTGGATAGTTCTTCTTCCTTTTACAATTATGATCAATTGTAGTTTGATTACACGAACTTTCTTGTATTTTACCTTTTACAAGAAATCACGGACTGTGTAATGACTAATGAAAGTTATACATGCACGTGATGCACATGAAGAAACCCACCACCGTCCATGTACATAAATACATTAGAACATGATATAACTTTGTTTTTTTGTGTCTTTGGGATGTTCTTAAAGACACAAAAGTAGGCAATTTGGTGCATTTGTCTATTCATTCATGGTGATTATTAGGGCTTAGAATCCTTCTTCTCTTTCTAATTAAAATAAAAAAAGTTTGTAAGTAATCCAAAATGTTAAGCAAACCACAGTTCACATGTGACAAAAAGGTAGAACAAGCCCGCGATTTTTTACCCCTTTATTTTCTTTTCTTTTTACTGCTTTTGCAAATTCAATGAAAATTGCTGAACAGAAGATTTATTCAAAAGAGACAAAAGTGTCAATGGATTAGTTGGAAAACTATCAGTGTCATGCTAGTTCCGTTGGTCGAACAAGCTCCTAAATTCCTAATCCTATCTTTAATGCATTGCCACTGGTCATTTATTTCCCAAATTCAGTACTTCTAAATTGTTGGTCATTCATAGTTTTCAATTCACGATTTGGCAAACAACTTTATTTTTTTTTCCCTAAAGGTTTTGACCAGTCAATTCGATAATTTTTACTCTCATTTTAGTTTTACATGCCAAATGAAAATCCCACAACCTGAATTTTAGTACCGCTGCTTCTTGTTAAGCAAATTGCTCTGACATACCTAATAATTTTAAGATTTCTTCGTTAAATCATGGCTCCAGGTAATTTAGCTATGATTATAAACACAAAACATACTCTCACAAACTCCAGATAATTACAGATAGAAAACTTTTGGAATTACCTCCAAGATGATTAAAAGACTTGAACCAAAGATCTCATGAGCCCTACAACGTAAAAACCATTAAACCAATCAATTAAAACTTATACACTTGCCACTTAGCTACTAGAGCACTAGATTATTGAATTAAAATACTAACATAATTCATATTTTCAAACATATTATTGACCCCAAGATTGTAACTAACAGCATTGTTCAATAAAATTGAATATCTACTTTATTTCCTATATTTTCTACATAGAAAATGATCAATTCCAACCACTGTTTTAAATCGTTGGGATATTTACATTGTACATGTATACTAAACTAAAAAAATTTAAATCATTCATAATTATTTGGCAATGCTGATCTCATTACTTAAATTAGAGTATGAATTAACATATTAGTGGTAATTACTAATTATCTCTACTAAATTAGGACAGCATTTGCAATGTGCACTTTTTTATTTTTATTTTTTGAAAAACAAATACATACCATAAATTTCACTCCAAAAATCATTGTAATTTTTAAGAGAATGTGAGATAAATGTAACATACACTCTAAACTATATAAAAAAAATACTTATGTAATTAACAATGAGATAAATATTGTATACAACATATATTGATAGTTTAATTAAAAACAAAAAAAAAGCATATATTGATAGTAAAATTTTATAATTTATACAAATACATCCATATCAAAGAACGAGTATCTTAACGTCAAGTCATCAACTAATACGTTCATCAAAAAAACCAAAAAAACAAAAGTCATCAACTACTGTAATATAGAACATGACTTAGTCAGTGATTTGTTCTTTTCCAGGTAAGAAAGGCTAAGTCAATGTCCTATGAGGGGAAGATAACAAGGTTTCGTGTCTGCTGATTACTGAACAGTGACTATCTAACGGCCAAAGAATGGAGCAATATCAGTTGCTTTAATTTTTTGATAACCAGTTGCTTTAATTTATAGTATGGAATTAATGACTTTTTATTTAAACAAAAAAATATATTTGAAAAAAAATGGCTTTTCTTGTGGCTTCTGGTGAGCGAGAGTCAATGCATGGGAGCGCCAATGGCTAGTCCAATTAACGTCTATAATAAGATAATCTCACGCAGCCAACATTGTTGAAATGTCACTAATTTAAATGACGCAACAGTGTGCATTATTTTATGAATTGTTTTACTAACCTTCTATTCGATCACTTCTCTCTCAGTGCACTGATCATGCCTAAGCTGCACACCGACATTAACTGTTTACAACAACTACAATAAGAGCATTCGTCAATCCTATCTTATTTTACCATCTCAAAAATCTACTTTATCAATTATACCATACTATTTTACAATACACTCAGCATTCTCACTTTTATTTTACCATACTACACATTAAAATAATATAACATATTCTAATTCAACTCTTCCTCTCTCTTCTTCCTTGGTCTCTTTCTTTGAACCACCAACCACCCGAAGCCATCCACTGGCCATAGGCAACCGGCAAATAGCAACTAGCCACCACCCAAACCCAACCAGTCACTACCACCAACCACAAAAACCAGTCACCACCACCATGCCACACACCAACCACCAAACACCAATCATCAAAAGCCATTAAAACCCATTAAACCAAAAACCAACAAAGCCCGATCAAAAGCCATTAAATCCCCAACAACCCCCACAACCAACCACTACACCAGCCACAAAAACCATGCACCACCACCACGCCACACACCAACCACCAAAAGCCATTGAATCAGAAATCAACAAACCCATTAAATCACCACCTCCACCACCATCAATCACCACCACCACCACATCACCCACACACCAACAGCCAAAATATGCCTACATATGGTATTTGTAATTCCTGATGTGAATGCTTTAAGCAAGATTAACATTGACATTGCATTGTGGAAAATGCTATTGTTTATGAGATTTTCTTATTAGATTTACTATTACATAGGTTTGTTTCAAAATTCAAATCCACACCACCCCAAGCATCCGGGGCAAAGGCACCATCACGAAGTAGTAATTTTTAGGTATTCCCAGAATACAAAAAATGATGTTTTCTCCTCTCACATTAATGATGAGATCTACTCATTAAATTCATTGTGGGATCCACAATAAATGTAAAAAGAAAGAGCATCATTTTTCCGTACTCTGTGAATACTTAAGAATTTTTCATCGTGAATAACTTTTACAAATGTGCATTGATGTCAACTAAAACCCTAGACCCTAAGCATCTAATCCCAATTCATTTATTAATAAATTTTTAAAAAAGGTACTCTACAATGAGTACATTCTTGGGTGTATTGCAGTAAATTAATTAGTAAAATTACCTAAGATTACAACAAAGCAAAATTTTTATTTGGATTTAAGGACAAAATTTCATGTAGTCATTTTCAAGGTTAGATGTCTGCTATGTATGATCGATGTTTTGATTGGAAGAAGCTGATAAAACAGTAGTCTTAGATTCTTTGGCAATGATAATTACTTTTTTATTTTTTTGGTAAAGCAAAACTTAAATGACTAATGAGAGAATATTACTAGTACTTCAATGATCCCTTTTTTTTGGACTCGTTAGAAATATTATTACATAAATACCTCACCCCTCCTTCTGGGGGCTTAAACTGATGCCCTCATGTTTCCCTATGCACTTGAAGCATGAGGAGGTACCATCTAGCTCAAGTCACCTGGAAATACTTCTAAGTCTTTTGATAATAAGATTTCATGGACTAAAACTTATGACTTGGTGCAACAAAGTGACCAAATGAAATGAAGCTCAACCCATTTGTACCCTTTGGACTTCACATAACAGCGAGACAAATCATAAACAAAAAGACAACGAGGTTAAGTCCCATGATTTCAATAATCAGTTTTTATTTTTATTTTTATTTTTATAATATGCAATAATGGATAGGGGTAATTTAATACTCTTTACAAAAAAGAGAAGATAATATTATTGAGGAGAATGTTAACTAGCACCGCTTGGTGCTGGTTAAGGTCAGAAAAGACAAAACAAATTTGTCAAAAAAAGTTAAAAAAAAATGTAAAATTGTACTTACAGAACTAAAAAAGTAACAAAATTTAGAAAAAGAGACAAAAATTATGTCAGAAAAAGTTGTGCTTAATGGGCACCATGCGGTGCCCATTAACACAACCCTATTATTGAATTACAAGGCTCTTAAAGATAACACAGTTTTTAAACTTTCGTGATCCTTAATAAAGTCTTCAGTAACAATAATTTCAACATTGTTATAATCTAGAGTTTTTTTTTTTTTTTTTGGAAGAGAGGAATCATGAATGAAGGAGAATGAAATCTAATGAAAATCTTATAAAAAAAAAATTAAAAAAAACTAATGAAAATGATTTATTAAGAATATTCTTTTCTTGATAGGAGATATTTTTAAAAGAATATTCTTTTAGCTTGTTACATTCCTTTTCCTCTTGAAATTATATTTTAATGCCTCTAAAATTAGGAAGAATACGGGAGAATTGAATATACTGAATTGAATTTATATTTGAATTCTTTAAGATACCCTTATTTT
Organism: Quercus gilva; assembly: GCA_023621385.1. Taxonomy (NCBI): domain Eukaryota; kingdom Viridiplantae; phylum Streptophyta; class Magnoliopsida; order Fagales; family Fagaceae; genus Quercus; species Quercus gilva. The sequence goes on along the minus strand of CM042484.1, from coordinate 14,950,529 downwards.
TCTTGGTTTCTTGTCGGGGTCAATTCGTGGAAATGCTAAATAAACTAGGAATTGGCCCGGGTTCGATAAATTATGTAGAATAAGGGAAAGCCAAGTCCAAAATTTGCAATACTCATTGATCAAAGGCTAGTGGTGCATCACAAATAAATATCCAAAGATATTAGACAACAAAGGGAAAAGAAAGTATGAATAATGCTTTTAATCCCCTTGGTGATTTTTATATACAACAAAAGGAAGAATTTGTGAGAGAGAGAGAGAATGTATTGTTCATGGTAGACTTGATGGCAATGCTTTATAGCGGGTTTAGTTAGGACTTCCCTAAGATCCGATTTTGCTCATATATATAAATCGAAACTTTTAACTGTTTTGTTGCTCAACAGGCATCAGCTTCAGATTTGTCATTGTTTAGATAATTGGATGGGCTGACTTAGGAAATTCATTAACTTAACTTGATTAACTAAACTGTCTAGGCCAAATCGGCACCTAGGAAATCTGCTAATTATGATAAACCTTATCAAAAATTAATAAATTAGGAACATGTTTTTTTATACTAAATGGATTAAGCCATATTTTCTGGCACACAAAGCACCAAAATAGAATATTGTTTGTGTAAAAGTAACTAGCAAATGACTTCTTTTACAGATTCTCAAATTTTGCAAGTCGCCTCAGCCCACTTAGAAAAGTCAATACTTTGGGTCATGGACGCCTCCATTAAAAAGACTAAGAGATTTCAATTGAGGTACAAGAATCTTAGCACATGTTTTGTTACATTAAATAAAAGACGTTGACAAACCTTTAAACCCTAAAGGCTAAAGGCCTAAAAAAATCCTAGTCAATGTATTAATAATTGATCCAAAATACAATACACATCACAGCTGCTTAGGTTTTTCTTAATTTCAATCATAGTTAACAAAAAGAAATAACAAATGCAGTAAGACCAGCACAACCTAATAATTTAGAGCACACCATGATCATCATCATCATCATCAGCTTGCATAGTTGAATAAATTAGCGGTACGTTATGAGAGACGACTCACTCAGACATGGGTGATGATGCAAAGCACTCGCTCTCATCGTTTCTCCCTCTCTTCAAGTGAATGAGACATTCTAGCTCTCACGTTTATGAATCATACAGGCTGTATAATAAGCAAGAGATCTATATATGCGCTTCTTTTAGGTGACGTAATGTGGCACATTTCCAAGTCATTCTCTCTGCTTTTTTGAGTTTTTGATAGACAAGACAACAATGTGAGCTATTGCTACAAGCTAACACCGCCCAGTTGAAAAATGTGCTTCATTATTGTCACACCTCCGATGATAACACTTGTTGAACTGAAATTGACAATTACATGTTGCCTAACTTGCATCTCAGTTTATAATAATTCAACTATTCAGCCCAAAAAGAAAAGGGAAATACTAGGTATATTCTTCTTAATCAGTACACAATAGAGTTAAAATGTTTAATCATAACAATAATTGTGTAATTTCAAATGAAAATTAGGTCATGTAGTTTAATCTTAACAATAACTTAATTTTAAAAATAAAATAAGGAAAAACAGACCTCTCATTTGATCTATAATACGTACAATTTAATTTAATTTATATCAAACTCACTATTACACTCAACCTATTGAATTATAAAATTCATATATTTGATTCACATGTATAGACAGAAAAGAATTAGGAATTAACATAACTTAAATAAAGTATTCATTATCAAAGGGTTTAGTTTTCGTATATGTCCCAAACATAGTATAATTGTACGGATTTTGATGTGAAGTTGTCCTAGTAACCAAGTATTAGACTATATTTTACTAATGATCCTATTTCACTCTTGTAGAATTAAGATTAATTATGGGTAATTCATCATTACTATAAGATCATTGGAAATGTTTTTCTTTTCCTTCTTTTTTAAACTATACATTTTTTGAAATTATCTTGTAATTCATGATTAATTTACAAGTTTAATTGTATTACCCAACAGTACTTTAAAAAATAATAATAATAATAATAAAAGGAATGGCTGGGTGCATGGTAGGATGCATCAAGCATGAACAAATTAATGGACTAGTGGGTTTGGATAGTTATCCTAACCTTGTCAAATAGACAAAGTCGTTGTAGGGCTGGGTCATATATATGCATCCGATGCATACGTGAACAATCTAGGGAAGGTTGAAGGTGATCTATCATAAGGAACAATAATAGAATCTAGGTAAGGGGTTTCTCTAGAAGTCATTGGTGTCACAACTCAAGTGGGAATTCTATATGACATGAGCATTCACAATGGGAATGCTAAATGTCATATGTTGCCTCTATTTAGAATTTGTCTTTCAAAAACCTCCACCATCCGAAATTGTAAACACTTAGAATTGTAAAAAAAATTTCAATACTGCTACAGTATTGTCTTACTTTTATGACAGTACCGTAGCATCTTACATAAGTTTTTTTTTTTTTTTTTTTTTTTTCTCTTTCTCTTTCAGCCACTCAGTTTTCTAGAGAACAATCTAGGGAAGGTCAAAGGTGATCTATCATAAGGAACAATAATAGAATCTAGGTAAGGGATTTCTCTAGAAGTCATTGGTGTCACAACTCAAGTGGGAATTCTATATGACATGAGCATTCACAATGGGAATGCTAAATGTCATATGTTGCCTCTATTTAGAATTCGTCTCTCAGAAACCTCCACCATCCGAAATTGTAAACACTTAGAATTGTAAAAAAAATTTCAATACTGCTGCAATACCGTCTTACTTTTATGACAGTATTGTAGCATCTTACATAAGTTTTATTTTATTTTTTTCTCTCTCTCTCTCTCTCAGCCACTCAGTTTTCTTCCTCTCTTTTTTTCCCTCTGATTCTCTCTTTCTTCATCTCAGTTCTCAGTCCCTCTCTAATTCTCTCTCATTCGAAGCATGCCATTGGAGCTGGGTTGCTGGATCAGTGATCGATGTCGAGATGGGTCTGGGTTGGTGATCGATGGTGGCGACGTGGGGTGGTCTCAATGGTGGCAACGTGGGTCTGGGTCAGTGATTGATAGCGACGATGTGGGGTGGTCTCGATGGTGGCGGCGTGGGTCTAGGTCGGTGGGTTTGGGGTGGTTTGTGATGGTGTGCTAATTTGATGGGTTTGTATCGGTGAGTTTGTATCTGATGGGTTTGTATCGATGGATTTTTTTTTTTTTTGGTAAGTCCAGCAGTTATATATAATTTGCTTAGAAACATGAATATAACAGACATTCACACATATCACAATTCACACGAATAACATTATAAAAAATAAAAACAACACACACAATCAATATTAGACACACACCCACATACATATAATATAAATTTATAATAAAGAGAGATACTCACTACTCACAAACATTCTTTTTACTCTAAGAGACACATGTGATCTATGTTGTTGTTGGTTAATTCTAGGATGAGGCGATGGGCTAATTTGTGTGTTGTTTAGCGTTGGGTTGGAATAATATGTGGTCAAGCTAGGGTGTGCAAGATTTAAGCTCGGATGTGCAAACATACTTTAAAGGGTAAATTATATTAATATAAAATAAATAAATATATATATATATATATATATTAAAAAAAGTCAATCGAACCCCCTGAGCATAAAGAAACATTGCCCCTAAATGCTGTTACAACGGAGAGTGGAGAAATAAAAATGAAAAAATCTTCAATTTGATTGCAACATTTCTTAGCAAAAGTATCTTCACATTTAGTTACCTTCCTAAAGTTTATTGGGTTAAAGAACGATAAACTTGATTAGAATATTTGGCAAGTAAGAATTTTTGAAAGTTAATTACATCCATTGCATCTATATTTTCTTAAGGCTTTATTTGGTTACGATGGAAAAATAAGATGATAGAAAATATTTTAATTTTCTATTAAATGTGTTTTGGTAGAAATGATGTAAAAGTGGAATGATTTAAGCCCACGATTTTAGTTGCCTTTTAGAGTGTGTGTAGGACTATGCAAAACAATTTGTGTACAATATGTTTAGCTCATGTGGTAATAATTGTAATAATTTCTTTTTAACTTCACATTCACTTTTTCCCTCTCTTTTCTCTTTATTTTGGGGAGATTATATTTTGAAGGTGAGGTGAAAAATCACTCACCCATTTTCCTTTCCCTCCATCCATATATATATGTATATATATTCTGATCAAATAACGTGTAAACACTTATTTTCTCCCTCCCTTTTCTATCCTTTCCCTTTTTGCCCCTACCAAAGATAGCATAAATGTTATTGTCATTGAGCATTCGCATCTGGAATCTTCAAACTATTCTATTTTACTATTTCAAAACCTACTTTATTATTTATACCATATCATTTTACAACACTCCCAACATCTCAATTTTTATTTTTCTATTCAACTCATTAAAATAATATAACTACCCAATAAAATAATACTAATACAATTACTCTCCCACCCTTCTCCCCCATCAGTGTTTATCTCTTTCTCACTGTCTCTCTCTTTTTTTTACCCATCACCACCACCTCTGCCACAAGAATCCCCCCACCACCACCATGAAATAGCCCATCAGATACAGACCAACCATCATATACAAACCCACCGACCTAGACCATCCAATCAGATAAAAACTCCCACCGATACAAACCCACCGATATATTTAATGGGTTGAGTTTTGTCATTTAGTTTAAAATATTTTTATAAAAACAATGATAAATAGATAATGACAACTTCATAAAAATATTATACAAACTTAACAAAATAAAATGGTCACACTTACCCACATCAACAATAAATATGACAATTGATAATAAACTATTTTATAATAATTTTAAAATATGAAAACTTGTAAAAGAAAATTGTAATTTTTTTTTTATTATGTCGGTAACTCGATATATTCAAGTTCTATTTTTATTAAATTTATTTTAATTTAAGTTTCTTAATGACTTCCCCCAACAAAATTTCTAGAGCCGCCATTGTCAGCAATTTGTATTTTAATATTTACTTTCCTCATATAATTACTGACTAAGACATCCTACCATTATATCCAAGGTTATCAAAGATTGGGATCCTACGTAAGATTGTGGGAGGTAGGTGAAATCGTAGACCGTAGGATTGAATCGTGGATTATAAGATCTTATTTATTTTTATATTTAAAGTAAAAAAAAACACATTGATAGTAACTTTATATATTGAATAATCACGTAAATTATGAATTCATCCATAAAAAATAAAAAATAAAAAATTAAAAGATTGCATCGTATGATATAATTTGCATGTCTTACATTACTATGTCTATACTAACGAAATAAATATATCTAAGTTTTGACTTAAGGTATCTAAAAAGTTCAACAAATATTTAATTAGCAATCAAGGACCAAAATATTTATCAACACATATGAAAAATATTTTCCAACTTCTAAGTTTCAAGTTTAAAATTCAAAATAAGTTAGTAAATGAAAACTAACTAACTACAATATGAAATCTAAAAGTAAGATGAATATTAAGAATAAAAAGTCATACTATCACAATATAGAAAAATAAAAACCCTTAAAACTTCATCAAAATCAAAAATTTATCCAAAAAAAAAAAAACAAAAACAAAAACAAAAACAAAAAACAAAAATTTATGTTTTGGTTGAATTTCATTCTTAGTGCAATCCTGATTGTTATATTGAAATAAGATTGTAAAATCATGTGATCTATCTTATCTAAATTACAATTTTAACAACCATAATTACATTCAATATGTATCATCTTTCTATGACAATTGTAATAATGGGAATAATAGTACCATCGTATTTATTTTTTCTATCGATCATAAGAGTGAAAGTAAAGGTTTAAGTAATGATTTAATAATAATGTCGTCTTCTACGATGATCTATCTTTTTCTTTTTCTTTTTCTTTTTCTTTTTTTTGGGTTAAAACGATGAACTATCATATTCTCTATAATTTGCCTCTCTTTAATAAAATAAAATAATAAAAAAAGTGAAAGTGTGAGACTAACGAGTAACGGCTCACGGGTTAGATATCATGAAAACCCATGAAACCAAAACCCGATCCAGATGATTGATAGTGGAAGCCAGGCTGGTCGAGCGAATGGTTAAGGTGTACGGTCTGTAAAATCGTACCAATCGAGGCACACGTTTCACCAAGTATAATCAAAACAATGCATAGCACAGCTGTGACTGTGCTTCGCAGGAGCACCGTACGACTGCACCTCCTAAATGCGAATTGACATCACTGGCCACAAATCACTCCACGTGGCTAGAACCCCATGGTTTGACTCAACCCCACCGGGTCTACACTCTACCCCACCGTTCTGTACCACCATCAGAGGCTCTAATCAATCTGATGTTTTCTGATGATAACCTGGATTTTCGTTTCTTCATGTACAGCCTTTTTCCACTTCCCTCGATTTTTGTGTAGTAATAATTAATTAAATTAATAATATAATATTGTGTTAGATTATTATACATGTTGTAAATTGTGCTAAATGACGAAACATAGAGCAGATGGGTCCCATAGATTCTGAGGGGCCCAAAATTGTCAATTTAGAAATAATTGGCCCTCATGTCGTGTCTTAGAAATATCCTTAATTAGTAAAAATTGTACAGCTAAATTTTTTTTTTTTTGGTAAACATTGTTCAGCTAAATTAGATACGAATCACTGTTGAGTGTTGCTTCTGTGTTTTTTTTTTTTTTTTTTTTTTGGGGTTGCTTTTTACTCTCTTTTTTTTTTTAGTTGACATAATAATGGGATAAGAGAAAGAACATGCCGTGCTGTACCACTAAGGAAGGTCATGGTTCTACCGGCAGAGGATCATGATGGGTATTGTTTGTCTTATGAGCTTAATGACAGTGCTAATTATGTATTTGTTTTTTAGATCAACTAGATACGTACTTTTAGAGTTTTAAAGTACTCAATACTATAGTATGATTTAATCTTAGTTCTACTTTGCGACGGTTAATATTTTTGTTGTGGGTGAGTTGTGTATTATTAAGCTTTCACCCCCACTCCCCTGTGTGTGTGTTCTGTGTTACTGTGTTATACTAAAAAAAAAAAAACCCATGTACGTACAAGAGTGTATTATATTACTATTCTACTTAATAATTAAAAAGTAATATATAGTACACATTCAAAGTATTATGTAAAAATATAATAAATTCAAATTGAATCTCTTATACTTTTTAAATTTACATACATTATCACATAATTATATATATATATATATATATTAGAAATGTGAATTTGCATGAAATATTATTGACACACAATCAAAATATAATTAGAATAGCATGTGAATTTGCATAAACTATAAAATTCCATACAATTAAAATGTAGTTTGGATTCTTTATTGTACATTTATATACGTTTTAAGAGAACATATAACAGAAGTCAAAATATCAAATATACTTAATGAATTTCATTTTAGTATTGTAAGAATTCAATCTCATGTCTTTAATCGATGATAAGAAATTTAATCAATTGAGCTTACTAAACTTACCTCTTAAAACATAATGTTAGTCATTGCTCTCTTTTGTTGTTATAATGTGCATGAGAGAGAGAGAGAGAGAGAGAGAGAGAGAGTAATTTACTTTTTTTAAAAAAATTGCTAGCAAGTTGATTGTGTGAGACCAACCACTTCTTATTTTTAAACCCAAAAAACAGTTTTTGAAACAAACTACTTGTATTCTCGATGATATTAGATAAAAGAAAATGAGTAATAAATGTTGTCAGTTGAGTTAATTGAAAATTACTTCTTAAACATAATCTTTAAACCATCAATCCTTTTTGCAGTTGGAGTGGAGATGGGATGTGTGCACATAAAGCCATAGATAAGTATGAATTACATAAGAAGAACATACATGTGATGTCAAAAAAAGACCCAACAAAATTGCATTACCAATGACACTGATTAAATAAGGAGCATAAGGTTCCCATGGATATATAAATGTACAAGGTTCCTAATGATGAGTGTAAAATTATGACACGTGGTGATGGGGGAAAGCCCTTTGGTAAAGGGGAGTTAGTAAGACTCATTCGTGGCCATAGAGCATTCTTGAATGTTATAGAAAGGCAATGATCCGCATGTGAGGTGGGATTGTTGGGTAGCATTGATGATCGAAAGTATCATATGGAGAAAATTTAAAAGTCAAGGAATTTATATAACATAATCATATTGAAACCCATGGTTTTAACTTTTGGATTTAGTGGTATTCTTATATATCATATTAAGTTCTTAATTAGTGGGTTATAGTTATCTCCAATGTTATGAATATCGTCTCGGAACATGTTTCGGTTAGTCCATTGGAATTAAAATATTTTGGTACTAGCTAATTTTGGCATACCGTATATATGTGTGTGTGTGTGTGTGTGTGTGTGTGTGTGTGTGTGTGCGCGTGTGTAAGGACCAAATTTGAGATCTTAGTCCAAAAAGTGGATGGACTTACGCCCAAAAAATCCAAAACAATAAAATTGTAGAGAATGGGTTGGATTACTAGGTTTTAGTTAATCAAACAACAAATAAGATAGGTCTTAATAGTAAAAGAGTGAAGATAAACAAATTTAAACTGAAGAGAAATGTCCTCGGCAAAGTTCAAGGAGACTAGTTCTTATATATTGCTCTTAAGTTTGGTTACAAGTTTGGGTCTTGATTGCTACAGTGTTTCTTTCTTGATTTTTCTGATCTCCTTCTCCCATTGCTTCTTCCTTCTTTTATACTCTCTTCCCCCTTTATCTTTTTGCTCCACGTGCATCCCAAGTGATTGGTGTTGATACTTGTCCTATTAGCACCTTCTATAAGTCTTCATATAGTAGCTGTAAGGCTCAAAATCATTGTTCATGTATCACCTCCACATTAATGCGGCCAGAAAGTTAGCTGTTGTGCATTTAATACGATGGCAGCAGCTTTCCCCTTAAATATTTTAGGATTCCTCCCGGTCTTCTATTTCTGCAATGCTTATTTGTACCAATAGAACTTCTTGGAATGTTCTCTTGGATGGCAGACCTCCTATTCAGACTTCGGCCTTAGTTAGCCGAGGAGGTATTCATCCTCGGCCTGCCCTTTTGGGCCATCAAGACCAAAACTGACTTTTTCATCCACTAACATGGATTTCCTTGATAATGTTTACTCCTTCTTGGACGTCGTTTGGTCCTCGGCCTAGGCCGTAGGCCCAATATACTCATAGACAATGAACTTCTGAGCCCAATACCCCTACAATAGCCCTTCGAGATTCTTCTTTCTGGATCCTCTAGAAGAAAGGAGGATCTCGATGTCACCGTAATTGCTCTGTGCTCATTATATCTCACCTCTGTCCGTGAAAACGCCTTTTTAACTGCTCAAGACATGCTCCTGACGCTTCGGCATACGAGACACGCCTTCCTTAAATTTTTTTGGCTTCTTGTCCCCCTATGTTCTAACAACGTGATGCGGATCCTACGATTAAGGATTCTGCTGGAACATGAGTGGGAATTTTCCCACTCGTAGCTTTCTCTTTGATATAAATACCACTCAAATCAATTTCCCATCTCACTCTAGCATTCACTTAGCTTCTAGCGCACATACACTGAACCTGTCAACTTTTCTTAGCTTACTCATTCCTATACAAATACCAAAAACCTGTCCGATGACACTTTCCTTATTTCTGTAAGTCTTCACAAATTTTTATACTTTATTTTTCCATATATTTTTCTATTCTTTGCACTTTTCCTTTCCTCGGCCCCATTTTCTTCTCTTAATCTTCTTAGTTTCCCAAAACCTTTCTAGAAATGGGTAGATTTAAAAGTCTTGTAGATTCTGAGGAAGGAATAAAGAGCTTTAGGGCTTTGTATAGGATCCCACCAGGGGTGTCTATTAGGTACTGTAAGGAGGGTGAGTGGCATGAAAGAAGGTGTGAGAGTGCCTTTTTTCTTCAGCACAGTGGCCCAAAGATCCTGGGCCAAATAAATGTTTTTTGGTGGACTGGGCTCGGTTCACCGCAGCTAAAAGGGCTGTTTAAGAACCGAGTGGTGCACAAAACAAGCTTCCTACAATACAAATAACTAATAAGCAAAAATATCTGTATTGAATGACATTTTAATAGCAAAGGAATGCGCAACAAGTGAAATACCATGCAAGAAAAGGTTAGGGATCCTCGAATTAGTGAGGCGCATTTTATTAATTTTCTTTAGTTATTATTACAATGCTCACTAAGACGTGATACAAGGTTCAACTAAGTTTAAAAATCACAAACTTTGATAGCTATTTGAGCTTCGAAGACTTGCAAAGTTTGAATTTGTTGAATCCGAGCATGTGCTATAGTGGCTGTCTCTGGGATACCGGGAGTGGCTCCTCTGTTTTCTCTTAGTTTTACAGAACTCTTTCTACGATTTTATGAGACTTTAGAAAATGACCATGAATGCCTTAATGATCTAATCTTACATGAATCTCTATCTCCATCCGAATCCTTTTCAGCATGGACCCCCTCCTCCTTTTATAGTGCAGGTCGGGCTCCAAGATACTGGTGATTTCCCCTTTTTGCCCTTTAGAGTTTGTGTCGTGCTAGTTTTGCTCAGGGTTATGTCATTTCCTTTTTCTCTCATAGTTTCTTGCTTTTAGTCCGACCAAACAAAAGTCCCTTAGCTAGTTTTCTATTTCCAGACTTTTCCGTTTCAGCTATTTGGCTTTTTCTTCTCAGCGTTCCAGCTTTTTCAGTTGTACTCTTCCTTGTCACTTTCTCCAAATGGTCGGAGTCATGGCTCCTGCGCTTTGCTTCGTACCTCCTGGCTCCACCTCATGTCTGGAGCATGAGACCCGCATGTTTTTTGTCTTTTATCCTTTTTTGAATTTGCTTCAATCTAATTTCGCGTGTCCAGGGATCCCCGGATTCTGGGGACTTCTGGGATCCGGGCCACCCCTTCTTATTGGGTTTTCTTTCGTTCGCTAGTTCTACCTAGTTTGGGCCTTTTTTTGTTCTTTCATGGGACTTTGGATCCCAATCCTTTGGGCCTTTCACCCTTTTTCTTCTTTCTTTTTCTATTTCCTTCATCGTGTAAGCCCACCTTCCTTTTTTCTTATTTTCTCTTAGTTTATTTATTTATTATTTTTTTTTTTTGTGAAATGAGCCCAACATTTTATTTCTTTGGGCCTTAGTCAATGACCAATTTTGAACCTCAACATTTAGCCCCCCGAACTCATGGGTTGCTTGCAGCCCATGTGTGAGTTTCTACAGGATTTCTTCCATTTTGATCTTTCTTCGGGGATCCTGATCTTCAATTTTTTGGTCTCTGGTACCCCGAACCCTTCATTTCTTTTTCTTTTGTGTAACCTCTCCCTTTTACATGAGATGTGGCAGTTAAGTTTTGAAAAGGAACTTCCACCACCTAATTTTACGTTTCCCATAACCCCCATTAATAACTGCTGATAACTTTTCCCTCTTCAAATTTAATTCCTAGCAACTGGCGCGTCTTTCCACATATTGTCTTTTCTAACTGCTCTTTTATTTCTTCAACCCAGCCCTTTCCCATTACCCTTTTCTTTTGCCTGAATCTTTTATTCCCAGTCTCTTTTTCTTTTCTTTCGATCAGTCTTGCTGCTACCTGTTTTCTTCTTTCAAGATACCCATTGTTTCAATGGCTTCTTTCTCTTCTTGAAAAAGAAAAGAGCGTACTCCTAGTCCTTTTGAAGGTGAGGATTCTTCTAGTTCTGCGCAAGATGAATCTATCATTGGGCGCCCTGCTTTTCCTTTACGAGACCCTTGGTACACTCCTAGCTTATTCTTCCCTTAGGTGTTTCACGGCGAGATTCCTCCATCCACTCATGCCTGAGTATTCTCTGGCCAAGCGGGTTTTGTTGGTTCTGCACAAGTTCCAGATCCTCGGGAGATTTTTGATCTCCAAATCAGATGGGGACTTCAAGAGGCAGTCCTTATCTTTTTTTATTTTGTCGCTGGAAAGATCCAAGGCTGGCCCATCTGGGTGGATCATGAACAATCTGACGAGGAATTTGTGGGCCGCTTGGAGCGCGCCAGCGTCCTGAAGGCAGTGGCTATTTTCAAAAATCTTGAAAGTTTCAGAGATGCCAAAGGCCTTAGGCATTTGGTGCGCCGTTGGTGTCCTGCTCTGCACACTTTTTCTTTTTCTGTTGGCGAACTGACCGTCACCTTGGAAGACGTGGTTAACAATTTTCTTCTTCCGGTGCTTGGGGATGAAAACCTCTTTGATATTAATCTTTCTGACGAGGATCTCAAGGTGGAAGAAAAGTTGTTTGCTCACTTTTGGTGGACGTACTGCTTCTCCTGGTGGGAAACCGGCCAGGATGGGTAGATGGGTTATGAATCTTTCGCGTGAGAAAGATAAGGAAGTTAGGCGAGCTGGGTTCCTCGCATTCTGACTTAACAAGTTTCTGTTTAGCGAGTTCCCTAGGTATGGAATCAAGTCCACTCTTTTTCCCTTGGCAATTAAGTTGGCTCAGGGCGCTCAATATCCTCTAGCCCCCATGTTTTTGGGCCATGTCTATTCTCAATTGGATCAGCTTCATGGGGATGAAGCCGAAGGTGATTCTTGTTATGTTATTACTTCTTCTCTTTATTGCGCCATTCTCCAGGTATTTATGTGGGATCATTCTTCGGTTACTTTAGCGAGATGTAGGAATTTAAAGTTTGTAAAAGATAAGTTTCAGGAATCCCCTGATGTGGTTAAAGGGCTTTGTGGTAGCTCAACTGACAGCCACCCTATCATTTTCCGTTGGCTGAGTCTGAAAGGTGGCAGCCTTAACTTGGTTGAATTATTTGATCAAGTAGGCCATTTGCATTGGCACTCTCCCCGGGAGTTTGGCCCTGGTTTTGTTTGTGATTCTGTGTTATCTCATTTTCTGACTTCTACAAGAAATACCTTTGATTTACGTCGTGGTGATGAAGGCAGCTTAGCCTATTTGGCCTGTATTAATCCTTCTTGGCTTCCTGTGCTTTCTTCGAATGGCCCACGGTACACCTATTATTCGGCGCATCGAGTACTTCGGCAGTTTGGTTTTGATCAGGATATCCCTCCAGTGTTTAATGACATAGTTCCCTCTCTTCCTTCTTTGGATCCTTTCATGAGACTTCAGGCTTTCTCTTATTGTTCACGAAGGAGTCCTCAGTTCGTAGTACCCAACTTTCAGAGAGGAGTTTTTGCCTCTAGTGGTTATGCTGACTATTGGAGAAGGGTGCAAAAGTCCTTTATTGATTATACTGGTTCTGACACGATTGGGAGAGTCCCCAACCCTGACATTTCTTCTGCCCCAATATCCAACAAGCGTCTGTCTCTGCCTACTGTTGGTGTTGTTTCTGCTGCTGTAAGTAGCAAAACTGGTTTCGCAGAATGGCACGCTTCTAGGGAAGGTTGGGTGACTTATGCGCAGGATTTCCCAGAATCTTGGCCAGGATGTGATCTTATAGTTGGTTCTTCTGGTGGGGTACTAATTAAGAGGGGGGCAGTAGAGGCCATAAGTGTCGCTACTCCCATTGGCATGAGTAAAGGAAGAGCAATTAAACAAGAAAAATTGAAAGAGGCTGCAGTTAAAGAGAGCGCGAAAGGCACTGTCCCTAAGACAAAGAAGAAAAAGACTGAAAAATCTCAGAAGCAGTTGGTGCTTGCTGAGGAAACAAAAGTTGAGCAACCTTTGGCCACAAGGGACCGGGTGAAGACCAAGGTAGAGTCTTCTTTTCCCTAGGTTCCTGTGAGTCCTTCAGTCCATTGTTCTCAGGGACCCTCTAGACATACCCGTAGTAAATAGCTGAGGCCTGGAGACCCTGTTGAGAGAGAGAGAAGGGCAAGACCTCTCTCCTCTTTTTTTTTTTCTTTATGTTGCAGCTTATTGTTACCCCTTTTCTTTTTTTTTGAACTGATGGTGGTTGTCTTTTCTACAGTCTAAGTGTAAGTTGGACCTTAAGAGAGATAGAAGCCAATCATCTGGTGAAGATGTGGTATGATTTTTCTTTATCCGTTGCTTCTGTCATTTGCCTTTATCCATTTTTTTTCCAGCACTGTGCTCCGTTACTTATGTCTTTTTATTGTTCCTGTTGTCTTTTTCCTTTCATCTTAGATGGAAGTTTCTCCCTCCATGGTTGGTAAGGTTTTAGAGGAGGAGATGGCTGCAGTTGCATCTCAAAGTACGACGGAGGAGGCTCCCAGTGGTGGCATAGCTGGGGAGACTGGGCAACCAATGCAGGATATCCAGGCTGCTCAGGATCCTGAGCCTCCCAAGCTCCCCACGTCCCCAGGTCCTCCGTTTGAACAGATTCCCAGTCCTGCCAAGACTGTGTTACCTCTGACTGGATTAAGTGCAAAGACTTTGGGAGGCGCATCACCATCCAGGCAAACATGTGAGCTTTTCTCTTCTTCTTTTTTTTTTAATATTATTTTTTATTTTTTATAATAGCGTTCTTAATTTTATTTCTTTTGCATCCCCCTCTTTTTTCTTTCCTCTGAGTTCTTTTTTTTTTTTTTTTTTAATCTCTTTCCAGACCAAGCCACTGCGAGATCTGTCTCTAGTGCTGCTTCCTTTTTAGAATCGGGGGATTCTGAAGGTGGGTTATGATTATTCTTACTGCATTCTCTCTCTCTTTCTCTTGTATTTTCGTTATGGCGAAGCCCCCTGCATCCCTGCCTTCTTTTAGTCATTTTGCTGAGACTTCCTTATCTTTTTTTCAACTTGCCATGTGTTCTTTCTCAGAGTCCTTCAAGAAGTCAGAGGAGCAAGAGGAGGAAACTCCGCCCCAAGAGGTCGAACTGGTTTCTTCTCTACCCTCTTTTGTTCTTTATCTCTCTCTTTTTAAGAAAAAGAAGCTAAGTCCGACCCCTCCTTTCTCTCTCTTTTTTTTTGCAGGAGTTAATACTGTGTCAAAAATCCTGAGCCTGTGATTACTGAGGGGGGTGTTGGATCTGCTTAAGTTGTTGGCCCTCGTTCTGTTAAGAGGTTTGAAGGTTCCTCAGCTCCTTCAGGCGGTAATGCAGTGATGGGGGAGACTCCAGAGACGGTTGTTTTAGATCCTGCTTCAAGGCTCCCTACCTTTCTGGCTCGCTTTGATCTTTTGGAGTTCAACAGCCTCCTTGCCAGTCACTTTTGCCACTTCGGGCCCTCCTATGGCAGTTTTTTGCAGTTCTCTGTGCCTGTGGAAGGCCTGCCCCTGCTAGAAGGGCTGCTTAAAAGTCATGGGGATTTTACCATTGGTTTCAGAGGAGGAGTATTTTTGGAGAACATTCTGATGGAGCTGTTGTGCGCCGTGTTGATCTCCTTGAGAGATTCTTCTCTAGACTCTCTATTTGAGAAAAAACTCTTGGAATGGAGGGGAGTGGTTCAGGATCTCTTAGAAGCCAAGTTCAACCTGTCCTTTTTGCTAGAGTATCTGCGATCATTGGCCCAAGAGCTATTCCAGAGGCAAGCTTCTAAGAGTATTGATGCTGAGATTGCTGCTGCTGAGGAAGCTTTGGTTCATGCTCACAATACTTTGCAAGATTTAAAGATTAAAAGGCAGAGGATTCTTTCTTCTGTGGCTGTCCCTGCTCTCTCCTCAGATGGCTCTTTGTTGGCTGGCCTCATTTCTTAGCTTTTTTTTTTTTTTTTTTTTTTTTGGTTTGGATGTGTATGAACAATTTGGGGTTGTATAAGTTTTCTATTTCTTTGTCTGGACATTGTTTCTGGTTTTTTTTTTTAGATCTGCATTTGTGCTTTGAGACTGCTCCCATGTACTTGTGCTTTTGGATTGCTTCTAAGTATTTATGTTTTTTCAAATTGCTTCTAATCTTTCTTAGTGGCATGTGAATCTTCTCTTGTCTCTCTCCTTTTTTTTTTTTTTTTTTTTTTGTACTAAGTCCTGGTCTGTGATTCCTACAAGTTTTGCTGCAAGTTCCAGCCAGGTACCCACCCCTTTTTTTTCTTGATTGCGCAAGCACTGAACTGGGTACCTTGGGCGAGATTTTTTTTTTCCTAGCTCATGAACTTGGCAGGTTTTTTTTTTATCAAGTACTGGACTAGGTATCCTCAGTATATGCCTGAGATCCTAGACCACGTATTTGGAACTTAACTATTTGTAGTTATCTGTGGGGTGATCTTAGGCCCCGTATCAAAAAGATTTCCCAAGTATCCTCCCTTTTCTTTTCTTGGTTGCGCAAGTACTGAACTGGGTACATTGGGCAATATATATGTATTTTTGTCCAAGCTCATGAACTTGGCAGGTTTTTTTTTTTTATGCCAAGTACTAGGCTAGGTATCCTCAGTATATGCCTGAGATCCTAGACCATGTATTTGAAACTTAACCATATGTAGTTATCTGTGGGGTGATCCTGGGTCATGTGTCAAAAAGATTTCCCCAGGTATCCTCCCCTGATTCCATCTGTGCTAGGATTTTGTAATATTTAGGATTTAACAACTGAGAAATAAGAAGAAATTTCATTGAATTTAAAACATAAATGTCATTCAAAGAACACAGCAAATCTAATACAGATAGTAAGGATCATAGAGTGTCCTTCTACCACGAGTCTCTAAACAAAATTACTTAAACGATAGTATATAGAAAGAAAGAAACACTTAACAGTCTGGAGAGTTTGGCAAAAAGGATTCCAGTGCACTGAGACCTCTCCCTCTCATGCGTAGTATTGTTTCAGCCATTTCCCATTTATGGGTTCTGTTAGGATTGTCCCATCCTCCTTTGTAAGGTAGTAATACCCACTATCATGGGCCTCCCTAATGATGTAGGGTCCTTCCTACTTTGGGACAAATTTGGAGGGTCCTGGTAGATTTTTTCTTACATGCTCTGCTATCCTTAGTACCAGTTGCCCTTTAGTGAAGGTTCTTGGGCGTACTGCATGTGCATATGCTCTAGTCATTCTTTACTGGTACCTCTAGCTTCTTCTTGAGCTATCATACATTCTGGTGGTCCGGGACCCTCCTGCACGATGCATTCAGGCCCCGCGCACCTTCACAAACGGTAAATTAATCTTCCCTCAAGTTCACGCACTACTACACATTCCCAGGGTCCTGAGGTGCTAGGCTCCTTCTTTTACCTTTTTCTTTTCAGGAGGTCTCTTAAGTCATGGGTACCTCCTCCATCTTCTTTTTCCAAGATAGGTGTTCCTGGGGTCCCTAGCATGGGGCTTTCATCATCAAGTTCTAACTCATCATAGAACATTGTTTCTACAAAGTTTACTTCTCCTTGGCTGAAACGGTTATGGTTGGCAGGGATCCTTACAGGCCTCCTGTTTAATCTCCCTTTAACGCACTGATGGTATGTGGATGGTATAAGGCGGTGTTTATGGAGCCATGGCCGTCCCAACAGTACATGGTAGGACACCTCTGAGTTGATTACATGAAATCTGGTCAAGGCTACTATTAGCCCCACTCTTAGGGCCAACTGTATATATCCCTCAGTTGATTCTGCTGATCCTCCAAATCCGGTTATCTCCATGGAAGCCCCCAGGATCCTCCTTTCAACTAGGCCTATGGCTTCCAAGGTGCTCAGGGCTATGAGGTTAAGTGATGCCCCTGTGTCCACTAGTGCTCTTTTAATTTGGACACCGTTTATGGTGGCCATTAGATAAGGAGGTCTACGGTGGTCTAGATGCTCAACCTCTATGTCTTCATCAGTGAAAGTTATGGCATTGGTTGTCTCTAGGAAAGCTCGACTAGCATGTGATTCTGCTGTAAAGCATTCCATTCCTGAATCTGTTGCTATAGTTATGAGAGATTCTGTGGCCACCCTTCTTACTTCTGGTCCAAATCCCAGCTGGTTGAATAGTGATTTGAACTTAGGATTCTTCTGAAGGGTCCTAACTGTGTTTGGGTGGAAAGATCTTTCCGACTCTTCCGCTTCTGCCAGGTTCCCATGGATTACCACAGCCACCACCCCTTTTCCTTTGTGGTTGGGCAATGGGTTTCTTTGTACTTCTGGCTCTTTCTTGGTGAGCTCTAGGGTTCCTTCTCTTAGCTTCCTGTAAAAGAGCCTGCAGAGGGTCCAGCAATCCTTGGTGGAATGTTTAACATAGTTATGAATTCTGCAAAACAAATGCTTTTTCCTTTCTTCCTCGGTTGGTGGCCTGGACACAGTGAATGGCCTGACCACTCCATCCCCGATCCACTTGTTCAGGATATGGTTTAACTCTTCTATGGTACATGGGATCACCGGTAGTTCCTCAAACATTTTTCCATTAGGCCTCTTCCTTTTTTCTCCTACTGATGCTGTCATGGCTTGGGACGCCGACATCCTCTTTGCCCTCATAGTTTGTGTTGTCCTTCTAGTTCTCTGTAACAGGTCAGCGAATTATGTGATGCATAAATTTTTGAGGTTGAGCCTATAATCGAAAAACATACTAGATATGCAAGTCTCTACAAGTTCTTTTTCTTCATGGTTCCCATAACAGTCCAGGGACACATCTTCAAATCTTTTGATGAACTGGACGAGATCCTCTCCAGGCCTCTGCCTTACCATTTGAAGGCTTTGGAAAGTGACCTTATCCTCACCAGGGTAATATTTTGAACAAAATCTCTCCATCATTTCGTCCCAAGTCTTAATGGACCTAGGTCTCAGTATGGTGTACCAAGTGTATGCTCTATCCACTAGGGACTTAGTAAACTCTCTTAGACACAGCTCTTGGTCTCCTGTGTAGGGGCCCATAGTGTGAACGAACCTACTCATGTGTTTTACAGCGCTTCCATTCCTTTCATCAAAAGGATGGAACTTTGTTAGTTCATATCCCTTGTAGTATGGCTTGCCAAAGAGTTCTGGTGGGAATGGGGGATCCCGAGAAAATTGCTTGGGGATCCCTGAAAGTTTTTCCCTTTCTTGGTCCAGGAGGGCACTGACATCTGCCAGTGTTAGGTACTGGGGGTTGTTTCCTCCTCCCCCTGCTGACTCTCCCTCTGGCTGGGTTCTATCTTGGTTGCCCATATGGGGGGCATTGTCTCTAACTTCTTGTGTCTTGCCCTCTTTGAGAAGGTGAACTTCTTGTTGTAAGTCTTTCAACATTGCAGTCATCTGAGCCATGGGGTCTAACTCCTGCCTTGCGTTTCTCTGTTCTGACACAACCTCTTGTTCTGTCTGGGGTACCTCGCCTCTTTGTCTGGAGGCCACTTCATTTTCTCCCACAGGCTCAGAGGCCGTGGGTGGCATATTGGCACCTTTGCTGTTCCTTGGTCTTGGAGGCATGCTCTGTGAAGGGATTGCTTCTTCCCTCTTCTTTCTCCAGTCCCCAGCGGAGTCGCCAAAATGTAAGAGTGTCTTTTTTCTTTAGCACAGTGGCCTAAAGATAATGTGAGAGTGCCTTTTTCTTTAGCACTGTGGCCTAAAGATCCTGGGCCAAATAAATGTTTTTTAGTGGAATAGGCTCGGTTCACCGCAGCTAAAAGGACTATTTAAGAACCGAGTGGTGCACAAAACAAGCTTCCTATAATACAAATAACTAACAAGCAAAAATATTTGTATTGAATGACATTTTAACAGCAAAGGAATGCGCAACAAGTAAAATACCATACAAGAAAAGGTTAGGGATCCTCGAATTAGTGAGGCACATTTTATCAATTTTCTTTAGTTATTATTACAATGCTCACTAAGACGTGATACAAGGTTCAACTAAGTTCAAAAATCACAGACTTTGATAACTATTTGAGCTTCGAAAACTTGCAAAATTTGAATTTGTTGAATCCGAGCATGTGCTATAGTGGCTATCTCTAGGATACTGGGAGCGGCTCCTCTGTTTTTTCTTAGTTTTACAGAACTCTTTCTACGATTTTATGAGACTTTAGAAAATGACCATGAATGCCTTAATTATCTAATCTCACATGAATCTCTATCTCCATCCGAATCCTTTTCAGCATGGACCCCCTCCTCTTTTTATAGCGCAGGTAGGGCTCCGAGGTACCGGTGATTTCCCTTTTTTGCCCTTTAAAGTTTATGCCGTGCCAGTTTTGCTCAGGGCTATGTCGTTTCCTTTTTCTCTCATAGTTTCTTGCTTTTGGTCTGACCAAACGAAAGTCCCTTAGCTAGTTTTTTATTTCCAGCCTTCTCCGTTTCAGCTATTTGGCTTTTTCTTTTCAGCGTTCCAGCTTTTTTAGTTGTACTCTTCCTTGTCATTTTCTCCAAATGGTCGGAGTCATGGCTCCTGCGCTTTGCTTCGTACCTCTTGGCTCTACTGCATGTCTGGAGCATGAGACCCGCATGTTTTTTGTCTTTTATCCTTTTTTGAATTTGCTTCAATCTTACTTCGCGCGTCTAGGGATCCCTGGATTCTTGGGACTTCTGGGATTCGGCCCACCCCTTCTTACTGGATTTTCTTTCGTTCGCTGGTTTTGCTTGGTTTGGGCTTTTTTTTGTTCTTTCGTGGGACTCTGGATCCCAATCCTTTGGGCCTCTCGCCATTTTTCTTCTTTCTTTTTCTATTTCCTTCATCGTGTAAACCCAACCTTCTTTTTTTCTTATTTTCTCTTAGTTTATTAATTTATTATTTTTTTTGTGTGAAATGTATTTCTTTGGGCTTTAGTCTGTGACCAATTTTGATCCTCAACAGATGGTAGGAGGGAGAAGTGCTGATCCCAATAATCGCCTTCATAGAGGGAGAAATGAGGATTCCCATGGGTACCGTTACTAGGGATTACCTTAAGGCCCATAGGCTAGCTCCTACCTAATGTACTCCAAACATGTTCAAAATACTAGGGAGTGAAGACGCTCTTAATGAAAAAATGGGCTTAGGGTTGACCTACCACGATGTTAAGTGGGTTTACAACCTTCACCACCTAAAGGGGCAAGGGTATTACCAAAAATCAAGGTACCCCGAAGTTAGGCTTATTCAATGTCTCCCCGAATCCAATAAGGGGTTAAAGAAAGATTTCCTGATCGTTTAAGGGGAATGGCACGATGAACTCCCTTGCCCGACGAGAGAGGGGCAACTAGGTGGGGCTTTAGGTTTAGGAGGATTGTTTTAAAGTTACTTCCCTTCCTCTGATTAATACTATTCCTGATTTTGACGGCTTTTCTTTTGTTTATTTGATGATTTTGCAAATAGACACACTGCCGAGCCGAATTTCAACATGGTCAACAAGGATAGCCTAAATAAAATCCTTAAGGCCGAGCTGTTTGTGGACAAGGACGGTCAGTTACGAGCGGCTCACCTTTGATCCTAAGATACACGCTGATCTCGTCTAGCTTCTAAGCACATAAGTAAGTCATAAAAGCCAAAGACCCCTGCCTTCATCGGATAAGTGTAGCCGTCCTGGGTTTTCTCCTTCCCAAGGGCACCCCAATCCAAGAGGGCACTCTTTCCACTTAACCCAATCCAGAAGGCGTCCCCAAGGTAGCCTTCCCACTTCAACACCCAACTGGTGAAGCTACCTCTTCTCAACCCATCAACAAGAAGGAAGACGAAGAAGAAGAAGAAAAAGAAAATGAGATAGTAAACGTCTCGGATTTAGAGGACTTGTACGAAGTTATGATCATCCCTTGTCTCCTGAGACTACAACTGGTGACCTCAGCCAACTTTCTCCAGGAACTACAACTTTACCAAACGAGATAGGTATCTAGCACAAACCCCGGGGCAGTTTGTTGGAAATGATGGAATCCCAAGCCGGGAACAAGGCACCCAAGGCTATCAGCCAAGCTAAGCTTCCTCCTCTTCCTACTTCCCACAACACCCTACAGGAGGTTGCAGACAAGAAGAGGAAAAGGGAAACAAAAGGGCAAGATGTGATAGAAGAAGGCAAGGACGTTTCCTCCAAGGAAACTGAGCCTTAGAGAGGAGCTAAGGTAGCTAAGACTACCCAGTTCATGCTACAGACTGATGTGGCTCCTGGAGACAGTGGATGTGACCTTCATGTTGGAAAATCTGGTTTTGCATCTCATACAAAACACACAACGGAAGCAACAAACATAGATCTATTTCATTCATGAGAGATAACATGTAACCTTTAATTATAGAACAAAGAATAGAAAGCGTACCTTGGTGCAGTGAAATTTAAAAACATGACTTGAGAATACCTTTAATTTTTATCTCAATTCCACATGGTGCCCAAGAAGTGTGGTATCTTAATTAGTCCTTTTGTACATAGATTCTCAAAGAAAAAACTTTCTTTTTCTACTTGTGGAGAAAAACTGATTTCTTTTCTTTTCATCATACGTACATTTTAATTACCTTAGTAGTTACTTTATTTAATAACTCTTATTAAATAAAAACTGATTATCTAATTGGGTTAGCCTTTTGGGCCTACCAAATTGGGTTTTAGTTTATGGCTTGAGATGGGACCAAAGGGAACAAATAAGACTCTAGCTCCAATGGGCCTTAGACTTTTCTGTCAATTGTTGATAAGTCCAAAGTTACCATTAGTTATATTCAATACCATTATAAGAATATAATTGCACTCTCGGCCTTATTAATAAATTATATTCCAAAATTTTATTATACACATAACCCCTTTATTAAAATATTCGTATTAATACAAAGTCATGAATATAGACTGCCACTTTGAAGATTACTACATTTTAATCCTTGAGTACCCGGTTTAATTCTTTATGTTATTCATCATATATTTATGAAATCCAATTCCATACATGTATACTTTAGTAACTCCTTACTAAAGTGGTTGGACTCAACACTCTGAATAACCAAACCCATTAAACTTATCTCATTGGAATATTTTATATCTTCGTTAAGAGATTATGAATTCCATCTTGAGAATATATGTTCCATCAACACTAAATGCGGCTGCCTAACATACTAAGGTTTCGATCGTGTCTTATAGATTTCATTCATAATATATCAAAGTAATCTACACCTGATGATCAGGTCCATTATTCTCCCAGGATTCAGAGTTAATGTAAATAAAAGTCGTAAGATTTATTATTCATTTGATAGTCGTTAGGAGAATAATAAATCTCACAGCGGTTCTGTTCAATATGTCTTAACTCTTAAAACATATCAATATATCAACTAGAAGTCTCCACTTTCATGATCAAGACAAATCATCTTAGTTGATATGTTATAGTCTTCGTAAATGAAATGCCCAATTTCATCACTGACTACGAACTAAAATTCTAAGTTTACAAAAGAACTTGTGATTTATATCTTCTGTGACTAAATCACATAAATCACATACTGTGCATCTCATGGATTAAGATAATATCCCATTAGTTCATTTGTAAATAGTCTCATATAATTAAACAATTTAATTATTTATGACATGTCAATAAATTGGATTTTAGGGCATAAACCCCAACACTTTGTGTTAGGGTTCCCAATTGGAATCCAGCCCTAGTGTTGGATGGGTCCCCTCTCCCAGCAAACTCATCCATCAAGGACCCCCAGTAAGGGAAGGTTGAGTACATAGCAAATGCTGTGGAGTAGGCTCTGCTATTACCCAATGATATGACCGAGTTGAGGACCTTAAGGGCACACGAGGTGTTTCTAGGTCTGAAGAGAGACCTGGCTAAGGTAAGTCAAGTCTGACATTCATTTATCTATTTACCTGTTATTATTTTTTCTTCTTCCTTCTTTTTTTGCTTTTTCACTGTGTTTCTTACCTAGGCTGTTCAAGCTGTCTTTAGGGCCGAGGAGCTGGTGGACTACTCTTATCGGCAATACAAGAATGAGGAGGGAAGGAGGATAGCTGCTGTGGAGGCCTTCAACGTGGCTGAGAAGAGCTTGAAGGATTTGAAGGCCCAACTCTCTCAGTTTGAGAACAACAGAAAGAGTGCAGCAACTGCCCTGGAGGGGGCAGAAAGGCAAGTTGAGACACAACACAAGTAGCTTTGCTAGGATAAGCTTGACTTTGCCAATGCTAGGGAGCAAAACAAGATATTGATGAAAAAGCTGGAGGAGGCTGAAAAAGCCAAGGACCAGGTTGAACAGGATGGCTACAATGTTGGGGTAGTTGAAATTGAAGAAGCCTTCAAGTCCGAGGTCAGTGGGGTGTGTAGAATTTACTACTCCTAAGTGTGGGACAAGGCTGTCAACCAGGCAGGGGTTGAGGCCTCTTCGGCACTTAGGAGGCCAGAAAACGTATACTACCCTCCTGCCATTCGGACCTCAAGCTCCTCATCTTCCCAGAATGACACGACTCCCATCGTTGCTAGCCCCACTGAAGAGGCCTTGTTTAAGGATCCTCCCCCTCCCAGCAATCCACAGAAAAGGGAAGAACAGGTCAAGGAGCAGGAGCCCCCCAAGGAAGCCCCCTCTGAGATGGCAAAGTCCTCGGACGTACCCAAGGACTCTTATAAGGATGGGGTGGCCTCTCAGGGCTATGAACTGGTTTTGGCAACCCTTCCCATCCCTACCAAGGAAGATCCGAAGGGTAAAGAAGTAATATCCTCCACGGCAACCACCACTCAACCTGCCAAGACTCCCAAGGACAAGCTCGTGATAAAGATGAAGTCTTGAGTTGTCATTCTTCTACTTTTTAAATGTCTTTGCTTTTTTACTTACAATGTAATAAGATCTTTTGTAATGAAATTACCTTTTTGTGAAATATATGCATTTCCTTCAAATTTGTGAAAATTGTGCCTTTTACTTGTACAATTTATGCTTTAATTAATACTTGATCAATCATAGCAATGAGATATGACCTCATTCAGTTACCTGCATAAGGGGTAATGCAATTTCTACACCTTCCCAACAAAACAGATTAAAAACTACTAAGTTCACAACATTATTAAAACATGCCTTTGACTTCAAAGTCCATTCATCACAACAGAATGCTTAATTGCATCATTCTTAATAAGCTTGCTGACCTTGAGGAAATACTCAGATGTCGTCCAGATAATAGACACGTCTAATATACTTAAAAAGGCTTTAAGTGATGCTCATGAACTTCCATTTGTTTATGTCTTTGTTGTAGGAACCTCTAAGGCATATGACCTGGGAACCAAAAAATAACCTAGATCCGGTTTAATACTTATAAAAAATGTTGAAAAACATCAACTTACGCATGGCATGTGGTCTGAGGAGCCACCTTTGATTACTTAATTTATTTTTTTCTTATCATTGTTTCCATCCATAAAAACCACAAGCTTGCTTTGATAACAATATTTTATGTTAAGTGATATTGAGAGAGAAACCATCTGGTTCATATTAAAATTAAATAAAAATGCAATTATTTCAATTAATAAGTGATAGATTGAAACTCCCTCACCCCAAAAAAAAAAAAAAAAAAAAAAGAAGAAAAAAAAAAAAAGAAGAGGTTGATGAGCTATATTTGTTTTTCGGTTTAGTTTACCTTTAGGATTTTTTTTAACTGGATATGTCATTTTGTATTAAATATATAATGATAAATGGTAGCGGATTTTAATCTTTTCATTTTATTTAATTAGTGAGTGACGTGACAGTTTCTCATTAAAATAAAAGGAGATTCCAACTAAAAAAGTATTAAAAGTAAGTTAAACTCTTTTTTTTTTTTTTTTTTTTTTTTTTCTAAAATAAGGATTTGCCCAATGCTATCAAAAAAAGGGAAGCACATATCGTGGTCTAATGACATCTTATAATCTATTTATATATATAAAACCGAAACCTTTGAAGCTCTTACAATTTTCCACATCATCACTATTTTCTTTTTCTTTTTATTTTAGATTCTTTTTATTTTAGGTTTTATATCTTATATAGAATCCACCAGAAAAATAATAGACAAAAGTTTGAATTTTTATTAATATCAATAATATTGAAAAACGTATACAAACTTGGAGGCCTATTTAAGGGCTCCATAAAACTTGATGGATAAGAAAATATATTCTAAAATAAGCCCTAATTAATACCTAACCATAATAGAAACCAAATTTGACCTAAAAAAACATTAAAAGAACCTAAAAATAAGGAAATAAATCACCTAGACCTAAAATAACGTTTTTTGCATAAAAATACCGAAATAACAATATTCTACATCAACTTATCACAAAAATACCAAATAGTTTCTTTTTATTTTAGATTATTTTTATTTTAGGTTTTATATCTTCTTATATTTATTAGTGTTACAATAGTTTAGTTTAAGTAAAACTCTATTAGATATATTTTGTTGGCCTATCACATCATTATTATTATCTATATATAATATAAAATTGAAGATTAAAAATTAATTATAATTTTTTAAGATACCTCACGTTAGAATTAAAAAAAAAATGACTCACTTTAGGTTTGAATTTTTTTTTTAAAAAAAAAGGACTCACCAAAAAAAAAAAAAAACTTTAGGATTAAGAAAAAAAGAGAGACTCCTGATAGGACTCTCTCTTCTTTCCTTAAAACCCTAGCAATTACCATCTCAAAACCCTAAACTTAACTTTACTTTAAGATTAAAAAAATAAGAAGGAGAGAGACTCACGTAAAAAAAAAAAAAAAAAAAAAAAAAAAAAAAAAAAAAAAAAAAAAACGTAGGTTTTGTCTTTTTTATTTGCTTTCATATGTGCCTAAAATTTTCATTCTATCTTATTGTTTTATTATGTTTAAAATTGATTTTCTTCTAAATATTTGGGTTAATCTCTATATTTTGATAGTGTTTTTATGAGTTTGGTTTTTGGATTGAAATTCTAATAATTATTTTATATTGTATATGGCAGATGAAGCATTTCTATTTTTTGGAGAAAAATCAAAACTGCAACTTATGTCTTCCAGCTCAAGGTGTAGTAAATTTTTATATGTTCTTACTTTATTGAGAATTTTTATTTGGGTTCATGTGATTTTTTATTTTTTTTATTAAAGATTTGATTTTTGGTTGATTAATTATTTGTTTGGATTAATTTCAATTAATTATTTTTTTGGATTCAACGTAAAAGATAATGGAATTAGGTGTAATTTGATAATGTTCCATGTTTTGAATTGTTTATATTATTTAGACTTCTGGTAGGACTCTCTCTTCTCTTCTTAAAATCCTAGCAATTGCCATCTCAAAACTCTAAACTTAACTTCACTTTAAAATTAAAAAAATAAGAAGGAGAGAGACTCAACTAAAAAAAAAAAAAAAAGTAGGTTTTATCTTTTTTATTTGCTTTCATATGTGCCTGAAATTTTCATTCTATCTTATTATTTTGTTATGTTTAGAACTTATTTTCTTCTAAGTGTTTGGGTTAATCTCTATATTTTGATAGTATTTTTGTGGGTTTGGTTTTTGGGTTGAAATTTCTAATAATTATTTTATATTGTATACGGCAGATGAAACATCTCTATTTTTTGGAGAAAAATCAAAGCTGCAACCTATGTCTTCAAACCCAAGGTGTGGTAAATTTTTATTTGGTATATTATATATGAATTTTTTGAATTTGAAGGGTTTTGTTTGGTTTTGAAGTAAAATTTGGGGATTTTATAAAATTTGGAAGGTTTAAGTTTTGGGGTTTTTGGTATTTGCGTCTTAGTAGGTTGATCTTAATTCTTTACCTTATATGTTTTTTCTTTATTGAGAATTTTTATTTTGGGTTCATGTGATTTTTTGTTTTCTTAATTAAAACTTTGATTTTTGGTTGATTAATTATTTGTTTGGATTAATTTCAATAAATTATTTGTTTGGACTCAACGTAAAAGATAATAGAATTATATGTTATAAATTTGATAATGTTCTATATTTTGAATTGTTTATTGTAAGAAATAGAGAATTGCAGCGGATATATAAACAATCGGTTTTTCGACATACCTCTCTTGGCCTAAGCCGATGATCGCACAGAAGCTTTGAGATTGTTCTACGTTGTCTAGAGCCAGCCTCCACACAGACCAGCTATCCAAACACATTTTGAATTCCAGTTTGAGCAACCCACGAACCAAAAACGTTCCTCCGACGGTGTTGAACACTACTAGAGTGATGCAAACATAACCCACAACCTAAGAGCCTCACAACATTCTATAAACACTATGAGAAATGCAGAATTCGTTCACACTCCAATGGTTATCATTCTTGGTGTTTATATACACTCCACTCCATTAATATTGAGTGGGATAATGGATTAGTGGGGTAGTGTAATGGTCTAATACCATTACTTCTAGATGTTACAATCTGAAGCAAATAGAGGGACATGCTCACATTGGGTGACTGTCAATATTCTTTCAGTTTCTAACATTTATATTGTTATTAATACGACTAAATAAGATTTGTTTTTATCTTTGTAGTTTATATCAGTTTTGAGTGTGTGTGTATATATATAACTTTTGGGAATTTTGCTTTATTAATTTAAGAATTGTAAATTACTTTGTAGGTTTCAGTAACTATGCACCTACAGTGAATATTGACAATATAAGCATATATATATGGTATTAACATTTTATAAAAATCTTTCTTACAATCCAATAACATTCTACATTAGACAACATTTCTAAACTATAAAAAAGTATAGAAGTTAAATATTTATTCCCATTGTATTTTATATAATTATGACAGATCCATTTTTTTCTAAACGCTAACTAGCAAAATGTCTATAATATGCATATTATTAACCCAATTTTCTATTTTTAAATTTCTTAGATTTTATTATATCAATCTTTTTTTTTTTTTTAATTCTTGGTGGGCAAATTAGTCTTTCACTAATTCTTTTACCTTAACGTGATGTTGGTTAATTGTCATTTTATTTAACTATCTCGTGCATTGCACGGGTTAGCGACTAGTAGTATAAATTTCGAATCATGGCCTGGAGAAAGCCATTAACCAGCCCCATTATGTCATTGGCATTTTTTTTTTTTTTTTTGAGAATCATGTCATTGGCAATTTATAGGATATTTATTTGCAATGTATGTCTTCCCAAATCTGATAGATCAAAATTTTTTTTTGGAACACAACTAACAGATCAACGTTGACCACCATGATAGCTCCAAATTATAGTTATTAGTTTACAGCCGCTATACTCAATGCTATGGTCCTTAAAGAAAGTAAAAGCATTGGCTATTATACTTCTGACAGAAATATAGAAGCAAAAGTGAAGGATGCCAATTTTTTTGTTAAGACCAATTTGAAAGTCAAATTACATGCTAAGCTAGTTTCAAGGATTACACTAATCTAATAATCTTTTTCAAAAGGCCAAGAAAATGATAGACTAGATAAATATTAATTTATAGATATAAATTAACCATAAATTCAAAAATTTAGTTACATTCTTAAATTATATATATATATATATATATATGTTGGGGCAATTTAGGTCTAGTACTTTGAGTGCATTGGACTCGTTGGAATGACGACACATGTCTAAAATGGATATGTGTCACAATCTCAACGGGTCAGTTATCATGAGACACTGGACCTAATCATGACATTGGACTTAATCCAAATCCTAAATATATATATTCCAATCAAATAAATTCCAATTTATTTTTTTCAACTAGGTTATGGAGATTAATCTCAACTCTCAAGATATTTTCTGAAACTTAATAAATTAATCAGACTCTTAAAAAACAAAAAAATCATAATCACTCACCTACCACAAAACGAAAGAAATTATGAAAACAATGAAAATAAAGAAAGTCATATAAGCACGCATTCACTGTCTTATCTTTGATACAGTTCATCATTTGGCCTCATGAGAAAAATGTTCATCATTTGGCCTGGGCATTCATGTTAAACCTCTCAAAATCTAAAAATGCTACTTTCTAACTTTTCATCCTAAAAAAGGAACGCTACAATAAAAGTGTTAGTGTTTAAATTTTTAGCATCTTAACTATAATGGACTGCTATATATGACAATATACAGTAGCTCAAATCTTATAAATATAATAATATTTTAATACTACTTTAATTAAAATATCTTTTCTCTTTCACACTATTCCTCTTTTCTTCTTATTGGACTCTCTCTCACTATCTTTAATTAATGAAATGGTAAAAAATATAAACCCTTTGATATTAGATATATTGTAAAGTGAATTGTTAAAATAAATAAAGTAAGCTTTTAATATGTTAAATGCTAATTTTTTTAAAATTCTTGACAAGAATGCTGTAATAAAAGTCTGTCATGTGCACATGAAGAAAATTTATTTATTTTATTATTTATTTCCTTTTTAAGCGGGTAATATAATTATAATCATTGAATTGACCCAAGCCAAGACCCCCTCTAAGCTAAATATGACAACTAATTAATTATCAATTACAATCCTAATCCTTTTTCTCTTTTTGAATCCAAAAAGTGGAGCAGGAAAGCCAAATCGGGGTTTCAATTCCGAACCATACCATTAAAACAAAACCAGTGTATGGGTTTCGAGCTTGAACTAGTAAACATAAACCGAAAACAAAAGAATAGAGAGTGTGACGTGTAAAAGGCAACAAGCGCCGAGAGAAGCGATTCCGGGGACGCAATAGTCATTGTGATATAATATGACAAGGACAGCTGGTCCTTTCATTCTATTTTCTATAACCCTCTCTGTGCCACCATAATTGGTATTCTTTATTACAACATTACACTAATTTGTTTTTAACTTAATCCCAAATCAAAAAAAAAAAAAATTTAAAAATTAAAAAAATCTATACCAGTTACCAATTAATTTAAAATAATTATGCTTGAGTAATTTTAAGTACAATTACCCTTCATTTAAAAAAAATATATATATATAATTATGTTTGGGGGCCGTGGATTTCTATGGTGGAAAACGCAAAGCTGAAAAAAAAGTAAAAGGTCTCCTCTCTCTTTCTCTCTCTCTCACTATCCTTACTAGTACCCCTGCTTCTTCTTTCCCCATCTCCTATAGAGAGAAAGGCAACCAGTAGAGGAGAGGGAGAGAGCGAGGAAGAAGAGGAAGTAAAAAGCACTCTGTGGCGCATTGTAGCCCTGGGCCTTTTTATCTTGCGCCTCCGCCTTGGTTCTTCTTCTTCTTCTTCGTCTTCTTCTAAGTGCTCTCTCTCCTCCGAGTTCGCTTTGTTCCCACGGCATCCATAAATTTGATTCAGAAATTATGAAAAAGGAAAGGCGGAATTCGAAGGCCAGCTTTGTGGTTATTCTTTGATTAAGAATCGGTTTCTTGGATACAGCAACAATAACTCTGGCGGACCTTAAAGCATCCCTAGCGTTCATAACTTCGATTCCAGTTGGGCGTTTCGATTTCAAGTGGAAGAAGAAGAAGTGGAGGGGGAGTTATACGGTGAAGATGCTTTGGATTATGAGATTCTCTGGATTTTTCACTGCGGCAATGCTTATGATCATTTTATCTCCTTCTCTACAGTCGAATCCGCCGGCCGAGGCCATCCGATCCACTTACCTCGAAAAACACCTCCGATTGCGCCGTCCAGATTCGCTCAACCGGTTTTCTTTCCGAAGAGCCCCGGCATTTCCCAATGCCGATGAATGCGGCTCCGTCCACTCGAAAATCAGCGTTTGCGACCCGAATTTGGTCCACGTCGCGATCACGCTCGACGTTGAGTACCTTCGAGGCTCAATAGCCGCCGTCCATTCGATTCTGAGGCACTCGCCTTGTCCGGAGAGCATTTTCTTCCATTTTTTGGTCTCCGACACGAGTCTGGAAACCCTCGTGAGATCCACTTTCCCTCTGTTGAAGTTCAAGGTGTACTACTTCGATCCGGAGATCGTGCGGGGCTTAATCTCAACGTCGGTGAGGCAAGCGCTCGAGCAGCCTTTGAATTACGCGAGAAATTACTTGGCTGATCTGCTTGAGCCTTGTGTTAGGAGAGTTATATACCTAGATTCCGATCTCATCGTTGTCGATAATATTTTCAAGTTGTGGAATACGAGCTTAGGCTCCAAAACAATCGGAGCTCCGGAGTACTGTCACGCCAACTTCACCAAGTATTTCACCGGCAGATTCTGGGCGGACCGGCGGTTCACCGCCACATTCGATCGCCGGAAACCTTGCTACTTCAACACCGGCGTGATGGTGATAGATCTGGACAGATGGAGACGGGTCGGGTACACGGAGCAAATAGAGAAGTGGATGGAGATCCAGAAAAGCCACCGGATTTACGAGCTCGGGTCATTGCCACCGTTCCTATTGGTTTTTGCTGGACACGTGGCGCCCATCGAGCACAGGTGGAACCAACACGGTTTAGGCGGTGATAACGTAAAGGGGAGCTGCCGAGACCTTCATCCCGGTCCGGTTAGCCTCCTACATTGGTCCGGTAGTGGCAAGCCGTGGCTCAGACTCGACTCGAACCAGCCGTGCGAACTTGACGAACAATGGGCACGCTACGATTTACACGGACACTCTGAATGAATTACTCGTCGGTAAATTCCCTCAAGGACTGTTTTGTCACCTTGTTTTTCTAATTACTCAATTTGCCAAAATTTTTTTTTTTTAAAATTTACTTTACTCCATTATTTTGTGTTCTCTTCTTCTATGACCTCTCTATTACTCAATTTTTCTTATTGATTCTTATTTTTCTTTTAATGATATTATTATAAGTAGCAACTCATTTCTCAGGCGATTTGTATTCTATTTTATTATTTCTGCGTCTGGAAATAAAAGCACAAAAAAAAAAAAAAAACAGGGATATTCAATTTGTTGTATAATCCATATAGACTCTGTTTTGTGTTTAATTTAGAGTACTGGGTTTTTTTTTTTAGCTGTTTTAGCAGACAATACACGTGGTAGTGGAGACACAGTGAAAAGGACCCTATTGCACTTTTAATAATCCATTGAATTCTGCAACTCGGAAACATAAAATTGTTTTTACAGCCCGACTGGTTTCCCGTCCGTTTTCTCGTTTCTTGGGAATTTCCTTTCTTTATTGCTGTTGTCTTTTCTTTTCTTTTCTTAATTGCCCTTTACTGATTTGTTGTTGGGGTTGGAGATGAGCATTCAATGTGCTTTACCACTGTGGTTTGGTTGGCTCAAAGCCATGAAGAGCTTTATGACTTTTTATGAGCCCCATTCATTTAATTGTGTAATTTAAAGAGGTTTTGTCAAGTAAGAAAATAAAGGGGTTCTTAATCTTATTGGTACTTGAAAACTTTTGCATAGAGATAAAGGGGCAGTTTTTTTATTTTTAAAATTTATTTACAATTTTTGTTTAGCATATAAGGAAATGTCAAGTTCAACTAATAATTGTAACAAGAGTGAAGAGTGAGAACAATTATTAGTGTAACGGAAAGAAAAAGAACAATTATGGAGAGTGCTGGTGTAGTGTGGATAAGGAAAAAGTGGAGGATATGAATGTTTAATTGTTGGTCTTTCTTAAGTTGTCCATTTCCTTAATGTGGCTGTCTTTGAGAGTGCACGCGTTGCGTGGGTGGCGTTTGGAGAGTGCTAAATTGGGGTCAGGTGTAGAGGCATTGGAAGAATCTAAAAGTTGCTTGCTGTAATGCTAGACAACTCCACAAGGCTTGTGAAGAAAGATCAAGATGTGCGCTTCGGTGTCAGCGGCGGATGACCTGTGATATCCTACCTTCTTTCCATGCCCCTTTGCGCACTTTGCTGGCAATCCCAATCTCTTATTCTCACTTTAGCATCGGATTTTTTATTTTTAATTTCCTTGAAAATTAAAGTCTAAAAGTGTAAAGCTTATATTAATAGTAATATCCACTCAAAAAAAAATATAAAAGTAGCTAATAATTTTGTTAATAAAGCTAAGAGTTGAACAATCGAAGTTTTATGGTATTGGGACCTAGAGTGACTGTAGCGTAGGAAATGTCCAAAGTAAGGGATGGAGGAGGGGACTGATTCCATTAGCCCTGGCATCACACGTGGCTTGTGAGCTGGAGTCTCGTAGAATCAGGGGTTTACATGTGGTCAGTCTGCACTATGATTAGCTTCTTCTATATTGATCTTATGGAGTTTTATAAACATGTTCTCGCAGAGTTACTAATTCTAGACTTATTTAAAAAAAAAAAAAAAAAAAAGTCTTAATACTTAAAAGAGTTATGCGGGCGACTTTGTTGGCTAGGCTGCTTCTCAATCCTCTGGTTGGCTGGGTTGCTTTGTTTTAATTTTTAGATAAATTTTGCAACCGACACTGGTGTCTGGGGCCTACGTATTGTATACTTTATTATTATTATTTTTAATCGTAGGGCCTACACAACATGGGGGTGAAATCATAAAAAAGATCACTCTGACATTGACAGCTTTGCTGTCAGAATTATTATTAATCATATACTAATGCACTTTTGTTTTTAATCATTTAGTATATTGGCTGGATGGTTCTAGAAGTGAGATGTGGGCAATGGGGCATAGGAGCGGGCGACTTATCCACATTGGCCCCCAAACCGGAATTACCGACGATTTGCATATGTAGGTTTCATGGATCGTTATCTTCAGATTCGGTATCATAAAGCAATTATGCGTGAGAGAGAGAGAATATTCCTTTTCGCCTCACAAATATTTGTACAATTTTGGGTGAGAGAGAGAGAGTAGGTTGTTCATGTGGATGGAATTGATCGGTGCTTCATTTGTATGTGATAAGTGATAAACGGATTTTTTATTATTATTTAAGAACTATTTTTGCAATGATAACAAATTCAAGGTGAATAAAAATATGACCCATAAAATCTTACTAAGGTACTGAGTGGTACAGCAGCTGTAGGGGCAACAATCCCTTTACGATTTATTTGGTCCTACTCACCAATTATATACAAAAACCATTTCTTGCCTAACATAGTAAGCTATAGCAGGGATTTGGCGTTTAGCAAAAGCAGAAAGTTTGTTCTCAAAGGAATGAACCGAGGTGTCGGTGTCTCAAGCTGCAAATCATAGGGTTGCATCTGCATTACATGGGATTCTTGCCATTTTAGTTTTAATATTAATTTTAGTTTTCATTCAGCATCCAAAAATAAATCTCTAATATACCTAACCAAGACAAAGTTAAACAAAGAAGCAACCTAAGGTGGGCTCTTGTGGGGCTTCACATTTCCCCTATTTGAGCTTCTGGGTCTAGAACATCTACAAGTTGATGTTTTTAGCATGTGATGAAAAGAACAAAAGAAATAAAAGGGGCAACTGGCAAGCACACATTAGCTGAAAAAAAAAAAAGAAGAGGTCTGACCTTTTGGAACCTTTACTTTTTTATTCTTTATTTTTTATTTTTTATTTTTAAATATTTGGAACCTTTACTTACAGCTAGAAACAGCCATTGAATTAATCTTGAGGTTTTGGTCCTGCACCACAAAATTGTAAGCTAAATATCTTTGTATATTAGGGAGTCCCACGTCTTACATCCATGCTTGCCTGCCTAACCTCAAAATCAAAGGGTAGCTTTCTGTTCCTTTTGCGTGGGATGTACCTATGTTGTACTTGAATAAATCATGTGGCTTGAACCTGAAATACCCGAAAATATACCTCATAAAATGTGCTATGGAAGTGGACGAAAGCAGAGCAACATGATAGATTCTAATGGTTAAGCATACTTGGTGCCCAAGTTCGGAGGACTTTTAGCATGTAGCAGTTCTTATTATAAACATTATCTGGTGGTAGGCATAGAAAGTTGGAAAAGCTTAAGGATAAAGTGCCTTGCTCTCTATTATTTTGGAGAGCATAAAGGCAGCATTAGGCCGCAGTAGAAGACTTTCGGTAAGTATGGATCATTTTTCCAACCAAAAAAAAAAGTATGGATCATTTTTAAAATATTTTTCTTTTTTAGTTTAATCTTATTTATTCATAATTCTTTAAAGCCTTACTCTTCCTAATAATTTTATAGATTTTAATCAAATGAACAAATAAATTATCAACAAAAGGTTAATCCAAACTAACAAGTGGTTTACAACAATAAACCAAGACTGAATTTAACGTGAGAGATAGTTTAGGTGCAACTTAGCCTAAGCAATATAATCTTCATTAAAGTTTTTTTTAATCAATAATAGTATTATTAGTGAAAAATACTATAAGAATATAATTATATTGTACTTCATATTCCCATATGCATAATGAGACACACTAGTGTGAGAAGAAGAATCCTATCATGACTTATATATTTACTCAACCTTTGTGAAGATCCATCTTCATTTTTTGTAATTTCGAACCTTTACTTCTTCTTCTCTACTAATATCTTAAAAAAAGAAGAAGAAAAAGGTATGGTAGTCCATCATTATGATCTAATAGCTAAAACTTGTTAACATCAAATACCTCTCCTATCATTGTGCTCTAATAGGTTAAAACTTGTTAGTATCAAATAGTACCAATCAGCTGACAACTACACCTTTGCTAAGCGAGGGCAGAAATTAATATAACAGCGATATGATAGAAACATTCCAAATTAGAAAGCTAAACATGAAGTCCAAACCAGTGGGCCTAGGCTGCTGGCATGGCTAAGTAACGACAAAATAACACATATATCTCCTTGCTTGTCTTACATTCATACAATAATTTTCCATATCATGATCGTGATCAAGGGGACCATCTGAAAGATACTTAAACAAATTTCAAATATGACTTAAAGGGACTGTTCAAACCATAAGGCACACTGCCCAAATTTATTACTGCATACATGAGACATTTATTAACTGCATACATATTAGAAATTGCCAAGTGCTTTTTGAGGAGGACCTGCATCTGGCTCCTAATAAATTATATGGCACACTAGACTACTAGAGAGCACTGACATATGAAATGGGCAATATGTGTCGAAAACAAAATAAGCTTTTTGACATAGACAGGAATTTAATCTTCAGATTTTTTGTTTGAATTAACTGAAAGAGTGTTTTATGAAATGTGCCATGAAGGGCCAATTTTTTATAGACATGGCAAAACGGGTCAGAATTTTCTGACCCGACCCGACCCGAAAAATACCCGACCCGAACCCGATTTTTTTTTTACCCGAAGCAAAAACGGGTTGACCCGTGACCCGACTCGTATTTTTTGCAGGTCAACCCGACCCGACCCGACCCGCGACCCGACCCGAACCCGAACCATTTTTTTAAAACTTTTTTTTTGGGTAAAAAAAAATAGTAAAACTAAGACAATATTGGTTTAATTTTTTATTGTGAACTTTAGGAAACAATTGATACATTTACATAACTGCATGCAAATTAATTGAAAGACAAATGACTGAACAATCTGTAATGAGTAAAGATTTTTAGATATCAAATAGCAAAGTACATGCCAAGATAATCTGGTTACAACAGAGTTAAAAACATAGATTTAAAATTGTAAACACGTGTGAGAAACATTCGCAAGTGTGAAAATAGTGAAGCTAAAGTATCAACTTAGCATAAATTATGAATACTTAGACCTATTTTTTAATAATTTATGTCCAAAATAAACGATTTTTCAAAATAAATTATGATATTTTCTAGAGTGTGTGTTACTTAATAATAATATGATATTCATAAAAGACACCATGTATAAATAAGTAAGCATCAAATTTTAAAGTATATCTCAAATTGAAATAAAGTGTCAACCACAATTGATAATAGATTATAAAATTAATTTTCAAGATTGTAAATTTCTTATATGTTTTTATTTTTTATCAAATGAGTTATCCAATGAGTCATTTGTAATTTTGTTTTATATTTTGGAATGTTGATACTGTGTAAAAATAAAACTTGTGTATTTGTTTTACTTATCTTTGTGTTATTTTGTTTTAGATAGCAATGTTAGGCTTTGTATAATTTTAAAATTATTGAATAAGTATTAATAAGTTTAACTGAGTTCATTCTTGATATAAGTGGTGAATTCAAAATAATGCATTTCACATCAAGTAATTTATTGCATAACTTTCCAAATGGCAAATATATGTTGTTTTCTTTATAAAAAAAAAAAAAAAAATTTTATGTGAAAAATACGGGTCAACCCGACCCGACCCGACCCGCAACCCGATTAACCCGTGACCCGTTTGACCCGCAACCCGATTGACTCGACCCGAACCCGATCCGACCCGACCTGACCCGCCCGTTTTTGAAAAGACAAAAAGTTATCGCATTGTCAAATACCTTATATAGAAGAATAAGACGGACTTCCATACTGTTCTCAAGAAGGAGAAGAATCTTATCAGATTCAAATACTCGTTGCATCATCAAAACAAAGGACAAGACAAATGGTTGAACAACGTTTTTATGGGCAAACTTGATTACCAAAACGTCTCTTTCACAGTAGAAACTAGTGGGATTACCAAATCATTTTACTTTGTTAATTGTCTCTCGCGGGACTAATCATTAATCTTTTTTTTTTTTGGAAAACAAGACTATCATTAATCACTAATAATTGATAGGGGATTCCCTATATCATCATCACTCAGGACATGAATGAGATAATTTAAGGGTCAATAATTTATTTTAGGAAAGTTTTGATATCACTTTTATGGGAAATGAAAAAAGCTGTCAAAATATTAATTTTTTTTTTCATTTCTAATAAAAATTTTCTTTAAATGAATTATTAATAAAACAAGACTAATCATTAATCACTAATAATTGATAGGGGATTCCCTGTATCATCATCACTCAGAACATGAATGAGATAAATATTTAAACATGCTGACTATATAACAACTCTACAAAATGTCTCTTGCACAAGGCAACACAGAGAACACCCTAATTTTGAACCTGACCGGGGACCCTAAGGAACACCCTAAGGAACACGACACCAGAAGATTGCAAAATCTAATAGCTCAGCCCAAATAGTCCTAACTTTGGTTAGAGGTGCTATTGTCATGATCTCACATTCAAATTAGTCTAACATATCTGCACATAAACACTAACCCCAATCAGCTACAGATGTGACATAACACCATAACATATTTCAATTGACAAGAATTCTTTTGCACAATGACAACTACTATATGAAATGTTCAATACAAACACTGTAAAAAAAAGTATAAAAAAAATAACAGTGCAAGCCAAGTACATTCAATGTGAATGACGCAGGGGGGGAAAATGAGGCAATAACTACAACATGAAGTTGAGGAACTTCGCTAGCTGCATTTAGATCCTACCTGTGACTTTCAAGGGAACTGGAACGCCCTCGTGTAATCTTGTGTACTCGAAGGAGGGCTAATATAGACCCAAAGCAAAGAAATGATGATGGAGAGCAATCCAGACCACACAAAGACAATGGTGGGAACCTTTCCCCTCCTTCCCATCAACCCCTTTGCAAATGGGTAGAGATGGCACAACACCCAGAAGCTGAAGAACACCCCTCCCACAAGCTTGCTCCACTGAGGGAATGGGCTGTACAGTGTCCTGGCTACTCCAACAGCAATTGCAATCATGTTCACCATCATGATTGTGATTGGAGGGATCATTAAGAAGCTCCACCTAACCACATATAGCTCTGCATATTCGTCATCTCCTTCCTCAGGAGTAGCAGACTTAGAGGTCAATGTGAATGAGATGTCAACTCCTGCGATAACCTTCAGTAATCCTTGTAGCACAGCAGCAGGATGGGCACTGGTTCCACCAATCAACCAAAATTGTTCATTTCTCCACCAGTCATGGAGAGTGATACCTGCCCATTTGATTTCTAGAATTGCAAGCATGCACAAGGTGAGGGTGATGGCCAACAAGAACACCAGGAAGGTCACACTGAGGTATTGGACTATGAACTGCCCAGAAAATAAAGAAACAGCAGGCAGAAAGCAATAGACTATGAGAAACATAGATGTGAAAGGGTACATTCCCACATTGAAATATGCCACCCTTTGAAGGAATTTCAATCGGCGACTTGCAAATAATGCGTTGTTCCGTGAGAAGAAAATCTCAACTGACCCCGTTGCCCATCGAAGAACTTGATGCAGCCTGTCTGTTAGATTAATTGGAGCCGTCCCTCGGAATGCATCCCTTTTGGTGACACAGTAAATTGACCTCCACCCTCTATTGTGCATTCTATAACCAGTCACCACGTCTTCTGTTACAGAACCATATATCCATCCTACCCTCTTCCCCCACTCTGTTTTGTCCTCGTAGAAGCAAGAGATGACACTTATCGCCTCTGCCACAGTTGCAGCGTCTAAAGGTTCACGAGGCACTGCAAGAGATCCAGCTGGCCTCCCATGGTAGCCTTTTCCATGTAAATCTTGAAGCAGCCTTCCCTGGTATTCTGCAACTGGAATAGAAGCAGCTAGAGAAGTAGAGTTACCAAACCTTTTTGGAAGAAGCAAGGACTCAATATCTGCATCATCATCATCATTGTGGTCCTCATTGATTGGCAAGGCTATCTCATCCTCCTCCTTCTTAACCACCTTGGGCCTTCTCAAAAGCAACTTAATTTTCCTCCTCCCAAACCACCCATGGTGTTCTGTGGTTCTAGGTGGACTAAACCCATACAGTGCAGTTCTTCTGAAAATGCAGCCTGTCCCTACATACATTGGACCCTGTAGACCATCAAGAGCTCTCATGCTCACATCAAAGAACACTGTATTGTGATTTGCATACCGATCACTTGGATCTATACCCTCAAACCTTTGTGGGAATTGAACATAACAGATCCTATCACCACCCCTATCAAGCATAAAGCACATTCCTTCCCTGAGAGCCAAGGAGTTGTAAATGTAGTGATCACAATCCAAATTTAGAATGAATGGGCCATTTGACATGATTGCACTTGTTCGGACTAGAGCATTCATGGCTCCAGCTTTCTTGTTGTGATCATATCCTGGCCTCTTCTCACGGGACACATAAACCAGCATTGGCAATCTAATATCAACTTCTGTAGTGTCAATCAAATTCTCCCCATCTGCTTCTGCACCATAAACTGGTTCTGCATTGGGTGGAGCTAACATTGCCTGCAAAGAGAGCCAAATTTTAAGCATTTGAAGAAAGTTACAAACAATATAAAACCTATTATTCCATAAATCAAATGTAAAGTATTACCTGAATTATACCAGCATGATCCCCTCTTGAGTGGTCTGTCTCTGCTGAAGCCCAAGTCCCAGGCCAATGAGTACCATCTGACATCCAAATCCCCTTCGAAGTCTTAATTGGATCAGAAGTATTGCCTCCCATTTCCATCTGTTTCTTCTTTGCTCTTAGCTCTTCATGTGCATTGTAAGCATCAGATCTTCGCCTTATAGATTCCGGTAAGGAATTTATCCTCACTTTGAACTCATCATACTCTCTCTTCACCCTTCTCCTTTCTCTCACAAAATCAAGCCTTACTTTGTTCTTAAGATGATCACGCTTCTGCCCAAAATAGGTCTCAGGATTCCTTGGTTCTATTCCATGTTTTCGGCAAAATGGAACCCAAATTCTTGCAAAGCTAGCAGTCTCAGCAAGTGCTTCAAATGTCAAAAGAGCTCCACCATCATCAGATAAGTAGCATGCAAGCTTCTCCACTGGATAATCAACTGCAAGGATCGAAAGAATGGTGTTTGCTGTGACAAGAGGGGGCTCCTTTTCAGGGTCTGCTGTGGAAACAAATACATCAATCCCTGGAAGGTCAGACCGCCCTTTTGGGTTGCGAAGGTTTGGAGATTCGAAACGTTCTTTAAGAACAGAGAGGTCAGTGACTCTGTTTACAGGGCAGAGCTTAGGCAGCTGATCCAGAAGCCATGAAAATCCAAACCAGAGTTCACAAACAGTAGACATTCCCCACAACCACATTGCCTCATGATTAGGGTGTCGAATCCTCCATGCCAGGAAGAAACCAAGGGCAATGAGACGTATCAGAATAAGTAATCTGCAGAGAAGCAAGAACCAAATTTAAAATTTAAACAACCATCACAAACCAAAAAAACTCTAAATTACAACAACAAAAAAAACTACTAATTTAAACACAATAAATCACCACATGTAGTAAGCAAAATATTATCAAAATTGAAGTTGGGTTACTCATCAACCAACAAAATTTCCATTTTCCAACCCTAATAAATTAGAATTAAATTGAACTGAACAGAGTCCAGTTTTCGATATTTACCTATATGGGCTGAGAATTGCAGCAGAGATCCCCACCTTCCTTGTCAAAGGCCTCCTGCTTCTCTCTCCAAAATCCGGTGGGTGTTCAAACCCATTAGACCCAGACCCAACCCCATACCCATCTTTAGGCCATACCGCGTTTCCGTACCCATAAGTCCCCTTCGTCTCGAACAGCCACCGGGCGTGATCAAACTCCGGTGGCTGATGGTTTTGCGCCTTAAAAGATTTTACCACTGAAAGCCTCTTATCAAGCTTAAAATCAGATGGCAATGGCAAGGCCTGGTCCTCTGCTTCGGACCCGGTTTCATCATCACCATCATCTTCTTCATCATCATCACTAAAATCTTTGTAAGGTTCTTTGCACCCAGGACACCTCCCACCTCCACTTCCAACACAATCCAAGTAACAATCCCTGCAAATCTTGAACCCACACTCGCATATACCCCTTGAATTTTTCGCTCGAATTGCTTTCTCATCACAACCTTTCATCTCACACATTAGTCCTGATTTCATCGGCTCGGTCCCATCCATTGAGCTCTCGATCACGTGCCCACGAGTCACCGAATTGTATCCTCCGGTGAAAATAGTACCTGAAATGAAGCTTCTTTTGGGCTTTCCAGAATTATTGTTGTCTTCGGTGAGACTAGTCTGAGACTCCGACATGGATTGATGATCTGGGGTGGGAGGTATGTGAACTGTATAACTCACAAACTCTGTGTTCACCTCCTCCATTGTGGTCTCGTCTTTCGACATCGAAGAGTACTTTCCTCCGCCACTTGAGGCCCGTCGATTTCCTCTGCTACTGAGAGGAGAATTCGGGTTGTTCGAGATCGAAGCACGAGGTACTGGACTAGTTAAGCCCATGCTTCTGCTGCCGCTTACTTTTCCCCCCGATGAAACCGTAATGGTCACCGGAGAAGAAGACGGTGAAGAGGCTGTTTTCACCATCTT
The DNA here is from genome assembly GCA_023621385.1 of Quercus gilva. NCBI lineage: Eukaryota > Viridiplantae > Streptophyta > Magnoliopsida > Fagales > Fagaceae > Quercus > Quercus gilva. Next base: position 14,907,932 of record CM042484.1, on the reverse strand, counting down.
TTTGTTAAGTATTCCCTCTCAATTTCCAGCAAGAAAAAAAAAAAAAAAAAACACACTTCCTAGAAAGGAAGAGAAAATGCACTCTAAAAATGAAAAGAATCAAGCAAATGGGCAAAAGGGAATGAGAGAAAGAGAGAACCGTCAAAGACCCATAAGGAAATTCTGAGAGAATTTTGAAGTGAAAAAATATAGTGTTTTTTTTTTGGGGGGGGGTGAATGAAAGTTTGAGTATGAGGGAGTACAAAGAAGAAGAAGAAGATGAAGAAGAAGTAGAAGCTGTAAATTGGGGGCAACGGTCGGATCTGAATTTTGAGTGGAAAAAGAATTCTTGGGGTCTGTGATGGAGGATTTGAATTTAACGGTCGACAGATCTCCACCGTTGATTTGGTGCTATCCTGCGGTTGGTATTTAACATAAACGGTCTGTTTGGGTGAAGAGGGTTACATACATGTGGTCCATCATGCTTGAGGGGGAAAAAGTCAAAAAAGCTAAGGACTTTCTTTTTATTTTTGAGGGAAAAGCTAAGGACTTTCAACTTCAACGGTCGAATAAAATAAAATTAAAGTTGTAAAAGGTAAACGGTTGAGTTTCTTACAAATTGCCATATTATTTTAGTTTTGTAGGGCCATTTCATTAACTTTTGCACCTAATGCAATAAATTATAATATAAAGTTCAAATTTTTAACACCTTCCCCCAAAAAGAAATATAATAAAGTCTTTATTTTTCTTTTCTAAAATTCAAATTTTTTGATGTATGATTTTTTTACATCATAAAAAATTCAAATTTTAGTCAGGTGAGAGTTTAATTGATAATCTTTAAAGTAATCTTGAACTTTGCAAGTCAATTTTAGGACAAACTCTTTCTTTCTTTATTGTCTTTTTTTATTTATTTTAAACCAAAGAGATAGTCATGGCATTTGTTCTTGCGGGCTAATATGAATCCATTGTAATTTGTAGTTTGTCACTTAATAATCACGAACACGAACACAAACATGAATATAGACATGACATGAATAAGTAAACTATGAAGTAATTCATGTTTGAATATTAATAAATTGATAAAAAACATGTTATCACTCAAATTAAATCATTGATAATTAACTCTAACATGTTTCTACAACAAAGAACATGATTTATTATTTTAGGAAAATTATGCAAGAAAGTTTCATTAAAGATTTTTGAACATCAAGAAACTTAGGCCCTGTTTGGTAACATGTGAATCCAAACAACATGTGAATCATACAAAATGCAGGAGTAAGATCTAATACTAACTGTTGGGAAAATACACATGCATTTCATAAATGAAATAAGTAGCAAAATTAAAACATGGATCTACTTCATATGTTGCACAACCAAATATTCTCTAGAATCTAAAATTAGAGTTTCAAAAGAAAACTTACATTGATGCTGTGGGGCCCTAAATGTCAAACATTCATGGCCCACTCCACAGCCGGCCCAAGGCCCGAGCAGAGGAGAATACAGAGGCTGAAAATAGAAAGGATGGGCCCAGACCCTCACAAGGGCCTGTCCGAAGACGCCCAGGTCCTCGGCAAACTGACATTAGTAAAGGGAAAAAATCCCTCACCCATTAAAAGTGTTCCACCAAGATCCTGGCCATCTTAATGACGAAATGACTAACAAACCCAGACACCTCAGTCACTTCAACTTAAAAAGTCTGCTAATACGGCTGAGAACTAACATAAAACCTGCAAAAGCAGATGATGAGACAGCCCTTATGCAGAGAGTTCAAATAACCAACAAATGGACGGCTAAGATTAACTAAAAGAAGACTATATAAACAAGAGTATTCCCATTAAGTAGGGGGGTTGGCTGGCCAGTTTGAGGCAAGAACGTCCTCGGACTGAGCCGAAGACGAGAAAATTCTCATAGACAGCTAAGACTCTCACCGGTGCTTTATCAAAATCATGGGGGAGACCCTGAAAAATTCTGGTCTTTCATTAATACTCCTAAGAATTTTAATAGCACATTCTCATTGCTTTGTTAGTGCCTAGCCTTTTTACCCATGCTCTACAAATTCTATTGTTCTGGGTCAATTACTAAATATGACCTTACAGATGCCTTAGAACCGAAATTTTGGTTTCAATTCTATCTTGAAAGAATTGAGAACCTTGATTCTCTTGAAACATTCTCGATCTTCACCTCAACGACTATTCACTCGGATGTTAAGGGTAAACAACCAACAAAAACACAAAACATGGATGTTAAGGTCAAGTTTTCTTGGGCAATTAGGGGTTTTTAACAACCAAGCCCACTTGCTAGAAAAATGGACCTTCATAGATTACAAAATTTTAAAATATTCTAGAATTTAGAATTTACAAATTTTTAAAACATTTTATTTTTTATTTAAAATACTTTACGCATATGAAAAATATTCATAGCAATGAAACCATATTTTAAATGAATGTATTTAGCATGCAATTAATATATCATGATCTTGGCATGATGATGTGCTATTATTGCAAAGAAATCAATTCAATCGAGACTAAAATTGTAAAAAAAAAAACAAATATTAAATAAATGGTTTTGTAAAGAAGTGTTGAGATATTGGAATAAACTAATAACTTTTCATAAAATGCTTATCAATAGTAAATGTTCCAGCTTCAAAAGGTACATTCTGTAGAACTCAATGGCCTTTAATGGTAGTTGGTCTAGTTAATCTTCCAAACTCATATTTACACGTATAAACAACATTTTTAAGCCTATCATGATATTTTTGTTCATTTATAGAAAAATTTATATGAAAATGGTTATTTTCTTGCGTTCTTGACATATAACTAAAACCTTTAGCTTCCATACCTTCCAAAATTCTCATTAAAAAATGTTCTTCTTCCAAACTTTGAATATCCGAGACAATGTTTCATGCCAAATAATTGCAAGTTTAATGTTATAAGCTAGTATAGTATATTGTGGGGCCAAGGAATTAGGCAACCCCGGCCCACTTCGCACCAAGCCCAAGGCCCATGCCGAGGAGGAAGAAACTTCTGAGGACAACGTGAAAAAGTTTGAATCACCCAGGAGGACCGCCGAGGACAACGGTGTCCTCGGCCAACCTCGACCAGAGGAGGGAGAGTCTACACCCCATCAAAGGCAGTCTCCTAGAGCACCCCAAAGGAAAGAACAAGTATAATGTGCCGATCACGGGAGGACGGTAGAGGAGCAAATCCAAGACAAACTGTCACTTCCACATTAAATGCCCATCGTTGGCGTTGTGGCTGAATTAATGAGGAGATGACCCCTGAACGCTGCAGCCTTGATAGCTACGACTCACAAAGGGATGGAAAAATGGCTGATGGGACAAGCACTCGAGTAGTGACCTGCCTGTCGACAAATGTAGGGCTAAGATCAACTGAAAAGAGATATATAATGTAAGAAACCCTTCTAAAAAAGGGGCCCCTTCTCCGGAGGAGGGGGAGGGGAAGAAGGAAGGCTAACTGGTCCTCTCTGAAAAAGAGCTCACAAAATGGAGCCAAGAATAAACCTTCTTCATCAAACTCTGTTCATCTTAGTTTAGTCACTATGAACGCCACGCTAATCGCTGTCCATTCACTAAAACCCGGCCCTTTAACCCACTCTCTACAAATTCATTGTATCAGGCTAACTGGGCTTGAGTCCACTCATCCCATAGCAAAAGAGCTCAAACCCAGTCCCTACATATATATATTGAGGGAAATAGATTCTATACTCACTTATAATTGGTAATACTATCTCTTGATTCTCCCGTTTGATTTTTGAAAAAAGCTCAAATCCAATATTGGAGTCAAGGAGGTTCCCTTTCGTTAATATTAGATAAAATCTAGTACTTTGCATGATAAGTAGAGATCGAAAGCCATCGATTCCAAAACATTTTGTCACTTCAAATAGTTTTAGTCAAAGGTACCATAAACCTACTGTATGTACGGGGTTACTAACTCCTTGATATATAGCATAAATGAAAATTCCTGTATCTACAAGCATAAATGATGTGCATGTTTAGAGTTTAGGTCATGGTTACTATACATGTGACCCAGTTAACCAATGTACAGCAACAAATAAATATCCGTTCTACAACAAGAAAATGATAAAGAGAATGAATTTTTAAACACTACTTAGTAACAAAATTTCAAGCCACAAAATGCTATAGCTTTCAAAATAACACATTGGTAATTTAGTATCAGACTTAACCACATATAACTACGCTATTTAAAATACATGTATTCATATGGACAACTAAGGAATTATGATTTACCATATATTTTGGTTTGTGATTCCAAGCCATCTAATTTCTTTTACTCCCATTGAGCACGCACTCGTATAGTTAGGTTATTCCAAAGAATTAGTGGAGACAAATTTACCCAAAGGATTAGGCTTTATGAAATCAGGCATGTTTGGAGAAAGATGAAGAGAAGCTTTCTTCATCTTTACAGGCATGTCCAGGATGCAAGTACATTACCATCTTAAGGTACAATTTTATTTTTCATAGGTAGTTATATATATTCAGATTGTATATATTTTCATGAAATGACACTTGTATTTTATGAACAGAGCTATCCAAAAATGCTAAAAAATGTTGTTGATGGTAGTAATATTGTGGGTGGATGTGATGTTGCCTTCAATTCAGATGTCAAGCTAGCCGAGTGTGGAACTTACCATAGTAATACCAACAACTAAAGTTGTTCAAGATGTGGAAGTGCGTTTTGAAGCTGGAGGTCAAAATTCCAATGCTATTGTAAATGAAGACTTCAATGAGAATCTGAATAGTAAAACTATGGGGGGATTTAATATGGCTGGAGGTAATGCAGCTATATATGAAGACTTCAATGAGATTCTGGAAAGTATTATTATGGGTGGACTTAATATTGCTGGAGGTAATGCACTTGTATATCAAGCCCTCGATGAGAATTTGTATGTCATGGAAGACAGCTTATTAATGAATCCAACAACATTTTTTAGCATTTTTTGATAGCTTTGTTCATAAAATACAAGTGTCATTTCATGAAAATATATACAATCTGAATATATATAACTGCTGTGAAAAATAAAACTGTACCTTAAGATGGTAATGTACTTGCATCCTGGACATGTTTGTAAATCCCTTTGCTTGCATTCTTTCCAAAATGTTCTTGGCAATAGCTTCTGAGATAACAAAATTATCCTTAAAAAAAAATATTTATAAGCACATTCAATAATAGATAGTGAAAATTAAGAAAAGATTTGTACTTTTGTTGTCATTTAACTTAGTAATGACATTGAGAAATGCCCGATGACGTTCCCCCATCCAAATAATCCTCTGCTTTACTTCATCCTCTTTTTTCATTTTGTTTTTTCCTTTTTCTCCTTCATCAGAAAATTTAGAATGTCCACCAATAATTCTTTTCTGTGACTGACCTAACGTCTTACAAAAGTAGTCTCCTAGCAAATTCTGAACATCCAAAACAATAATGCTTTCCAAGTAACTTTAAGTGCTCTCAATGGCTCCGTTATTAGATGCAACCATTAACAGGCATAAGAAATAACTAAATTAGTTAACCAAAGTTTGTCATATGCTAGTATATATGGTATAATGAGGGAAATAAAGATAGAAACTTACTGATAATTGGTAATGCCATCTCTGTTAAGAGCTTAGAAAGAAACTCAGATCCAATATTAGGGTTAAGAAGCTTCCCCTCTGTTAGTATTAGATCCAATCTAGAAGAGTCCATGCTTGGTAGTAATAAAAATCCTTCAATACCAAGACATTGGTTCATTGCAAGTAGTTTTATTAAAAAATCATATAGTTTGAGTTGAAAATCATAAACCTATTATGAGTACAGGGTCACTAACTCAAATGACAAATAGAATGAGCTCAACAATTCTTAATCCTGATTATGTGATTTGGAAATCAAAGGAGAAAGCTTTGCTCACTTTCATGAGCTCAACTTTATCTCCTTTTGTCTTGGCTCTACCTCTTGGTTGCACTTCTGCTGTGGAGGTCTAGAAGGTCTTGGAGAATAAATTATCATCTATTTCAAGATCTCACATAATGAATCTCAAAGGAGAATTACATAATCTCAAGAAGGGATCAAATTTTGTAGATTTCTATCTGCAGAAAATCAAAGTAGTAAGGGATAAGCTTCTTGATGTTGGTGTTATTGTAGATGATGACGAATTGCTTCATATAGCACTTAAGGGTCTTCCTAAGGATTACAATGCCTTTGGATCAACTATAAGGACTAGAAGCACATAATTAAGTTTTGATAAATTGTCAACACTGCTTAATGCAAAAGAAGAATCACTAAATGAATGTTTGGAAGTTAAAGATACAATCTTTGTCATGGCTACTACCTCAAATTCCAATCCAAATAGTAATAACTACAATCAGTCCTACAATCGAGGGAAAGACAAAGGTATTTACAATAATAGAAGTGGTAGAGAAGGAAGAGCTCCAAATGGAGGACAATCTACTCAGTTTAGTCCTTTCAATCTATTCTCACAGAATCAATCAAGCTTTAATGGTGCTAGGTTTGAAAGGCCTACTTTTCAAATTTGGCAAACTTGCTCACTTAGCAACTGATTGCTACCATAGAATGGATTATGCTTATCAAGGAAAGCATCCACCAACAAAGCTTACTGCAATGGACATAGCTTCTAATGCATGTCTTGCTCAAGAACAACCTTGGCTTACTAATAGTGCTACTACAGATCATGTCACCTCCAGTTTGAATCTTCTCAGTTTCCCAAAGCCTTACAATGGTCAAGATCAACTCACTATTGGCAATAGCCAAAATCTACCTATTAATCACATTGGTAACTCTCTTCTCTCTTCCTCTAATTTTGTCCTTTATTTTAATAATGTTCTTAAAGTCCCTTCAATTACTTCCAACTTAGCATTTGTCCATAAGATTTGTCATGATAACAAGTGCTAGTGTTATTTTGATAAGAATCTTCTTTCCATTCCGGCTTTGGCCACGGGGAAGGTGCTCTACCAGTGCAAGAATGAAGGTGTAGTCTACCCTATCTACCCTCACAAAGCTTCCCATCTTTCTTTGTCTTCCAAACACTGCAATAGTATTGCTAAATCTACTGCTTTCAATAAAACTTTATGGCATATGAGGCTTGGACACCCTAATGATCAAGTTCTCCATGCTCTTTTCCCTACTTCTAATTTTGTAATGGATAAATGTACTGATGATGCTCATTCTTGTACACATTGCTTAGATGGAAAAATGCATAATTTGCCTTTTCAAAAGTCTCAATTTACTGCTTCTTCCCCTTTTGAACTTGTTCATTCTGATGTACGAGGTCTTGCCCCTATTGATGTTGTTAATGGTTTTAAATACTATGTGCTTTTTATTGATCACTTCACAAGATTTACCTGGCTTTACTTTCTTAAGGCTAAATTTGAGGTGTTCTCTAAGTTTGTTCAATTTAAAACCATGGTAGAAACACAATTCTTTGTCAAAATGAAGACCTTTAGGTCTGATGAAGGAAGAGAGTACACGTCTTTAAATCCTTTCTACTACAAAATGGTATTGTTCATCAAGTCTCTTGTCCATAAACTCCTCAGCAGAATGGCTTAGTTGAAAGAAAACATAGACATATCATTGAAACTACTATTACTTTGTTATCTCAAGCCTCTATTTCCACTGCATACTGGTCATATTCTATCCAAATTGCTATTTCCTTAATCAATCTACTTCCTACTTCTATCCTTCACTTTGTTTCCCCTTGGTACAAATTGTACAAGTCACATCATTATCTCTCTTAATTAAGGGTCTTTGGTTGTGCTTGCTACCCTCACCTTAGGTCATAAAATGTCCATAAACTTGAACCTAGAACTAAAGAATGCCTCTTCTTAGGATACTTTACATCTTCCAAAGGCTATCTTTGCCTTGATCTTCAGTCCAATCATCTTTATACATCTAGGCATGTTGTGTTCAATGAATCCAAGTTTCCTTTTAGCACCATTTCTGCCAAATCCTCTGTCTTTACCTCATCACCTTCTTCTTCTCTATCTAGTGCTACGTGTCTCTCTAATTTACTTTACATTCATCTAACCAACCCTCCATTTTAGGTGATTATACCCCTTCTCATTTCCATACTCAATGTCTCACTGTTCCATCATCTTCCACTCCAATTGATTATGTCCATCACCAACCTGTTTCTATCTCTTTAGATATCATACCATCATCTTCCATTTCATTTTCTCTACTTCAGCTTAACCTGTTAATACTTCCCACTCTTCCTCTCATGATGCCCTCACTTTTGCAAATTTTGTAGATCTTGTTTCTAATCATATGTCACTCCCTATATTTCTAATCACCGTTCTATCCTGACAAGATCTAAAAGTGGCATCACAAAGCCAAAACTGTGCTATAAGGCTGTTCTTGACTATACATACACTGAGCCTCCCACATACAAGATTGCCTCTCAATATCCTTAATGGTGTAAGGCAATGGATGCTGAGTTTCAAGCACTTCAGAAACAAGATACTTTTCAAATAGGAAGAAGAAGAAGGTCTCAAACTACACCTTTTAAAACAATCAGCTTGATCAAATATATTTTCTCTATAAGGCTGTTCATAACTTCTTTCATCAAAGATATTTTCTCTTTTCTCATTCTCTCTTCTCTCTTTCTCTACTGTATTCTTCATTTCTCTGTTACAATCTTGCTCAGAAATACTTTTCACTAAGAAAATCTTCAATAAGAAATCAAGAAGATAAACGAATAAAGCAAATACAAGGTGAAGTAGCTTGAAAAAGAAAAAAGAAGAAGTAGAAAAAGACTTTTTGAAGATTACAAACATATACTAATCAAGAAATTGACTACGAGGCAGAAATGGTAAAGTAGAGTACAAAAGAAAGAAATAAAGAACGAAAGAACATGGAGGCAAAAAGTACCTTCATAACCACAATCTTCGAGAATATTCACCAAACCAAGAAAATTTTCCAATTTCTTTACTTGGTCAATCACCAAAAACCTTCCCTTGCTCCTTAACGCAGCTTTCAGTTCCTTCTTTTCCATTGTAAAGCAGCAGTAATCACAAGCAAAGCATGCAAAATCACAAGGAAAAGTGATTTAATACAGCTGTTCAATATTGAAATACTTTGTTTGAGAATTTATATAAGGCACAAAAAACAAAGTGAATTTAGTGGGAAAAGAAAGTTCTAACCGATTTAACAGAATCACACGTGACAAAATTATTAAAATAATTAATATTTATAATTTATGAACTCTCTGGTCTCTTCCACTGTTTGATTGTAAACTTCAACATCGTCTACATAAATGAGCTACAGCCCTTTTGTTATCTGTGGCTCTTACTTTCCTTGGCTACTAAGAGGAGAATTTGGATTGTTCGCGGTACTAGACTAGTTAAATGCATGCTTGTGCTCTCTCCTTCCTTTCTTCTTGATGAAAGAGAAAGAGAGAACCCTAAAAAGACCCATTAGGAAAAACTGAGAGAATTTTGAAGTGAAAGAATGTAGTAGAGATGGAGCTTTAGTCTGTGAGAGTATAGAGAATATGAAAAACAACAAAAAGAAGTATAGATTTGAAAAAGAAGTATAGTTTTTTGCAAACCCTAAGCCCACCACTACTAAAAAAGTATTTTGTATCAAATATAGTCCAATAAACAAGAGATATGTGTGCAAAAATAACTACCCACTCATACTTAATATATTTTTTGATACTGTTGACATGGTATCATTTGATACTAAATGCTTTTTCAGCCATTATTACCCTTTTATTTACTACTAGCCTCATCACACGCACATGCAATGAGGCTTTTTTTTTCTTTTCAGGTTTACACGTTTTCTTATCAAGATTATGCATTTAGAACTACTTATACAACTAGAAGTGGCATAAGGTTAACTTCAAAAAATGAACAAAAAGAGAGAGAAACATTGAAGTCCTGATAAAGGCAAAAAAGAAAAAGTGAAAATGTTGGGCTTAGTGGTCCTATTTTGTAGTAAAAAAAAAAAAAAAAACTTGTGTTTTTATTTTATATATATAATTTTAATTTTTAAAACCTAATTTATAAGTGGATAAAGAAATTTAAAAATCAACAATAGAGTGACCCCTTTTTTTTAGGCAATGTTTTAGTGGGAGTTAGAGTTGTATTTTTTTTTTGGATTATCCTTTAATTTTGTCTCTACTTAAACATAGGTATGTAGGGGCATTTTTGAACAAAAAATGAAGATTCTAAACAGGGGAAGCCCCTTAAATAGTAGTATAGATTAATCACTCACCATATACACGGTTTGTAAAATAGTTTGTAACTTTAATATTTTTCTATTATTATAGTTTTGTAGGGCTAATGATTTTTTTTTTTTTTTTGGGTAAATTACATATTTGGTCTCTAACTTTTAGGCTGAATGTCAATTTGGTCCATGACATTTTAAATGTGTTAATTTGGTCCTTAACCTTTTGGTATTTTGTTATAATGGTCTTTGCCATTAAATGATGGATAAAAAGTACTAATATGGCTAACGGCTAAAATAAAATATAAATTTATTAACACATAAATTGCCACTTGGATTGACACCTGACCTAAAAAAACAGAAGAAAGATAGTGTGGGGCCTTATTACATTAACCACGCTGGCCCACTACATGCGGACCAAGGCCCGCGCCGAGGATAAAACAAAAGTCGAGGACAGTGGGAAAGAGCCCACAACATCCAAGGCCTAAACCGAGGATGACCTGTCCTCGGCACACCGACATCACTAAAGGGAAATATCCTCCATCCATCGAAAATATCCCACCAACATTCTGACCGCTTTAATGATGATGTGACCAACGAACCCAATTGCCTCGATTACTCCGACTAATAGAAAAGCCTGCAAAGACGGCTGAGAACTAACGTAAAGTCTACAAAAACAGATGATGGGACAAACTCTCATCTAGAGTGACCGAATAACCGACAGATGGACGACTGAGATTAACTAAAGCAATACTATATAACCAAGAGGACTCCCACCAAAGAGGGAGGAGGAAAAACTCTAAGAAAAATAGATCCTCGGCCTGGTCCGAGGACAAACAGGCACTTTAGTTACATAACCAAAGTGATGATCATTCCCTACAAAAATACTTAACCAAATTCATTTGATGAGATTCTTATTAATTTCTTGTCATCTATTACTTATCGTAAACACCAAATTAACCGTTGTTCACTTCGGTGATGCCAAATCCATATACCCACTTCTCTACAAATTTTATTGTTAAGGGTTCATTACAATTCGGGCCCCTACAGATAGCAAGTGCACGTGTAAACACATCTTAAATATAATTTTTTTTTTTGGCACTTTCTCATCTTTCTTGTAAAATTTCCTTGGAAACAAACACATACTAAAAAAACCCGAAACCAAAGATTAAACCCCAACCACTAAGAGAAAATCTCATTTTCTTGGCATCCAAACCGAGGTGGTTGATACCATACCAGCCAGTATGTATCACATTAGTATGTATACCGGTATCGAGACACCAACATTTCGTATCGGTTTAAATACCGGCCATACTGGATGATTTCGGGCACTACCGGCTAGTACAAGCTTGTACAAACAAAAAAAAAAAAAAAAAAAAGCTTTTTTTTTTTTTGTTGGTAATTTTTGAATTTTTGTAAGGGCAGAATTACTTATTTGCATTAACTTATTAGTGTTATTTGTTTTCTTAGTATGTAATGAACAATAGGCATTAGATTTTATCAAGGAAGCTGGGCATGTCTTAAGTAATAAAGTTGAAACAAATTATAGAGACATAGAAAATGGCCAACAACCTATGAGCAAGTCTAGAAACACGCAAAGCAACATCAGTTATCTACAATCAAAATTACCCTTTTGGGCCAAGAGATTGACGAAGCTATTGAGAATGTAAAAAAAGAAGCAAAAGAAAGACCTACTAAGTTTTTTGGTGATTTGAATAGACTACAATGGAGGAACTGGGTAGCACTTGTATCAATGAGATTACAGAGTTGGACCAAGATTAATTAGGGGAACAAGGTTTGAAAGTAAAAAATGAGAGAAAGAAAGAAACATTAAATAAATAAATAAAGGAAAAAAAATGCCTGACATTAGAAAGTACAGTGTTCTAAAAAGAAAGAAATAAAATGTTGGAAGGATAGCAGAATAAAAATATTTTATTCTTTTTCATTATCAACAATCAATAGTAACTACAACCTAGTTACAGAAAGAAAATCGAGCACTCAAATCACAAAGAAAGTGATTCGATGCTATTATCCAATTTTGAAAAACAATCACACCCTGTTTGGGATGCAAGAAAATATTAGAGACGGAAGAAAATTTATGCGATTAACTTAATAACACTCTGTTTGACTGTTTATATAATGCAAAAACAGAGTGAACTTTGATGGAAAAAGAAAACGAATAACCAATTTAACAGAATCACAACTAATTGGTCCAAGTGTCAAAATTGTTTAACTAATTAATAATTGGGTCATGCCCCTTAAGCCATTAATTAACGATCTATTTTAGAAAAGTTTTGACATCACTTTTATGATAAATAAAAAATGCTGTCAAAATATTAATTATTTTTTTCTTTTTTCATAAAAACTTCATTTAAATTTTTTTAACCAATACCTAAGAGCATTCGTTAACATTTTCCTTAATAATTTTAATTTACCAACTATTTACATAGCCAAAATGGCGTTTAGCTTAAGCACGTATATGTGAACAACTATTCTTAACTCTCTGTTCTCTGAACTGCATTGTAAACTTCAACACCAACTTTCTTCAATAAATAAGCTAGAGCCTTTCACTTTCCTTTGCCGACCGCTGATTTCCTCGGCTACTGAGAGGAGAATTCGGATTGTTTGTATACTATAAGATCCAACAAATCTAAAATGTATGAATGTTTACAGAATGGGCTTTCTATTTGAAGCCTATATTCTTAAGCCCATAACCATCATGAAGTAAGAGCATAATTACAACTTCCATCAAGGTTAAAAAAAAAAAAAAAAAAAAAAAAAAAAAAACCTTAAATGAAATGACCAAAATTTTTACTCTTGTTTAATTTAGCCTATACGTGCCTTTAATTAGGGAGTATGGATGCTTCATTTAGAGTACTGTATTTGGGTTGTATCCATGTCATACGAGCCATTTCATGTTATTATTTTTCAAAAATTGCTCATATCATTGTATTATACCCGTGTTCGTATCCATGCTTCCTAGGCCTTTAGGTTTAATAACGTAATTTCAGCCCCTCTATACACCAAACAAACTCCTCTTTTGATATACAGTACTACAGTTTTCCATAGGCAAATAGAACAATTACGGTGCTCTATGAAACAATTAAAATCATTTTTCCTTGAAAATTTTTAAAATGAAAATTATCATTTGTACTCTCTATTAGTTTTTCTAAAAGAAAGGGAAAAAATAAATAATACAGTAATAAAGAAGAAAGAAAATGCCACAAAAATAGCAGAAATTAAGTACCTTCCTACCAGCAGCAACCCCAAAGCTTTGATATCAGAGCGAGAAGACTTCCATCAGCTTTCTCTAGGGCTGCTAGCAAAACCCTTCGTTGTACCCTTTTCCTTAACTCAGAATTCCCATTGTTATTGTTATCCATTTCTAAAAAAAGCTTTACAATTAAACAACTACTGAGTCAGAGACAATACAAAAGCAAAGTGTAATAACAGATAATAAATTAAACTTCCTCAAAAAGAAAAAGAAAAAGATAATAAATTAAAGAAGACACACACCAAAAAATGTTTGTCACATATCCTCACATTTGAAAGTTGAAACAATATTTTTACAGTGTACAGTTTTCCATTTTTAAATTTTTCTATGGAAATTTAATTATAAAATAAAATTATATAAACACGAATCATGGATAATTAGATTTTTTCGACAATGCCCCTCGATTAAACTGCTAGAGCTTTTTGCAAGTAATTTTTCAACATGCTAGTATTATGCCGGTCCTGCATGGCACAGCTTAATTAAAAATTATATATAAATTGAAATTATATTACAATTTAGTGAGACACATGACAAAATGTTAAGGTTATCTCACTTGATGGAAGAGACCAATTGTCCAAGTTTTATTGATTGAGCATGGAGTGAAGCACAATTGATAAGACAGAAGATTTGCACTCCACTTTTGCCTAGTGGTCCACCGTTCCATTAGAAGACTCCACCTATTTAAAGAATTGCTAACTCAGTTTATGATAATAGCAAAAGTAAAAGATAACTCAGGGAAAAAAAATTTCATTCTTTTAACGACAAATGTTAAGGTGAAAAAGTTACCATTCCATTAAAAGACTCGACTCCACTTGTTTAAAGAATTGCTAACTCAGTTTATGATAATAGCAAAAGTAGAAGATAACTCAAGGAAAAAAAATCATTCTTATAATGACAAATGTTAAGGTGAAAAAATTGTTTATGGTTTATTTTATCATAACAGAACGTAGATTTTAATTCTTAGTTCTTACTTCACTGCACTGATAGACACTCAAATGACTAATGGAGGTATGCTTTTGTCAATGGCTTATATCATAATAGAACACAGTTTTTAATTTACATCCTTAATCATACACTATGCCTTATTTAACAACCTCATATCTAGTCGAACGCTACAAATCAAAATGATGTTATGTTTGTAGACGGCGCCGGAGCTAGATATCACATCTGATATTTTTTTAGGAGATGTTGATAAGATCTAGTAGTTATTTCAAGACTGTACGATTTTATTATAATAATATCTTGATTGAAAAATGTAAAATTTTTTTTTTTAAACAGATAGCATTTAAATGTTTTTATCTTTTACTTTTATTTTTATCATAAATTAAGTCAACAAATTTTTAAACATGTAGGGGTCTTTTAATAGAATGATAGACTATTAGGCAAGAGTTTCGTGGTCTACCACAAGGATTTTATAATTTCTTGTGGAATAGAGAGAGTGGTACAGAAGATTTGGACTCGAGAATAAAGGAGTTTGAATTTTGAAATTAGGAAAGGCCGCTGGAGAGTGGAGTCTCTGATCATATTTTTGTGTTTAGGCTTCTGAGGATAAAATATCTTTGAAACTAACCAAACCTCCCAAAGAAAATGATAAAAATTTGTTGTGAATTGTAATTGTTTGCTGTTGTTTAGAATCTTATATATTTTCTAACTTTTACCAAAGATAAAACCAAAAAAATAAAAAAAAACACTTTTATATATACTCTACCCTTTAATAACCTGTGCTTGGATTGAGTAAATGGCAGTGAAAGGCAAAGCTCCAAGCTCTGTCAGTGTCATGGAGGTCCGTGTTTGACAGAGAGAGAGGGTGAATGTTGATTTCCAGATCTTGATTTCCCCAATTTCATTCATATTACTGAATTTGGACAAAAATTTATTAAAACAAGAAAATAAAAAATTATAGTTGATATGTTTTTGTGTTTGGTTGCCAAAAAATGAAAGTGCAAGAAAATGCAATATAAGTCACTTTTTTTTTTAATAAAATGCTTACGTAGCAATTTTAAAATTTTATGAATTTATAATAATTATTATTATTATTATTTTAGTTGCCACGTCAGCATTAGTCATGCTAACAATGTATACCGTTAGCCATGCAAGCATTTTCCGTTAGAGAGTTAACGAGAATGACGAAATTGTTTGCAAGTTGAAAATAATTAGGATTAAATTGGTTTATACCAAAATATAAGGACCAAATTGACAAGTTGAAAATAATTAGGACCAAATTGACCATAACCCAAAAATGTAGGGACTAAAATAGTATTTTTGTCTAAAAAATAATGTGCATATGCTTTGTGCAGCAAAATGTGTGTAAGACTTTATTCTAAAAAATAATACTTATTTAGAAGAGAAATGTCATGGTCACAAAAAATTTTATGATTTTTTTTTTCATACATTGAGATAAATTTTGTAATAGAAGGAACATCACTTTTATATGAACACACTATAAATAAATGAAGATGATCTCACCATAACATGATACACCCCATGCATTTCATTATACTCATTAAATAATGGTTTGCCTCATAATCTTGTTACATTGTTTAACAAAGGGTTGTAAGTTGTATGCTTTAAGAGAAACATAACTCTACCTAGTTTTGAAACTCTTCGTACAAACAGTTCAACAGATAGGAAAATTAAAATCATTCTAATTCCCCCTCAAAGTTTCCTCCCTATGTTTATCACCACCCTTTACTCGTTAAAAATCCTTACTCAACTCTTCATGAAACTACTTTTATTAATACTAATCATAACATATCAATTCAACATTTGTTTAAAAAAAAAAAAAAAAAATTGGGCCTCAAACTAATTATCTTTAAAATGTTTTTCCATTGCACGTAAAAGTCACATTGTTTCAATCACATATCATTTCAGTATATCATGTACCTACTAAAAATTATTGGGATGTCCTTCGGCAACTTGGGCCCATTCAAAAACAAAAAGTCCAAACTCCAAAGCCCGCGCTGAGTCTATCGGGCTGTGCACTCTTCTTGGTGAAGCGACGACGTTTAAGGTTGTTACAACATCGTTTTTATGTCCCTCGCCTCAGTGAAGCTTTTCAACTTCTAACTCCAAAGTTCAAACACATACAACTCTATATGTCTCTGTGCGAATTCATGGCAATACAACAGCTCAAAGTCGAAGAGCTCCGAACCCAACTCGGCCAACGTGGACTCAGTACCACCGGAACCAAGCCCACTCTGGTCCAACCCTCTCTGTCTCTCGCTCTCTTTCACTCACTCACATTCACAAAACTCTTTCTCTCTCTCTCTTTTGCAAGTCTAACTGATTGTTTTCCTTGGCAGGTTCGACGACTCGGAGCAGCTCTGCGTAAAGAAAACAAGCAATCAACTAGTGCAGAAAAATGGTTTATCAGCCAATAAGAAGAGAGATAGGGACTCGGAAAATGGGGATTCAATTGGGTCCCAGCAGAAAATCATGGCCGTTGAGAAGTTTAGAGAAATGGGCATTCAGCAATTGCGTCAACAAGCTGCTCTTCGAGGCATTTCCGCAACTGGGTCTAACAAAGAACTCATAGAAAGACTCTCTAAAGATTAAAAGAAAAGCTAAAGAAACAAAGCTTAAAGAAAGTTCTGGAGAGAAAAGATAAAAGATGACTTTTGTATTTCAGAGAAAAACTGATTTCATAATTACATTTGCTAAGAGAGTTCTGTTTATATAATAACAGAATGAGAGGGAGAGAGAGAGAGCTTAAGCGCATAATGTGGAATCTGTTACACCAGTCTTAACAAACTAATCATTTGATGCACGTGCTAATAACAGACTAATACCACGTTAACAACAGATGCTTATAAGTGAAACGGTGAGCTTTGGATGATCAGAACTAGGCTTGGGCTTTCCCTTTATTTCTGGACTCACTGCTGTACTGAGGCTCATTACTGGACCTGGGCTCACCACTGGGCTGACTTATACCAGACTGCTCTTCAGATTCAAACCACGATTTACACTACTGTCCTCAAGGTATCTACTCTTTTTTCTTTCTTTGTGCTGTGTTTGGTTGCTAAGAAAATGTAGGAAACGAGGAACTAGGCAACTGGGTTTGCAAGTTCAATGCCGACTGGATACTGTCGTACATGTAGTATAACATAGTTCGTATGTGGAACTCAATAAGAAAAAAAGTTTTATTTTGATTTAGCTTATTTGAGGTGTTTTTATAGTTTTATGTGTTTAGGATATAATTAAATGATTAAATTCATTATATCATAATAGCTTAAGCTTGTGGCACAATCGGTAATTTATAATAGTATCATAGCAATGTTCCTAAGTTAAAACCTTCTCTCCGCTCTACTCCCATTTAGGGGGAGTCTAGGCCCCATGCGAGGTGGAGTGTTCTAATAGCTTAAACTTTTGGTACAATTGATAATTTATCGTTATGAAACTAAGAGAATGTGAAGCCAACACTATTTGCATTGCATTTCTTTTGAGTTGTTTTCAAAAACAAAGAAGTGGAGCTTTTTATTTTTTATTTTTATGGTTTGGTTCTGATTGAGTTGAAGAGTTATTTAGTATATAAACTTTATGGTGCCAGCTGATGAAGAAGAAAGTGAAAGCAAGAAGGAGAAGATTGTGAAAGCGACCAAAAAGGGAGCGGCAGTGCTGGATCAATGGCTTCCAGATGACTAAAGGCCCATTACCATGTTTTGCATCTGGCAAGTCTTATAGTTATTGTAGCACAATGTAGTGAATGAGTGGACATTTTGTTCAGTAGAGCACAATTAATATCAATAATTTTTTTAGTGTTCTGATTAGTATTTGGTTTTCTGAACTCGGACTGAATGTTGCTTTTTATGATGCAGGATGATGAAATATATGATGCCATGTTGAACCAGACAAATGTTGGGGATAATAATAATAAATTATATGTGATTCAAGCTCTTGGTTAGCTCTTGATTCCCTGCAAATTTTATTTACTCTAACATTTTTTGATTCATTTTCAATCATGAAAGTATATTGAGTAGGAAGTTGTGTCAATAATGATGTTTGAATGAAAAACAATTTATAGTTCTAGTTGATTCAATCCCTGATTGTTTCTCAATTTATTGATTATGCATTATTCGTACTCCTCTTCTCCAAACTAAACAAGTTTTTGCAATGATAAATTGGTGTGATATGGTCTATGCGACCAACCAAAAACAATTATAGGCTGGAGTGAAGATTTAGATTCAATTTGTGAACTGTGAAGCTTCTTATGATAACAATGCCGGTTGTTTTTTTTTTTTTTTTTTTAATTTGAGGTCCAAATTATCTGGCTTTAGCTCATTTATTTAGTAAACGAGCTAAGCTAAAGCCTAAATTTAGGCTTGATTATTAAAAAGCCAAGCTCATATGTAATAATGTACTTGTAAACAAGCTCGTCAGTACAATGCTCAATTAAAGTATATATAATTTTATATGTTTATATAGACATAAGATTGAATTATATAAGTTTGTAAATAAATTCATGAGACATAAATGTCGGTTTGCCACACTAGACTTCACATCCCTAAACCCCCTTGAAGTGGAACTTATTAATTGAAATTTATTGATAATTTAAAAAGCCCATTTTGTAATCAAAGTAAGTATAATTTTTAACATTACAAGGTTGGTAAATTAATTTTTATAGTTTTATAAATGAAATTCATTATGAGTAAAGGATCCATGGATAAATAGGGAAGGGTGTATTTGTAATTGTAACGAGACCCTTTCCTATTTTGTGTCGAAGCAACTTATCATTCTATCTAATTAACTCAAATAATATAGTTTCAACTGATTTTAGTTATTAATTATTAGCATGTATTTTTGAAGGGTAAAAAGATTTTGTAGTTTTTTCCATATATAAGAAAAAATAAGTTAATCAAGTAGCTTGTGAAGAAGCAAGAACTTTCTTGACAATAAAATGAACCAAGCTTGAGCATATAATCTAGTTTGGTAATGCATTTGAGCTTGGTTTGTTACTTTGTTGCGCTAGTAATCTAGTATCCTGAACTTTTACTGACATGTTTCAAATTACTTGCAGAATCTGATGATGGCAGTGCATTCATGGTTTACAATAGGTGGGGGAGAGTAGGTATAAAGGGTCAAGACAAGTTATTTGATCCGTACACATCACATGACAGTGCAATCCAGGAGTTTGAACAGAAATTCTTTGCCAAGACCAGGAACCTCTGGTCCACTCGAAAAAGAGTTCATTTGCCACCCAAAGAGTTATACTTGGTTGGAAATGGATTATGGTGAGCAGGAAAAAGAATCAGATGTGAGTACTCCTGATTCTAAATTTATATTTTTCCCTAAAGTGCTGAATGCTTGAAGTAGACGTCATTTTTATTATACAAGAAAACTCCAGCCCCTCTCCCTTGTGTGATAAAAAAGGAAGCAAAATAAAGGCGACTTTACTGATTTCTGTTCTCACTTCTCATCTATGGAACAAATTTTATTTTTGGCTTTATCATGCATCAGTTATGATGGACCATTTACAGAAGGTGTTGTGGGGGTGGGGATTTTTAAGCACCATCCAGATAGATGTATTTTTGAACATCATTAGGTTGCTAAAAGACATTTTTAGTGAAGTTTTATCTCTTTGCTTTCAAGAGTGGGAGGTATAAGGATGTATCATCCCTGTTCCGTATCCCATATTTCTGTTTGACCAAAAATAGAAAGAATATAGAACCATATTACATTTTTTTTGCTACTGAATACTTAATAATGATTATCAGGTCAAAGAAAAGCCTGACTCTGCTTTGCAAAATATATCTCTCTTATCTGCAATGTCAGCATGATGAAGCAGCAAATGATGGAAATTGGTTAGTTGATCAATCAATTACTTTATAGAGGATATCATGCAGATGATCATAAAAATGCTAAAGCATGTCAAATAATTGGTTAGTTCATTTAAAAAATAAAATGTGTTTTGATGGATTCTTTACTTTGAGTTGTAATATTTTGATATGCTATATATCAAAATATATTTCATTGATATGGTAATTGTTTCTCTTTAATTATTTTTACAAAGATTTTATTTGTACATTATCATTTAGGATACAATGCTAATAAGCTGCCACTTGAAAGCTAAGCAAATCAACAATTATGAAGGTAAGTCTTTATTAGATGCAAGGAAGTTTCCTTCTGCTTATATTTGATTTGGAGGTAAAATTATAACAGAATAGACTATTAGTTATGTCTATTTGAGAAAAATCTCTATTTTATTGATTAACCACTTTTAGGGAATCCTTGATTCAGGGATATCATGAAGAACTTTTGACAGGAATTTTCGATGATTAATTATATCCTAAAATCAACTAAACTTTTAAACTAGGAAGCAAGGACACTTTATTTAGGATGCTATACCTATGTTGTATCCGTGTCTTACCCGCGTCATACCGGTGCTAGACCGGCCATTTCATGTTAAACTTTTTCAGAAATTGCTCACACCATACTCGTACCCATGCCTGTGTCTGTGCTTCCTAGCTTTTAAATGGGTTGTGCGTAGTTCCTCTGCCTACACTTTAGTGTGCTGTAGTTTTATGTTGCAATATCTTTTGCCTTCTTTCTTGCATCACTGTTTTCTGAGAACACTCCATGAATTAATTTTCTTTGACAATGTCTAGGGTTATGATGTCCTGAAGAGGATTGCCAATGTGATTGGACAATCTGTAGGAGAAAACTTGAGCAATTAAGTGGGTAAGATTCTTCCTTCTTAGCTAGAGAGCTGTTACACTGTATTTTTCAGGTGCTTGACTAAATTAGCTTTGCATTTTAAACAGCACCTATGACGTTTTTTTATCAAGTGAACTATTTTTCTTTTTATGTTGTTTTGGTTTTGAATCATGCATTCTAGCTTCAAGAAGTTTGAGATTCTAATTTTAATCGATGGTTTCTTGCAGAGAATTCTACACTGTTATTCCCCATGACGTCCTCTCTTTTTTTCTCCACTGTACACTTAATAAACTAGGGACACAGTAGGGGGTTGTCTATTTTCTCTCAAAAATGGCATCTATTTTAATACGTAAGTATAAATGATGACAGGTGAATTTGTAATAGACTCAACTCAGAAGTTCAAACACAAGTTGGAAATGGAAATCCCTTTTTTTCTTTAGTTCATTATATCCATATTGTCACAGTTACCTTCATTTCTTCTCGTTTCGGTTGTGGAGGGCGGGCATAGGACCCTAATTTGGGGTTTAATTATTTTCTCGACAACTTTGGTATTATATTATTTTATTTCCAGGGATATTAGATGCTATAGTATTCTTTTATGTAACCCCCTGCTGTGGCCTATCAGTGAGATTTTGGTTGTATTTGGAAATTTATTCAGTTGCTATTGATTATGTGAAACACTGATCTGATCAACTTCTTGTATCCAATTGAAGGTTGAGGCCCTATCTGAAATTGAGGTTGCCACAAAGCTGTTGAAAGATGACACTGTAGTAGAGGTATTACTTATTCACTTGTCTCCTTTTTAATTGTTGACTGGTTGTGTCTGGAAAGTTTCTGAAAGTCATATTTGCATGTTTTTAAGAAGCCATTGTAATATATGCAAAGAGCACATGATCCTACTTATTTTTATCATTCCATTTAAGACATCAGAGAAAATGGACCTACTTGTTCATATTGAGTTAGCTTTTATTTTTATTTATCGTTTATCACTACTGTAATTTACTTATTTACAGCTCTGCCATCATTGTAGGGCGACCCCTTGTATTCTCATTACCAACGGCTTCATTCTGAACTGTCACCTCTTGAAGTTGATTCTGATGAATTCTTTATGGTAATAACCTTAGAAGTTTTAACAGTAATACTTATTTACACACACACCCCAAAGGGCAGAAAAAAGAATGCCCCCAAACTATAACACGTGCAAAATATAGCATACTCCATGAGTTGGTTTATTAGCTGGCCACTTTGGTATATAGATCTGATACATAGTTTTTGTTACCTCATCTTTTCAGGTTGCAAAATATATGCAGAACACTCATGCAAAAACACACTCAAATTACACTATGGACATTGTTCAAATATTCAGGGTATCAAGAGAGGGTGAATCTGAATGCTTCAAAAAGGTAACAAGGCATTTACTATGAACGTAAAAGACCTTTATTACAAAATATTTCTCTCATTGCAGATATTTTTTAGCAATTTTTTATTTGTTTCATTAGGTTCTGATATATAAGTAATATGTTAGGTTTTAAATCCTAACTGCCTATTACTCCTGCAAGCAGTTTAACAGTGAAAAATAGAATGCTCTTATGGCATGGTTCTCAGCTTACAAACTGGACTGGCATTTTATGCCAAGGTCATTGTTTTCCTCTCAGGATTCATAAATACTAATAAATGTGTGTGTGTGTTTTCGCATCATGTGATCTGAAAATTTCCATCAATAACTTAAAAATATTTAAGCCTAACTTGTATTCTATCAGGTTTGCGCATAGCTCTGCCTGAAGCACCTGTAACACGTTACATGTTTGGGAAGGGGGTTTACTTTGCTGACATGTTCTCCAAAAGTGCAAATTATTGCTATGCTACTCACGGTTCCAAGGCTGGCGTGCTGCTTTTGTGTGGGGTTGTTCTTTATTCTGTAAATACATTATTGTTATATGAAAAGACATTTATTTGGGGTGGAACACATTCATATCTCCAACGGAATACGACAATGTCTTACATTTCATTAATGGTGAGATGTATGCACTAGATTACCACTTACTAACAGATGGTCTTGCTGGACAACTATATGAATATTTACCCTTTTTCTGTTCTACATTGAAGCCCAACATTCCCTTATTCCAAAAAATAAATCCCCTAAGCATGCTTCAGATTTTAGACCCATAAGCTTCTGTAATGTGCTTTATAAGATTTTCTCTAAAGTCTTAGCAAATAGACTCAAAAAAATATTACCAAATATTATCACTGAGAATCAAAGTGCTTTTACTAAAAGTAGGCTTATATTTGATAATATTTTGGTTGCTTTTGAGTCTCTTCATAGTATGCAGAGACATGGTGGAAAGGAGAATTACATGGCTATTAATTTAGACATGAGCAAAGCCTATGATAGGGTGAAGTGACCTTATCTTGAATCTGTGATGAGACGGCTGGGTTTCACTGAAAAATGGATTAAGTTGATGATGCTGTGTGTCAGAACGGTCTCCTATTCCATTCTTGTAAATGGAGAACCTAAAGGATTGATCAAACCTTCCAGAGGAATACGCCAAGGGGATCCACTTTCACCATTCTTATTTCTGTTGTGCACTAAGGGTTTACACAGACTCATTACAAAGGCGGCTGCACAGGGTGATATCAAGGGTTATTCTCTTTGTAGAAATAGCCCCAGACTAACCCATCTCCTTTTTGCAGATGATAAGCCTACTGTTTTGCAGGGCCACAATTCAGGAGTGTCAGCAGATCATGAACATCCTGGAAATGTATGGCAAATGCTCGGGTCAACAAATCAATGGAAACAAAACCACTATCTTCTTCAGTAAATCCACTTCTGAGGAAGTCAAGAACCAAATCAAATTGGCACTAGATGTACCAAAGATTGTGCAATATGAGAAGTATTTGGGGCTACCATCATTGATAGGGAGACATAAGAAAGCCAGTTTTAATTACATAAGAGAAAGGGTGTGGAAAAAACTTCAAGGGTGGAAGGAGAAACTGTTGTCACAGACAGGCAAGGAAATTCTTATTAAGGCAGTGGTCCAGGCAATACCAACTTACACTATGAGTTGCTTTAAACTCCCTTTGGAACTTTGTGCAGATATTGAAAGCCTCACTAGAAAATTTTGGTGGGGGCAGAAAGGAGACAGAAGAAAAGTACATTGGGTGAAGTGGGACACTCTTTGTAAACCCAAAGTAAAGGGGGGTATGGGCTTCAAGGACCTAGCTAATTTTAATGATGCACTTTTAACAAAGCAGACATAGAGATTACTACACCAAAAAAACTCATTATTCTATAGAGTTTTCAAGGCAAGGTTCTTTCCCAACTGTTCCATCTTAGAAGCCCCAAATTCAAACACCAGTTCTTATGCATGGAGGAGTATTCTAAAAGGAAGGGATTTACTGTTGAAGGGGGTCAGATGGAGGGTTGGGTGTGGAGAGGCCATAAGTATACGGAAGGATGCATGGCTGCCCTCAACAACATAGCCTCGGGTCAGCTCACCTGTTGTACAAGGTTTTGAAGGCATGAAGGTATCAGATCTCATTGATCCAGCCACCAATAAGTGGGACCAAAACCTTTTGCATGGACTCTTCATACCCAACGAGGCAGAGCTTATTGCAAGCATTCCTCTGTGTCCGAACAAGGTGGAAGATGTAGTGGTTTGGCCTTTCACTCCTTCAGGTTGCTACACAGTGAAGTTCGAATCCAAGTTCCTAGCTGCGGAGCAGCTAGGAAGCCAACAACCAAGCTCTACCCCAAATGATAAAGGTTTGTGGAAGATGATATAGAGTCTCTCTATTCCACCCAAGGTCCGCAATTTCCTTTGGAGGGCTTGTCAGAATGCCCTTCCTGTCAAGTTCAACCTGCGATGGTGACACATTTTGAATGAAGATACTTGTGAAGCATGTAGAGTAGAGGTGGAAGACATATATCATGCATTATGGGGATGTAACCAACTCTCACAGATATGGGATTCCATTCCTTCGTTCTCTTTCAGAAAATCAAAAACCTTCTCATCGGTCCAAGAAGTGCTTATGTTTACTTATGAAAATCAGAAGAATGTTAAGCTTACGGCATCGGTTATGTGAACCATTTGGCACCATCAAAATCAGGTACGAACCTCCTCCAAAGAGTACCCATTGTTGCAAGTAATACCAGCAGCTTCACAGGCTTTAACCACTTTCCATGACTCTGTTTCTAACACCCCAAAACAGAGCCGACGAAATGTACCAATTCGAATCAGGTGGTCTCCTCCCCCGGTGGGAACGGTTAAGGTAAATTTCGACGGGGCCATATTCAAAGATATACGGAAAGCAGGCATCAGAGTGATTGTTCGTGACAGCAACGGGCAAGCAATAGCCTCTCTGTCCGAACAAGCTAGCCTACCTTTTTCCCCGGAGATAACTGAAGCTATGGCCGCAGCAAGGGCGATTTCTTTTGTACAAGACCTTGGTTTCACTTCTTTCATCTTGGAAGGAGATTAAGTTAACGTAATAAACATTCTAAACTCTGATGAGAAGTCCTTATCTAACTATGGCCACGTACTCAGCTTAGCAAAATCCATGTTGGTGACAAGCAGTTGTGTTTCATTCTCCCATGTTCGTCGTTCGGGTAACAGTGTAGCGCACAACCTAGCTAAACATGCTAAACATGTTAGAGGTTTACAGTGTAGACTGTAAATGTTCCTCCACACCTGAATTCTGTATTTCTCGCCGATCATGGCTAATTTTATTAATAAAGTTTGAAGTTGTTCTTTCTCAAAAAAAAAAAAAGTTGCATGTTCTTTACACTCTTAATACACATGTCAAATTTTGTGTCAATCGAATACTATTTACTATATGATTTATAAGCATGTATTTTGTACATAATTTTAAACTACAAAAACTCGCAATTTTCTCATCAAAAAAAAAAAAAAAACCTTGTAATTTAAACAATTTATTAATGACATAGCTACGGATCTTTAATTTTCTTTAAATTTTGCAAGTATAGAAGATATAAGAAAAAGATGTAATCTAATGATAGATTTGTTTAAATTCACCTCCAATAAAAAAAATATTAAGTAAGTTTGTAATTTTAGACTACAACTAATTTTATAACTATACATTGTCTATTTTTTGTTGTTAAAAAAAAGTATAAATATTTATTGTGGGTGTAAAAGCCCAACGCTACGTATTGAATTTGAATATCACTACGTGTCCGAAGAGAGAAAAGGGATTAAATATGAGTCCATATGGGGGAAATGCACCTGGAAATGAATGAGAGGAGATGTCCAAAGACAATCCTATTGGTCCGAAGAGGTCCCTCTCCTCGGATCACAAGGGAACTTGATCAAGCAAATATACCGAAGGCCTGAGCGACCCTCCCAACTAACTCCACGATAAAGACAAGCTATGGGCATGCCTAGAGATGATGAGAACAGAGAAATATCTAAAAGGAAAAGCTGTTACCATCGCATTTAATACACTACAGCAACTTTCCTGGCCGCATTTACGTGGAGAAGGCCCCTGAACAGTGCAATCTTAGCTACTACCACTCACGGTGAACTAAAGCAAACGTCTGATGTGACATGTACTCAAGTGAATGTTTAGATGAAGAACAAGTGTACGGTGAAGATGAGGAAGAAGAGGAATATATAAATGGAATAGGCCTCTAAATGGAGGAGGGACGAAAAATTGTGAGTGAAAGGAGAGAGAGAATTGTATTCACCTTTCCATGAATCTTAAGCCTCTTCGGATTTGAGTATTATTTATTCTGCAAGTGTTTTTACTTTAATTTATTCTCTTTTTCTAAAATGAATCGTTGCTAAGTTCATAACCAGCCCAACTTTTTCACCCACACTCTACAAATTTATTGTTCTGGGTTCATTGGGCTCACAATCCAGAGATTTTGGGCTTGGCCTATCAAATTTGGACCCTACAATTGGCACCGTCTGTGGGAATTAGCTTGAGCAAGGGTGGAAGCAACACCTCATAAATGGCTGAACCAAGGCAACAACCAGCAGAGTCCAGGGCATCTCAGCATGCTGATCCTTTCCTCAATTTGGAACGGAGCCAGGATCGTAAAGGTAGCGTACATACCGCACATGATGTTCGAAGCTAGTTGCATGGAGGAAGCCAGATGTCCCATGCAAAGAAAAACCAAAACATGCAGTTAGAAATTGAAAGGCTAAAGAGGGAGCTGTGCCATGCAAAGAAGAAACGCATTTCTTCGTATTCTGATGAAGATTCTAACGATGAACAGGACGTTGCTTACAAGAAGAAGTTTCGAACGCCAGTCAGCGAGTCCTTTTCCTATGAGGAGACACACCATCGTGAGAGGCAACCTCGGAGCCCATTACGTGAAGGTGTAGGGAACGATGCTATGAGTAAGGCTTTGAATCAAATCTCTAAGTCCCTTTTTACGCGCAACATTGAGAACGCAAGACTCTCTCGACGCTTTCACCAGCCGACGTTCACCATCTACAATAGTCGGACAGACCCAGTGGAACACGTGAGTCATTTCAACCAGAGAATGGCCTTCCATTCCAGAGATGAAGCCTTAATGTGCAAGGTTTTCCCATCTAGTTTGGGGCCGATTGCTATGAGGTGGTTTGATAGTTTGAAAGCAGACTCTATAAGCTCTTTTCAAGAGCTCACTCAGGCATTTGGGTCCCGTTTTGTCACATGTTGCAAGGTTCCGCAGTCTTTGGCCTCCCTATTGTCCGTAAGTATGCGAGAGGGCGAAACTTTGAAGTCATATTTGGACAAGTTCTGGGAAATGTACAACGAGATAGAGGAAGATTGCGACCTGGTAGCCATCAGCTCCTTTAAACTCGGCCTCCCCACTAAACACGGCTTGAGGACGTCTCTAACGGGCAAGCCTGTTACCAGTGTACGCCAGCTGATGGACAGGATTGACAAGTATAAAAGAGTCGAGGAAGACCAGCAGCAGAGCAAAGGAAAAGATAAGGTTATCCCTCAGGAGATGAGGGATTTCAGGTCGGATCGGTAAGGCCACAATAGGTCGCGGAAGGACTGGGTCGGACAGGGTTCAGCGAACCTTCAGACAGTTAATGCCATGTTCCGAGAGCCAGTGCACCAAGTCCTGAAGAAGATCAAGAATGAACCATTCTTCAAGAGATTGAACAAGATGGTCGAAAACCCTGAAAAGCGCAACCACAATCTCTACTGCCAATATCACCAGGATCATGGACATACTACAGAGGATTGTAGGAGCTTGTGGGACCATTTGGATCAGCTCGTCGGCGAAGGCAAGCTAAAACAACTCTTACACCACATCTATGGTCAGGGTAACCAGGCAAATGTAGGATCTCGAAGAGATGATTCCTCAAAACCCCCTCTGGGCACAATAAATGTTATCTTTGCTGCACCAGGAAAAACAGGGTCTTGCCCATCCAGAATACTATCAGTTGCTCGACTGCCTTCGGAAAGTGTTGACAGAGAGCCGAAGAGGCCTAGGATGGAGGTTCAACCGGTTTTGGGCTTTTCAGACGAAGACAAAATCGGAACTATACAACCACATGATGATGCTTTGGTGGTCACTCTCAGAATAGGTGGATATGACATGAAGAGAGTGATGGTAGATCAGGGCAGCGCCGCAGAAATAATGTATTGAAACCTTTATAAAGGGCTAAACTTAACGCTTGAAGACTTAACGCCTTATAGTTCCCCTTTGGTGAGTTTTGATGGCAAAGTGGTCATCCCTAAAGGCTAGATCAGACTACCCGTGCAAACCGACTCTAAAATGGTGGAGGTAGATTTTATAGTGGTAGATGCGTACTCACCCTACACTGCGATTGTGGCTAGACCTTGGCTTCATACACTCGGGGCCGTTTCCTCCACTCTTCATCAGAAGGTCAAATACCCGTCCAAAGGACAAGTCAAGGAGATCTGAGGAGATCAAACTACGGCCGAACAATATCTGGTGGCAGTGATCCATCACAAACCTCAAGCTGAATCCTCGGCCCATAACGAGGGGAACTTATAGCAGTTAAAACCTTCGGTGCTGGACATCGAAGCCTCAGCCAAAGGGGTTGAGTGTGAAAGCTTGGCAAAGATAGTTATTGATGATGACCCAGAGAAGTTCTTTCAAGTCGGATCCATGTTGCCTCCTCAAGAGAAGGAAGAGCTGATAAAGTTTCTCAGAACCAACATTGATATGTTCGCATGGGACTCCGCAGAAGCCCCAAGAGTAAACCCAGAGTTCATTTGCCACCATCTAAACGTTAACCCCACCATCGTTCCTAAGAAGCAACCGCTCCGACATCCATCAAAAGAACACGCAGCTGCAGTCAGGGAAGAAGTGATGAAACTCAAATGAGCAGGAGCAATTAAGGAAATTTTTTATCTTGAATGGCTGGCTAACACTGTGGTGGTAAAGAAGAAAAGCAGAAAATGGCGAGTGTGCGTGGATTTCACTGACCTGAATAGAGCTTGTCCGAAGGATCCGTTTCCCATGCCAAAGATTGACCAACTGGTTGATGCTACCGTTGGACATCCTCGGATGAGTTTCTTGGACGCATTTCAAGGGTATCATCAGATACCATTGGCTTTGGAGGACCAGGATAAAACAGCTTTCGTCACCCCTATTGGGAATTACCACTACAAAGTAATGCCATTCGGTCTGAAGAACGTAGGGGCCACCTATCAGAGGATGATGACCAGAATGTTTGAGCCTCAGTTGGGTAAAAGTATGGAAGTTTATATTGACGACATAGTGGTAAAGAGCAAGGTTATAGCTGGGCACATCAGAGACCTCAGGGATGTTTTCGAAATCCTTAGAGGACACAGATTGTGTTTAAACGCATCCAAGTGTTCATTTGGTGTGGGGTCAGGCAAGTTCTTGGGATACATGGTGACCCACAGGGGAATTGAAGTAAACCCCAATCAGATAAAGGCCATCAACAACTTGCGAGCTTCTCAGAACCCCAAGGAGATTCAGAAACTGACCGGAATGACTGCTGCCCTTAATAGGTTCATTTCCCGATCAGCCGATAGGTGTAGACCTTTTTTCTTGTTGATCAACAAATGGAAGGGATTCGAGTGGACTAAGGAATGTGCTTTGGCTTTTCAGCAATTTAAGGATTACCTAGCTCGGCCTCCAATCATGTCTAGTCCTGAACCAGATGAAGTCTTGTTTGCCCACATTGCTGTAGCTCCTAATGCCGTAAGCTTGGTGCTAATACGAACAGATTGTGGCGTGAAAATGCCAGTTTATTACGTAAGTAAGTCACTGCATGAAGCTGAGATCCGTTATTTGCCACTGGAAAAGGCTATCCTAGCTGTGGTGCTCGGTACGAGGAAGCTGCCTCATTATTTCCAAGCCCACACAGTTATTTTTCTCACCCAGCTCCCACTCAAGGCCATACTCCGAAGCGCCGACTACACTAGAAGGATTGCCAAATGGGGCATAATCCTAGGGGTTTTTGATATCAAATACATGCCTCACACATCAGTGAAGGGCCAGATCCTTGCGGACTTGGTGGCCGAATTCATGGAGCCCCTCTTAGAAGAGGTAACACCAACACTGGACCTGGATGGAAAATCTGTTGGCATGATTTCTCAACGAGGCCCCTTATCCTGGGAAGTGTACATAGATGGCGCATCGAATCAGAGAGGTTCAGGAGTGGGACTAGTGTTGATATCTCCAGAGAGAATCATCATTGAAAAGGCGTTAAGGTTGGATTTCTCGGCAACGAATAATGAGGCAGAGTATGGGAGGAAAGTCAGTTGAGGTGTTCTCGGACTCAAAATTAGTCGTTGGTCAAATGCAAGGTGAGTTTGAGGTAAAAGACGAAAGAATGCAAGGATACTTAAGTCGAGCTAAATCCCTACAGTCAGAGTTTGAGTCCTTTAACCTGCTGCACACCCCAGAAGTGGTAATACGCATGCTGATTCTTTGGCCACGCTCACCACCTCCTCGGCGCAAAAGTTACCAAAGGTTATCCTCATTGAGGACATGCGTAGACTTACGAAGTTAAGAAAAGAGGCAGTCCGAGTTCATCATATCAGGGCCGAACTCAGCTAGATGGATCCTATAATTAAGTTTTTGAAAGATAATGTCTTGCCCGAAGAAAAAGGGGAAGCTAACAAAGTTTGGAGGAAGGCTACTAGGTTCTGGCTGTCCGAGGACCATAAACTATATAAGCGCTCCTATTCAAGTCTGTACTTATTGTGCATGCATCCTGAAGCAGCTGAGTTACTACTAGAAGAATTGCATGAAGGGATCTGTGGGAACCATACTAGAGGTAGATCCTTAGCTTACCGAGCCATTTCCTAAGGTTATTGATGGCCAAATATGCAAAAAAAAAGGCCCATGAATATGTTAAAAAATGCGACCAATGCCAACGGTTTGCGCCGAACATACATCAACCAGGTGGCACCCTTAATCCACTATCTAGCCCATGGCCTTTCGCTCAATGGGGATTGGATATCGTGGGCCCATTCCCTAAGGCTGCAGGAAACAAGAAGTACCTTCTGGTTAGCACAGACTACTTCACCAAATGGGTCGAGGCTGAACCTCTAGCAAACATCAGGGATATAGATGTAAAGAAATTTATCTGGAAAAATATTGTCACTCGGTTTGGGATCCCTCATACCCTCATCTCGAACAATGGCCTTTAGTTTGATAGCAAAGCATTTAGGAGTTATTGTAGCGAACTGGGAATCACAAACAGATACTCCACTCCTGCTTATCCCCAGGGAAATGGGCAAGTGGAAGCTGTTAACAAAATCATAGTTAATGGATTAAAGAAGAGGCTAGACGATGCGAAGGGTAGATGGGTGGAAGAATTGCCCCATGTACTTTGGGCATACAGAACTACGCCTCGCAGGTCTACTGGAGAAACCCCCTTTTCAATGACCTATGGGGCTGAAGCTGTTATACCTTTGGAGACTGGGTTCTCAACATACAGGACTAGTTCGTTCAATCCGATCGGCAACGATGGGCAACTAGAAAAGAGTTTGGATCTAATTGAAGAAATGAAGGAAAATGCAATGGTCCAACTGGCACATTACCAACAAAAGCTCAAGCAAGGTTACGACACCAACGTAAAGCTGAGACCTTTAGAACCTGGTGATTTAGTGCTGAAGAAGGTTGTGGGTACTGCAAAGAACCCAGCTTGGGGAAAACTAGGACCAAACTGGGAAGGACCATATCGTATCACTTCAAGGGCTGGTATTGGAGCGTATTTCTTAGAAAATCTAGATAATCATATAATACCCTGGCCTTGGAATGTAAATAACCTCAAAAGGTATTATTATTAAATGAATCTTTCCTTCAGTCAATATGTCATTTTGTTATGCTAAGAATTCTCCTAAGTGTTTAAACTTAAATTCAATCATGCCTGTAGTTCTCAGACCAGATGATTTGGGTTAGTTAGCACTCGTTTACAATTCTCCTAAGTGTTTAAACTTAAATTCAATCATGCCTATAGTCCTCGGACCAAATAATTTAGGTTAGTTAACACTCGTTTACAATTCTCCTAAGTGTTTAAACTTAAATTCAATCATGCCTATAGTACTCGGACCAGATGATTTGGGTTAGTTAACACTCGTTTACAATTCTCCTGAGTGTTTAAACTTAAATTCAATCATGCCTATAGTCCTCGGACCAGATGATTTGAGTTAGTTAACACTCGTTTGCTATTCTCCTAAGTGTTTAAATTTAAATTCAATCATGCCTGTAGTCCTCGGACCAGATGATTTGGCTTAGTTAACACTCGTTTGCTATTCTCCTAAGTGTTTAAATTTAAATTCAATCATGCTTGTAGTACTCGGACCAGATGATTTGGGTTAGTTAACACTCGTTTGCTATTCTCTTAAGTGTTTAGACTTAAATTCAATCATGCCTGTAGTCCTCAGACCAGATGATTTGGGTTAGTTAACACTCATTTATAATTCTCCTAAGTGTTTAAACTTAAATTCAATCATGCCTATAGTCTTCGGACCAGATAATTTGGGTTAGCTAACACTCGTTTATAATTCTCATAAGTGTTTAAACTTAAGTGAAAATCATTTTATTAAGTAACTCTCATACGAACAGCTCTCTCAAGTATTGACTTAGATTATCTATATCATCAGCATGATATGGTGGTTAGGTTTACAAGCTATTGTTATTTGTAGTAATGATGCATCATAATATGTACTGTGAGGGCATTAAAGGTAAAAAGGAGACCATTTCATTGATCAAAAGAAAATAACTTACAGTCACGAGACAAAAAAAAAGGGGCCTAGTTAATACAGGTAAACAAAAAATATATATATATAAATAAATAAAACATGTAAAACTCCTAAACGTCTAGGCCTTCTTCTGAGGTGATGGGTCAGCAATCTGGCCAGGCTGAGCAGCAGCATCTGATCCTTGTGCATTCCCAGATGGCTTGCCCACAGCACCAGTTTGGTCAAATGCCTGGGTTGTCTCAGCAGGGTCTGGAAGGTTCTGGTTAGAAGCTGGAGGATTTGAGGCTTCTGGTAGTTCACAGATGTCTAGGTGGTAGTAAACGCACCCAAGCTGCCTCAGGGCAGATTCTGGGGGGACTCAAGCCGCATCAAGGCCTTTGCCTCACGTTACGTCGTAGTACTCCCTGCAGACCTTTGCGAACTCCTCAGTCAGTCTTATTTAGGTCTCTTTTACCCCCAGCGTGTAGGCAGCTTGTTTTTCAACCTCAAGCGCCTCCTTGGCCAATTGAGCATCCTCTTTGGCCAATTTGGCAAACTCCCTGGCTTGATCAAGCTCAGCCTGAAGACCCCTCACCAGCGCTTTTTCTGTTTCCAGGTTAATTTCTATTGTGTACAGCTGCTGGCGTTGGTCTTCGGCCTGCCTCTCAGCATTCTTAAGGCCCGCTTCCAGACTCTTTTTCTCCTTGGTCGTTTCTTTCAGCTGCTCGGATATACGGGCGCACTCATCCTTCAGGCTGCCCAATGACTTTTCAACCTCAGACCGAGAACAGGCCTCCGCTTGGGCTTCAACATGGGCTTTCTTGTTTCACTCCTCAGCCACATAAACTTGCTGAGTGATTTGCATGACAGAATAAATTTTTTTATATATAAGGCAAAGAAAGTTAGAGAATGCAAAAAAGCCAACATCTTAAGGTTGAGGAAATGGGTCAATTCGCTTACCATAGCTAAATCCCTTTTGAGGGATAGGAAGAGTTCTGGTTGGCTGAAACGCCTGTATGACTCCATATCCTTTGGAAGGAGCAGAGATTGCTCCAATACCTCTGCAATGTGGCCAGCTTTCCCTCCAACATAATTTCTGAGGGAAGCATCCCATGGGATAGCAGCACCATCCAATGCCAACTTTGGGGACCATGTCCGAACTCCTCAACGTACGTCTGCTGCCAAGGGGTCATTTCGACTCTCAGTAGATGAAGCCCTCCTGTTCCTTGTCTCGTGGACCACTTTCTGTTGTTTGGGTCCCTTTGGAGGCGCCACCTCTCTCTCTTCAGTATCTGTAACAGTCCTTTTCTTTTTCAGATCCGGCAACGGCTTTAGGCCGAGATCCGAAGGAGCCTAAGGAGGTGGAGGACGAAGAGTGACTATTGGCTGAGATGTACCAACCCCTTTAGTCACAAACTTCTGCCCTCTGTTCTTCATTAGATCTTTTAAACTCTCCATATCTTCCTCGGAAGAATCATCTGGCACATTTATTCTCTCTGGGAGAACACCGGATTGCTTATCGATTCCCTCTTCAGCGTTCAAAATTTGAACTTCTTCTGAAACTTCCCCTTCAAACCTGAACTTGTCAATCTGCTCGTCAAGTGAAGGGGTTGAAGAAGCAACTCCTTCTCCTTCTGTTGTCGGTTCAGGAGGAGCCTGCTGAATGGGTTGAACGAGCAATGGTATGCCCTGTGGGTTTGGGTGTGGCACAGGGACAAGATCAAAAGGGGCCAAAAAATCTTTCCGAGTAACGTCGATATGGTTGATGCGGCGATCCCCAAGTGTTATTGCGTTGCCGATCGACTGAAAATCAGATGATTTTGGGATATATCCGAGGATAAGCTGCACGGCTCTTAGTTGTTCGTCACTTGCGAAAATCTCTGACCGAAGAAGGAAGTTGAGCGCTGCGGAGTTTGTAAGGCTGAGCCGAGGAGCAACGTGATCTCTATCTGTTAACATCACAATAAAACTTAGTCAAAAAACTTGAAACATGATAGAAAGAGAAGGTCGAATCATTAAAAGCAAAAACCCTTAATCTATTGTTAGGAAACCTAAATCTGGGATATCCCACCTAGCTCTCCTGGTTAAGTTGGGCAATGAAGTCCGTCATATCACGCGCCCGAGACAATCAAATAGTCGTCTTCCATCCCTTTGTTAGATTTGGGAAGACATGAGACGAGCTTGACAATGTCGAATAGGGATTTAAGATAGTATCCCGCTCCTTTTTTGGAATGACATTCGTACATGTGTACCACATCGAGCCAGGTGAGTCCCAATCCTAGATGACGGTTCAGATCATCAATTGCTTTTAAAATTCTAAACATGTTAGGTGTGCATTGTTCAGGGCTAAGCCTATGGTTTCAAAGATAGTTTCTGGTAACGGGACCCATGGGGATGGTCATTCCTCCCTTTAGGAAGGCGATGATGGGGATTATAACTTCGCCTACTTCTCGATCTGTTATTAACTCTTCTGGAGAACAATATCTCAAGCCCACATCCTAGGGTATGCGATACGTCGCCCTAAATTTCTCCATCTGGGAGGAACTATTCACTAGATATTTAAATCTACCCATTTCAGTTAGAATAGAAGGAAAAGCGTTAAACACTGTGACTGAGGAGCGACTATTCAAGGGCCGAAGAGGCAAGCCAAAGAAAAGATGAAAGGCTTGAGTGAGGAACTTACGCGGAATTAAATCGAAGAATGATCTTCAGGCTTGTGGAGAAATTATAACAAATTCTGGGGAGAGTTGGAGTTGATGACAGAAAGGGCTTAGTGGGCGTGAATGCTTGAGTTCGCTGAGAGTCTGAGAATCTATAAGGTAAAGGAGAAAATAACCCCCTTTGGGGCTGTACACACCCAAAATTGAAGGGCCAATGGGCCTACACCAATTGGGCTTACAATTTATTTAGTGACGTGAGATTGAGGATTTCCTACTAAGGGTGGTTCTCACAACCAGACTTGCTTTTCTTCCTCTCTCTATTGTTCCTCCCTCTTTCAACAACCACTTCCCTCTTCTCAACCCCCAGTATTTATAGAGAAATGTTAGTGGAACAGTTATGATTGCCTCTGACGCTAGTGCTCTTGGAGGTCCAATGCTGTTAGTCGTAAGTGGGTGGTTAGGTGGGAGTGGCCTTGGAATTGGTTCTCCCTTCGAGGTGTTCGGCAACGGAGTTTCTCGGTCAGGAATGTGTCCGGCATTGGTCCCCGGGGAGCATTCGCGGGCCATGTCGCTGGCACTGTACGGCCCGTGAATTTAAACAAAACCGGGGTGCGCTTACCCGGGAAGTAAGGGCAGTCGTCACAGTGGGCCTGGAAGTTTCGGTTGGCCCAAGTGACTTTGTTCAAGGTTCTGGGAACCTCGGGCGGCCCAAATGGGCTTACCCGCAATATAGGGGCTTTATATAGGGATAGATGAAATGGTGGGATTTATCCCGCCCAAATTTAGAGAAAAAATCACGTCCGTTGGATCAATAGCCCACCGTTGGATGCTAGAGACAAGACGCCGCCTGGAGCAATTAATGGCACCTTGGAAACGCTGCAACGACAGCGGCAATGATGAAGCGCCTAAATCTATGCACATACACGTGTGGATTCAGATGTTTAGGGATTTTAAAGCTTTTATTTCGCAGCATCAAAATCCTATTTTTTCTCCTCGGATGCGAGGGAAAAATTAAAATTTTGAGGGGCTATTGTGGGTGTAAAAGCCCAACGCTATGTATTGGGCCTGGGGCTCAATTTGAATATCACTATGTGTTCGAAGAAAGAAAAGGGATTAAATATGAGTCCGTATGGGGGAAATGCACCTGGAAATGAATGAGAGGAGATGTTCGAAGACAATCCTATTGGTCCGAAGAGATCTCTCTCCTCGGATCACAAGGCAACTTGATCAAGCAAATATACCGAAGGCCTAAGCGATCCTCCTAACTAACTCCACGATAAGGACAAGCTCTAGGCATGCCTAGAGATGATGAGCACAGAGAAATATCTAAAAGGAAAAACTGCTACCACCGCATTTAATGCATTGCAACAACTTTCCTGGCTGCATTTATGTGGAGAAGACTCCTAAACAGTGCAATCTCAGCTACTACCATTCACGGTGAACTAAAACAAACGTCTGATGTGACATGTACTCAAGTGAATGTTTAGATGAAGAACAAGTGTACGGTGAAGATGAGGAAGAAGATGAATATATAAATGGAATAGGCCTTTAAATGGAGGGGGGACGAAAAATTGTGAGTGAAAGGAGAGAGAGAATTGTATTCACCTTTCCATGAATCTTAAACCTCTTCGGATTTGAGTATTATTTATTCTGCAAGTGTTTTTACTTCAATTTATTCTCTTTTTCTAAAATGAATCGTTGCTAAGTCCATAACCAACCTAGCTTTTTCACTCACACTCTACAAATTTATTGTTCTGAGTTTATTGGGCTCACAATCCAGAGATTTTGGGCTTGACTTATCAAATTTGGACCCTACATTTATAACAAAAAAAATGACAGTATGACACGTAGGAGACTTGATTTCATGGACCCATTAGACGGTGAGACTTTAAGATAAGAAATTTTAAATTTGGAGTCATATAATTTTTTTTTTTTAAATAATTCGAGTCATATAATTATTACTTCATACTGTATTATCGTGTGCAAAGCATGAACATGGACCCATTACAGTGTGAGACTTATACATAGAAAATTTTAATTTTGGAATCGTATAAAATATTACTTCTAACTGCATTATCGTGTACAAAGCATAAACATAGCAAAGTTGAGAATACATATATATATTTTTAAATATAGCAGAGTTGAGAATCGAATTTTAATTTATTTGCTACCAAGCTTAAATGCTGCACATCTTCTATAGTCCACGGGGATCTAATAAGGTGTTGAAAGATAAAACTCAAAGCCATTACTCGATTTCTTATTTTTTTTATTTTTTGTGTCATTATTTTTTATTTTTAAGGTGTTGAGTTTCTCCGGTTTGAAATCCTCTTCTTTTTTTCTTTTTTTTTTTCCAAAAAAGTCCCTACACCCCTATGTTTAAGTAGAGACAAAACTAAAGGACAATTCGGTAAAAATACAACTATAACTCCCACTAAAACACTGCCTAAAAAATAGAGTCATTCTCCTGTTGATTTTCAAATTATTTTAGAATGTACCCACTTATAAATTAGATTCACAAATAAAAATTATATATATAAAATAAAGAGCAAAACTTAGGCATAGTACTTAGGTGTTGTTCCTTAAGTTCTATTTTTAAGATTCTGTCATGTAAATTTTTTCTCATAAAATAAAAGAGTATGTTTTAGTTAAGTAATCTGTAGTCACATGACTGAATCTTAAAAGAAGAATTTAAGGAACGACACCTAATGTACTGTACCTAAGTTTTGTCATAAAATAAAAACACAATTTTTTTTTCTACAAAAGAGTCTCATCGAGCGTGATAGGGCTAGTTGTTATTATTATTATTATTATTATTATTATTATTTGTTTGACATAGCAGTGTGGAGAATAGATTTTCAATTTATTTGCCACCAAACATAAACAAACAAATTTATATGACAATGAGAGTTCACTTGTTAGTCCAACAAATTGGACTAACAACGAACAATTTTAGTTTTTTTAATATAATAAATCACTCTTCCCTTAAGAATTGGTGAATCATGTTGACAACACATACGAGTTTACAACATGATTCAACAATTCTTTGAATGAAGTTATGAAATCGAGGTAAGACTTAAGAGTTCCAAGTTTCATCTACAATTACAAATGCACTCGCAAATCGCAATATGCCAATATGCCTTCGACTTTTCATTAATTTGAACTTTGAACTTTTTGCATGGAGTTGATACAAATGTCCTCACAATGTGAGTGACGTGCCTCTGCGCAACATTCTTATCAATGTACTCGTTACAAAAGCTCCAATCTATCTCAAAAATATTTCGCAATCAGTTTACCTTATCTTCTTTTTTTTCCTCGGGTATCAACATAACTAACAGGCTACACTATCATGATCAGAAGAGTATCTCCTTGAGTATCAGAAGGACTAGCATGATGAAGCACATAATAACAAGCACCGTCGCACACCTCACCATTCCACCTTTCTTCTGTGTTCTCTCTGCCTGCAATTCCATGACACTCAGTATGACAGCATGCCAAATAGACATACTACTAATGTCAACAGCTAGTTACTCACACAACAAGAAGACCAATCGTTAAAATGGTACATAAAATCGTATATAACAGTAACTAATGTACACATCACATACATTAACTTCAGCAGAACCCATATTATAAAATGAAGGCTGGTTTGTGTGTGTGTGTGTGTGTGTGTGTGTGTGTGTGAGAGAGAGAGAACCTTCTGGAGCTGTTTAAGACCCTCATCAACTGATACAGCAACAGTCTGAATGTTGTAGTCTATGCGATCAACAATTGTGCCCTGCTAGAAGATATTAACTTCATTAGTCACCCTGTTTTGCTAAGTCTGTCCATAACATAATACAAAGATGTGACTTTGACCTGATCTATAACAAGAACTGACAGGTCCTTCATTATTTGAGCTAGCTCGTTCACTGATTGCACAACCTACAAACAAGGTTTTTTTTTTTTTTTTTTCAAAGTTTAAAGAAGCAAAGAGTTTGATCTTCAGACAACAGGTCAAGCACCTTCACTTACCTGGTTGATCTCCCTTTCTCTTTCCTGCTGACCCTTTTTTATCTTAACCGTTTGCTGCTCATTAAAACCCTGGATTCACCAAACATCAAACCAACAAAATAGATACAAGTTCATTTATCTAACAACCAACCTCTCCTCCCTCCCTTTCAAACAACCCCCAAGCAATCAAAAGACAAAAAATAAATATGATAAGGGAAAATGCTTTCATTAAATAAAAAGTAGTTACCAACCAAAAATAAAATTTGTAAAGATATAGTCACTACTCACTAGGATTCAGGCCTAGCATACTAGAAAACCTGGTTCCAACTAGTCCCAACTTAGATCAAATATCAACAATAAATGTGATATAGATTTTTTTTTTTTTTTTTTTGGGGGATAAATATAAAGGTGATAAGATTTATATAATAAAATCTGCTTCATTCTAAATATGGATTTCACAGTCAAGGGGGGAAATTTTTTAATTTGATTTATCTACCATTCATCCAAACCCAACCTTTTTTCGCCCTGATTGGTAAGTTTATAAATGCACTCAGTGAGCTTTGAACCCACAAGGCCACAACCATACCCTCCACCATTTCTAACGGGGTAGGATGTACCATTTGAGCTAGAGTTTATTGGCATGTTCGAACACAATCATGGTGGGAAGGATCATAAGATGAGTAATTTCACAGGTGGATATTTCCCATATCTGAATACAACTACATCCTACTGAAGGAAATGATAAAGAAGAAACAGCAATACATCATACCACATCACTAAATTCGTCATCTTCTAATCTGGATTTATTTCCATTCAAGTTCATCTCCAAATCAACCCCATCAGGTCCCTACAACACAAAATATGAATGGCTAAATACAAAAAATTCATATAAAAATGGTAGTATAAAATCAACAACTAATTCCTCAGTTATTAAGTGCATCAAATATCAAATTGCAATGAGTTAAAAATAAAGTCTACAAAAGTCCACAACCACAAGAAAGGAAGAAAAAGAGAATTTGCATGAATTCAAAGCAAGCAAGGATAGCTAAGTATGCAGAACAGTTCTAAGTACAATTCTATAGATTGACTGCAGATAAACCCTGCAAGTTATTATAACCAACATGTACACAGACCTCCTTTTGCTGCTGAAGACGTTTCAAATATGTTGACTGTTTTCTCCGTAGGTCCACAGAAAGATTCTGCAGGTCTGTTGCAAGAGAACGCTGTCAGAAGAATATTAAAAAGAGAGTCAATCCATTGGAAAAAACCATCAAATGTATCTCCAGGTAACTGCATGTGATCAAATGCAAGAATGCTGCTATACCATTTTGCAAGTAAGGATTCTATTAAGCAAGCCAAAGGAGATGCAACTTGACTAAATGGGAAATATACCAAACACGAGCCCAAAGGAGCTACAAAACAAAGATGGTTCAAACTGCATGCATGTTGGAGAAATCAGTTAGGATTCTCAACACCCCACCCAACCCAACCCAATCCAAAAAAAAAAAAAAACTGAAGAAAAATGGGGACCCACCCACAAAACTGAGGAGAATGGGGTGGGGTGGGTCTTTTGGAGTGAGAAGCACATGCATGGTAGGATCTCAGTTCAAAATGTGTACATGTAGGAGCATATGATTGAAAGTAAAACAAATTACTCAGAATAGTACTACAACAGCCATAGGCATTGCACTACAGCAGCAAAACATAATTCCCTCTTATTAATTTTTTTCTTTTTGATATCATATGTGGGAAAGACTAAATCAATCTAGTCCACTAATATACAACAGCATTTAATATCCAGAAACTTTTACAATATTAAATGCAATAAGTTACCAAGAATCAATGAAACCCTAGAGGGAGTAAATCTTAAACTACATGATTTCAAAGCTACATGAAAAACCTGTAAAATTATTCTCAAAGAGTACACTGACCCTCAAAATCATACCTGTACATTTTTTCTAACATTTGAGTCCTCAGCAGATCCACTTGCAGAAAGTTTCTGTAATCTCTTCTCAGACCTCCTCAATATATCTGTAATCTCTTGGGTAAGAGCCTCAATTAGATGTTGATCTTCTTTGCCATCTTCAAATGAGGGCATTAAAGCCTTGGCATGAGCCTTGACTAACTCAGCCATTTTGGCCCGAGCACGTTGTATATTTGCAGCCACTTGTTCAGAATCATCAACCCAAGATGGTGGCAGACCCACAGTAAATGCATCCCTACTGCAAAAATAATACAAGTCATACAATTAGGAAGATTAACGCATTTTCAAAACACAATTTTGATTATTGGAAACCTGAAATGGCTTCTAAAAGGCAAAATGTAAAAACATGATTCCTCTAACATACAGTAAGAAGTTGAAAACACCTCAAGTAATAAAAAGGTTCATGGGGCAGCCGAAAATCTAACAATGAAATGTGCCTATATACAAATGTATAATAAATCACAGCCCAAAAATAAAAGACCAACATTAAACACTAAAAAAGGAGAAAAAGCATACAATAAGAAAACAAATAAAGAGGCCAGACACCACTCTCCCTTGACTCCGTCTTTCCAACTTGAAGATCATAAGGTGCCAACCACTCAACCAAAAAAAATTCACTTTGTCTTCTTACAATTACACTGTGATAGATATTAAACATCAATCAATTACATAAAGAGTCAGCACAAAAAAAAAAGAATAATTTCATAATTTGCCTAATAAGGGCATGTTTTTTCCCCCAAATCCAAAGTTTTCCATTGCCTTCATATCCTGATGAAGTAACAAAGATCCCGTCCTCTATAACCAATATGCCACTTGATATCAGTGCCAGCTCAAGGCCTAGGCCTAAGGCCTCATTACAAAAATGTCCTAACCCCTTTATAAAAAGCCCCCACTCCTATTATAAAAATGGCTCAAGATTTTATGAAAATTGAAGAAATAAAAAAGGGTTGTGCACTATATTTCTCACCTTCAAACTATTAGACCAAAAGTGTTTAGTAAAAAATAAGTTATACATGTGAATGAAAATTATTTTTCCCTAATGGCTTGAGACTTAATTTTTGTAAACCAATATCCTACACAGTAGATTGTCAACATCAGCCATATAATCACCCACATAGCCACACACCAAACAATCTCTATCTCTATTTTAAACACCAAAATCAAAATTGCAATTAGATTACAACTTTACTTAACCATACACCGCTTTATCCAAGATAGAGTAAACCACAAAATAATAAATTCTCACTTCTTTTTGTTAAATATGATATTTGATTCTCTATATGAAATTAGCCTCAGTTTAATTAGAATTAATTAATCAAATTATGTGTTTAATTCATCAAATTAACTTTGGTTGGTTAGTATTAAATAAATTTATTTAATTAATAATTAAATATAAAAGGACTCACTTAAATGTGTTGCCTTAGCCTCAAACTATATCAAGCCATATAAAGGACCAATCACAAAGAATGAAGTCAAAGTGTGTCTATCCAATTATCATGAATAATTCCCAAATGTCAAACTTACCACTAGTATAGTTAAACTTGCCACAATTTTTTTTTTTTTTTGGGATAAAAAGTTAGAAAACTTGCCACTATTGAAATAGTATGTATAATTATGCTGAATTAATCATTTATGAGAATAAACATAAACATTGCAAGCTTGAAATTGCTATCAAATCCCTAAGCCATAAACTGAAACACAAGGAGCCAATGAAAATTCATTATCATTGATCAACAGAGAATGCCACACCATGCATTCGTTTCAAATTTCAAATAAATTTCTTCCAAAATCAAGACAAGAAATTAGTATTACACAGGATTTGTTTGGTTGCCGAGAAAAACACAGAGAAAAG
Organism: Quercus gilva; assembly: GCA_023621385.1. NCBI lineage: Eukaryota > Viridiplantae > Streptophyta > Magnoliopsida > Fagales > Fagaceae > Quercus > Quercus gilva. The sequence continues at coordinate 14,864,194 of CM042484.1, read as the reverse complement.
AAAAGTTAAAAAAAAAAAAAATTGCGATAAACCTCACTCAAACTGAAACTAACACAACTATTCTGCTAAATTGAGTGGAGCCGATCGTCTTTCGTACAATCAAAACCCTAAATACTCCAAATTTTCCTTCTATTTCTACTCTTTTCCACCACTTTCTGACCAACCAAACAAGAAATAAAGAAAATTAACAACAAAAAAGGCGTACCTTGAAGGACCTGGATCTTCAGTGCTAAGAGGAGCATAAGAAGACCTATTAGAACCAAGAAGCGAAGCCATTTCGATCACCGGACCGCCGGAACCAGACGCCGACGAAAACAACGGAGTTCGCACGCTCTTCACCGCGTCTCTGTGCCTTCTATACACTACGGTCCGGTTCCTCGTCGCCATTAAAATTACGATACAAACACGAATTTCAAATTTCAAATCAGAATTCGAACCCGGTATTCCTGGATTTCAAAATTTTGAGGTTAAGGAATTGAATTCTCCAGGAAACGAAATTTCTTGGGAATTAAAATTTTTGACCCTCTGAAATAAAAAAATAAAAACCAAACAAACCAACCGCTACTTTCCTTTGCGCGTTCACAATAAATGGGCTTGTAACCCGGTGGCCCGTGGCCTAACATGAATTTGGGCAATTGGCCCAATGGGCCCAACAAATTTCGCGGGAGAAAAAACAGAAACCGACAAAAATAAACGAAAAGACGATAAAGACCTTAGTACGCACTCGCATGTATTCCTGGGCTAAACGATGGTATTACTGTAATATGATGAAAAAAATGAGGGTATAAACGTATACAAGGTTCCTCATCGAAGAATAATCTGACTAAGGCTGTTAAGGGGTAGTGAATGGAAAATAAGAAAGAGTCCAAGGTCAATTGGTAAGAGAGATTCGTGTTTTGCTAAGATTCTAGCCACATCCATAATCTGAAGCTACTCGTTGGTTTCGTTTTGTGCTTGGGTGTTCACACTCGTTGGTCTTTCACACATGCTTGTTAAGGAAACCCCTATGTAATAGGGCTAAAAGAAAAGAGCTTTGTGTTTGCTATATATATATAATATAATCTGCAAAACCCAGAAATATTTTGCATCTGGGTCAAGCTATATTCGAATAAAAATCAAAAAGTTTTATATTTTATATTTTAATCTTGGGTGAAATTCTAATGGAGGATGATACTTGGAGCATTGGTTTTTCTACTGCTTCAAGGAGCTACCAATCAGCTTTAAAGACTCTGTCTGGTTAGTTTTTGTTTTCGAAATCCAATCTTTACATTTTATTGGTTTTTGGGTATTTTTGGAGTGGGATTTGATGTGTTGGGTGTTGAAGCAGATCTTTGTATAGATTTGGAGGAGGAGATTGAAGGGGACGATGAGTCAAAAACAGAATATCCATGCCCATTTTGTACAGAGGATTTTGATTTGGTTGGGTTGTGCTGCCATATTGATGAGGAGCATCCTATAGAAGCAAAGTCTGGGGTATGTACTTCCCATCTTATCTGATTGTGTTATTGTAATTATTTCTAGAATCTTTCGTTTGCTTTGGTTCTTTCTTTTTTCTGCTTCTAATGCTATGCTTTTACTGTTTTAAAGAGTTGATGAATTATATTGTTGATGTTACTCTTGTTCGTATTTTGTGTGTTTGCTAATGTGACTGAACTATAGATTAAGTGAGAAGCAACGTGTAGCTACTGGTATTCAACTAATTCAGCAAATCGTTACATCTCAACTCCATGGAGTTTGGCACTCTGGCTGCATGAATCTATTTTTGTGGTTTTAGGTTTCAATATTGTGCCAAAGTGCCTTGTCATTTTTTATTTGCTCATGTGTGTTTTGGCCTGCGCCCTATGCTTGCGGACACTGTAGAGTTAAACCAGCATAGACAAGGCGTGGGGAACCTTAGACATAGCCAACCCCCAAATGTTTTGGATTAAGGCTTGGTTGTTGTTGTTGAAGGTTTATTCATGTTGACCTTTAGTGTAACCTAAAGCTCACATAAAGACATTTTTCCTAAAAATCCTCATTTGGGTCTGGTGTGTGCTACACCGCCCAACTTTGCTTCCATGAAGTGTGGACAGCCTATAGCTATCTCACCATAGTCTAGAAGTTTTTATCATCAAATCATAGTCTAGAAGTTCTGCCTGACATTGTGAGTCATGTTGACCTCAATCACTTGCTCAGTATTGATGAATGATTTTAGAGACTATAGCACATTTAGATACCTCATTACTGTTCATTTCCACTCTCCATGAACCTGAAGTTGCTAAATCGTACCTGATATGTAGTATTTTATGTCTAATTTGGACTCTATGTAGTTCTAGCAAGCAGTTTCCCCACTCTAGTTTCTCTAATTGAAATATGTCATCCCCTAAAACTGAGCCCTTAGACCTTTGTCTATATTGAAACAGTTCTGATCAGCATACTTCATTTGTAGGTATGTCCTGTTTGTGGTACAAGAGTGGGGATGAATATAGTTGGACACACAACAACGCAACATAGAAACATTTCTAAGATATCCTTTATTTTCTTATTTGACTTAGAAATTCTTATATTGAGATAACCTTTCAATATTTATTAGCCAGGTTTTTCCTTATTTATTAGACATCATGTTTTCTCCCCATTTTTCCATGTATTATAATTTGTGTAATGCTTCTCTCGTATTCCATGGTATGATGATAAGTTGATATTATACTCTGGATTCCTTAACTTGAGATTACAATTGGCAGAAATTGAAACTCCATAAAAGTGAGTCTTACTCAAATCCTTTTTCAAGAAAGGATTTTCAAGATGGACGTTTCCGAACTCTTCCTACTGGGTCATCTCCTGTGGTTTCTACCTCTAAGATGGCGCCTGATCCACTGCTATCATTTCTTTACAAGGTACCTGCTGATGACAAGTCTGAAAGTATGCAACCTGATTCTTCATCTGAAGTGAGCTTAGAAGATGAAAACTCTGAGGAGACAATATTAGATAGGTATAATTGACTCCCACTATTCATAATCAGTTACTTGCATGTTTTTTTTTGGATGGTGTCTTTAATCAAATAAGAAACTAGAATCTGCTCAGCACACAAGTTGCTTGATTAGGGTTATTCTTTTGATGCATGTTTTCTAATTTTTATGTCTATGAAAAGGTTTTGAATGAATTGATCATCAATGTCATTTTTTTTCCAAGCCATAGTAGAAAAGCCAAAGGCTGATTTTAGCATCCTGTACTGCTTTTCTGGTTGATGATTTCCCAATGCTTTAGAATAATATTATTAACAGAAGCCCAGGACAGAAAGTCATGGTTTGCACCAAATTAAACATGGCTTGATATGAGTTGATACATAAGTGTTCATTGAAATCCTAATTTGGGTGTTTCTTTGTAAAATTCTTTGTGCACCCATAAATGGTCTAGCTATTAACTTGATTTTCAAACATGTCAACCATTGAACACATTTTCTTGCAAAAGAAAATTATAGGCATAGAGATGAACTCCTTCACTATTGGAATAAACTGATGCTCACGTCTCTGATTGAAATGTTAGTCACATAGTTTGTATTCCATCAGTATTTTACACTGATGCTGTTACACTACGGGGATGAAAGTTTTGCTATGGTGTTTAACATTTTCTAATACTAATAAAAATTCCCTTACTGCTCTCAAAACTAATAGTGCTTTTATGGTTGCAGAACTTCTCAGCTAATTCCTTTATCAGACAAAGACCAAATAGAGAAGGCTGGGAGATGCGAGTTTGTACAGGGACTATTCTTGTCCATCATCCTTGATGACGGCTTATGAATGGGATACATATCTTGTTGGTCATCAGTTTCTCAAATTTTAATGTAGACTTCCACGATCAACATTGTGTTAGATATGCTGATGCATTTGGTAGAAAGAGCCCAAGTTAGATATAGGAAATTGAATGTAATGCATGTTGCTAGTTAGTGTTATCACATAGGTCCAAATAGAGCCAGACTCTTTAAGTTCCCGTCTCAGAATTGTATTTTCATAGTGGGAGTATTTAATGTTTCACTTTTCTTATGGCTCTATTACAAAATTAACTCTTTAGAAATTGCTGTTACCAAGGATTGACATGCGTGTACACACAAACACCCTTTGATTGACCACTTATTCTGCATTAACCATGTGGATTATAATTTTTGCTTCTTGTCGTTCCTCTATTTCTTTTATCTTTTCCCCTTCTTTTAATGTGCATCAAATATATAACCAATGGTCATTCAAAATTGTGGCCACGTTTTCTTTAAGACTACCCATCACTATTTTGACCCAAATATCCTGGTTGCTAATAGTATTGTGCTTCTTTGGGTACCTCGTTTAACGACCTTGATAAATCTGCATGGTTAAAAGCAAATAGCTCCGTGCATTTGTCTTCATCAGCCATCCAATGTAAGAAGGATGCCAACAGGCAGTATGATATACAATCTTGTCATGGTATCACTTCTATTTAAATTTAAATCCTTGGTACAGTCATCTTGATTTTTATCATTCCAATTCAGCTTAGTCTGTATTTTAATTGAGTACATGTGCCTGAAGCCAAAGAATTCAAGTGTAAAAGTAAGCTCTCCCCTTGGTTTAGTTCCATGGACCCTTTTTGATGAATCAAACCAATACTAATGCAACAGACTCAAGACTGTTCAGATATCAGATGCAAGTGTAGTGACCTCTTATACTATGCATACCGCGATAATATCAGATGCATATCTTAGCCATCTAGAAATCAATTTATCTCTTACAAAGAATCATCGATCTACTAGAAAATAACGAGATAAATTTGGCCTGCAGATCTTCAAATCTCACGTCTGAACTACCAAACAACAAGAAGCTTTAAATGGGTAAATTATGCCCTTTTTGTTTACAACAAAATGGGAGAGGGGGATTTGAACTCAAGTTCTTCTCTACTGGAAAACTGGATAATGTCACTGAATTACATGACTCTTCTATTTGATTTGGTGTTACAAACTACACCATATTCTTAAAATTAGTCACTCATGACAAGATTTGCTTCATATGTATGAACATTGATGAACCTTGTCTCCGCCAAGAAGACGGTAGATAGTTGTATTGTTTTTGTTCACATTATCCAAAAAGTCTTCTTTTCCTTTGGCTGCAAGTTTCTATTTGTATACTATTCACCATTACAAAGAATACAAACTCCCTAGTCTGTTAGAAAATTTCCAAGAGAACAAAATCTTGCAAAAGTAAATAATATTGGATTATATAACTACAAAGATCCTACTGCTGTGGACGAAGTTTCCTCAATAACCATTTTTTTCGTAATTTAACATCCAATGCTAGAAAAGTTTTTGCTTTCTTTTCATCCTCTAGGAAATCACAGGCATCCAATACAAGGTCTTCATCCATGTCAGGTAACGCTTGAACTGCTTCAATCACATTCTCTATTGGAATGGAATTGGAGTTCTCATCATCTTTCTTCTTATCAGAAAGAGAATTAACTGCACTTGCCATCTCACGAAGAGCATCAGCCATGCTCTCATCTTTAATGCGTGGTTTTTTAAGATGAACATAACTTAACTGGTTTTTCAATTGACGCTTGTTCTTCTGATCTGGATGCATAGACTCCTGCACATCGCCATCTTGGTCTTCACTGGAAACAGATGTAGCAGGAGACTCAGAAGAATTTGATGCTCTTTGCATCCTTACTTGCTCAACTTCGTTTTTCTGCTCTAAACCCAGAATGCAGTCTCTTTCATCAGCACTTGGATCGCATATCACACACAAATCTTTATAGTATGGCACAGGTCGAGTCATGAATTGTCTTGCATCAGTGTGTGCCTACATGATATCATATCAAAGTAAGACATCACTAAAATTATATGAAGGGGCTTTTCATTGTCAATAATTATGAAATTCTTTCATGTTGTTTCCCTTTGAATATGAAGGCCCCAACTCATCCTTGGAATGGTTGAACGGATCCATTACTCAAGAATGACTGAACAAAAAGGGCACAAAAAATGCAAGAAAAAATAATTGATTATCCATTTAAATGGTCTGTAGATGAATAAGCATGACAGAATAATCATAATTCTATAATATACAAAGAGAATTTGGTTCTATGTGATTCCAGAACATGCCATACTAGAGCAATGCATACCTTGATATAATCTTGCCAGATGTAGTCATCAGCAATCACCATTTGGCGTGTATCATCCCATGCAAAACCATCCAGGTCAAGAAGATTTTTTAAGACATTATATTGCCTTCTCAGAGTTTTGTATCGATTTTTTAGAATATCCATGCCATAGTTAAAGCCAAATTTAGCATTGAATGATGCAATCATCTCCATCCATGCTTGTTTGCTAAATACACCATCAACACGGTTTCCTTTCTGCACATGATCTAGCATAAGGTCAATAAAATAACGGTCCATTGGTGGCTGCCAATAAGTCCTGGACCGGCTACCCATAGTGGTTCCAGTTACATCTGGTAAAGCTTGGGGAGCACCATCGACTTTTTCAGATATAGAGATTTCATAATCTTCATCAATCAGGATTTCATTAAGAGCGTCCACAGCTCCTTCACTAACATCTGTTGGCTGTGTGTTTGTTCCATTCTCACCTGAAGGTAATGCTAATTCTGGCACAATGCCACCTGATTAATCCATCATCAACAAGTGTAGCAGCAAATTATAGACCATTCAAGAAGTCAGCAGTCCTACATCCTGATATTTTATTTTCAAATACAGCATCAAGGATAGAACAGTCACCTTTTTGTTCAGTGGTTGCATTTCCATATATCATACATAAATCACTATAATATGGGATGCTTTTGATTCTGTATGAACGTGCATCTGGGTGTACCTGTAAATGTAGACTGTAATGACTCGGAATACATAAATAACACGTACTAAATACAAATCGAACAATTAAATACTGCACCTTGATATATTCATCCCAGACATAATTATCAGCTGTCACCATCTGATGCTTTTCATCCCAGCTAAAACCCTTCTGGTCAAGGAGATTTTTTACAGCCTTGTACAGATTCCTCAGTGTTTTGTGCCGATTTTTCAGAACATCTTTCTCATACTGAAATTTGAACTTCGCATTGAAAAGTGAGGTCATATGCTTCCATGCTCGTTTGCTGAATAAATGATCATCAAATCTATTTCCTTTGCCAACCTGCTCTAACATGAGGTCAATGAAATATCGATCCATTTCGGGTGTCCAAATTGTCCTCAAGCGATCAATACCATTTCGGGCTCGGATACCCATATTTCTACAATTCAAGAAAAGGTATCAGTAAAAATATCAAACATTTATAAAAGCACTCAGTACCAAGAGGCATGCATTACTCGCATATACTCATTAATCTATGCATCTCTTCCATAATAATTCTTTTTTCTTTTTTTATTAAACCTAATGGAAGAGTGTGCAACTGAATCAAGATCAGAGTAGTCATACTTAAAAATTCATGCTGTTAAGAAGCATCTGAAACCAGAAGGAAGTTATGATCAGTACTAGAACTTCATACCACTTAAGTTACAGCATTCTTGCTTCATACCACACCTAGCATTGATGCTTTACTTTTCAATATGCAAAGTAAAACCACCACCATGCATGTAAGTTGTTATAAACTTATATGATAGGGCAAAATGACATGCCTGAGTAAAATCTAGTGGTTTAAAAATAAAGGCCCCGAAAGGAATTTACCATATTTTCTTCTTAGTGAAATAGATAAAAAATTTGGATTGTGATGCATCAATTATTCTACTAGATTTTACAGAGCCTGTTCATGCATGATACGAGACATGATCTAGTCTATATTCTGTATGGGGCTTACATGGAAGTTGGAAGAAAGACACATTTAGTTGTGAATTCAAACAAATGTGGCAGATAAGACATATTTCTACACAAACTAATCAATAGCTCAAGTCACACACTCCCATAATCCATTTTCTCTTCAAAGAATTCACTTCAACCATTATGGAATTACTTATCAAAATAAAAATAAAAAATTATTCATTTCAACCATTAGGGTCAAACAAATAATACAAATTTGGGGGTTTGAAGGAAAATATCCAAATAAATGTTTTACTCTTTTATAGGATTTTGGAGACTAGCCAAGAAAGGAGGCTGTATATTCTGGAGGTCATAATGTACCACATGCAGCTGACTACCTTCCAACGAAATTGTTCAAATGAAGACTACAACTTTTTCTCTTTTTTTGAATTAAAACGTGAAATTAAACATAAAAATATAAAATATTCAAACATAAAGGTTTCAGTAACCTTTTGGTCTTACATCTGTACATCCTAGTATCCTACCAAGCTTCCAGCAGGCAAGTCACAACTAACTCCAAACATAACTTTTTATGAAGCACCAAAAGTGGATATTATGTTGAAGATTACAACTAAACCATCCAAGTTGAAGAGGATATAACAACACATAAAGCAGATATCAAAGAAGGCAATAGGCATCTACATGGATGTCATCAATTACCATATGTTTATCAAAGCAGATGGTCATCTTAATTATGTTATTTTCATCATAATGAATGAATTGGGGAGAAGATATCTTAGTCAAACACGCACAATGTGTTCAGTGCACGCATAGAAACACACATGCATGTGAGACATTAGTAGTGCAGAGATTGCTTTGGAACATATTTTCTCAGGAATAAGGTTATCCTTCATAATTTTTTCCTTACACAAAATTAAAGAAAAACCATCACCATTCCACCTATAAAGGCTAAGGTTCTAAGAAACCATGATAAAGCCCTCAAAAGGAGCATAATGGACAACCCCTTTAAGGGTAGGCATGTTCTATGATCACAAAACCTCTTAGAGAATAAGAGGCATCTTATTCTTCTTCTTCTTTTCATTTTCAAAAAAAAAAAAAAAAAAAAGAGAAAAAGATGCAAGTTAGCTTAGCCAATGTCATTTGCCCACAAGCCCCAAGTCATATCTCAAGCACTGAAAACACTCCAAATATATATATATATTTTTTTTATTGGCAAGTTACACACAACCAATGGGTGTTGAAGCCATAACCTCACCCTCCATCCGGACCATCCCATTATTGTGGGAGAAGGAAGTGCCAGTTGAGCTATAGCTCATTGGCCACTTCTTCTTTTTTTTTTTTTCTTTTTTTTTGGGGGGGGCGCGGGGGGTGGGGAATAATTGATAAACCCTCTCTTGTTAATCACCTTGATTACAATATTAAAAACATTAAGACAACAACCAGACCAGTCATTCCAAACTTCACAGTTCACCCAGATAAAATCCCACTTCATAAAACAACTTACAATCTCTCCTTTTAGTTTCAAAATTCCTAATTGTATCCAATATAACATATTCAGGCTGAGGCACCCATGAATTTTCATTGATTTTAGCACCACAGATAAAATAGAGTGAGTTTTCATCTTCTTCATTGGACTAAAAATGGACATTCCAGAACTAAATTACAAATACCCAGAAGGCAAAAATAACAGATAGACAAATTTTAGGCATAAAAAAGATGATTATCACAGATTGTACAAAGTAAAAGAATTCCCAAAAAAAAAAAAAAAAAAAAACATAAAAGAGAAATGCAATTAGTATTATTATTATGGATAAGGAGAAACCCAGGAAAAGAATTTAGTTAAAAACGCACCGTGATGTTGATTTAGGAAGATGAGGGAGAGACAAGTTTTTCTGAAAGTTTAGGGATAAGGTTGTCCAGGACAGGGTTGAAGTTGCTTCGTTGCTGGAATACTATGCTAACCCTGATTTTAACAAGAACGAACCTAACCTTAATTGGGCTATCCGAATTTATTATAAGGCTAGAATTGTCTGTCACTGTTTACGTGTGACGGACCAATCAAAAGTTGAGGATCCGGTAGAACATACCACATGGTTGTTACTTTGTTTTCATATTTGACCTTACGCTTTTATACATGATCAACGGTTCCATATTGATCAAGCTTGTTAGGCGATAATAAATTTCACCAGTTTAGCTAATTAGAGCATTCACATCAGCTCATCCATTATACACATCCATTTTTACACTAAAAACCTACTTTTTCTATTTTATACTACCAATTTTACAAAACACCCACACCAGTTCATTTATTTTACAAGTTATTCTAATAAAATATTCATTTTTCTCATTTTTTTATTATTTCGCTCAACTGACCCTTATATACGCGCGTTATCTCTCTCTCTCTATTCATTTTGCTGAACAGCTCTCTCTCTCTTCTACCTTCTCTCTTCTGCCTTCTCTCATTATTTCTCAAAATCTACAGCATAGATCAGTTCTTCACTGGCCGAACCGAGCTCCGGCGACCCACGAACCGAGCTTCACGGCGATCCACAAACCCAGGTTCACGGCGACCCACGAATCGAGCTTCACGGCGATCCACGAACCCAGGTTCACGGCGACCCACGAATCGAGCTTCACGGCGACCCACGAACCGAGCTCCGACGACCCACGAACCGAGCTTCACAGCGACCCAGATCGTGTCTCACCCGCCAATCCATAAACCAAGCTCCGACGACCAACGAACCAACCTCTGGCGACTCAGAACCAAGCCCCGGCGACCCAGATCGTGTCTTCACCGGCCGATCCACGAACCACGCTCCACGAACCAAGCTCCGGCAACCCACGAACCAAGCTCCGATCTCTCTGTCTTTTGGTTTGTCTGTGTGGGTTTGTTTGTGTGTGGGGTTGTTTGTGTGTAGATATGTGTTTGTGTATGGGTGTGTTTGTGTGCATCTGAGGGAAAGAAAATGAGGAGCTGAGGTCGTTGTGCACAGAATGGGGAGAGAAAATTTGGTGCGAACGGATAATAGTATTTTAATGTTTACATGTGCTACAGTACGCGTGTATATTTACACGCGTACTGTAGATCATGGAAAAATATGGCCAGTTATACATATTTTTACACCCACTGATGTGGGTGTTTTTTTGCTCAAAATGTGTAAAATTTGCACTGTATATGTATTTTAGAAGACTTTAAATGGGCTGATGTGAATGCTCTTAGGGTGAGTTTGGTTCAGCTTTTTGAAGTTGGGCTTTTTGAAAAAGTTGAGTTTTCAAAAAGTACATAATGAAAAAGCTGAGTTTCAAAAAGCTGAGTGTTTGGTAAAACTGTTAAAAAGTGCTTTTTGAAAAAACTAAGTGTTTGGCTAATACTTATAAAAGTTGTAGTTTGAGGGATAAATTACCAAAAAGGACAACGTATATATAAGGAAGTTTATTTCATACTTTTTTTTTTTTTTTTTTATGTGAGTTTATTTCATACTTATTAATATACTTACTAAATAATAATAATAATAATAATAATAAATATATATTATTGGTATTATTTTAATAATGTTTGGGCAATTTTTCTTTTTTACTGTCATAATTATTTGTTATTACCATTAATGACTTCTTATTAATATTAATTAAATCTAAATAATTTTCATCATCATGAAGCACAAAATGAAAATGTAAAAAGATGATAAAATATACACTAATAATCCAAGTTTAAATTGTAATACATAAAAATGTAAAAATATATAAAATATATATCAATAACCTAAGTTTAAATTTTACAACACAAAAATGTAAAAAAGATAATAAATTACATACCAATAACCCAAGTTTAAATTGTACTACATGATATTATAAAATAAAATAAGAAATAAGACAACTACTAATTATTATCCCCCCAAATAGAATTAGCAATGGAATCACGAAGAACCACCATCACAGGATCTGTTAAAGATCCTAAGTTCTGCTCATAACTGCTACCTGCTTCACTGTTACGTTCTCTTCTAGAAATTGAATCTCGATTGGCGTTTCTGAAACTCCTATCATCCCTATCATTTAGTTTAACAAAATTATGAAGAGCCATTGTAGCAGATACAATAAGTATTTGGATATGGAATGGAAAATATAGCATGTTTCTGATAATTCTCCATTTATTCTTCCACACACCAAAAGTGCGCTCATTCACACAACGAAGAGATGAGTGAGCATGATTGAATTTTTCATGTCTAGTTCTAGGGCTTCCACCTCTCGTTCGAAAGTCTTGAAGATGGTATGATATCCCCTTGTATGGTGCCAAATAGCCTTTCACCATTGAGTATCCAAAATCAACTACATAATATTTCCCTAGAAAAAAAAAATTCAATTGTATTAACACACTCACACAATATGTCATTATAATGAACAATTGATTAACCAATTACAAACCTGGTGGTGGGTGCGGAAAGTTGTTACTTTCTCTACGAATAGTATCAAGGAAAATGTGAGTGTCGTCTGCTGCACCTTCCCATCCAGGCAAAACAAATGTAAATAACATATCAAAGTCACATGTAGCCATCACATTTTGGGTTGAATATCCCTTTCTTCCAAAGTATGGAATGGACTTCTCAGTAGGTACAACCGCTGTCACATGTGTGCCATCAATCGCACCGATGCAATCCTAATAAAAACATTAATAGTTTTCAGTTCCACATGCATTGTGTTATCTTAAAGACAATAACACTTATTTAAATATACATTAGTGCACATACTTTGAAATGTGGCCAATAAATTGGATGGTCTTGTATTTTGGTTGGAACTTCACTAAAAGTTGGATCAGAAGGCTTTACATATGCAACTGCAAAACGAGCACCCAACAGAGTAATCATCTTCTCAAAATGTCTACTTATGGTTTCACCCGAATGCTGAAATATTTCTTAAACTATTCAGTTATATGTTCCATGACCTAGTATCAGTAAACAGATTGCCACTGACTCTTCTAACCTTATATTCCTTGAATGTTGAAGTCCATAGTCACGTTGTAAAACTTGACACAAATTACTAAACACTTCCTTTTTCATTCTAAACATGTTATAACACAGTATCTCATTACCTTCCATGCAGCGTCTCACCCAAACCCACCCTGTTTGTTCAGAATCATAACAAGGAGTCTTATTAATGTATTTATTGAAATATGTCACAACTGCTTCACAGGTAACTGCCATAATCTGGTAAAACTCCTCATCAGAATCGTCATTACTATCATCATCATCAGAATCACTGTCACTGTCATCATCACTATCACTACTCTCACCATCGTCATCATCATCATCATTGTTATCACCATCATTATTATTGTCAGCATTGTTATAATCATCACCATCATGATAATCACAGTAATTTCTATAATCCTCATCCATTAATAGTTCCATAAAATTGTTACTCTCATGAGTACCATTATAATCATCCATATTGATTTAGGCTACACAACAAAGTAACAAATAATCAACCATTGCACATACTTAATATAATCAATATAATAATCAACAAACTCTACATCAAAACAATTCAACATCAAGTACATAACACTGTAATAGTTGCTTCAAATGTGTTTACATTACACATATATTAGTCCAAAGATTATACTAAATATCACATAACTTAGTTTAAAGTTAATACAACATAAAGCTAATATTAGTCGTAAGCTAATACAATATAAAGTTAATATTAGTCCTAACCTAATACAGAGTACCACATAAGGTTGGTCACTTCTTTTGGTTCAAACAAATCATTTCTTGCAGCCACTCCAGTTTTGACTTTGGCTCCTTGAAAGTCAGGAACATCTCCCTACGTGACCTTTTTAGTAAGATAATGGAAGCTTGAACTACAAACTGGTTATCCACTCTAGGAAGTGCTCTCACAATCGCCATGACATTATCAATTGAACTTGGTGACTCTCGAGAAGGACCTTCATTCCTATTCTGACATACAGCTATTAATTGACTAATACAATTGTCCAACATTGTAGCTCCTCCCATCTTCTTCTTTTTCTTCTGTGAGGGTATTGATTCATTAGTTCACTTTTGTCCTGAACTACGTGATTGACTAGTTTGTCCTTGCAGCAAATTATCAATGTCTAAACTCATGACATTATCAATTGAACTTGGTGACTCTCGAGAAGGACCTTCATTCCTATTCTGACATACAACTATTAATTGACTAATACGATTGTCCAACATTGTAGCTCCTCCCATCTTCTTCTTTTTCTTCTGTGAGGGTATTGATTCATTAGTTCACTTTTGTCCTGAACTATGTGATTGACTAGTTTGTCCTTGCAGCAAATTATCAATGTCTAAACTCATGTCACATTAGTTATCCTTAAATTCGGAGCTACCATCTGAATCACCAGCACCCTCTTTTGGCATTGTTGGAGGGAGTGTATTTGAAGAAGGGGTTCATGCAGCTACCCAGTTGCTGCAACATCCCTAAACATTATTTCAAGTTGTTCTAGATTCTGTAGACCTTTCTCTCGAAATTTTTTAGCTTTGGGTAATTCCTACAAAATGTAATTGTAATTTCACTCATATAACAATAATATTAAAAAAAAAACTATCTCTAACTAACTACATATTAATAAAATACTCAACTCACCTTCAACTTTCGCTTCCACCAATCATCAGGAGCAGCAATCGTTCCTTTCACTGCATCCCAACCTAAACCTGTGTCAAGATTCCTCAATTGTTCCCACACTCTCCAATCACCTTTTAATACATCCCACCTACTTTTTAATTGGTCCTTATCATAGTCTTGATCGGTCACTTCACCAAATTTGGTCACCACATAGAACCAACCTTCGGTATTAAAGGCAGCACCTTTTGTTCTATTCCCGGCTTGAATTTGTTCCACACAAAGGTCACAAAAAGTAGTTGTCCATGTTGGATTAATATCCCAATCTGTTCTAGTCTTTTTTACCTCGTGGTGGAAGTAGTGTTTTTACCCATCTATAAAGTTAACCAACCATAAGAAATAAATAAAATTGCATGATCTAATAAATCCACAAAAGTGGAATAAATAAATAAATAGAAAGGGCTAGAGAGGAATCTCATCATGTCACAACTCACAAGAGCACCATTTGTACACTCACTAGTTAGCAAACATAGCCAGAAAATTGCTGCCATAATTGAGGACACTGGCCTCAAAAGCAGTCAGGTTCATTGCAATAGACTACTCTTAATAACTCAACATTCAATCCCATAAAGCATAGGTGGTCTTATAATGGTAAAATACCCAAATCATGCTAAAATACCCACAATATATTTTCCAGTCAAATATGAGCTGCAACCTTGCAGTAATTCTATCATTCTAAACCTCAAACTTAAATAAGCAGAAGACCAAATCGTGCCTCTTCAAATCGTCTCTTCGTTCTTCCTCTTCAGATCAGATAGTGCCTCTTCAAATCGTCTCTCCGTTCTTCAGATCAGATCGTGCTTCCTCTTCAAATCGTGCCTCTTCAAATCATTCTTCCTTTGTTTTTCTTCAGATCTCCAAGTACAAAATCGAGTCTTAAAGACTCAGTTTTGCTTTTTGGAACTCGTGTCTCTAATACTCGAGATGCCAATTTCCAACATTCTTTTTAACGCATCTTAACTTACGATATACTCCCTCCTCACTGTGCTATTCTGCACATTCCCTTAAAGTAAAAGAAATTAGATGGCTTAGAATTACAAATCAAAATATATGGTAAATCATAATTCCTTGGTTGTCCATATGAGTACATGTATTCTAAATAGCCTAATTATATGTGGTTAAGTCTGATACTAAATTACTAATGTATTATTTTGAAAGTTATAGCATTTTATGGCTTGAAATTTTGTTACCATAAGCTTTATCTAAGCAGTGTTTAAAAATTTATTCTCTTTGTCTTTTTCTTGTTGTAGAACGGATATTTATCTGTTGCTCATGGAGGTTGGTTAACTAGGGCACATGTATGGTAACTATGCCCTGAACTCTAAGCATGCACATCATTTATGCTTGTAGTTTGCTTTGCAGCCTGTTGCTTAATACATGAATTTGTTGATAATATATAGCAGTGTATTTATATATCAAGGAATTAGTGACCCCATACGTACAATAGGTTTATGGTACTTTTGAATAAAAATATTTGCAGTGACAAAATGCCTTGGAATCGATCGCTTTCTTTCTCTACCTATCATGCAAAATACTAGATTTTATCTAATATTAACGGAGGGGAACCTCCTTGACCCCAATATCGGATTTGAGTCTCTTTCAAAAATCTTACAGGAGAATTGGAAGATGGCATTATTGATTATTAGTGAGTATAAAATTTGTTTCCCTCAATATATATACTATACTAGCTTATAACATTAAAACTTGGTTAACTAATCTTAATATCTCTTATGCTTTTTAGTGATAACATTGAATAATGGAAACATTGAGAGCACATGCAATTATTTGGCATGCAATATTGTGTCAGGTATTCAAAATTTGGTGGGAGAACACTTTTTAACAAGATTAAGTCCGCCGCAGCAGAAAAGAAATATAAATCATACTAAATTCGTTGATGAAGAAGAAAGAGGAAAAAAATAAAAATAAAAAGATGATAAAGTTAAGCAACAGATGGTTTGGCAAGGGAACGTCAACAAATGTTTCTCAAAGTTATTACTAAGATATATGGCGACGAAAGTATGAGTTTTTCTTAATCTTTAGCTACATGGAGTCCTACGTACATAATGTATCTTTTGAAGCTAGAACATATTATATTGATGTTAGTACTATTTGGAGGTTAACCAAGTCAGAAGCATTTCATGAAGAGTTATTAATTTCTTCCAATATCTCAACACTTCTTTATAAAGCCATCAGTTTAATATTTGTTTTTCTAACAACTTTAGCCTCAATTCAATTGATTTCTTTGTAATAATAGCACTATAATCATGCCAAAATCATGAAATATCAACCATAATATTGCATGCTAAATGCATTAATGCAAAATATGGTTACATTGCTATGAATATTTTTCATATGCGTAAAATATTTTAAATACAAAATAAAAGGTTTTAAAATTTTGTAAATTCTAAAATCTTTTAAAATCTAGAATATTTTAAAAATTTGTAAATTCTAAATTCTAGAATTTTTTAAAATTTCGTAATCTATGAAGGTCCATTTCTCTAGCAAGTGGGTTAGGCTATTAAAAAGCCCTAATTACCCAAGAAAACTTGACCCTTAACATCCATGCTTTGTGTTTTTGTTGGTTGTTTACCCTTAACATCCAAGTGAATAGTGTTGAGGTGAAGATCAAGAATGTTTCAAGAGAATCAAGGTTCTCAATTCTTTCAAGACGGAATTGAAACCAAAATTTCGGTTCTAAGGCATCGATGTAAGTTTTCTTTTGAAACTCTAATTTTAGATTCTAGAGAATATGTGGTTGTGCAACATATGAAGTAGATCCATGTTTTGATTTTGCTACTTATTTCATGTATGAAATGCATGTGTATTTTCCCAATAGTCGGTATTAGATCTTATTCCATCATTTTGTATGATTCACATATTGTTTGGATTTGAAAATCAAAGAAAATAAGTTTCTTGATGTTCAAAAATCTTTAATGAAATTTTCTTGCATATTTTTTCTAAAATAATAAATCATGTTCTTTGTTGTAGAAACATGTTAGAGTTAATTATCAATTATTTGATTTGAGTGAGAACATTTTTTTTTTATCTATTTCTATTAAGATCCAAACATGAATAACTTCATAGTTTACTTATTCATGTCGTGTCTATATTCATGTTTGTGTTCGTGATTATTAGGTGACAAATTACAAATTACAATGGATTCATATTAGCGCATACTTAGCAATCACAAATGCCATGACCATCTCTTGGGTTTAAAATAAATAAATAAATAAACAATAAAGAAAGAAAGAGGTTGTCCTAAAATGACCTGTAAAGTTCAAGATTACTTTAAAGATTACTTCTAATAACGGAACCATTAAGAGCACTTACAGTTACTTGGAAAGCAATATTGTTTTGGATGTTTAGAATTTGTTGGGAGACTACTTTTGTAAGATGTTAGATCAGCCACAAAAAAGAATTATTGGTGGACATTCTAAATTTTCTGATGAAGGAGAAGAAGGAAAAAACAAAATGAAAAAAAAGGATGAAGTAAAGCAGAGGATTATTTGGAAGGGGGAACATCATTAGGTGTTTCTCAATGTCATTACTTCGTTAAATGACAATAAAAGTACAAATCTTTTCTTAATTTTCACTATCTATTATTGAATGCTTTCATAAAAAATAAATAAATAAATAAAATTTTGAGGATAATTTTGTTTTCTCAAAGGCTACTGCCAAGAACATTTTGGAAAGAATTCAAGCAAAGGGATTTACAGACATGTCCAGGATGCAAGTACATTACCATCTTAATGTACTGTTTTATTTTTCACAGGTAGTTATATATATTCAGATTGTATATATTTTTATGAAATGACACTTGTATTTTATGAATAGAGCTATTGAAAAATGCTAAAAAATGTTGTTGATGGTAGTAATATTGTGGGTGGATGTGATGTTGCATTCAATTCAGATGTCAAGCCGAGTGTGGAACTCAACATAGTAACACCAGCAACTGAAGTTGTTCAAGATGTGGAAGTGCATTTTGAAGTTGGAGGTCAAAATTCCAATGTAGCTATATATGAAGACTTCAATGAAAATCTGAATAGTAAAACTGTGGGTGGATTTAATATGGCTGGCAGTAATGCAGCTATATATGAAGACTACGAGAATCTGAATAGTAATACTGTGGGTGGATTTAATATGGTTAGAGGTAATGTAGCTAAAATTGTTCAAGATGTGGAAGTGTATTTTGAAGTTAGAGGTCAAAATTCCAATGCAACTGTATATCAAAACTTCAATGAGAATTTGAATAGTTATACTGTGGGTGGATTTAATTTCTTCCAATATCTCAACACTTCTTTATAAAGCCATCAGTTTAATATTTGTTTTTTTAACAACTTAAGTCTCAATTGAATTGATTTTTTTGTAATAATAGCATTATAATCATGCCAAAATCATGAAATATTAACCATAATATTGCATGCTAAATGCATTAATGCAAAATATGGTTACATTGCTATGAATATTTTTCATATGCATAAAATATTTTAAATACAAAATAAAAGGTTTTAAAAATTTGTAAATTCTAAAATCTTTTAAAATCTAGAATATTTTAAAAATTTGTAAATTCTAAATTCTAGAATATTTTAAAATTTTGTAATCTATGAAGGTCCATTTCTCTAGTAAGTACGCTGGGTTGTTAAATACCCCTAATTACCTAAGAAAACTTGACCCTTAACAACAATGCTTTGTATTTTTGTTGGTTGTTTACCCTTAACATCCAAGTGAATAGTCGTTGAGGTGAAGATCAAGAATGTTTCAAGAGAATCGAGGTTCTCAATTCTTTCAAGACGGAATTGAAACCAAAATTTCGGTTCTAAGGCATCAATGTAAGTTTTCTTTTGAAACTCTAATTTTAGATTCTAGAGAATATGTGGTTATGCAACATATGAAGTAGATTCATGTTTTAACTTTGCTACTTATTTCATGTATGAAATGCATGTGTGTTTTCCCAATAGTCGGTATTAGATCTTATTCCATCATTTTGTATGATTCACATATTGTTTGGATTTGAAAATCAAAGAAAATAAGTTTCTTGATGTTCAAAAATCTTTAATGAAATTTTCTTGCATAATTTTTCTAAAATAATAAATCATGTTCTTTGTTGTAGAAACATGTTAAAGTTAATTATCAATGATTTGATTTGAGTGAGAACATGTTTTTTTTTTTTTTTTTTAATCTATTTCTATTAAGATCCAAACATGGATAACTTCATAGTTTACTTATTCATGTCGTGTCTATATTCATGTTTGTGTTCATGATTATTAGTTGACAAATTACAAATTACAATGGATTCATATTAGCGCAAGCACAAATGCCATGACCATCTCTTGGGTTTAAAATAAATAAATAAATAAACAATAAAGAAAGAAAGAGGTTGTCTTAAAATGACCTGCGAAGTTCAAGATTACTTTAAAGATTACTTCTAATAACGGAACCAATGAGAGCACTTACAGTTACTTGGAAAGCAATATTGTTTTGGATGTTTAGAATTTGTTGGGATACTACTTTTGTAAGATGTTAGATCAGCCACAGAAAAGAATTGTTGGTGGACATTCTACATTTTCTGATGAAGGAGAAGAAGGAAAAAACAAAATGAAAAAAGAGCATGAAGTAAAGCAGAGGATTATTTGGAAGGGCAAACATCATCAGGCATTTCTCAATGTCATTACTTTGTTAAATGACAATAAAAGTACAAATATTTTCTTAATTTTCACTATCTATTATTGAATGCTTTCATAAAAAAAACAATTTGAGGATAATTTTGTTTTCTTAGAGGCTACTGCCAAGAACATTTTGGAAAGAATGCAAGCAAAGGGATTTACAGACATGTCTAGGATGCAAGTACATTACCATCTTAACGTACAGTTTTATTTTTCACAGGTAGTTATATATATTTAGATTGTATATATTTTCATGAAATGACACTTGTATTTTATGAACAGAGCTATTGAAAAATGCTAAAAAATATTGTTGATGGTAGTAATATTGTGGTGGATGTGATGTTGCCTTCAATTCAGATGTCAAGTCGAGTGTGGAACTCACTACAGTAACACCAGCAACTGAAGTTGTTCAAGATGTGGAAGTGCATTTTGAAGCTGGAGGTCAAAATTCTAATGCAACTATATATGAAGACTTTAATGAAAATCTGAATAGTAAAATTGTGGTTGGATTTAATATGGCTGGTGATAATGCAGCTGTATATGAAGATTGTAAGAATCTGAATAGTAATATTGTGGGTGGATTTAATATGGTTAGAGGTAATGCAGCTGAAATTGTTCAAGATGTAGAAGTGTATTTTGAAGTTAGAGGTCAAAATTCCAATGCAGCTGTATATCGAAACTTCAATGAGAATCTGAATAGTTATACTGTGGGTTTCTAAAATGCTGTTATAGGTCTCTTATTTTCTTTTTTGGGTTGGGTTGTAGCAGCGTTTCTAGAAACGCTGCTATAGGTCCTTCACACACACACACACATATATATATATATATATATTTTTTTTTTTTTTTTTCGATTGGTTTTTTTTTTTTTTTTTTTTTGGTAAAATGCAAAACTGACCCTCTAAGTTTTTTTAGATTTCATTTTAGTCATTTAACTTTGCTTTTGTTCATTTCAGTCCTCTAACTTTCAATTTTATTCAATTCAAACTTTTCCATCAATTTTTGTTATATGTTGTGGTTAATTGAATAAAATTGAAAGTTAGAGGATTTCATTTACGTGAGTTATTATGCATGTGCTAGATATATCTATTCTAACCTATTATTTTTAGTCACAATAAAGTTGAAGTTGTTGTAATAAGATTTTATTGCAAAATAATAATAATAATAATAATAATAATAATAATAATAAAATTATTTTGCATTATTGTAATAAACTTTGTGACAATAGATAATTGCTAAAAAAAGTATCGTTACAATAAATATGTTGCAAACAAATGATTTTTTACATTTTAAAAATATTATTATTGCAATGAAAATAATCCTTGCAATCATTGCAAGAAGTATGACTTAGTATAATAACAACAAATTTCTAGCAATAAGTTATTGCAACAACATTGTTTGTTGCAATAAATTATTACAATAATTTTTTTCCGTTGTAATAAGTTACTGCAACAACATTTTCCATTGCAATATATCATTCCAACAACTGGATTCATTGCAAACAACAACAATTTTAGGTGGTGTGTTGCAATTACAAATTTCATTGCAATAAGCTACTGCTTACTCTTTTTCATGGTAATAAATTATCTTTATTATTTTGGGTTTAGTCTATTGCAACAATACATTTAGTTACTTCAATAATTAATTTCATTGCAATATATAGTTTATTAAAATAACAAAATATTGATGTGATAAATTAACATTTTTAAAGTTATTATTCAATGAAAATGAACATGAAGATGCAACAAATATTTATTAACTATAATGTTTTTTTTTTTTTTTTTGCAATTTTTTTTGTGGTAATAGACATTTGTAATTACAGTGCTTGTAATCTATCTATTTGTGTCAAGTCAAAAAAATTGAGTTTTGAGTGTTATTCTGTTTTTCCCGTCTTCTCTCTAAGCACTTATGTGTGCCTTACATTATCTACTATGATACCTTGAATATTATTGTTAAGTAATTCTGTGATCAAGTGTTGCTTTTGGCTTGTGTTGTTCAGGTTTCCATTAATTGTGTTCCTCGAATGTTCCTCCATTCCATGTCTAGATGCGTCCTGCCCTAGGCTTGTGTTGACTTGATTTTTGTATTCCAACATTCGATAACTATTGTCAACTGGATGAACTTTTTTAAGTTTGCCACGATGTTTCCGTTTCATGGAGCACAAGTTTTGACTTTTGAGTGTCCTTTTTTGAAGATGGAATTTGACTATTTAACTGGATAACTACTCGTGAAAATAAAAAAAGTAATTACCTGAAGATGACTATTGACTTGTTTTAAAGAAATATCTTTGAAACCATTAGCTTGCATACATTCCCAAACTTTCTTGCCGGTAGCCTCTGCATCAACATAAAGTGAAATAAAATAAAATGAACACTACTAATGATGAAACAAAATTCTATTCTTGGAGTTACACCACAAAACAACACCAACAGAGAATTGATACTGTATTTGTAAGAAACCTTTTAACATCAATATTTCTAATCTCAATTTCTTGGTTAGAAAAAGGAAAACCATTAAAATTATGTACGCAAAAGTACGTAGCTGTACTTTATAAACTATCCAAATCGTTTTTTAAGAGAGCATTCATAACAAAACATCTAATAAGATACTTGTAAGACATTTGATTTATAGTGAATGATTGATAATAATTGTACAAAAATAGTAAAATTGTGGCAATATTCATAAGTGTGTGGTTAGTTAAATAATGAAATTTCATATTGTATAATAATGGTGTTGAGGACCAAAATTTCACAAAAAAGCTCATTCCATAAAAAGTAAGGAATGACCATAGGCCTTAACAAAAGAAGGCCCAATTCATGAAGCAAAGAAGGACCATGAAGGCCCAAAATCCCAAAAAGAAGGAAAAAAAGAAAGAAAAAAGAAGAGGATCTCGGTCAAACCAGAGGAAGGATCCCGGGCGGGCCAGAGGATATGCAGCAAGAAGAAGAATCCCAATCAAACTAGAGGATATGCAGCAAGATGTATGTTCATATTTCCAACAAAAGCCATTAAAAAATCCAGCAAAATCAGGTATTATCCTTGTAACCCATGGTCCAAGCCCGTGGGATCCCGAGTGGATAGTAAGGGAGGAATGGTTTGGTCGGTAGGGGAGTGATTTCTGGTGAAAAGAGGATCCGGAGGGTTTCCATTGGTTCATATATTTGCTTGGAATGCATGAACCAATGAAAAAGCTTAGTTCCCCCATGTGCATGACACCTCCCCACAATTTCCTCTCAATTATCATTTTCAACAAAGCTGTCACAGTATACTGAGCAGCCCACCCATTCTTCTGACTTTCCAAGAAGGAATCTTTTATTTATAGCTAAAGCCAAATGCCCCTTTTGAGTTAGAATTGCCTAAATAAGCTAAACCTCTACCCAATGCACCTTTTCAGATAGCAGAGGACATGATTTTACCCAGCAGACCTGGGGCGTCCTCACTCGGGGTACCAAACCAGGTCTATTATAAAAAGAACACTAAGGCATAGCAGAAAATGGGGGATTCGGAAGGGAGAAAAATGGGGATTCAAGGGAAAATTTCAGAGGTTCAAAACATATATTTTTAGAGCTTAAAAGCCCAGCAAGGAAGAGAAAGAAAGAAACAAAATAAGAGAGTCAAGGTGGAGGAATTTTACCCATATCCTTGAAATCATTCAAAATATCACTTAGCTTCCAAAGAAATATATGCCAAAACATGCACACATCAAATATCACTCTCTCCCACAAAAATCCTCCTCACCTAACTATCTTGGAAGGCAATGCTCAAGTAAATCCATTTGGATTTGAGTTCCAAATCCCACAAGTCTTGTGCAAAAGCACTAAGTCTGTGAGAATTGGGGCCAGGATCCTCGTGGCTGAATCATTGTCATAAAATTCATTTACATATATGTATATGTATTAAAATGTATATCCTAATTTAAGAAACTAACAATTATTTGAAGATATGTGTATTGTGTAGTGTGTTCTTATGCAGGACATATAGAGGTAAAGGGAAATGACAAAACCCTATTACATAATAAGCATGGAGAAAGATCGTATAGTTCAGAGAATCAGCATTCTGGGTTCTTATAGGACTGGTACCCCTAGGAACCACGACAATATGCCCGGGGTACTATGGCAGTACGCCCGAGGTCCCACGACAGTACGCCCGAGGTACCAAGTGAAGAATTATTTTAAATGTTTATACAATAAAAGATAAGCCTTAAATATTCTATTTTAATCTCTTTCTCATTATGAATATTATGAATAATTATGTTTCTTGTTTCGTAAGAGTAAATGATCATTTTATGACACTAAAACACTTATAATGGTATTTTATTACTTAAGAGGAATCGCATTTTTGCCTTGAGGAGCTTTATGTGACTTGCACACAACTTGATTTGTAATCAGCCCCATTTAACTGCGGTGAATCAAGTCCAGTCCACCAAAACAACAAGTATTTGGCTTGGGATCCTTGTCTCTACTTGGGCCTGTGTGCTAAGAAAAAAAGCACTCTTCACAAATGGCAAGAGTGAGTGCTTTATATAACATAATTAGAGATATACACGTGCTAACAGTAGGTTCAGTCAAACTATTCCACTCTCTGTTAATGAGACATTTCAAAAAGTGAAAACCCTAAAAACCGATAGTGTGGTAGATGAAATTTGAGACATTTGGATTTACGACGCATCTTTCTGTCAAGGGTGAAAAAGTTTTCTTTTCGACAAATGAGATTTATGTTGGGTTGGAAGGTCTAAACTGAAACTCAACGATGAGCTTGATGCACAGCCCAAAGGCTATCGGTGAAAATCCAAGAAATCCATTATATTTTATGTCTTAGGCTTAGATTGGAACTGACAAGAATGGCCCATGAACAATCCCTACAACGGACACGTCAGCACAATTAAAAAGCATTCTGTATGAAATAGCCCAGCAGTAAAATGTTTATACAGAAAACGACCCAGCAGTAAAATGTTTTTGCAAAAAACGACCCAGCAGTAAAATATTTCTGTAGAAAGCAGCCCTGCAATAAAATAATACAAAAACAGAATAAACTCTCAGTTGTTAGATATTTCACAGATTAAGGGAAATGTCCATATTTTTAGATTCATCATCCGTTAGTTCTGGAGAAGAGTCTTCTAATACAACAATATGAGGGAAAAATTCTATAGTAACAATTGCATTATAACCATTAATAGTAAATGAATAAGTGAATATCATGGGTTCTATAATTACAAATAATGGAGAAAATTTAGTGTGAGATGAAGGGAGAGAGAGAGATCCCAACTAGCGCAGCAAGATCATTATGGTGCCAAGACATGCTCGTGAATATATAGTGAGCAATGAGTAGAAAGAGTCATTTGTGAGTAGTATGAATAATAAGCGGGAGTATATAGTAATGAGTGAGAGTGTATAGTAGTATGGTTGCTAGGGAACTTTCTACTGGGGGGAGTTGAACGTTTTTTAGTGGAAGTATGATAAGTGTTTGTGAGCTAGGAGCTAGGGGAACTTAGTTTCCAAGCTTAAAACTAAGAACTCAGTGACTTTTTCAAAACTTGGAGAAAGCTTAAACAGAGAGGTTAAGGAAGAATCTTTTTTGGTGTATGTTCTAGTGTATCTTGGTGTCTGAGTGAGTTGTTGAAGCATTAATGGAGAGTTCCATTTATACCTGGGTTTTTAGGGGGTGATTAGCAAAATAATCTTTGCTAAATCTTTCTCAATCTTCAAAAAATCTTTAGAGAATCGTTCTAAAGATTTTTAGCTAAGAGTAGTAAGCTCAACTTTTAGAAGGTTCTTGTTGTTTTGGGTAATAACAACTGGGATTCAGGCTTAGCATTGAATGCTGATTAGCCTTGGCTGATTAGAGTAGAGCATGCTTTAGGTTAATGATCTTGGATATGCTGCTGCTAGAATCAGAGTTCCCTAGGATAGATTGGACCACCCCAAGCCAGGTGTCAACCTTGGAGCCCTTACTGGAAACTCTGCTGGGATCCTCTTAATGCCCTCCAAACCACATTTCCCTAAGTTTCCCCATTTGGGGTTCATATGCTTGGTTCATGAACTAAAGAATACACACATTTTTAGTATGAAAATGAGCTGATTTCATCTTGTTTCAGGAGCTTTAGTGGGTTGGTCATGGCTGGTCATAATGTTTGACCGGCTATGTTGGAGAAGAAAGAAGGGACAGCTGGCTGAAGCTTCCCAGCTTTCTGTCACATCAATTTCAGCTTTATGTCATGTGAGAAATGATGGGATTTCAGCTTGTCAAGGAAGGATTCATCCCCTGGTGGACAAGTGTCCGTTTTCTGGTCTGATTGGACAAGTTGGGACCTGATGGGAAGGGGCTCTAGCTATTCAATTGTTGCTGAAATTTGGCTGACCAGTTCATGTGTTTTCCAACTGCTGGGATTTGTGTATGGGTTGGCTTGACCCAGCTGGGTTTTGTAGATGAACTTCCTTAGGCTTAGTTATCCCTACAAAATGAGTAATTTTGCCATTGGTGATATTCATGAGCTTTGTAATTAGTTTGATTATGAAAAGAATAGGCATAGTCCCCATAAATTTTGTGAAAGCAATATTTTTTGATAGATGAGTAATTTATATTTCCCATGAGTGAGGGACTTTAGCATATGTAAAATAAGTGTCAAAATAAAATTTGATTTTGTAAATATGTGCCAAAATAGCATTTGGGCTTTATGAAATAGTTGTCAAATTAGCATTTCAGCTTTGTAAAATAATGTCAAATGAATATTTGGGCTTTGTAAAATAGTGTCAAATAAATATTTGGGCTTTGTAAAAAAATGAATTAAGATTTTGTAAAATATTGCCGTGTAGCAACGAACTTAGTAGAAGTGCCGTATCGTAGCGGACTTTGTAAAGATGCCGCATCGCAGCAGACTTTAAGTTTGCCATGTCGTAGTGGGCTTTGTAAAGGTGTCGCGTCGTAGCAAGCTTTGAAGTTGCCACATCATAGTAGGCATTGAAATTGCCACATCGTAGTGGGTATTGGATTTGCCACGTCGTAGTGGGCATTGAATTTGTTACATCGTAGTGGACTTTGAATTTGCCACATCGTAATAGGCTTTAGGGAGTTTGGGCTTTCTTTGGATTTTTCCCACAAGCTAAATGATGTTGGGCTTTATGTGAAGATAGTGTAATTTTATGACCCAATTTTGGTGGTAATATGGTGAGTATCATTTGTGGAGAATTTAAGTGGGATAATATGTGGGCCATAATCGGTAATATTTGTGAGAGGTCCCAAGGCAATTTATGGGTTTGTGTATGGAATATTTGTGAAGGCCCAATAACATGGAGAATATTTGGGCAATATATATGGGGAATATTTATGTGGGTTTAAAATAATGTGTGAGCTCATGTGGGTATTTTTGTGAGTAGGCTAATAAAATCAAGACCCAAAAATTTGTACCTCAACACTTTCAAGTCTATTGAGTCCATCACCCGAGTGTCCCTGAAGGGGCATCTTTCTTCTCTTAAAACTCATTAATAAAGCAAAATTCAATAAAGAATAAGATTCTTTATTGACCAATTAATTTAACACTCATTAATCTTTCAAGATTTATCAATGTTCAATGGATGCATAATGAATAATCTTTTTTTTTTTTTTTTGAATAAATAACATTAATGCAATTGCTAATAAGTCGCTTATTAGTGGTAACATATTACTTATTGGTAAGTCAATGAACTAATAGTCCAATGACACTTCAGCCTTTTTATATATATATATATATATAAAGAAAATGATATCACAACTTTATTAGACTATTCTACTTTTTATCCATTAGATATCTCATAAATCAGAGACTGGTAGCGTGATGGAAAATTTCACCCTTGTTGATGACTCGTCCACACACTGAATCCCATTGTGCAGTAGCGTGATCTCTATAACATATTACTTAGCAGTAAGTTAATTGACTAATAGACTAATGACTCTTGTCCACAAGGACTGCAGTAAGTTAACAAGACTAATGACTCTTGCCCACGGGTGTGATCTTGTGATGATAGGATTCCAGTTTTAGTGCACAAAGAATTTTGACATATATGGGAACCTCCGAATCTATGCTTATTTTCAACTCTTCAAAACATTTTTGCTTATCATGCCCTTCCTCGCCTCTAGGTACCTAAGCATCCACTTTACTCCGTATACAATGGATGCTAGGTGCAGTACCCCAGGCAGAAGGCCGGCCTTAAAATTGGGATGTGAGTATCAATTGTTTGGGAGTCAACTAGTGTCAACTAGATTTGCTTAATTGTTTGAGAGGCAACTAGATTAACTTGTGAAATCCTATGCCTTTGGAGCGGTTTTCAGTGAGCCAACCTGTTAGACCAAAAAGGAAAACCCACCCTCCCCAGTTCACCCCCAGCCCTCCTCTCTCCCCCTTCCGACCCTTAATAAATGATAATTATTATTATTATTATTTTAAAAAATCTTTGCAAAGGTGCTGTACTGCTCATTTGCTCCCACCTTGGGGGACAGTAGTAACTACTGCCTAGACACAAAGATACACAGCAACTATATTTGCAGACTGCACAACTAATGAAACAACCAAAAAAATACCTTAGAAGGAAAGGGGCTCTTCTGAAAACTACTGGTATGGGTTTATATGTGATGACAAGAGTACAGATTTTCCGAGTGTTTACGATCAATATTGCCAAAATTTTCTCCAAAATTCACTAGGCAAGGACAAGCAAGATGGGGTGAGTAAATGACCCAACATACCCAGATCATATAATTAAGAGCTGCCCCCAACACAACAAAACAAGTGAGGCTATCTGATTCCAATGTTGGATTGCAGTTTTGCATGCCATACCGTTATACAACAGAACAGCCGTCTAGTGCCTACAAGCCCTTTGTGCACCTGCAGGCCTGAATAACATCCGGTTGCATCACCGAATTCCTTATGTGACCAAGTCTGACTGAAGCCACAAGTCTCTTTTTCTTTCTCATTCAACTTCTTATGGACCATTCAGCTTCTATTCAGAAACTAACATGGTAGTAAGGCTGAGAAGGCTGAAAACCAAGCTGTTATTTAGGAGGGTTTTTAAGCAAAGGCATTTAACTTTCACCATATCTCATTCCAACACTGACAACCTGGAACTTCTATGTCCATATGGAAGAACATTATAATCCATGCCCCCTATCATCTCCATTGTGAGTTGTGGGAAACGAAGAACTGGAAATCAGGAAGATTAACCTGCAAACGCCGGAGCCAATTGTCGGCAGCCTGCAATAGAGAGTTTGCTTGCTGACTTTCACAGGCTCCACTAGGAGTCAAAATTGAACCTCTCAACTTGTAGGAAGCAAGGCCAAAAACAGGCAGAGAAATCTTTGAGGATTCTCCAACCCTGTGGACCTTCCTCCCACTTGAAGCATGAAACTGTGGTTTATTTTTGCCTGTACCAGTCAAAAAATAAATATTAAAATTAAAACTTAAAATTGTATGATGTTCACAGATAAACACACACAACAGAGAGAGAGAGAGATACTTCTGGAGTGTGTCGATAAGGAATGGAAGGTTAGAAAAGAAGCATCCAGACTTTGTAGTGTTGGGCCTACAGGGATTCTATATATTGGATACCTGGAACCAGGTTACAATTCATTAAATCGGAAAAGCCCAATATAATTAGGGGGAAAAACAATTCAACCACAATGCCAACGTGTACTTAAAAAGGGGGGGGGGAGGAGAAATGAACATACCAAGCCACAGAAACCCAACTTGCAGGCAAAAGATCACAGCTCCTATACAACCTGAGCTCAGGAAATTGAGTTGCAAGATTTGAAATCTGCAGGTAAGATCAGACATAGACAAGCATCCAAGTCAGGACAAAAGAAAATGAATGGAGACAAAGCACAATACTCAAATCTCAAAGAAAATCAGCTTGCCTTATCATACAAAGGTTGGCGATGATGTGGTTGTTCTTGCTCAAAATATTCAAATACAATCTTCCCAGGAGAGCTGCAAACCTCAGTTTCATCACCAGATGAACTCAGGGGAGGTTTATCTCTCAATGTAAGTCTGCTCATTCTCTGATTGTTTAAGCTCGTGAGATCGTGCTGACCCTGCAGTCCATCAACAATGCTTTTGGCTCGCCTTTCTGCCTCACAGTCACTGCTGCCAGCGCTGCTTGTCTCCCTTGAAGAGTCAGCATCACTGTCCTCACCAGGCCTCCTGGTTAAACATCAGAGCAAAAATCTACAAGATATAAGGACCACCCATCTTGCAAATCTTGTTTACAACACCAACACCACCACCACCACCACTAAGCCTTAGTCCTAAAAAATGGGGTCAGCTATGGATCCTTAACAAACTAATTAGGGTCAGCCAAATGTATTAGGCAAAGTCCTAACTTATCTACTATGAGTGGGTTCATTCATATTAAAATGACTAAATTTTATGTTGGCTGTCAACCAACCATAATCCTCCTCCTTTTTCCAGACTTGGGACCAGCTGTGAACAAAATATATGACACTAAATGTAAACATAGACACAAGTGGAGTAATCTTACAATTCTAATTTACCTACATTGATATTACTTAATTCCACAAACAGTGCAGGAATTGGCTCATCATGGATTGGACACAAGATTTGATCAAGTAACTTTTTAACTCAACAGAGAGAAGAAATAAATCACTCTGGACGCACCAAATTATCTACCCAAAATAAGGTAATTTGCATACAAAATGTCTGCACAAGGCAGAGCTGGAAAGGACTTTGATAACACACTCTTTCTCTAAAGTCATTTATAGAATGTGATCAGTCCTTTTCTCCTCTCTTTCTCCCAAGTGAAAGTATCTCTTAGGCATTTATTTGTTAAAACATAATAATTGCAACTTGCAAACAGGCATGGTCCCTAAATGCTATCTTTTTGTATTTTGGGTTCAATGGGTCAACTAAGGTTCTTTAGTAAAAAAAATTAATATAAATTTCATTTGTTTCAATTAAAAAGAAAAAAAAAAAAAAAAAAACATTTTTTCTAGAAAAAATTTTCCGGCGTTTTCTAGTGTTTGGTATAACGAAAAATGAAAGTCAAGTGACCAACGGATTCAATCCGAACACACAAAGTTTTCCACCATTCCCTTGTGCCCTCACCGCCTCCATTCCTTTATGCTGCCAACACCACCACCACTACCACTGCCGCCACTACCTCCATTGCACACCAACGACACTACCACCACCACCACCACACCACTTACGATGTTGCCACCATCACCACCTCCACTGCGACCACACCATCACCACTACCACTACCATGCTTACATGAAATATTAATGATTTTTCATGCAAACCAAATAACATAAAATGTTTCTGTGTTTGCCTTTAGAGTCACAACCAAACATAGGAAAACAAATCCTTTTCCCAAAAAATTGTTTTTCACCAAGAAAACATTTTGTCAAAACAAATGGAGAGTCAATATAAAAGAATCAAGCTTGACCATATGATAGCAAATAGAGATCACGCATAGTAAGATTATTTTATTCAAAACCACCATGTCAACGAAACATGAAAAACTAATTGTTTGTTAGATGAAAAATATGCAATTCTTTTTAATTTGTAAGTTACACACATACACCTAGTGGGGGTGTAAACACATGAAAATTTAGCAAATCCTTTGAAAATATTCATGCTAATTAGCATTCCGTAGCAAACAAAAGCATGCTAACTCATCACATTGGATAGAGACCAATATCTAGATCTGCAATGCCTATATCCAGAAACTATAAAGGTCATAAAACCAAGTCACTAGTTTAGTCCTCCAATTATTAATCGAATATGGGCTCAATCTAACAACACCTTCAGAATAAGCAAGTGCTAAAACTACAAACAACTAGGATTTAGCTAGTACATGATTGTGATCACAAAAGTCAAAGAACTTATCTCCTAGTTTCATGACAGAATACTTAAATGTAAAGAATGCGGACACGGGGCTTTAACACTGCCAGACCTTTTACTCTTTGGCTATGGCGTGATATCAGTCTATTGCCCAGCGTCTCAAGTTAACTTTCAGGTATAGGTTTAAGCAAAACTAGCTCATTCTTAAAGAGGAGGTTATCAATTACTTCCATAAACTTCCAGAATAACTAATCATATCTTCTGTAATGTTTTAATTTTCTCCTTGGAGTTTAAACACTACTGTTAGGGTCTTAATCAGAAGACATGTTTAACCCTTTTAAACACTGAATGAGGTATTCAATGGTTTCCATGTATCTATTACTGAATAAATAATTTAAGTCACTGAAACCTTGCTCTCTCAGTTTATTTTGGCACCAAGAGGAAGAAGAATGTTACTTTGAATCAACAGACTTCAACAAGAAGCACTTCCAAAAGGAAAATGGACTTCAACAAGCAGCAACATATCCAGGCCAAACAGCAATAGAACAATAATCAAAATACCAATTATGTAACCCAATGAAATAAACTAAAATCAAGGTACAATATATCACACAAGAACAAGATAAAAACTGCTTCTTAAGCAATTAGTTATTTATTGGATCATTTGCGTCTTCACTGTGAGTTATCCTACCAGCTTTGGTCCTTGGTTTTCTATCTCTTTGGTCTCAGTTGGTCTATGCCCCAAAGGGTAGTAGACATGCTGGCAGGGGCAGTTTGTAGACTTTTTTTCAATCAGTAAATGTGAAACTTTATTCAGAATCGGAAAAAGTAGTACAAGCACTAAACAGGAAGAGTACAGAGGATATGACTGAGTATAGAAGGACTGCAGTAAATCCATCTCCCAGTCTTGATAAGATTTTGAATGTTCCACATTCCAAAAAACAATCCCTTTGGGTACCTGCATTAAAACTGCCACAGTAGCATGTTTATCATTGTCCAAACAGAAAATTTCCCGAAAAGCATCCTGGAAACTCACATCTCCACAACAGCAATCATACCAAAAGTGAATACGAGGGAGCCCCTAGGCATTATGTGGACTATTTGGTGGGAACGCAATCCACGACTTTTCAAGGGGGTTGAGTGATCTTTGCTGGATATAAAGTATTAAAGTTTTTCTTTTTGTGCACTTTGTATGATTAGATGGCAATTTGGAATATCCATTCTTGGGCTACTTTGGTTGATTTTTTAGACACTCATTCCTTTTGACGTTGTTTCTGTAGGTGTCTGAATACATTTCTTATGTACAGAGGATGCCTTGATTTTTTTTGAATTTCTAATAAATGATTTTATTACTTATCTATATTTTTTTAATGGTCCGTTTGGATTGAGGGGGAGTGGAAGGGAATAGAGTAGAATTTGCCAAAATTTAGGCATTAAAGAACAAAGACACGAAGTTAACTGCCACTCCAGGCTGATCCCACAAACTAGGGTGCAGAATGATAAGGTGGTTGGGGCCAAGGACCAATGAAAGATGATAGGTAATAAAGGTAAAAATTCGAGATAGAGAAAAACTTACTCTAGGATCGGTGCTCACTAGAAATAAATAGCAATTGAAAATTCGAAATAAACAACCAGAAATGGAAAAGAAGCAACTTTTTGTGTAAGTGAAAGATAAGCAATATACATCAGGAAGTTATCCAAAGGCTAATTAACATAGCAAAGACTAAGAATAATGGTTGCCAATGAGCTCTAGCTCAAATGGTACTTTCTCCTTTCATAATAATGGGATGGAGGTGAGGTCATGGATTCAAGTGCATGTGTAACTTTCCAATTGAAAAGGAGTAAGAATAAAGGCTCACCTCAGCCTATGTGGATCTGTGTACAATTGTATTCCCGACAAAGATGGAACATAATATTGTTTAACAGAGTCACCGCCATTCAATAACAATGGTACTCCCACTCCATACACACTCCATTCTCTAAAAGATTCCCATAGATCACCAAGACTAAAAAATGAGTGTATGTCAGCTTCACGATTTCTCCGCCCCCTCATTCTTGCCTGTGGACTCAAAAAGCCACCAGTTAAAACTTAAAAAGCACACAATGATGCTAGTTGCAATGAAAGCACAGGAAATTTTGTTGTTCAAACTTCAAAATAAAATTTTGCATTTCAGATTCTCCTGAATTTATGGCCTAAGAAAGAAAAAAACCCCAACTAAAATAGACAAATTATAGGCCTAGGTTTTGGAAGCATTATTCAGAACACAAAGAACAGAAGACATTGACTGCAATCAGTTTCCTCTTCCTTCCATTTGTTTCCTTAGCATCCTACCATAGCATCTAATTAAACAAATGAAACCAAAAACACAAACTTGATCTCCAGAATTCTTCATTAAATTGCTTAATATAGACAACAAATGAAAGAAATGCATGTGATAGATAGTATGATGCTGAATAGAATAAAATGATGGAGAAGAATATAAATGACCGAACTTGATTAGTCTATTAAAGATCCATACCTAACCCCAAAGTTTAGGGACTAATACAATATATTGAAATTCAATCAGTTTAACTTTTCATCATTTCAAGACACCCCCCCCCCCCCCCAAAAAAAAAAAAAATCCCTTCTCAAAGTAATTACTACAACACCAAATTAAAGTAAATAAACAGTAGAATTCCACTCAACTCAGTCATATTTGACCCTTTTAAATCCCAATTGAGGTTGATGAGCAATTTGAACCTGAAGATTTGAAAGCCATGAGAACTTCAAAAAATTGAATCATTTCAACTTCAAACAACCCATGCATGCAGCAACTTTTTGATCAGGTTGAAAAGTTCTTGCTGAACCAAAATGCTTACCATCTCGGCAGATGCACGTATCACATAGCTGACCCCAGAGTTTATGGACTAATAATGCAATAAATTGAAATTGAATTCATTTAACTTTTCATCATTTCAATTTTCAACCCTCCCCCCAATAAAAAACAACAAATTAAAGTAAATAAATGATAGAATCCCACTCGACTCATTAGGCGTTTTAGGATATTAAAAGTGCGTTTTTAAAACCCAAAATTCTGTTTTGCAACCACTGAATCCTCGTAGTTTTTTTTTTACAAATGCTCATTTTAAACTCAAAACATAGTTTTCCAACCGCTTATACAAACGCACATGACACATTTCACTCTTTTAGACCCCGAATGAGGTTAATTCTTCATCAATTAAAAACCAAAACAAAATGAAATATTAGATTCAAAACATCAGCATCCATCACTTGACTCATTATTTTTTACCACAACAAACCAATCGTATAATGTGACAAAAATGTAGTAACTAGACAAGTTTAAATTCTGAATATTTCACTATCTTAGTCCACACCCAATCGAGCACTACAACTAACAATTTTCCCTAGTCCAACTAAAAGCTTTTTTTTTTTTTTTTTTTTTACTAAACAGTGAAACACACACACAAACACAGTACATGTGTAGACATTTTTCTCAACTATTCTCGGGAACCAAACAGAAGTTTCTAGAGTAGTACCTCGGAGAAGGACTGAGCTGGAACAAAGGGAGTGACCGATTCTACAAGGCGATCCAAGTTGGTGGAATCAGCGTTTGAAGAAGAGGCAGAGCAGACCGAGTTTGGCCTAGACAATGTCGACTCATCCGAGTCGACTCGGGTCTCGGGCTTCACCTCCTTCTGGCTGTGGAGCTGCCTTTTCTGCTGCTGCTGCTGCAGAAGCAGCTGCTGGTGTCTACGAACCGGCGGCGGGTTGTAGAACCGGTCCGAGCCGTGGGTCCGAGTCAGAGCGAAGCCGCCAGAGTTGGACATTACTGTAAATTAATCGAACTTTGAGGTCAAAAAATAAAATAAAAGTGATCAGAATAGAGCGAACGAAAAAGAGAGAGGTAGTAATAGTAATAGAAGTAGTACTAGTAGTAGTAGGTGGTGGTTTGGGTTTCTAATATTGGGAATTCAAAAGTGCTGAATTGAGTGGGACAGGTATGGTATTGTTGAGGTTTTTGAGGGGTTTTTGGGGATAGTATTTTGGATGGGTCAGAGAGAAAATGCCATTAGAACCAGTTATGTTTTTTTTTTTTTTTTTTTTAATGGATTTGGGAATTGAGAGATAAAGCAAAAGAGTAAAAAGAGGGATTTGATCGAATTCAAAAGAAAGGGAAAGGATAAAAAATGAAAAGGTGTGGAACAAAATGTTGTTACTAGGAAATTTGCTGTGCCCATTACCATTAGGCTTTGAAGTTTGAACATTTTTTTTTTCATATTAACCTAAAATGTCCAAATTGGCCCTCATTAGCTTGGTCTTCAATTTATGGGACAAGACTTGCTTCTTCTTCTTTAAGCTATGTTGGTCGGGTGAAAAAAGAAAGATGATGGAATATGGGAGAAGGAAAAAGGAAAAGAAAATGCAATTTTTTGGTTGGAGTGAAAAGGGAGAGAAAATAGAATTGAATAAGTTTTTCTTCAAACTAGTTTAAAGAAAAACCTTTTAAATTCTTCATATATCTTTATATATATTGAGCGTGAATTTTGAAAATCTAACCGTCCGATTGCATGTTCTTATTATATCCTTCATGTTTGCATAATTTCAAGA
Organism: Quercus gilva; assembly: GCA_023621385.1. Taxonomy (NCBI): domain Eukaryota; kingdom Viridiplantae; phylum Streptophyta; class Magnoliopsida; order Fagales; family Fagaceae; genus Quercus; species Quercus gilva. The sequence goes on along the minus strand of CM042484.1, from coordinate 14,827,682 downwards.
ACATTAAAAATTAATTACTGTGACATCAAACAAATGTTAAAATTTCAAGTTTTTATAATTTAAAATGGTGTATAGAAAATAAGTTTATTAATCGAATAGTAAATAATATCCGATTTAAACGAAATTTAATATGCATGTGAAGAACATAAAGAACATGAAATTCAACGGTTAAATTTTTAAAATTCATATCTAAAAAAGAAATGTACGAAAAATTTAAAAAGTTTCTCTCTAAACTTTATTCAATAAAATTGGGTGGATGAAGTTTTTCACCTAGGCCTACAATTTTGTTCTCTCCAAATTTGGGAAAAACAATGAGAGAAAATGTGACGAGAATAAATGAGTATTATACAATTACCACTATTTTTCTTTCTTTTTACTTTTAATAATAAATGTATGAGAGTAAGTACATTTTGTCCTGTTACTTTTATCTTTTTATTTTAATAATAAAGGTACAAAGGTAATTATTTACTGCTCAAAAAAAGAAAAAAAAAAGGTAGTTATTTTGTCTTTTTCTCATTTTTCTCTCCTCGCAACATTAGCTATTCTCAACTAAAGGAGTTTACATTTTTTGTTTTCAACCAAGCTTATTGCACCTTTTTCACTATATTCCCAGTAGTCAGTTTTTCATTGTTTGATCGATTTTCTTGCAAATTTGGTATTCTTTTCATACCAAACCAGAATTTTGTTTGGTTCACCGGTTTGGTAATTCAACCCCAATTAGTACAGATAGTCAAAAAACCCCAATTCAGTACAATTATGATAACTATGCTCTACACCTCTAACTTCCCCCAAAAAAAAAAAAAAAAAAAAAAAGTACTTTCAAAACTTCTCCAGTACTGTTGCAAACAACTGACACAAGACCCAAACATATTTTAAACTTTAGCCGATTTTTTCTTCGTGCCCATTAAATTATTGACTTTGTTTCATGGGAAAAAGAATGGTAGTTGAAATTTTCATGAACGATGGTATCTGACCTTCTTCAAATGAAAAGAAACACGGTACTTATCAAAAAAAAAATTTGAAAAAAAACATGGAAATTTGCCCCTCACACCCCCACAAACATTTATACTTATAGAGTGACCATCGCATCAAAGATGCACAATTTCGATCTCTCTTTCAATCTCTGTTCTTCTGCAGTTTACGAAATCTCTCTGTCTCTCTCTGTTCTTTTGTGTTTTTTAAAATGACTTTATAAATATTAAGTTGTTATCTGTGTGAGTGCTAATTTAATTAGTAAATTCATTTTATAGTCGAATGAGACCAAATTATATAAAATTGGAATTAAATCTTTGGCACCCACTCTATGATGATTTCTTTTTATCATTATATTACACTTCCAACTGATTTTAGTGTAAATGAAATTTCAACCCTAAACCCTTATTCACAATATGACACCTTATATTATGAAATATCACTTTAACATGGGCTAATTATTGACTTTTTGTATTATACAGCTAATACACAATATGACACCTAAACTGTTTTAAGAACATTCTCCCCAAAAAAAAAAAAAAACAGTTTTAAAATTTTTTAAATTTAAAAATAAAAATAATAATAAGGGATAATTACATTAAACCCACCTGTGATTTAGCCCAAAATTACTTTGCCTACCCGTGATTTAAAAAGTGTCACTTTACCCACCTGAGGTATATTCCGTTTGTTTTCCATAACCCACCTCTATTAAAATCAGAGGTAAATAGGTATTTTTGCTCAAATTTTATGTCTCTCTCCTCCCAAAACAAAAAATAGCACAAAAATACAAGAGAAACCAGATCAAAAAGTGGTATTGGTCTCTCTCTCAATTCATATAAATCTTGAACATGAAGAACATACCCAAAAAAAAAAAACTGAAAAACGAATAAGAGGAAAAAAGAGATAAGAAAGGAACAACAATAGTGGTGATGAATTACTTGAATATTGAGCTTGTGTTTCTTTGTTTCTGAATTTGAAGGGTTCACGGAATTGTTGTATAAGCATAGGAGCACGGGGACTCTCAAAAAGCCCAAGCTGGCTCCAAAGTAATCATAGGAATTACAATTGCAGGAAAATATATCATTCCTTGCTTTCCCAGTTGCTTTGATTCCCATTTGGTGATGCATTCTTGTAATACTTTGTGAAATATACAATAACATGTAGGATTTATATAACCACACGAATTCAAGTAGCCAGGTCCTACTCTTAGCTATTGAATTCATACTAAGCTCTTAAATTTCTTTTCTCCTTTCTCCTATCTGCTCCAATTGTAAGGTCTCAAAAGTTTGTGGGTTTAGAGGGTCTTTCATTGTTCTTTTAGTTTGTGGGGTGTACGGACAACTATGTTGTTTTTGTGAATTTTGAGTTTCATAGGTTGATTTTGTTGTTTGGTTCGTTTTTTGGATCGGGCTAACAACTATGTAATTATCCCTAATAATAAAAACTTATTGTTACATAAATCGGTGGCTATGGATCCATATGTTACATGTTTCAAATAAAAGCTTGACTTAAATTTAACATACCAATGCATAACAAGACATAAACCCCTTCTGTTAGAGCATTAACATTGGTAGTGCTAAAAAGTTAAATTGCTATTTTTAGCGCCACAAACTTAAAAATTGGGGCTGCATTTGCGGAGCCATATCTAAAATTTTTAGCTCTTGAGGTATAGTGCACAGCTATCTTTGGTTGTGCACTGTAACTCAAAACTATACCAAAATATTATTATTTTATTTCTTTTTTCAATTAAATAGTATTTACTCTCATCTTCTTCCTGTAGCACTGTAGCCCGAACACATATTTATTCATTTTTCCTCTTCCCTCACCTCCACTCCGACGCTGGATTCGTGGGTGGGTTGCTGGGGTCGTGGTGTGTGGTTGCTATGTGGGTCTCTTTGGATAGCATATTTGGGTTTTGAGATTTTCTGATTTTGTGTATTGTGTGCTCTTGGCTTAGGTATCTTGAGGGTGAGATTTCTAGGTTTTTTTTTTATTTATCTATTTTTTATTAATTGGTTGCTAGTTTTTTGGTTAAGCTACTATAATGGTGGTTGTGGTTTGGTTGTGCCGTGATGTTGTTTGTGCTCTGGTTGTGTCATGATGGTGGTTGTGGGTTGAAGAGAGGGAGAACAAACAAAAAAGAAGTGAGAGACAGAGAATTAGGTTGCCGTGGGGTTTATTTTTGTGGTTGTGGGTTGATTTATTGGCTAATTTTGGTGGTTGTGGTGGGGAGGAGTTGGCTGTGGGTAGTGGTAGTGGTGGTGGTGGGCTGTGTGAAGTGGTGGTTGACCGGTGGTGGTGGTGGTTGTGATTGTTGTTTATTAGAGTAAATATGTTATTTTATTAAAGTATATATATTATTTTATTGTGTTGAAAGCTAAAATAAAACCATTGATGTTAGGTGTTTTGTAAAGTGAGAAAATAAAATAGATAAAGTAGGTTTTGGTATGGCTAAAATTATGGCTCCACCAATGTGGATGCTCTTAGAGCATTCGCATCAGGAAATTCTATCATATCCTATTTTACCATCTCAAAAAACCACTTTATTAATTATACAATATCATTTTTACAATACTCCAACATCCAAACTTTATTTTATAATACAACATATTAAAATAATATTTCTACACCATAAAATAATATCCAAAACCCAAATAAAAACAAAAACCCAAAACCCACCTCTTCCTTTAAGCACTGGTCACAGCAAAAAAAAAAAAAAAAAAAAAAAAAAAAAAAAAAAAAAAAACCCCCACAGAACCCAAAAATCCAAACCCACTGATCCACCATGATCCTCAGCCCCAAACGCTAGGTGATGGTGGCCAATGGTGGCCTGATGGAGAGCAAAGGGAGAGGGAGAAATCACTGAGAGAGAGAGCAAAGGGAGAGGAAGAAATCTGAAAGAGAGAGAGACATGGGAGACAGAATGTAGAGAGTGGGAGAGTCAGAAGGAATAATTTTTTTTTTTTTTTTTTTTTTTTACAATTGTGCTACAGTGCAATTCTACATGGAGAGTCAGGAGGAATAATATTTTTTTTTTCTTTTTTACAATTGAGCTATAGTGCAATTCTACTTGTAGAATTGCACTGTAGCACAATTCCAAAATTTTTTACAATAGTAGCCATTTAGAAGTCCGGATGCTGAGCTTTTTTGGGCTTGAAATGCCAAATTTTCCTTACATTTGGCATTTGCAATCCCCAATGCGAATGCTCTTATGGCTCATGGGGTAGGCTTGTAACTAAAGGGTTTGTTTGATTTGGTGGAAAACAGCAAGGATAGAAAATTATGGAGTAGAATAGGAGGATTGTGAGAGTTTTCTTTCATTTGGTTCAGTGGATGAGAAATGTCCGTAAAAGTTACATTGTAGGGGCTACATTACAATGTATAAAAAATAAATAAAAAATAACATAATAATAAAAACAAAACAGATAAGGCAAAAGTGCCAAGGGGCCTATTTCTTCAATTTAATCTTCTTTCTCCCCGTGGGAGGCTGGTCCGCAACGGCCTCGGGGTCCTTAGAACTCTAACCTGGAGAAATAGCCTAAGGAAGTACTATGGAGAGAGTCGTCTCCTCGGCGAGAAGGGCTTGGGCATTAGAGGGGTTTGCAGCCTCCTAGGGCGCTTCCTTGTTGGAACCTTTGTCTATCTCAATTACCCCAGGAGGATCAGCTTCCTTGGCAGACTCCTCACAAGTGGTAGAAGCCAGAATATCCTCGCTTAAAGTAGCACCAACTTCCTTAGAGACCACCTCAGCCTCAGAGCTAGATGAGGCAGCCTCACGGATGGTCGGTGGGTAGTACACATTCTCCACCTTCCACAGGTCAGATGAGGCTTCAATGCCAGCTTGCCTGAGTGCCTCATTCCAAACTTGGGAGCAGTAGAGTCGGCATACCCCAAGCACTTGAACCTTGAGGGCGGCCTTTGTCTCGGCCACACCTGAGGCAAATGCTGCCTCCTTGGCCTCCTCCTTAGAAGCCTAGGCCTCCGCCCTGCCAAAATCTGCCTCAGCCTTAGCTCTTAGAGTTTCGTCTCTGGCAAATTCTGCAACGCCCCTAGCTCTCTCTGCCTCAGTCGCTTTTTCCTTCAGATTGGCGATCTACTCTTTGGCAATCCTCAGCTGATCCTCTGCCTCGAGCAGGCGCCTCGTCTGGTCTTCGGCCTGCTTTTGGGCGCCTTCCAGGCCTGCCAAGGCGCTATCCCTAGCCCTAGTCATCTCCTTAAGAGCCTCCCTGGCCTTTATGAGGTCGGCCTCGGAGATCTTAAGGGTCCGAGTAGCGTCCAGGTGCTTGTCACGCTCATTATCCAAGGCCCTACTCTGGCTATTGGCCTCCTCCTCCAACCTAAAAGTGGCCTGTACAGCCTGCCAATTCAAACCAACACACAATAAGTTTGAAACCCAAGAATGAGATCAACAGAGTCAAGTATCAGAAGTCTTATCATGCCCAAGTACCTCTTAAGGTCGAGGAAGACCTCCTTACTCCTCAGGCCCTCCAATTCGGCCATGTCCGCAGGGAGTAGCAAGGACCTCTTCAGTGCATCGGCCATATACATACCTTCGCCCCCTCGAAAGTCTCTGAGGGAGGCATCGTCCATCAGAGATTCCCCATGGAGCATTGGGGCGGGTAGCCAAGCCTGAGTCTCAGACTGAGTGGCCACCTATTTGTCTTGGCCTTGGCTCCCTATTTTCAGTTATTTAGAAGGCCGCCCAACATCGTCCTCCTCCTGGGAGGAACGAGACTCGCCACCCCCCATAGGCCTTTTGCCTTTGTCCTTCTTCTGCTTAGAATCAGTGGGCTCGGGCCTAGGTGGCAAACTGGACTGAGGTGGAGGAGGTGGAAGCCCGAACTGGGTAGGAGTTGACTTAGTCTGGGCAGGCTAAGACTTGGGAAGAAGAGGAGGAAGCTTGGGCTGAGACTTCCCCAACTGGCCCTCAATCAAATCAAATAGGCTGGTCTGTGGGCATCTCTTGAAACCCATCTTTGTCTGATGAGAAGTCTCCGCTGATAAGAAGTCTGCCTCGATTAGGTTGGGGTCACCCAAATCACCAGGGTGATCCTTGGACAGAAAAACTTGGTCGAATACGCCAAATTCCTCCTCGGATGGGCCTAAGTCAGCAATTTCTTCTTTTTCTTCTAATCTTCCTCCCTCAGCCTCTGCAACTTGGTGGGGTGAAGAAGGGCCTACCAGTGGAATGCCCTCCGGAACGGGAGATCCCTCGGGAAGCGAGAACCCGTACTCGGTTACAATGATTTTGTGAAGCCGAGGATCTTTGGCCCTGATCACGTACTTTGGAGTCGAGAATGACTTCTGAATCGGGTCGTATCTAAGGATCTTGTGAGCAGCTTTAACTTGATTGTCGACTTCATTCACAAAAACCTCTGCCCTCAGTACAGTTTGCAAATCTTCTTTGTTAACCAAATGGAAGTGACGTTTGAAGGTGTGCGGATCTGCAAAAAAAAAAAAAAAAAAAAAAAAAAAAAAAAAAAAAAAAAAGGGAGAAAGCATACTCTTGTCAGCAAACGAATAGTGTAAACTGGGATAACACAAAAGATTAAACTCTCTCCTACTCTCAATACCCCACCTAGTGTCCCCTCCACTGTCGGACAATGAAGGCCATCGTGCCATTCCTCGGACACAACGAGGAAGTCCTTATCTAACTCCTTACTGGATCCAAGGAGGCACTAGATAAGCCGCACCCTGTCCTCCCTCGTCTTCATGTAGTAGGACTTACCCTTCAGATGTTGGAGGTTGTAATACCAGTTCACATCATGGTGGGTCAACCTCAATCCCATCTTCTCGATCAAAGCGTTCATACACCCTAGAATCCTAAAAACATTAATGACGCACTGGGTGGGGGCTAGCCAGAAGTGCCTAAGGTAGTCCCTCATCACCGGACCCATGGGGATTCTCATACCACCTTCTAGGAAGGCGATTATAGGAATCACCACTTCACCCTCCTTCCTCCTAAAGTACCCCTCCCCTTCCTCGCAGTATCTTAAACCTATATTACTGGGTATCTTATAGTCTGCGACGAATTTCTCCATCACCTCTTCAGACTCGACCAATTTCTTGAATTTACCCATCTCTAGAAACTGCTAAAAGACTTGGGGAAAAATGAAAAGAAGAAAGAAAGCTTGAGTCAGAAAGAGAAAAGAAGACTTACAGAAGTGACGAAAAGCTCCTCGAACAGGCTTTTTATGTTAGAGGCGTGAGTGCGGTTGGAGATTTGGCTGGACTCGGGGTACGTGGCAAGAACTCTTGAATGTGAAAGTAAAGAGGCCAACCGGTTCCAACGGGTATTTATACCTTCAGCTAAAAATAGCCGTATGAGTTTTCCCACTCATGAAGACAGAAAGATCCCTACCGTTTGATTACCATCGCACCGTTACACATGGAGAGTATAAAGCCACCAAAATTTAATGAAGGACGCGCTCCACATACCGAAGCACCAGAAACGCCTTAGACAGTTGAAAAGACTTTGGTGTTAAGGGAGGACAGGACTTGACGAGACATAACAAGGGCTCGAGGGCATCAAAACCCTCCTCCCCGTCCGAGGATTCAGGCAATAGGATTTTGAGGGGCTATTGTGGGGCCTGAAGATCTAGTAACCCCAGCCCACTTCATATTGGGCCCAAAGGCCCATGCCGAGGAGGAAGGGACATCCGAGGATGAATATAGGGCGCCCAAGCCTCCATAGAACCTCGCTAAGGACGATACTATCCTCAACTAGCCGAGATCATAGAAGGGAAAGGCAGCACGCCATCAACGGCAGCCTCTCAAAGAAAAGACAAGTGCAATGGATCAGCCATGAAAGCATGGTGGAGGAACAATTCAAGGAGAAATTGTCACCTCCACATTAAATGCCCACAACTAACATTCTGGCCGCATTAATGAGGAAGTAACCCCTGATCAGTGTTATCTAGGTTATTGCAACTCATAGAAAGCTGAGGAAGGTGGCTGATGGGACAAGCACTCAAGTAGGAACCTGCATGATCAACAGATGAAGGGCCAAGATCAACTAAGAGGGAGTATATAATGTAAGAAGTTCTCCAGAATGAGGGAGAAGGCAATTTAGAAGCAGAAAACATTGTAGTAGTGGTTGGGACCATCTGATAAACTTTTGTAACCAAACATTGAGAAAACAATAAGAACTTTAAGTTCCTCAGGGGAGGGCCAAGGACAAAATTTCACTCTTTAAAACTGTCTCCTTATTATTCAGTCTACTCGTAGCCATGTTTAGTTGCTGTAATCCCAACTAAGGCCTAGTTCTTAAACCCATTTTTTACAAATTTATTGTATTGGGCTAGTAAGGCCTGAGTCCACCCATCCAATCGGAGAAGTGCTCAAACCCAATCCCTACAATAGGCTTGGGTGTTTTCCACCTAGGCCCAGCAAAACTTACCCTCTCAAATTTGAAGGAAAATGGAAACGAAAAATTGTCTTGTAGATTTAAAAATACATTATTACTTGTATTAGTTATTACCTAATTATTTAAAACTACAATAAGGCATATTAGTAAGTTAATTTTCTTCCACTTTTCCATTCCTTCAACTAAACACACATGGTGGAAAGTAAACAAAATTTCTATCCTTCCAACATTTTTCACCCCTTCACTCTACCATCCTTTCAACAAAATAGAATGACTAGTAATGGCATGTTGGTTTGAGTGATAGCCAAGAGGTACTGGAAATGACATACTGAGTATACCTAGCCAAAAAGAAATGGCATTCTAAGTAATGAATGCAAGTGATTATATTGACCAATTTTCATTTGAAATATTGACCCATAAAATACTCTAATTAAATTGAAGTAATATTTTGTGGCATAAGTTGGTGTGTAGCAAGAAGTTGCACCAATGCTTGTACAACCTTTACCCTGCTATCAACTCTCTTAAGCGATAAAAAAATCTAGTATTTCGAATAAATGCATCATCACACTCACAACACTGAGGTGTGAGAGAAAAACAACTAAAAACTTTAATACATAATAATATGCAAGTGTTAACTTAAGTATTGGAGGAACCTTAGCCAACACCACTATAGTGTTCCTTCAACTGAAAAATGTTTGACTATTTCAAGTCTTTCAAAGCTCTTTTGGATACTGTAAATAAATAATAAATAAATAAAAATAAAAACTCTTTTGACGAGTGGCCCACTTAAATTTTTGGTTTCGTCACACATCATATTTGAAATATGGTTTATCACTATCAATTGTCATTTTTTTTTTTTATGTAAATGCACTTTTGGATCCCACATTTCTATTTTATTGTTTTTAGTCCCTAAAATGAAAAACGCATTCCATTTTGGTCCTTACCGTCATCCACTTAATAGAAATATCCTACATGGCAAACAGAGTGCTCTGTTGGCACAGTAAATGCTGACGTGTCCATTAAAATAATATTGAAAAATGCCACATTAGCATCCATGTCAACCTCTATCTTAAAAAAAAAAAAAAAATTATCAATTTTAAAAATTAAAAAAAAAATGGTAGAATTTAGATCTGTGTGTGTGTGCGCTTTTGTTTGTACTTGTTTCTTTTTCTTCTTTCTTTTTATTTTTCTTCCCCCGATCTCTTTCTCTTAGTTTCTCAACCTCCCATTCTTTCTTTTTCTTCTTTCTTTTCCTTCTTTCTTCTTCTTTCTCTTCCCAAATCACTATTTCTCCACCTCTTTGTATTTCTTTTCTTTCTTTCTTTTCTGCTATTCTCTCTTTCTCTCCCGGTAGAACCCCATGGTTTTTTTCTTTCGTTCTTCCAAATCGTCGGTGTGACATGGGTCCTCGGCTAGCGATAAATCTATGTGGGATCAGTGGTGTTTGCAGGTGGTGGATCAGTTTTTGGCTTTGTGTAGTGTGTGGTGTGGGTTTCTAGGTCGATCTGAAACCCATCTAGGATTGAATGTGAATCCTCTCCCTCCTCACTTTCTCATCTCACTCTCTCTCTATTTGGGTTGAGTTTGCTATATTTGTTTTGGATTTTTGATAAATTTGAAAAGGGATAATATGGGCTTGTGAAAGGAAATTTTTAGGGCTTGTGATAGAGAATTTGTTGGGTTTGTGTATAAGGGGATTTGTTGGGTTTGTGAAAAATGTTTAGATCTTATGATTGACATCAAGAATTTGGTTGGTTGTCAATTTTGATTTTTTTTTTTTTTTTGTGAAACTAAAAATTTTCTTTGGTTGCCAAGAAAATGGACAATAAAATATTATTTTTGTTTAACTGTCAATGAGTTTTGATGTGTTTGGTTATAAAGAAAGTACAAGAAAGACAAGGAAAAAAAGAAAAGAAAATAAGGATTAATTTACCAAGAATATGAAAAACATGAACATGACCAGTTATGTTATGGGAAGAACACAAAAAAGATGAACACGTTCTCCCAAAAAATAATGAAAGGAGTAAAAAAATTTTAATTTAATTTATTTATTTTACTATTAAAAAATTTTGAAATTCAGAAGTTTATTTTAATTGTTTTATCTGACATGGCTTTTTTTAAAAAATTGAATTGCTGATGTGGCATTTTTAAAAGTAAAATATTATTTTAATTGACACGTCATCATTTACTATACCAATAGTGCACTTCGTTTACCACGTATGATATTTCCGTTAAGTGAGTGACGATAAGGACCAAAGTGGAACGTACTTTTCATTTTAAGGACTAAAAATAGTAAAATATAAATGTAGAGACTAAAATAGAAATGACCCCAAAATGTAATGACCAAAAGTGCATTTATGCCTTTTTTTTTTTTTTGTTATATACAACATTATCTCCAACTTTTCAAACCAATTAAGAGTTATAACTTTTTTTCTAAAAGAAAAATAATAAAATGGAACTATATATACTCTCTCTCTCTCTCTCACACACACACACATATTACTAGACTCATCACAAGCACTTCGCGTATGCGATTAGACTCTTTAGTATCATAATTTTTCATTCATTTATCTCTTTAGTGTTATAAATTTCAAAGGTTCCTTTTTTTTTTCTTTTTAAATTTTAGATAAATTTGGAAAAATAGTTTTTTCTACTTAGTTGATCTTGATAACCTAAAAATATTACAAAAAATGAATGAGCTATTTCATTAAAAGAAAAATTCCAAACATAAATCAAACATGTAAGAGGATGAAGAAAAATTGATAGGATATACCTTTTTGACTAATGACACGGTGTTTTATGAAAGCATTCTTACTTTGCTGAAACTCCCAGTAGTGATTTCTCTTTTCAATATGAAGAAACATAATGGAATCAAGAGGTGCTAGATGTTTCAATTTCACGTAATGGAATCAAATTCTGTACTGAGGAACATACCTTTTTTGGTGCCCGGACCCAAAATGCCTGATGGACTTTGAGGTTAGGCTCCCAATTTACTTGTTTGAGGTGGGTAAAGAGTTTCTTACAATGGTAAAACCCATTGAGGCCAACTTAACGGCCCAAAAATGAAGGAATCTAGGGTCAGGTCCAAATTTTCCTTCCCACTATCTACTTCTTGGAGGAGGCTTAAGCTTAGAACTAAGCTTCTCATTTTTAGTTGTTTCTCACTCCTTTTCTCTCCGATATCTCTCTCCTCCAAATTTTTCCAACTCCCTTTCTCACACCTTTGGCCCATATTTATAGACTTCCCTTAGTGGGGTTGTCATGATGATGGAGTTGCTTTTTATGTCCATCTAGGATATATTCTTGACCAGATGAGACCCATCTCTCGTGACAGATGTGACTCTCTTGAAACTTGCACCCATCGCCAAATAGTGCTCGGGAGACGATTTCCCCAAGGCACTACCGTTACTGTCCCATGTAGGCCCTGACCTGGTACTGGACCTTGACCAGGCATTGGTCCCCCGAATTGATATGGGTCATGACCTTAAATTAGGCCCTATACTCTTAAGCATGCGGGGGCCAATGGTTTGGGCTTATACTTGACGCTCGTACACCTTTGGATTGACTATTATGCCTTGAAAATCTATGGTGAAATTGAGTTTGCTAAGATTTTTATGTTCAAAATAAAAAAGAAAGTAGAAGAAACAGTGAAAGAAAATAGAGTGCATCTATTTTAATTTGAAAAAAGGATAAGTGATAAGGAGGGAAATAGAATATTTAAAAAAGGATAAGAGATGAGGAGAAAATAGAGTATTTAAAAGAGGATAAGAGACAAGGAGGAAAATAGAATGCATCTAATTTGTAAACTAATGAAAATGTGAGTTTTGTGGGAGGTTTTAAATTGTGAGGTTTTATTTTATAAATTTGTACCCCTTAATTGAAAACATGTAAGTGAGCACTGAGTATAGAGTGTATATTTTGGGACATCCAAAACTTAAAGTCCACGATTTAGACGACTTGGAAGCCAATTTAGAACTCCCTTAAATGGTAGTATAGAATAAATATAAATATAAATATTGATAAATCAAAGCATTATACGTAAAATTTAAAAAGTGACATTAATCCAATAAAGATTATTTTATTTTTATAAGTACTTCAATAATTAAAAATTACCCACTTAACAAATGGTGAAAATCAATATATTAATCGTTAGTATATAAGACCCTAAAAAAAAAAAAAAAAAAAATTTTTGTTAGTATATAAGACTATCAGCATTAGAAGTGCAAAAAATTTAGCAATTTTTGGCACCACAAAAAGATAACTTATCTATTTTATCACTTTATTTTACAAAATACCTAATATTAATGATTTTATTTTAACATTCAATACAATAGAATAATATATCTATTATAATAAATAATAACTACCATCGCCAACAAAGTAAAATAATATATATTTTAATAAAATATTATTTTTTAATAAATTTAGCATATTAGCAAAATGTGCCACCAAACCAATAACAATATATTAATTCGTAAATTACAAAAAAAAGCAAAAAAAGAAAAAAAAAGGTTTACTTAACCGGGAGAGATACCCACTAGTACCATATTTTTGAAGGGTTTTCCCGTAAATAGACGAATATCCCTGACCCTCACAGTGTCAACGTTATAAAAAGGGGTCCCATTTGTGGCGAATCGTCTGGCTGAGAAATCAAGGTGGGCTTGTCGACTTAGGAGCTTGGAGGATAGAAAAAAGGGTACGGAAATGGTGAAATTCTTCATAGCCACACCAAGGCCAAGCTAAGCCCAACCCTCCCTCCCTCCCTCCCTCTACCCACAAATCCCACCAAACTTTGCTATTAGGCGAAATCGCAATTGAAATCGAAATCGAAATCGAAATCGAAATCACATGGCCGATTCAATTCCGTAATAATAATAAAAAAAAGTTATAAGAGGAGGAGGAGGAGCGAGCCCTAGTCCTAACTCGGGGGGACCGGTTCGACTCGGCCGAAACGACTCACTCTCTGGCTCTCTCCGTTTTGCCATGCGACTTTGGTTTGCTGCTGCGACCGCCCTCTTCACAGAGGACTCCATATCTGTCTCCTCCTCCGCTCAAGCTCAAGCTCCAGCTCAAAGTCAAAGACAAAGACAAAGACAAAGTCAAAGTCAAATCTCATCCCTCGATTCTCGCGCAAGAAGATTCCGCCATGTCTGCGGATTCTCACCTCCCTAGTCCCAGAGGCCTTCTCTGCAATGCTGGCGCTGGCGCCGCTGCCGGTACGTTATTTTGTTTGCTTCCTGAGAAAATCGACAGAAAGAAAATTTATACAGAGTTTGACTTTGTCAAACATGTTCAAAGCTTTGATTCATTTCATTTTGTGGTACAGGGGTTATTGCAGCTACATTTGTGTGTCCTTTAGATGTTATAAAGACTAGGCTTCAGGTTCATGGGCGGCCACAGCTCGGGAATGGAACTGTTAAAGGTTTTCTTCTTTTACTTTTGCCCTTTTCAGGATTCACTTTGTTGTCTATATCCATTTTTTTAGTGAGTTTAATAGTCACAAGGTGGCTTGTTTTTTATTTTTTATTTTTTGTTATATGAATATCAGAATATGATTTGAGTATCAATGGGGGTTTTCGTTAGTGAGTTTAATAGTTACAAGGTGCTTTTTTTGTTTGGGGATATGAATATCAGAATATGATTTGAGTATCAAATGGGGTTTTTGTTTAGCGAGTTTAATAGTTACAAGGTGCTTTTTTTTTTTTGTTTGGGTATATGAATATCAGAATATGGTTGAGTATCAATGGTTTTTTTTTTTTTGGTTGGATCAGGTAGTCTTATAGTAGGTAGTTTGGAACATATATTTAAAAAGGAGGGGTTGCGAGGCATGTATCGCGGGCTCTCCCCGACTGTGATTGCATTACTTCCCAACTGGGCGGTGAGTCTTCTTCCTTATAGTTCTAGCTTCTTGCCTCTGCTTGTTATCAGTTTCTTGACTAGAGAATTCCCTCTAAAAATGAAAATTTCTAATTAGTTTTGTCAAGAATATTTCTTTGTGTAATTGGGACTAAGGCTTTGTTGGGGTGCTAAATTGAGCAATTTTAGGAAATGATATATCTATAAATTGTGAAGTTGTGTGACCCAATTCATTTTTCTACACGATGCATTGAAAAAGGGAACCATAGTAGTCTATAGTCTACACACATGTTCTTCACTTATTACAAGATGGGGAAAATTGGTGTACCATCTATACAGGAGGTTCATTTACTGACCAGTTCAAAATTCTCATAACTTGGTTAAAGTTGTGTTTTTTCCCATTTTACCTGCCTCATTATAGTAGTCATTTCATTACAACTAAGCAATGGATTTAAATTGAGCAAAGGTTAGCAAATGATTTACTTTCTGTATAAGAAAGCAGTTATCCATACATTTGTAGCTTGTTTTAGGTTTTGATTTGATGATATCTTTTATGGATCCTAGACTATTCTATATGATGCTCATATTTGCTGCCTGCCTTCTCTAGAGAGTGGGGAATTTTTTTAGTTCATTTATGTTATATGTATTTTGCGTGACCTGTGTTGTACCTTTTGCAGGTTTATTTTACAATATATGAGCAGCTAAAAAGCATTCTTTGTTCTGATGGTTAGTTCATTATATTCCCTGATTAAATTAAGGATATTCATGCTCAAATTTTTTTCCTAGGAACATTTGTACTTCCTTTTCATTTTTATACCTTGAACTTATTACTATGCTGTGTCTTCATATTAAGTGTGTGGTGATGTTTTTGGCTGTGCTCCATTTGTAGATGAGAATCATCGTCTTTCAATTGGTGCTAATGTGTTAGCTGCTTCTGGTGCTGGAGCTGCAACAACCATTGCTACAAATCCTCTTTGGGTTGTGAAGACAAGACTTCAAGTGTGTATCTCATTATCACATGCCTCTTTTGAAATTTAGCTTGATTAGTGTTATCACGTATGATGAAAAAATATGGCTTTAGGATTCCTAGTTAGCAAGCTATGCAGCAGTATAAGACTATAAGTTATATTGAAGGTTCATATAATTGCCTATAATTTTGCAAATCTTATTGTTTACTGTGTGGAAGAGAAGCTTTCCTCTGTACCTCTCTAATTGTTTGTGCTGTGAGCAGTTGCAATTTTAGCATCATCTTTCAATATAACCATGCTATTCCACAGTTTTTTGTGGTGACTAGAATAGAAGGGATAATGACATGATTTTGTGATGTATTTTATCCTTTGTTTGATAAATAATCGCATTAGCATATTCATGTTGTATGAGTTGATTAGGAGTATTTCAAAAATCTATGTGAATACAATTTGTGCAAGATAACCAATCCCTATGATCCATGATAGAAAATGAATAGGAAAAGTTAATGAAGGTGAGAAACCTAGGTTTAGATGGTTTTTGGCTGTACGGAAGGACTTAGATTGTATCACAGAGTAGTAGTTAATCGATGTTGAAGACACTGTAGTTATGAGCAGAGGAACATCATAATTATACAACAACAACAGCAACAACAACAACTAAGCCTTAGACCCAAATTTTTGGGATATACTATTGATCCTCAACTGATTAGTCAAAACTCAGTACCATAAAGCATGGCTGGTATTATCAAATTTTCCTTTTAACTCAAGGGGTATTCTATAATCATCACACAATAATCCTGATGCATTTCTCTACTTCATCCACCCTCCTCTTATGCTATAATTCACATCATTTTCAATCTTTCCATCTTTATGAATTATTAATCCAAGATATTGAAACATCTAGCTGTCTAGTATCTCTTGACCATCAGGTCTTACTGCCCCTTCATCTCTGTCTCAACTTTTGCTAAACTTAAGTTACATTTCATGTACTTTATTTTAGTCCTATTTAATTGACACTTTAGATTCTAAAGCATGTAGCCAAATTTCTAAATTGGCATTAACTCTGCCTCTAGTTTTATCTGCTAAAACTATATCATCTACAAAAACCATGGGGCCTCCTCTTGAATCAATTTAGTGAGCTCATTCATCACTAGTGCAAAGAGATATGGACTTGATGCTAATCCTTATGCAAACCTATGGTGATAGGAAACTTACTTGTGATGCCTGTCATGAATGGTTATGTGTTAAAGTTATAATTTTGTACCAAGTGGAACAGATTGTTGTTTGTGTACTTTCACATCCCAATCCTCCATTTCTTTGTCATCATAATCAACATACTTCTGTCATTTCGTACTTGTGGTCCTACATGAGTAAAACGATGTTCAAATTTTTATTTCTCTGGTTCTTTGGTAGAAGGTTTTCTGTGCAGAAAGTGTTGAAGCTTCAAGCATTCACTTTCTCTTATTTTCTTCAGACTCAAGGAATGAGACCAGGTGTAGTTCCATATAGGAGTACGTTGTCTGCTTTGAGGAGAATAGCTCACGAGGAGGGCATTCGTGGGTTGTACAGGTTTGTAGCTCCAATTATTATTAAAATACCATATTAGTTGTTGCATTTTTATTGTGAAAAGGATTTTAATGGTGCTTGTGGTGCTATTGTTAACAGTGGTCTTGTACCTGCTTTGGCTGGTATCAGTCATGTTGCAATACAATTCCCAACATATGAGAAAATAAAAATGTACTTGGCCAATCGAGGTAATTGTCTGCCTGTTTTTATTTCTACTTGATTTTTTGGTTTGATATGTTTTAGTTCCCCTTGAATTTATAAGCATATTTCTTTCTTAATTAATGTACATTTCAGGGAAAAAAGTATTTTTTTTTCTTTTTAATTTGATGTACCAACAATTTTTTTTTCTATTTTGATATAACTGTATCAGATAATACTACAATGGATAAACTACCTGCACGTGATGTTGCTGTTGCCTCATCGGTCTCGAAAATATTTGCATCCACATTGACATATCCACATGAGGTATGATGTGTGATTTCAATTTTTTGTGTCAAAATTTCAATTGCTTGAATAATATACTAGTTACCAAACAAGTTACATAAAAGTTTGGCTTTTACAAGTGATAGGGGTCAGGTCATATGTTGTTATCTAGAAGTTATTTGCCAGATCATGCACCATTTCCCTAGGTATTTCTGGAACAGGATAATGGTGCTGTTTCTAATGTCGACGAAATGATGTCTCACCCCACAATATCTTATCATAATCCTTATCATCGTGATTTTCTTATTTTGCAGTAAATCTATCCTAGCTTTTGGAATTAAGTAAAAAAGTTTATACTGTAATTCCAATTTTAATTTGCCGTATTGTCCTCTGAGGCTGAGAAGGCTATTTCCTTTTACCAATTCTATCCTTGAACAATTTAGCCTCCTGGGACATGAACAAGGATTGGTTTTATTTATCATGCTTTTAGAATGGCTAGAAACTTATTTAATAAGAAAGCCCTATACGTGTCATGCTCAAATAGCCCAATCAAAGTGATTTGGATAGGATACAATAGTCCTTTACCATTTCGTTTTCAATTTAAGGTTTACAACAGTTCCTTTGCTTGATGTAGTGGCACATGTACTGACCAAATAATCATTGCAGCATAGCGACATAATTTATTCTGTCACAAATTTTGCAGGTGGTACGCTCTAGGCTTCAAGAACAAGGCCACCACTCTGAGAAGCGGTATTCTGGCGTAACTGATTGTGTCAAGAAAGTATTCCAGCAAGAAGGCCTTGCTGGATTTTACCGTGGATGTGCTACCAACCTTCTGAGGACTACCCCAGCTGCTGTAATCACATTCACCAGCTTTGAGATGATTCATCGGTTTCTTGTTAATGTTTTCCCTCCTGATCCACACCCTCACACATTGTAAGGATGGATCATATTGAATTGAGGACGTAGAGAAGAACCTTGCATTACTACGGGCACTTCCCAACAGCCAACATTTAGTCACATTGTTGATGCCAAATTGTTTGTATATTTTAATTGATTTTGGTTGTTTTGAGCAACATTTAAGGATGTTGCAGTCCTTTTTCCCTTATCGAACTTCTACGACATCATGTCTTCTGAGGGGAAAGAGTAGGGTTGTGTTATACTGACGGTGATAATGATGATAAATTGTTACAATTTAGTTCAGGACAATACATTTTTTCTCTGGGGACTGCTAAATTATCAGAATTTATTTTCCATAAATCTATGCTTTGTACCCATGTCAGGATGATTCTGAGTTGCATGTCATTATTTGGTGGAATTGTAATTTCTTGTTAATAAACATGAATAAATTCAATTACATACTGGTGAATGCAAGCAGGCCAGGCTTGTTCTTGTTACTCGAACAAATTAGGTCCAATTGTAATTTGTAATTGTTCCCATGTGTTTGAAGTTCAAATGTGTGATTCTGTTTATTTTTGCTGGACTTGATACTTCCCCTAAGTATGACTGAAGGTGCCTAACTCTCACAACCCTATAGAATCTCAGTGGTAACTTGCAGCTCGTGGCTCCACAAAAGAACAAATATAAAGGTATAAGGGTTTTCGTCGTTGAATAGTGTCCTTTTATTGTATCTGGTAATTTATGTTCGCATGCCGGAGGTTTTGAATTGAGTGAAAAAGAAAAGGGTATTAATTAAAGTAGACAGCTCGAATATGAAAAGTTGAAAATGAGTGGAAAAAAAAAGGGCATTAACGTAGACATTGAGCGAAAAAGAAAAGGGTACTAACATAGACAGCTTGAAAATGAAAAGTTGTAAACCAGGAGAGAGAATCCAACCTGAATTGGAAAAGAATTCAATGTATTTATTTTGCATGAAATGACACAAACAAACTCGATTGACGAAATTAAGGGAGAGCATAGTAACTTAGTTATTTGCATAGAGGCATTGGTCTCCTTCATTGGTGACGGTCCAATTTTCCACACTGATATTGGATTTCAGTTTCGCTACATGGTAATGTAGAGATCCTTCTTAATTGGAGTATCAGTAGGTCCAGTATTAGAAGTAAATGGGCCAAAACTTCGTTGACTACTGGTTGAGATTGAGTCCATGCTATGCTTAGTAGCATTACTGTTTAGGCCTCAAACCAACAAAGCCCATTTGTGGACAAATTATAATTAGACATCACTTTTATATGGCATTATTGACACCAATTTTTATTATGTACTAATTAGAACAAACATTGTTAAAATTTTTTTAAATAGCTGTGACTATTTATTATTAGTTGAACATAATGTAACGAGTAGTATGGGGTGAATGTTTGTGTGTGTGAGAAATACATTCTCTCTATTTCTCAATCTTTCAAATTTAGCAAATTGTCTTTACCCAAAAAGAAAAAGAAAAAAAGGAAATAAAGTTAAAAGAAAAAGAAAAGAAATTTAGCTTTAGCTAGTTATGAAAGTAGAAAAAAGAACCTTAAAAATTGATTAACCAATTGATTAATCACTCGTAAGTTTTTTTTCTTGATAAGATATCTCATCTAGAAGACTATCCTCACTTTCGAATTAAAGCTAAATAATTCAGGTTAAGAAGGAAAATTTCCTACCCCATTAATAGAATCAAATTACACTATACTATATATGCTCCTTTAAAAAGAACATATATATACGTACCCCACCTAAAAGCTTTTGGATGAAAAACAATGGGAGTCGACAAGAAAAATAATCTGTTCTTTCTATCCCAAAGACAATTTTTAAGTAATGCAATTAAAGGTGATGGTACCCATTATTTGACAACGCATTAGAGTAGAAAAGAGTGTAGTATGAGCTTTTTCTTCTCATTTGAAGATTAAGACAACTTAAAAGGCCTGAGTGAGTGAATCAATATAGCCTTTTAAGTATTTTTTCTCACTTTTCTCTCCTGTTGGACAACGAGGTTAGTGTTACTTTACAAACCGCATTCGATTGTTAGTTGGCATCCAATGTTTATGATATCACTCATACTCCTGGCACTCAATAAATGAGTAGATGTTATATAGTACAATTTATGATCTAAAGCCTCAGTTCTGCTATTCTTTTTCTTTCACTAAATAATTGGGGTTTTAATTTTTTATATATAGGTCAAAATTTAGGTTTAAACCAGTTTGTAATTAGATTATCTAACTCATTATGTGGCGATTTGTAAAACTATCAATTAAGAATCTATAGTCGAGCTTGATTAATCTGTTAAGAATCCATATCTAACCCCAAAAATTCAAGATTATGATTTTAGGTTTGTGACAAATCAAATATTTAGTTTTCCATCCAAAAAAAAAAAAAAAAATTCTGTTAATATTTTTCGTTAAAATATGATAGATTTAATCAAGTAATGTGCATATATAATAATGACGTTTTAAAATTATTGGTGATATGGTAAAATTATGTACACATGACGTGATTAAATCCATTAATTTTCAGCCACAAATACTAATAGAATGTCTTATTTATATAACCCTAACATTTTGGAGGTTAATTGCTCAAATTGAAAGTCCATGGATTAGTTAAGAGACATATAACTCAACTGATTGGCATCTCTTGGTGTTTTCAATAAAAACATCTAAGATTTAAATCCTCTCATCCCAACTATCAACTATAAAAAAGTGCAATAACTAAATTCACACACTTCAAATTACAAGATTGTCCAAGGCTAATATTTGTTTTTGTTTTTGTTTTTTTAAAACCTAAATAATTAAACAAACTAGGGAAGGGGCAAATTCAAGGTTTGAAAATGTTTTTTGTTTGGGTAGTGTTCATTATACACACCCTATTACACACATTCTTACACGCACACTTGAAATGCATTGTCACTTGATTTCCAAGTTAGAATTCATAGCTTCAAGTAAGATTTCAGCGCATCTCAAGTGTGTGTAATAGGTACGTGTACTAGTCGTTTGCCTTTTTGTTTTTTCTGGGTGATTTTACTGGTATTGAAAATATTGAAGCAAAATATTGCAGCTAGCACAGTGCAGGGTATAATATGAAGGCATGGGTGGGAGGGGAATGTGAGGAGCAAAAGGTCTGCTCTTTCAACCTTCATTATAGTTTGGTCGGCACAAAAGTATAGGGCCACCAAAAGATAGCAGGAGTGGAATGCTTTCATGATTTACTGGGAATGCTGCTTGCCCCACCCATAACACAAAGAAGAACAGTAGTCTATGATGATTTTTTTTTTGTTCTCTCACTTCTTTATTTATCCACTACTTTATTCTTGTTCAATTAAAACCAAACCAACTGGTCTTAACCACAAGCACTTGGTTGGAAAAGCTCAGAAGCTAATATAAGACCTTTCTGCTGGCAAGTTTGGTCGCTTAACAAACTCATTTTTATCTTTCTTGGAAATTAAGGTTTGAGCTTCTTTAAAATGTACCCAAATTTTGTTCTGGAATCTATGACTGCATGTGTGGTTAGAGTTGGCTGGTGGTGAGTAGTGATTGCTTTCCAGGGGGGACTATGATCTGTATTTGACACCCAAAATAATTACTTTTTTTTTTATCTCCTTGCCAAAAATAACAATCATTACAATGATGGACTTTCACTTTGTTAACATAATGGGATTAGGGAACTTTACATTCTTTTACTATGGGGGCATCCTTAAGGTGAAAGGCTAAAGTTACTAAAAAAAAAAAGTCTCTGCTATTCCTTTGGCACAAAAGTGCAACCTTTTTATCTTCAAGAATCAACACCCCCTCCAAGGAGGGGATGCCACTAAAACAAACGTACAAATATAGATATTATTCTTTATGTTGTGTATATTTGATTCCTCAGTTAAATTCAATCATATAATTGTATTGACTAATCACTAAATGGTTGAATTTAATTTTATAGTATTGTATTCGTCAATGTTGTCACGTAAATATATTTAATTATACCTAAATTTTACTTTAAAATAAAAACCTTAAAAAAAAAAAAGTAAAAGGAGTGCCTAAATCATGAGCACATTAAAATTTTCAGTTAGTATAATCCCATTTGCCAAAAGGTCTAATTGAAAAGCTTAATAAGTACTTTTCTTCATCGACCAAACTTAATAAAAAATTGCATCAAATTGTATGTGGACTAGGATTGTGTTTTGCATCAGTATGATTGCTTAAATGATACTTAATATACAGGGAATTATGTTTTGCTTTAGATAGAGACCAACTTGGTACCCAAAAACCCACAATTGTTTTGTAAAGCACAAAATTTGTATCATTTCATGGGCATATTGGTATTTCAAAAAATCAGCTATGCTAAACTTTCGATAAGATAATGACGCATGTGCTTCCATCCAGTGATGTGGCTCACCATCTTCAAAGCATGAATCTACACATTGCTGCACTAGAAAGTGATGTGAACCTTACATTGTGATTTCATGAATACAATCATGTTATGGGCAGTGTCAACATTTCTGGGCTCACATAACATGTGAATTTAATAAAGAAAAAAAAAAAAAAAGCAAATTTAACCCATATAACTTTTAGGCACATTTATAATTACTGTGACAGATAAGCTTTCCTTGAATTGGCATTTGCAATTATAATCCAACAATTAACTACCTTTTTTTTGCACCTTTAGGTATGATTAGCCATTTCTGCATGTGCCATGTTTGTACCATTATCAAAATGCTTTGAGAATTGCACAAATGTGACCTTTTAGCCAAACTGTTTTTGGCAATTGGCTATATAACAAACATAAACAAAGTAAATATTATAATTACAAACTATTTTATAGCATTTTTACAAATTGTTGCTGTGATCATCTTCTTACTAGTTTTTATTTGGACCCACTACTAACATTATTTTTTCATAACTAATAATTACTCACTACATCAACGGATTGCAAAATTTTTTATAAAAAAAATTTGCATCTTTGGCATTTTTCAACGTAACCCCCTAGCTTAGCTTTCTCCATTTACAGTTCATTTATTCCTCATCAATTAACAGCATATTTTTTCTTTTGAACATTTAAGTAATTTGACAAGCTAAAAGTCTGTATCAAGACATGATGCACCTTTTGTAATCAATTCATATTTAATTGTTATAATCTGGACCAATTAGGGAAAGAACTTTGTCCCCTACTTTGATAAAAACTTAAACCACCAATACTCTTATATTTCCATTAATTAAAAGAATAATGCTACAGTCACAAATTATTTTACAATATTTTTACAAATATTGATATGACCAATTTTTTATTGGTTTTCATATAAACTCATCATTAATATCACTTTTTTATTTACCAATAATCACTCACCATATCAACAGTTTGTAAAATTTTTTGTAAAAAAATTTGTATTTCTAGCATTATTCTAACTAGAATTAACTCAATGATATCCACTTTGGGGTTTTCATGTGGGAGAAGCATCTCTCACAGATTTTGGTAATAGTTTCCTAATATATCTAATATTTGCTTTTACCAAATATAATTGGAAAACGATTGGAGAGTGCGAATTGATGTTACAAGTGAAATTAATACGCAAAAAAGTGCAATTAATAAATACCAGTAGCTAAACTTGACATCATGTCATCATCTTATAAATTCGTATTAATGTATAATTATATTTATAACATACTCCAAAAATAGTATAGTTGGTAAAAATGGAACATAATTCGTCTGATAAAACTAGCCACTCGCGAACCTAACCAAAAAAAAATTAATAATATAATAAGTCAGCTTTGGATTCTAAGATTTGCCAAAAGCAATGGGTACTATAAATATTTTTTTACATTTTTTTTAAAGAGTTTTAATCTATGACGTCTGCTCTTAATAATAACTCTTTATCATCAGACAAAGACATCAATCGGTTTTTGGTGTAGGTAAGGATTGAACTCCAAATCTCTTATTCAATCATCAGTGACTTTATCAGTTGAGCTAACTAGAACCTACCTTCCTTTTTTTTTTTTTTTTTTTTTTAACATAAATCTTATAAATTGATGTGTTTAATCATAAAATAATAAAATAACAATTATGATTTTCATTTATTATTTTTGTTGAAGTTCACTGGTCACAATTATTACCATATCGATTTGTAAATCTTTTATGGTGCGCTAAGATAGCAGGATTCGTGCTTGTGGATTTGAATTTTAGTGGTTAAATATTTAAAATCATTGAATTTAAAATAATATCTAAAAATCAATGAATTTGAAATATATTGATTTAAAATCTAAATCCAAATCTAAATTCAAGTTTCTAAACACAACCTTAAACTTTTGTTAACGGGTGTCATCGTGTTTCCATTAAAGAGGAATCTATAATAATAATAAAAATAATTCTTTAACCAACCCAATGCAATTGCACCTAGAAAGTTAATTGATTACAATTAAAAAAAAAAAAAAAACGTTAATCATTGACTCTGGGCACTCATTAACTGGACCTAATCTTTTTATTTTAATTTTATAAATATAATAGAATTTCAATCTATAACGTTTGCTTTTGATGATTACTTTTTATCATCAAATCAAGATATCAATTGTTTATTGTATAGACATTAGATATCTTATTGGATGACAAAAAATTGATCCTACAAGTACAATCGATCCAATATTTTATTGCAAAATTTATAGAAACTTTAGGCTTTGGATGATTACTTTTTATCATCATATCAAGATATTAATTGTCTATTGTATAGATTTTTTTTTTTTTTTTTTTTGAGAAGCAATCTATTGTTTGCTTATAGATCTTAGATTAGATATCTTATTGGATGACAAAAAATACTGGATCCAACTTAGTCTACAATCCGACCCAATCTTTTATTGCAAAATTTATAGAAACTTTAGGCCCTTTAGCTTTTTCATTCCCACCAACCTTTTTTCCACCACAACCAATAATGTTTGTCACGCGCGTCAGGTGCTAGTGGTTCTGTGCAATCCTAGTTGAGCGGATCTTCCGCTAGTTGCAAAGGTTTCTCAGCTTGTAACACGTTGCCGGCATTTATATAAAACAACTAGATTACCCAACCACTATAGGACACGTACGGAGCCAAAATTTCTATGAACAACGTAGCTAATTATTATTGGTCATTGTTAAAGTTGTACGAGTATCGTAATGCTGTTAGCGAATAAGATAAGCCTGAAAGAGCCTGTGAAGTGGGTCCCGTTAAAGACGCTCTTCGTGAGGCTCACTAATATCCGAACCTGTAGCTTCGGTGGCCGAACCCATTATTTGAATTTTTTGAACGTTGAAGCCACCCAGAAACTGAATTGACAGATATACCCTCATATATCTTATCCTATACGCCTTGTCGGTTTTTGGGGTATCGATTAATTTTGTAAATGTGCTCTTTAAATTTGATTGAGTGTTTGAACTTTGACGAGTCTATAATATTGTCAATTATTTTTGGCTAGGATAGTCATAAAAGAACAAATTCATTTAAATTTTAAATATTTAAAAACTTCTCAAGCTTCATAATTCTACCAAGGAGTTTTGTTTTGCAATCATAGTCATTTAAAATTGAAATTGTAGTTGTCTTAATTTACAATCTTCAGGAACTTTGAATTTTCATAAATCAAATCGGGTGATTGTTTACCTATTTTATTTTGGTTACAAAAAATTTGGTAAGACCAATTTAGATGTTAAAACATTGTAATGCAAAGAATTTTGCAAGAAAAGAAAGAACAATCTGGATGAATTTTTAGTATGTCTTTACTAGTTTTTCCATGCTGTATCCCTATTTCTATATATATTTGCAATGCGAAAATTTCACTCCCAACACATTTTTTATATCTCAGTTTGGAATTATTTAAAGCCTAATATCAATTACAAATAACCAATTCTAAGCTAATAAATGATATCTCAGTCTCTTCTCAAAAAATAAAAAATAAAAAAATGTGGTTCCTCACTTTTTTTTTATTGATAATTTGATATTTGGGAACAAGGATTTAAATTTTGAATGTGTTTGTTGAAAATATCAGTAAATGTCAAATGTTAGTAGAGTTACAAAACTCTTATAAGTCCTACTAACTTAAAAACACGACATGTATCATACCTTGATCTTCGCAGATTCTTTTGGGTGCCTATACCCTACTCCTTTGCAATGTGGCAACATCGATCAGTTGGATAGCTTTGGCTATCAGAGAGCACAATTCCACCATTATAAGTTTGACTAGAAAAAAAAGCCGGAAGTCTAGGACATGATCCTAAGCATCTCTTACTTGGATCGCAAGGCCATGGCCTCTAGTGCTACTTCTATTTAATTCCATCATTATGAGATTGGATAACCAGGTCGGTAACTACTTTCAACAACCATTCTACTCTAGCTGAGAATGACACATTGCCTACTCAATTGGTGGGACATTTGCAAGTAACAATTGGATGTGTTAGATAATTTAAATGCTTGCTTTCAAACTTTTTACTTTCTTAGGACTGTGTAGTTATATGTGCCAACATGCTTTCGTGGCTTTGAAACTTATCCAATCTCGCCGGTGGGAAATTCTTCAATTTCAATACAACACCTTTTTTTGTATGCAAATAGAATTTATGGATGGATCATGGATGGACATGTGTACATGTTTGGTAATGCTTATATTATTGATAATTTGTTTGATTTCAAAACATAAAAATTAAAAATTGTAGCTATCTACCTAAACAATAGGAGTATTAATTTGCAATGTCCATTTTACAATTAACACTTTGATCTGAGAATAATTTGTGATATCAAACCCACCATAAATTAGAGTTCAAATTGTGGGTGCACATTACAACTGCCCTTGTAGGTTTATTGTGTGCATTGCTAATACTCTTGCAGTTTATGGTGCACATTTTGAATTGTCCAATAGTTTAGAATGGATAGTTTTTCACTAGATTGTTAATTTTATGTGGGTGTTAAAAGGTGATATTGCAAATGCTTCAATAGTTTAAAGCGAATGATTGTGATTAACCCTATAAAAAAAAATGTTGAATTACTAGTTTTCACCTTAAAATGCTAAGGTAGGTAATTAAAAAAAAAAAAAAAAAAATCCAGGACAGTATTTCTTCTGGTCCTACTTTAACTAAATCTTTCACCAATCAGTGTATTATTGAGGTCAATACAACACTACAAAAAGGTTGCTAGTAAATTTTTGTCAGCATTATGTTTTTTTGCACTGGCAATCAACGGCAAAAGGAGTTTAGGTCAAAGTTTAAGGCTTAATCATTTTTATTTTTTAGTGCTTAATGCACAGACATTCAGAGATATACATATCCTTTGAATCCTTCCAATCCTACAACTTTTTTGACTTTGCCATTGAAAAATCACATTGCATATTATCACCTCAAAGTGTTCTCAGAATTATAATAAGAAAATTAATTTTATTTTACTATTCTCAAGTCTCAACATACTATATTGGGTTTTAATTAGCTCAACTAGTAAAGTGATTGAATATGAGATTTGAAATTTAATTTCTGTCTACATCAAAAACCGATTAGTGTCTTGATCTTAATGATAAAGAGTAAAAATTATAGAAGTAGACGTCATAGGTTAAAACTCTTATTATTATTATTATTTTTTTTTTTTTTAAATTCTCACATAGTAGAAGGTTTAAGGTCTAGGCCTGGGGGAGAGCTACCCTTAATTATGTTTACTAATATATATATATATATATATATTAAAATCTAGCTAACTTTTGCTAATTGATAGCTCACATCTCTGCTTTCTTCCTCACACAATAATTAAGATGGCTTTAAGATGTGATGAAGCCTAATTTAGAGAGTGTAGTTTGTCGTTAGCCATTGTAATCAGTTCGTGGGGTCATTTTTCCTGTTTTGTTTGAATTATGACACTAGAGTGGAGGGCCTACTTAAGTTGAATCTAGGAAAAAAGAATTAGAATATAATAGTTTAGTACAAGTTGAACATGAACTTGGGTGACGTTAATGTGGCCAAGAGCTAGCACAAATGAAAAGGACAATTCCACCAATTTTTCAAGCTTTAGAAGAATCATACTCAAATGTTTTGAATAGTTTTTTGAAACCTAAATGGAGGGATTATTTAGAATTAGCTATCGCTATCAGAATATATGCAGGTGGTAGCAATTATAGTGATGGCCACGTACTTTTTTAAAATTTATTTTTATGTGACATTGCCATGTAAAATCAAATCAATTCAATTAAAGGTTCTTGGTAAAGAACTTTAAAAAAAAAAAAAAAAAAAGATTATTAAAAGAGAAAACTGGGAGTTGATCAGATGTGAACTACACAACAAAGGGTTTTAATTAAAAATCTAATTAGTGCGAATTGTTGGAATGAATTATTATTCATTTGATGTCATAAAGCTTAAAACTTTTGAGGACAATATTTCATCAAGGCCATATATCTCTAAAAATTGTCTTTAAATAGTACAAAAACCAACCGACCAAATTAAGTCTACTTACCAATGATATATGAAAGTGAATTACAAGTATATTTGTAGACTTCTCATTTGGCATGACCTAAAAATTTGAGTTGAAAAGAGAGTCTAAACAAATTCTTTAAAAGCTATGACATTGACTCGAAATTAGAATTAAATTATGAAAAACCATAGTTGGATGAACACTATTATGTATCCTTATTAATATATATAAACTTTTAATCTTTTTCTTTCACTTAGGGGAAACAAAACATTTCCTTTCGTTAGACAAGCCACACCATTCATTTTAGATTTGCAAAGAGGTACCTGTATTTTTTTTAATAAAGTTTTCTTTTAAATCGGTTTGGAAAAATCTCCTTCCACTCATGAATAAAAATCAAATAACAATTCACATAAACTTCAATTGCTTTATTAAATTATATAACTTTTAAATAAATCACGTAATTAAAAGTATACATCGTGAAGGATCATTCAAATTGTTTCGTAATAAGTTGGAGAAAAATTATGTTCTATATGTAATCTAGATATTAATAATACTGATCCTAAATAGCATAAATCTTTTCAATCAAAGGGTGTATATGGATAGAATCAGATTAGGTTTGATATGAGCCTATCATCTAACTTGATCACTTTAGATCATATACGTTGCAACCCATTGCCAACTATATATTTAGTGTGCGTTTGCCAAGGGATGAACACGCGTTTTGCCTTTTTTGGGTTGGTCCCATGGCACTGTTCATGGACCAGCCAACTCCCAACAAACACAGCAACAGTGTTTTATGGTTTAAAAATTATTTTTCTACAGTGTTTTCAACAATAAGTTTTCAGTTTTCAGCAAAATAAGCGGTATCTAAACAGACCCTTAGTGAAAATTGTCCATGAGTTGATCGTTGGACGGTGGGCTAGTTTGGCTAGTCATGGGCCTTAAATTAAATATATTATAGCCCAAACTAATGGGCTAGCAATGGTTTTGCTTTATTTTTATTTTTTTAAAAACTCTTTTATTAAACTTTAAGGTAATATATTGTAGGGATAAGGACCCAAAATTGTATATTGGGCCTTAGGCCTTGGCCGAGGATGGATAAACAATAGTGGGGGTGTAAAGCTCAGAACCCCATGAGTAAAATACAAGCAGAAATATTGAGAAAGGTGGTCCGCTCGGATCAACAAAGCACAGATCAAATACGTATCTTATCACTCAAGGTAACATTCCAAAATGATCTACTAATAGATATGTGTGTTATGAACGTACAAGAGGGATGAAAGCTCAGAAATATCTAAGGAAAAGCTACTGCCATCGCATTAAATGCTCTGCATCTAACTTTCTAGTCGCATTTATGTGGATAAGACCCCTGAACAGTGTTGCCTTGGCTATCCCAACTCACAGAGGGCTAGAAAGGGTGTCCGATGGGACAAACACTCAAGTAGTGGCTTGGATGATCAACAAATAGAAGATCAAGATCATTAGGAGGGATATATATAATATAAGAAACCCCTGGAGGAAAGGGGATCGAGAAACAAAGAGAAAAAAGACTGTAGCATCAAGAACTGATCCTGTAATCCAAACTGAGAGAAATATATTAGAATTGATCTTCTTTGACTTTGCCGAGGACGACTTTCTTTAACATAAACATATTTATTCTCATTCTCTTGCCATATGAATCCACTTTGGTGTTTGTTTGATTCATTAAAGCCCAGTTTTTCCTAACACATTCTCTACAAATTTATTATTTTAGGCTTTTTGGGACTGAGTCCACCAACCTTTGGGCTAAGGACCCAAACTAGGTCCCTACATATATCATTGAAAGAGGAAGCAACAAATTCAGGCTAGATTAGGGTTGGATCTTTTTAATTTCTTTGATCATCAAATGAATTAAAAATAATAATAATAAAAAACTCTAAAATATAGTTCAAAATACTAACATAAATTTTTTTTTAAAAAAATCAAACTCGAGAGATAGAGTTCAAACAAGGACTTGCAGTAGAGTGACAATAGTGAATTGTGAGAGAAGAGGTGAGAGTTTTGCTCTAGTTGGGTTTTGAGAAGTGATAGTAGAAATTAAAAATGAAAAAAAATGAAAGAAAAGAGGAGGGTTACGAATTTAGGAGGACAAATCGCGATCCACATGGGCAGATAAAGTTGGATTTACAACTAATTAAACACTATCACATAAAGTCTTCAACTAAAAATATGACACTCATAGATGGTTGGATTGGATTCGTTTAGTGAGAAATCCCTGCACCCAATACTCAAACCAACACTCGAAATTCAAATAATAATAATATTAATAAATAAATAAAATTCTCATTTTCGTTGCTCCATTAGTTTGGAAATTGTCCCATGTCAACCCAAGAATGATCGAATCCTTCTTCCCTTAATTATCAAATTAGAAAAACGAAAAAGAAAAGAAGAGATTAGTTATCAAGTATTTGAAATTCATAGGTTACAGTTAGTTCAATCGATAAAGTCTGTAATGGTTGAATAAAAAACTAATCGGTATCTTGGTCTGATAATAATGAGCTATCATTCGGAGCAGACGTCATAGATTGAAACGCACTAAAAAAAAAAAACTTTAAAATTCATTTCAACAGATATTGTGATTTTATTTATTTAATGGGCGAGATCTAGTAGCAAGCCCAGTAGATCGGATCCAAAGTCCAAGTATTTACGACCAAATCCAACTTAATTTGTTCAACAAATCTCTCCGTAAATCTCACATTCCAACCCTACAAGGCTACAACCAACCACCAGTGCCTCTCTCAGTTTTACCGCGAACATTCGACACGCGCTCTCAACGCAAATGGGACTTCCCTTCTAGCTATTAAAAAAAACAAAAGCAGTTAAGGGTTTTGAACCAAAGAGGCTCGGAAAACAGGTTCGGAGAGTAGTAGAGACGAGAGGAGGCCAGAGCTTTGGTAAAGAGAGAGTATAAAGCAGAGTGATGAGTTAAGAGTAGCCACTTTTTCTTTTGTAGAGAGAAGAAATAAAAAAGAGAGAGAAAGCAAAAAAGAAAGGGTCATGGAGAATGTGAATATGTGTGACGAAAATTGCTAGCAAAGAAATCCACTGCAAAACAGTTACACGCCACCAACAACAACGAAAAACCAACACCATCACCATCACCGTCTCCACCACCACCAACACCAACAAGCAAGTTTTCATCTCTCTCTCTCTCTCTCTCTCTTCCAAGATCTTCATGCTTGCTTTCTAGCTAAATTCATATCCAAACAAAGGTGGTGGTGGTGATGATGATGGCGGAGGGGACATTGTCGTTCTCGGTGGCGGAAGTGGTGGAGGATGTGCTTCAGCAGCACGGGACTCGCCTCAGAGATCTTGATTTGGCTTCTAGAAAAGCTGAGGAAGCTGGTAACTTTTTTTTTTTTTGGGTTAAATTTTTCTCAGCAACCAAACAGAGAATTGTGTTTTTGATGATGATGAAGATGATTTTGTGTATGTAGCGTCGAGAAGGAACGAAGCGGCGGGGTGGCTGAGAAAGATGGTAGGTGTAGTAGCGGCGAAAGATTTGCCGGCGGAGCCGTCAGAGGAAGAGTTTAGGCTTGGATTAAGAAGTGGTATTATTCTCTGCAATGTTCTCAATAAGGTTCACCCTGGAGCTGTGCCCAAGGTTAAACACTCAGTCAACGCTTCACAACCTCACTTTCATTCTCTCTCTCTTTTTTTTCTTTTTTTTCTTTTTCCAAATTGAAATGAATGTTTGAGTTTTGTGAATTGTTTTTGGTTTTAGGTGGTGGAGAGTCCTTGTGATTCTGCTCTGATCCCCGATGGAGCCGCGTTATCGGCATTTCAGTACTTTGAGAATGTGAGGAATTTTCTAGTAGCTGTGCAGGAACTGGGAATTCCTACTTTTGAGGCATCTGATCTGGAACAAGTATGTGTTTTTGTATCCTGGTGGAAGTTAATTTGTGTTGTTTTTTAGCTAGAATAGAATTTTGTAGATAAGATTAGTTAATGAGCTGTGGTTCAAATTGCAATTCAGTGAGGTTGTGGGTTCAAAACTCATTAGTCAATGAGCTTTGATTCAATTTGCACTTTGTCTGGAGGGTGAGGTTGCAGATTCAAAACCCATTTGACATTATCATACCACTTTAATTTGGACTGATTGACCAAAAAAAGAGAGTTAAAGTTAAGTAGATGAGTGGGTAACTTGCTAATACAAAAAGGGTTTAATTTTTAATTTTTTAATATTACATTTTTGTTGAGTTTTCAGGGAGGGAAATCTGCAAGGGTTGTGAATTGTGTTTTGGCGGTAAAATCCTACAGTGAATGGAAACAGACTGGGGGAAATGGAGTATGGAAATTTGGTGGAAATGTGAAACCAATGGTGTCAGCCAAGTCTTTTGTGAGGAAAAATTCAGAGCCGTTCACGAATTCCTTGTCGAGGAACTCATCAATGGGTGAAAAATCCTTGAATGCGCTGTCCTCTGAGATTGACTCTAATAAAATGGTTGGTAAGCTTAACTTTTACTAGACTTCTTTATGCATTCGCTTTGTCTGGTTGATTAAAGAAACATGAACTTTTGTTGATTCATTCATGTTATAACTTGCAGCCTACCAATGGTTCCTTGAGTATGCTTGTTCGTGCAGTTCTGTTAGATAAGAAGCCTGAAGAAGTTCCAATGGTAATCTACTCTTCCCTCTTAAATTGATGAACTTAATTAAGAACAATTTGCTGATCAAACCGGGGTTAGTACATCTGGTATCATGCACCATAGTGGTGCAACTATGTGATATGCATGAATGATGAAACATACCATTGATAGACATTTGGTGAAGTTCTGCCTTATATTTATTCCATTCAATTACACTACTTGATAAAAAAAATGTGCACTGAGGCTTCTTGATTGGATTGAACTTGATCAAGCCAATTGCCCTTTTCAACTAATGAGGTGAATACAAAATTGCAAATACTATTATTACTGATACAATCACCACTTTGAGAGTGCTTTAACTTTTACTCGTACTATTATTGATTCTTTTGCTACTACTTATTTGTGACTTGTATTGCTCCTCTGCATGAAACAGTTGGTCGAATCAGTGCTAAGTAAGGTAGTGGAGGAGTTTGAGCAACGCATTGCAAGCCAACTTGAGCTGGTATGTTTACTTTGCCCAGTCATTTTTGTGGGCCAAGAGATTGTTTTCACTAATCTAATATGGATTGGTGACCAATTATGCATTTTCATGTATTCTGAGACTCAACATAAGACTTGATTGATGCATATTCCAAATGATTAAACATGGCTTTTGGGTCCTAGATGAGTTTCTATTTTTTCTATTTTTTTTTAAAATCTATTGGTCTACCCATCTGGCTGGTTATTTATTCATTCGCTTATGATCATAGATGAAAACATCTCCGAAAGATATGGCTGTTTCCCATGGCAACAAAGCTCTTTTGAAATTTACTTCTGCCAATAAAAAGGTAATATGTTGTACTTTACCTTAACATGCACCTATTAAAAAAGACTAGTGATCAATAAAAAGAAGCATGTCTTCAATGTCAGAGCGTATGATTTGAATATAACTTGGGTTCCTAACATTTTCTTTTTCTGTTGGTGAAATATTTTAGACTGAAGACAAAAATGAAAAGTTGATAAAGAAAGAGGAATTTGCCCATAAAACAAGCATTTCTGATGAGAAATCAAAAGGCCAGCTCATGAAACAGCAAATGATCTTTGATCAACAGCAAAGAGACATTCAAGTAAGGACAATACTGATGTATTCTCCATTATTTTTTCTCCTGAATGTGTATTCTCCATATTTTTGCCTTTCTGTTTCTTTAACAGCTTAGTGCATTAATGCTAATGTTATATGTTTGTAGGAACTAAAGCATACACTTCACACTACAAAAGCTGGTATGAACTTTATGCAAATGAAGTTCCATGAGGAGTTTCACAATCTTGGTAGGATTCAGGAAGTAATTTGTTCTTTTTCTATTTATATTTTCTTCTCTTTTTTAGGGGTTTTGGGATTAAAATAAATTTTTTGTCTCATTTGAGTTTGTTCATTTCTTTGTAGGCATACATATTCATGGCCTAGCTCATGCTGCTTCTGGCTATCATAGAGTTCTTGAGGAAAATCGCAAGCTGTACAATCAAGTGCAGGATCTCAAGGGTAAGAAGATCAATGGGGTCTTGCTTGTGGTAGAGGGAAAAAAAAATCACCGACTGCCTAAAGCTTGAGTCCTCAAAATGGATTAATATATATTATATATTTTTTTCATTTGATCAGGAAGTATCCGGGTTTATTGTCGAGTGAGACCCTTCTTGTCTGGACAATCAAATCATTTTAGCGCTGTGGATCATATAGAAGAAGGAATTATCACTATGAATACTCCATCGAGGCATGGAAAAGGCCAGAGGTCCTTCAGCTTCAACAAGGTCTTTGGGTCATCTGCAAGTCAAGGTCAGCAAGGTTTTCATTTAGAAAATTTTCAGATTCTTTGATCTTAACATTATTCTTACTTACACTTCTATCCCTAATGTATTGCAGCGGAGGTCTTCTCTGATATGCAGCCTTTGATTCGGTCTGTTCTTGATGGTTACAATGTTTGCATATTTGCATATGGTCAAACAGGATCTGGAAAGACTTTCACTATGGTAGGAAACATTTAGATTTATCTCTGAATATATGATATAACATGTAC
Source organism: Quercus gilva (assembly GCA_023621385.1). Taxonomy (NCBI): domain Eukaryota; kingdom Viridiplantae; phylum Streptophyta; class Magnoliopsida; order Fagales; family Fagaceae; genus Quercus; species Quercus gilva. Next base: position 14,792,538 of record CM042484.1, on the reverse strand, counting down.
AATGATGTTTACTTTGAAAAACTACATAAATGTGGCTAATTTTTGTTGTTTACATGTCTAGTCTGGACCGAGAGAGCTTACGGAAAAAAGCCAAGGAGTAAATTATAGGGCATTGAGTGATTTGTTTCAAATAGCAAATCAAAGAAAGGACACTTTTAGTTATGATGTTTCTGTTCAGATGATTGAGATCTATAATGAGCAAGTTAGGGATCTCCTTGTTACTGATGGAACTAACAGAAGATATCCTTTACAAGTTATTTGGTTCTTTTACTGATTTAGGTCATTTTATATTATCTTTTTGTCAAATAGGATTAAGAATGACATTATATGTCTATTTTCAGAATTTCACTCAATTTTATGAATTTTGATTCTGTTCCACTCTTCCCCCACTTACTCCCCATCAAAAGGTTTTCCTTAATTTTTAACACATTAGAAATTCGAAATAGTTCTCATAGAGGGCATAGTGTACCAGATGCGAATGTTGTTCCAGTATCATCGACGTTTGATGTTATTGATCTAATGAACCTTGGACAAAAGAATCGTGCAGTAGGTGCAACAGCCCTAAATGACCGTAGTAGTCGCTCACATAGGTATGAATGTAATTGTCTATATAAATCAGTGGATGTATCTATGATAGTATCCTTATTTAAGTTGATGTTTACTTTGTTATTTTAAATTATCAATTTGCAGTTGCTTGACGGTTCATGTTCAAGGAAGAGACTTGACATCTGGAGCTATTCTTCGTGGCTGTATGCATCTGGTTGATTTAGCAGGAAGTGAGAGGGTAGACAAATCTGAGGTGACAGGAGATAGACTGAAAGAGGCACAACACATCAACAAATCTTTGTCAGCTTTGGGTGACGTGATAGCTTCCCTTGCACAAAAGAATCCACATGTTCCTTATAGAAATAGCAAACTTACACAACTGCTCCAAGATTCACTTGGTAAGGTTAAACTAACACAAAATTTCAAATTGGAATGTGGAATGGGGAAACCATAGTCTCTCTTTATGTTCTTCATTCTTGGAAAGATTCTTACTATACTTTTGGGGTTGTAATTATACTTTTAGGAGGGCAGGCCAAGACGCTGATGTTTGTTCACATAAGCCCTGAGCCTGATGCTATTGGAGAATCAATCAGTACACTTAAATTTGCAGAGCGAGTTGCCACTGTTGAACTTGGTGCTGCCAAAGTAAACAAAGATGGCACGGATGTCAAGGAGCTCAAAGAACAGGTTCTTACTTTGTCACCTGTAAAGTTCTCTTCAAGAAATTTTAAGGGCCTTGTCCATTTGTTGTGTTCTATTAAACTTTCAATTTTTTCTTCAGATTGCAAGTCTGAAGGCTGCATTGGCAAGGAAAGAGGGGGAACCGGAGCATATTCAAACTTCCATATCTGGAAGCTCTGAAAAATACAGGACAAAATCTAGTGAGATATCACCTTTTCAATCTAAACAGAAGGATGCAGGTTTATTCGGAGACCACAATAGCTGTCGGCAACCAATGGGTGACGTAGGCAATATAGAGGTAAATAAAGTTCCCTGATAATGACTTGGTAGATACTTCTCACCTGTTAAATTTCGCTTTTCTTTTTTTTTTTTTTTTTTTTTTTTTTTTTGATACGAAAAACCAGTGCTCCATTAAACATTGAAGTCTGAAAACAATTGATTTACATCTGAAGCAACTGCAGATTCTATAATGGTTGGAGTTTCCTCCATCCATGTTACATAGTCATCTACAAATTGAGCATATTGTGCGAGACCGTGGGCTGCCTTATTGCCCTCTCTTCGAGTGTGTTGGACCTCAACCTGGTGTAGTTGTGACATATATTGGATGGTGCCAGAGATAATGTTGGCAATGGTTGTAGGTGGTTCAGTGACTCCCTGCATTGCAGAACAGACAAGTAGATTGTCACTTTCAAAGACCACTTTTTGGATAGCAATGTCTCTAGCAAAAACAGCAGCCACTTCAAGTGCCTTAGCTTCAACTTCCAACGCCCCCAAGGGAAGCATCAGCTTCTTGCTCATTGCAGCAACTACCCTTCCTTGATCATCCCTTGCAACCACTCCAATACCAGTCCATTTGTGCTTAGAGAAAACTGCACCATCAGTATTCACCTTGTACCATCCTATTGGGGGAGGAGTCCATTTGTTACTTCCAACTGAGTTACCCTGAGGTTGGATTGGATTTTCCTGTACTGCAGAGTATTCCTCTAACAGTCTTATAGCTAAACCATAAATTGCAGCAGCTGAGAGTTTTCTACCTCCGTGCCTTATCTCATTTCTGTTTCTCCAAATACTCCATGCAATCATCAGCACAATGTTCAACATGTTATAGCTAAACTCCATAAATTTCGCTTTTCTATTGCTTGATAGTATGCATTTAGATCAGATTGTCTCTTAACAGATTTGTTATCTTGTTCTGTTTCCTTATAACAAAATGTTCGGTTTAGTTTTATGAACTTTAATCTGAAATTGGATGGAATGATTCTGCAGCTTCGTAGCAATTCTGCCTCGAGGCAAAAGACACAAAGCTTTGATCTTGATGAGCTATTAGCAAATTCACCTCCCTGGCCTCCGGTGAATGGTCATGGCCAGAACTACAGGGAGGATGATAGAGAAATGGCCTCGGGTGAGTGGGTTGATAAGGTCATGGTAAACAAGCATGATGTAAGCAGAGTTGAGAACCCTTTAGGAAGTTGGGCAGCAGATAATGGGGACTTATCTGATGTATTTTACCAGAAATATCTCCCTGATTCTTCCAAAATTTATCCAGATCAATCCTATAATATGTTTATGGGAAGCAACCAGTTCAATGTCACAAGTACCGATGAAATGGATGATCTTGATGCTGCCACCAGTGATTCTTCAGAACCAGATTTGCTTTGGCAATTCAATCATTCAAAGCTTACCAGCATGACCAATGGAATTAGTGCAAAAACCAGGAAACCCAATTCAAAGCCAGCAAAGAGCCCAGAGCTAAGGTAATCCAAAGTAGACATTTTGTTAGTAGTATACTCAATTTTAAGAACTGTCTAGCCAGTAACATGTTTCCTTAAGAAGTTGTTGTTAACTTTGCAGCAAGAATACCAGTGCTTCTCTTGGCCCTTCACCTTCAAGGAAATTAGCAAACGGGGTAGGCAATGTGCAGCGGAATGGGAGGCAGCCAGCTCCAACTGATATGAAACGCAGAGCTGGGAATAGAAAATAGAAATGTACTTACACGTTGAGAGGGTGATTTTTTTATTTTTATTTTTTAATTTCTTTGAATTTGTTTGAGAGGGAGAGAGAGGTTTTACTATATTCTTCATTTTTATTTTTTTTTGTTGTAATCTTATAGTTAAATGCAGCAATAATTCCAGTTGCTTGTAATTGTCTACTTGTGAGTTCAATGTGTCCTCCCTACGTGGATCGGATGACTGATGTTGTTTATAGATGGTACATTACACTATTCTTGGCTTTTAACGGAATATGAAACCCCAAAATTAGAGGCATAATACATCAACTCAAGAATTTGCATTGCATTTGTTTGAGATTATAGCTCCAAAATTTTCTGAGTCAAGTTTTTGAGGCCAATTGCTAAGATCTTTTTGCTTTAAATTCTTTTAGCAAGGGTCTTTTTCAATTTTATGAAGGTATAGAAGAGCTAAACAAATTTCTTCAGCAGGGTAAAAACTAAAAACGAAGCATGTTAATCCGTCACCTTAAAAATTAATATCAAATGCTCCACATAATTTGTTTTTGCCGAATTCCAAATTTTCAATTTGTGATTCTATCTTTACTGGTCATTCAAAGGGCTATATTGGAAAGATGAATGTGCAGAATATCTTTGGTTAAAATGGGAGGAGAAGAAGTTTTTTGTGTTGAAAAATTTCAGCAGTAAAATCAATTTTAGCGGAATCACCTTAAATTGATCGAAAAATTGAGTGCCTTTAATTTATATATATCTAAAAGTTGAAGTGCAGCATTTATAGTTACTTACGTTCTTATTTGAGCCACATTAGCGTAGCATTTGGGTCCATTCAGACTATTACGATTCATTCGGTCCATTTTGATCAATTCGGTCTATTTTGGTCCAGTTCGGTTCTTATGGTCCAACTTTGGTCACTCTGGTTCACTTCAGTCCATTTTGATGATGCTTTTTTTTTTTTGGATAAACTTCAATCCATTGCCAAACGAGGGGAACAAACATGGTAATCTTCTTTACAAAAGGCTACCAATACAGGGGGAAGATTATCCTTATTGAAACGGAAAGGCATAAAGGAATTTAAAGCTAATCTAGCAGCAATGTGAGATGAGAGGTTTGCGTAGGAAAATGAGTTGCTTTATTGACAATTATATCACATTTTTAGTCTGACGTTGATAGGTTCTTGATAAAATTATATTTTTCTTATATTATTAAAATCTTTTATTTTTTTTTTCCAATTATAATCTTTAGGTCATTTAAAATGTATAGACAATGACTTATTTGTAAGGAGCACTAAAAACAAATTTCAACCACGCAGTACATTATTTATAAAACATACCTCCTTATATAACAATTGAATGTAAAATGCATTATATTTTCTTGAAAAAAAAATAAACTTCACAAAATTTAAAACACTTTCAAATAATAGATATAGATAACTTGAGTTAGAAAGTTTAATATATTATATAAATGAAAGATATTACGTCTACAACAATTTTACAACATTTTTACAACAAATCACAGGTGGTTAGATGTTATTGTTCAAATTTGAAACTAACACTAAGATTATTTTTTTGCCCTAATAATAATAACCAGTAACAACTTGCCACTTAAGATTTGTTGTAAAAATGTTGTGGACATATCATTTCTCTATATAAATTATACTTTGTTAGAAAATAATCATATTATTTTAAGAAGGATTTACAACTACTTTTTCTAAATCTCATTTATTATTTTTATATTTCATTTAACAAAAAAAAAAATGGTCAAATTTTTCGGCACCCTACATGGATCTGCGACTAGTTTTACATAAAAATTGGCCTTTTCATAATCCATTACTTCTTTGTATTTCCTCATTAATTCTGCATTATGGGGGTAATTAACTAAAAAGTTACTAAAAAACTAAAATTATTTTGCCAAAACCCTCTAAAGATCGGTTGTCCTTGCCCGTGACACGACACAATTCACGTGCTTTCTGCTTCCAACAAATGCCTTATATCGATCTCAACACAATTTGCAAATCCAAATCAAATGTAGGCCACAAATTACCCACTACCTCGGTCCACCACATTTTTTCTTATTATGGATGCAAAATTTTTGTGGCCATGAACTAGTAGTTGATTTAGCCAGCAAAAATTATGAATTTTGTGTATGGAATCCCAAATATCTATACCTCATTTGTCATTTTAGAAGAAACCTCTCGAACCTTCACCTAGCCTGTACTTTTCAACCAGTTCTTAGATTCTTTTGATAGAACCCAAGTTGGTTCTATTTACTTGTATGATTAATTTATACACACAAAGTCATTCTAGCCAATCAGTTAAAGCCATAATCAATTGCTTTTTTTAATCTCTTGCTTCTGATCTTTTCTTGGCACAATATATAGTTTATTTGGTTCAAACTTTTATTCCCAGTTAAAGCTTTTGTCACTATAGCTAAATATGTCCAACGTTGGAATAGGTTATAATGATCATGGCGGGGAGTGTTATTATTCAGTGCTTGGTTTGTGTAAGCAAGCCACAGAAAATGAGATTCGCTGTGCTTATCGCAAACTTGCCATGGTAGTAACATCACAACCCCTTTTTTTAATTTTTGTTATAGTTTTATGCTATGAATTTTGTTCTTAAAAAATTTTAATTTATTTGTACGTAAATTTGAAGAAATGGCACCCAGATAGGTGGATGAAAGACCAAAAAATTGCTGGAGAAGCTAAAAGACGGTTCCAACAAATCCAAGAAGCTTATTCAGGTATATTTTTTTTTTTTAAATTAAAAAAAGAAGAAGGAAAAAAAAAAAAAAAACACATACATTGTGTTGTCTTTATGTACTATTTCATTCCAATTAATATTGTTGGGGGTATCTGATTCTGATGGACTGCGATTTTTCCAGTTTTATCAAATAAAGGAAAGAGAACAATCTATGATGCTGGATTGTTTGGTCTCCTTGGAGACGATGATGACGAGGTTAGTTTTTTTTCTTTTCCATTGATATTCATAGACACATTCATAAAGTTTTTATTTGGTTAATTTTTTTTTTCCTTAAAATTTTTATTCCCTTAGTTTTTGGATGCTAAATTATGGATTTCTGGCAACAGGGATTTGTTGATTTCATGCAAGAAATGGTTTTGATGATGCAAAATGTGAGGCCACAGCCACAGGTACTTCATTTGGTGATTGACTTGTATTTATTTTTGAAGGTTCATATGAACTACTTCCTTGGAACAAGTACCATTGGTTATTAAAAAAAAAAGTTTTATTTAGGGGAAAATTAATATTGTACTTGGTTGTATATTTTTATAGGAAGAGAACACCATGGAGGAGCTTCAGGGATTGTTAACGGACATGGTGAGGGAGAATGAAATGGTCAATTTTGGATTTGAGTTGAGCACGTCTCAGAGTCCTAGTAAGAGGATGCGTTTTGATTTGTAATGCTTCCATGAATTAATTTGATCTTGAATTGACAAGGTTGTGCTAATTATTTCTCCACTGTTTTCAATTAATAGATTATATAAGTTTTCCCTTTCAATTTCTTTTGTTACTTTTTTTTTTTTTTTTTTTTTGAGGAGCTTGCAAACTGTAATCTATCGAATGTGTCTTTATTTGGACTTTTGACTGTGCTAGGCATCACCAATATTCATTATGGTAGAGGTAGACTAAATTATGTAGCCTAAACAATCTCTCACATGTATCATTGTCCATGTCCATGAATTGTCACGCAATTTAATGGTTGTTAAGAGCATTATAGCTCAACTGATTACTAGTTAATACTTTTTGATATTTTCTAGCAAAGACATCTAAAATTCAAATCTTCTCTCTTTAACTATAGAATTATAAAATAAAAAACTATTAATAATTGAATGGATCTTGAGGAGAGTTATCAAAAAAAAAAAAAAATCAGTAACCGAATTCTCTCTAAACTCGATATAAGCACCAAATTAGTCTATTTAGTAATTGCTCATCAAAAGATTATGTGAGACCCACAAATGTCACGAGTTAAGTGTTGGCTACATTTATACTATATCCTAAAACAATTAGTCAAGTTACAATTATCGAAATCACTTATATAGCACATATTGACATGGTAATCAAGCTATGTGGGACTCAGCACACCTTCGCAACACACAACCATATAGTCTATCAAAATTTCAACTCTCACCTCAAATGCTGATGAGCTAACCTGAATTACTGCCTCAACCAGAAAATCACAGAGTTATTTCTGTTCATCTTTTATAAATTTCAAAGACTAGCAGGGGTTTATCTGAAATGAAAGACTCACTTGGTGGAGTACATTGGCCTACCACTTAATTTTCATTGAGTTAAAAGACACATATGAAAGGCAATGTAAAATATGAACAATTTTTAAAGGTCTGGTATGTAAAACTAGATAGAAATTACCTATCAAGAAGCAAAAGACCCTTTTTTTTTTTTGGGACCAAGAGGCAACTTTTAAGAAATTGTGAATTTAATTATTTAACCATAATTCTAACACTCGCTCTTAATAAGTGGGGTGCAACACATAACATTTTAACATTTTAAATAAGAAGTAGAATTAAGAGTTAAGACAGTTATCAAACCAGAGACCTCTAGCTCTAATACTATAAAAAGTTACCAGTTCTCTAAAAAATTTAAGCAATTAGAAACCAGAGAATTTAATCATTAAAATATAATTCTAACAATAATCCATTCATTGAGACCCAAAATAAATAAATAAATAAAGCAAACCCTGCAGAAGAAGAATCATCCAAAGCAGAGTAGGCAATACAGCTATATTTTTTTTCGGCAGCAAAAAAAAAAGTACTTTATTTTATTTTTAATCTAGCAAGTTTTGACCCTTAAGAGGAGAGGGAAGGGGTGATTCAAACTAATCACCTCTGCAATATGAGAGAGATCCGCGGTAAGAATTGTACAAAACCAGCAGTCAATATAGCAGCCATACAAAAGGCTCTTCAATAGTAAAGCTTCCAAGCCATAGAGTTTTTTCCCCTAGTAATATTTTGGCTTAGGATGCTAGAATTAGGTAAGCAATAGCACCCTGTATCCGTATAAGGAGAGACCAAAGGGCTGAATAGGAGGACCAATTATTGCACAGTGTACATTTTGGATCTCAATTCTCATAAAGTCATGAGCAACATAACACCACAACTGTCCCATAATTTGAACAGAGCCTACTGAAAGTGAGAATGAGAGAGAGATGATGTATTCTTCTCAAGTTCAATATCTTCATCAAAGTTGATGCTTCTTCCCTTCAAAAACTTGGAGTACCATTTTGCAGAGAGCTTGGGATATCTTTTCAAATCCGGGTCATCTAAATCCACATAGTTTATGCCATAGCTGGATATATAGCCATCCAATAACTCAAATAAATCCAGGAAAGCCCATACAAAATACCCTCTCGTGTTTGATACATTCCTTCAAAATAAATAAATAAATAAATTAAGGCAAAGAAGAGGAAATGAAATCAATTTAGATTTTTCTTTAAAAAAAAAAAAAAAAAGTTAACACACATCTATCATATCAGATAAACAATATTTTTTTATACATCAATTGTTGGGGTAGGGGATTTAAACCATAGATGTCAGCATTGGAAACATTAGAAGGTTCTAGTTGAACTATAAGACTTTATGCATATCAGATAAAGGTGCAGGACTCTTATACAACATAATACAATTTTATTTCACATGTAAGAGGCGCCAAAAAAAAAAAAAAATTTAAATATTTTAAGTATTGAGATTTCATCAAATCAAATATTTTTTCTTAACACAATACAATTGTTTAAGCAAAGAGTTAAAACTCGAACTGATAATTTGTAGTCTATGTTGGGTTATAGATTGAACCCGGTTAATTAATTCAATTACCCAAATTAATTAATTATGTCAAATTATATGCAAATCATAGAGGCACCAACAAATCACCAAATAAACTAAGTGTAGTGAAAATTAAATTGACATGGTGATTTGTTGACAAATAGAGAAAACCTCTCGCAAGGCAAAAATCTCATCGAATGATTTTTAGGTCACCACTCCCAAGAATCCACTAATCAATAACAAGCAGTTACAAGTATAAAGAATCTTACCACTACCAAGCTCATCCAAAAATACCAACAGTTGAACCTTTACTCTAATACCCAATCGGACTTGATCTTGTAGAAACTTCTTTCTTTGCATGGATCCTAGTATGTGACTTACTCTTTGCACGAATTCAAGTACGTGACTAACTCCATAGCAACCCTTTAATTGTTGTGGTTGATTTGCAACAGTTTCACATAGAAACACCAATAAGATCTTCAATGTTAGTGCTAGAGACTTTGCTTAGTTATAAAACCCAAAGGCGTACAAGAAACGCAGTAAGATCTCTTTCTTCTATAAGTTAAGGTTTTAAAAAGAAAATCTTATGAAGCTTTTTAAGGTTAGGGTTTTCTTTTTCCACCTCCTTATTTAAATAGGAGTTTAGTGCCCGTTTAGTAAGATATTTCTAGTATCGTTGTTTTAGTATTATGGAAATACGTGTGGGTTAAAACATGTTGTGAAAATATGTGTTGTGGTGTTTAAATACTGAAAATTGTTGTTTAAACAATAATACCAAACACCCCTTAATGGGCCTTTTGAATGGGCTCTCCTATTCCAATAAGGTTTGCTCTCCTAGTCCTATTAGGTTTACACAAACCCATAAACAAATAGCCAATAGGATTAAAATGTTGTAGGCTATATCAGAAATCCTGTAGCTTGATAGATCAAGAGGTATCGAGACAAATATCGAGCTTTATTAAATCTTGATAGATCTACAGGTGTTGAGATTGGTATTAGGACCTGCAAATTTAGCTTTTCTTAAGCAATTTCTTGAGTGTTCTCCGTGTCTTTAATGTAACCAGTTGTAATGATCATCTTGAACCCACTTAGATTTATCCAAATACAAGTAAAGTACATTTTATCATAGGATATATCAATTACATAAAAATATAAACCTAATAGTCTAAATTCATAGTTTCCTACCATAAACTATGATCTCGTGTAGGCTAGAGTTTTACTAATGCTAACCTAGTCCGCGATGACTTTAAGCCATTATAGACCTTTTACATAATGGTCACATGCATAGATTGGAAGTAACAGTTCTCCATAAGTGTAGTAATAGTCCATTAGAAGACCATATTCAACTCCAGTAGACCTAAATTTTTTTTGCTGAAACTTCTAAATCGTTCTTCAACCATGACTTGGACATTCAACTCAATTCATGAAGGGCCATCTAGGTAGTGCAAAAGATTTGATTGGCACCATTATCTATAGAAAACTTACAATGCCACCATCCACAATTAGAAAATGGACCACTACTTCAGGAAGCTTTCATATCAACCTATGGTGAGGATCAAATGTCACAAACTAAGTGCTAGCTACATCTATACTACACCCTAAAAAAATGATAAGTCAAGCTACAATTAAGACTTATCAGTTTATATCATACAGATTGATATAGTAATTGAGCAATGTGGGACTCAGTGCACAACTTTGCAACATACACTCATATAGTCTAGCAATTTTCCTTCATTCTATGTGTGCCGCACGTCTATGTGTATCCATTGAGAAAGAGAGAGGAGGGGGGGTGGGAGAGGTTAATTGGTCTTGCCAACAATGAAACATCTTGATTTTATTTAGGACTACCATTTCCAATGGTGCTTTGCAACTTAAAATTCCCTACATTCCCTCTCAGAAATGAGTCGGTTGAGATAGCAATATGGGCCCATAGAATACATACAATTTGGAAACATTGGGGGGGGCGGGGGATTATTCTACTGAAATCTATTGAATATAGAAGTTGAACATCTGATCACATGTTTTTTTTTTTTTTTTTTTTTTTTTTAAGAAAGACTTGTTGTATGCGCAACACTTTTTGGACTTAGTCCCCACAATGGTCATAGAAGGAATTTTAGAATCCAATTAATGGTTCTTTGCTAGGAAAGGATTGAATGAAGTATGCATACCTCAATGCATCAAGCACACCTCCAATGTATGCATGCATAAAATTCACCCTTGCAATGTCGTTCAATGTTGAATTTCTTTGCATCCGTTGACCTAACAAGACATCCCATACCAAGTTTGCCCGATTAGATATAAAACATGATGAAAAGACATTGCATGATGAGCATTACAACCCAACCCAACCCAACCCTGCCTAACCTACCAAATGCCAACATGACAAATCATACCATTCAGAAACCACTGGTTCACCATGAAAATACTTATAATGAGATGGTGGAAAGATTCTTGATTATTTCCAGCAATGCCACAAGTACTCCAGAGGTAGGGAACATGCAGCCATAGCGATCAATCATTATCATGCTTAATGCAAGATAGCCAACCATTTAATGGATTTACAAGACCAAAAAAATTGGAATAATTAAAAAATCGAGCTACTTGCTTGTTCGACGTGATTAATCTATTGAAACTTCATTTGGGCAAAAAGAAAAAAGAAAAAAACAGATTTGTATACGGTCAATTATCTTGCAAAGTTTTCTTGCTGTCCCAGAGGGTTTCCTTCAAGAGTAAACTTCCAAAGAAAAGGCCATGGAAAAAAAAGAAAGGAGAAAATAAAATAAAAAAAGAGGTAACTGAGTAATAAAATAAAATAATATTCCCCAGGGCATAATAGGTAACTGAGTAAAATAAGGCTGGTTAGTGAAGGGTGAATGATATAAACAAACTCAATCATATGTCCAGGCAGAAAACATTGTCGAATCCGTACTATATCTTTGAACTCTCACCTCAAATGCTGACAAGCTATCCTCAATTACTGCCACAACCAGAAAATCAGAGTTATTTTTGTTCATCTTTCATAAATTACAAAGACTAGCGGAGGTTTATCTGAAATGAAAGACTCACTTGGTGGAGTACATTGGCCTAGTCTTAATTCATTGAGTTAAAAGACATGTATGAAAGCCAGTGTAATACATGAACAATTTTTAAAGGTCTGGTATGTGGAACTGGATAGAAATTAAATCACAGGGGGCAAAATTGACTCAGTGAAACTCGAGAGGATCATTGATTGAAAATAGTTCTCACTTTGTAATAATAATAGATAAAAGACTTACCGGTTAGCTCTATTTCTGCATCCATGAAGACATCTCTATTTTCCATCTTCAGACTGTTGGAGTTGTGTTTGACATAGATATTGGTGTAATGTAGTACCCCTATGAAGTCAAACGAACCCTTTACCAGTTTGGATTCATGATTTGTGAAGGCTGGCATTCTAGTCCCCACATTTTGCTTCATTATATTGGGATAGTCTCCAAACACCAAGGGATTGAGAAACCTGCAATACAGAGCAGTTGTACTAATGTTAAGATCAACATGAAGAGTGAGCTATGGGGAGCTACTGCTGCTGCTGATGTGTACTAGTGTATGAGTGTGTTGTAATTGAACATTGTTATTTTAATTGTGATTAGTAGTCATTGTAACTGTAATTCCGATTAGTAGAGCTTAGGCCAAGTGGCTGTAATAAGCAAGATTAGTAATTGGCTGTTAGTTAGCTGTCACTACCAGAATCCGTTACAGGTAGTTAGTAACTGAATTGTATAAATGGGATAGAGAGCTGAATACTGGAACTCATCGAAGAATAAACCAATTTACTACCAAAACTCTCTCTAAATCCATTCTAATCTTTCCCACATTTCTTGGAGGCTGGTTGTTCTAGAATTCCACTAACCATTCTTTTTACTTCTTTCATTAGTCATTACTCTTCACCTATCCATAGCAGAATCTTAACATAGTCAGACGCTTTGAATAATCAGGTCTCGAATTCAACATAAACTTCACAGGAGGAATTCTCATCTTCCTCCCAATTATTACCCACTATTTTGGCCCACATGGAATTGTCTAAGGCAGAATTATAATGAGATGAAATGAAGTTCAACATGCAGTGACACCATGATCCAAACAAGAAATTTTAAAGAGGAAAAATGGTATCAATTCTAGGATTTATTATTTACCAGCCATAATGGAACCCATTGGCCCTTTGAGTTGCAATTGCATCTTCTTTTGTGTCTGTTAGAGGAATAAACCACCACATAGACATGCTGAGCTATCAATCCATGTTGTTTGTCCTACATCATAAAATGTGCTTTAAAATCCATAAACAATTCCTTCACAAATAAATTCCTTTGTATATTCAGCATGAGAATGGGAAGTCAAATATTTTTATCAAATAATTAAGAACTAGAAGAAAGTCTATTGGGATTCTGGAGCAGAATTCTGTATCTTAATTTCACTAGTGTAACATATATTGACAATATTCACTTTATTGATACAACAAATTTAAATGCTTAATATGGAAAATTTCGGATGATACCTGATACTTTTTCTTGTACAATCTTGCAGCTGAAGCATGTGCCAACAAGATATTATGAGCTGCTATGTATGGCTCAGATGAAGAGTTGCCCCTAGAGCAGTATCCATATGGAGGAGAACATCGTTGAGGTGGCAGAAATCCCAAGTCATAGCCTCCTAACATGAACGCATTGGGCTCATTAATAGTAGTCCAGAATGAAACCCTATCTCCAAATTCTCTGAAGCAGACCTCCGCATATTCTGTGAAGTCTCCTACATCCAGATATAAATAGTTTGATCATACTAATCACCCTATGCTGTCCTTGGCATGAAAAATTTTTTCCTAAGCAGAAAAGAAAAATTTTAACTAACAAGTGTTAAGAACTATACACTATCTTTCGACTAACCCATCCTCCATACTCATCTTCAAGTGCCTGAGGATGATCATAATTGTCTAATGTAGCATGTGGTTGGATTCCTGCAAAATCAATAGAACAAGCAATATTCAGAAACAAAAAGTTCCAAGGTATGGTTAGCTTAGCAATTTGGGAATGCTAAGCAAACTGGATTATTTATAGATTATGATATGGAAGTTTGGCTTTAACCATGGCTGACTAGTTCATTGATGAGATTGTAATATTGTAAACCCCTTGGATTGATAGGCCCTCTTCCATCTGATAGACAAAACACGTGCGCACAATTACTAAAAATTTAATGGTTTTATATAATTAATAGATCATAGTTGGGTCATCATACTTGGGATAAGTCTTGACCATGAGATGGAAAATCTATAGGCATTGAGGCCAATGTCCATCATGAGTTGCACATCTTCCTGCAAGAGATACAGGAACTTGGACATATGTGGACTGGACTCCAGCAAAATTTAGAGAGATGTAATTCATACAAAATGAATATGGTATTTGTTGGTTCAGCCCCATTTGTGTAATCATCGGAACTTATATCATGAAAGGAATAATTTCTTTCTTTTATGACAATGAGAGGATTAATTGACCTCAAACTCAGGAACTTGGTCATTAAAGGATTATGATCAAGGCTTACAGACCTTGTATTTATGGTACCCATCACATGCTACATCTCCAGTTGCTCCATGTGCTTTCCCTGAAATTTTGAGAAGGAAAATTTTAACATCATGCCACTTTTCATATAAATATAAATATATCTTCACAATCATCAGTCTGCTAAATTGTTGATTTTTATAAAACCGCCAAGTGCGGATTTTGACACAAGGGCACAATTTTCTTTGGACCTTTGGCACCTTGATTGTTCCTTTAATTCTTTTTCCCATTGCCTGCAGTGCAGATACTTAAAGTAATGTGAATTTGTTTTTAAACTTTAACGATTGAAAAGACTGATGACCACACCATGATAAGGAGCAGCGGTTAGTGGAATACTAAAATATTAGCCATCCATAGATAATTTGATATGCAACTTTGATTAATAACATACAAATAAAATTAATGACTTTTCCTTTGGCTTTCAAACCGTGAAAATACACGTTAATATAATTCACAGATGTCGAAGTGTGGCAAAGATTTGCAGATCAAGGAAAGTTAACTGTTCTAAATATATTTGAAAAGGGTAAAAGAGCAATAGCAATCAAGAACATGTACTAAAATACAATCTGGTATCTAAATGACTTTTGAAATACAAAATTGGATAAGTAAATACAAGTACATGCATTCTAAATTGTTCTGGAAACAAGACTGGCGCTCAACAGAAAAAGATGGAAAAGAAAAAGAAACGTAAGTGCTAAGATAAAAGAGGCTTCCAATTATATCAACAACATAATATTGAAAACTAATGTAAAACAAACTAAACTGACCAGCATGAACATATCCCAAATGCTAGGAGTCCCATCTTCATTTGCTGCTCCCTCCACCTTTTTTTTATTATAAAATGGATAAGTAATTATAAGAAGAAAAAATAGAACAAAGCATAATTAGGTCATACACCAGAGTCTACAAACAATCCCATTTGAGTTTACTAGTTTTGAAGAGATAAGAAACAAACCTTAAGCCATAATGATTATTATTTTCTTTCCACATTAAGGTAACTTTTAAATCATTCATGATTAAATAAATTATTCATATTCCGACATCTTATAAATATCCTAAATTGATACTAAAATAGTACTAGTCAATGTTTAAAGGTTGATAGCATGAAATTTTTTTTTTTTTTTTTTAAAATATTAACCTTTCATTTATCCATGAATAATTAAGATTTTAAAAACTACTTCATGGAGTTGCTTAAAAACTTAACTCTAGAGCAACTCACATTCTCACTCATCATCATTTGCACATGGATAAATTAATAAATCGTTCATTAACTATTCAACATAAATTCTCTTTTTTTTTTTTTTTTTTTTGGTTGAAACTTAAATAAAATACCTTAGATGCCCATATTAGGTTCTCCAATTGATTTCAAACGCATTGACCAATAAAGTAAGAATAGTGTTATTTTTCCAAGAATAATTGAAATCAAAACAACCAAGTGTTTGAATTTATTTAAGGAATCTAATGTACTAAACACAAGGTACTGCATCTATGTTCTACATTTTTTCTAATTCTTCTTGTGGGTCATTGTTATTTTAGCTCAAAAAATGGACATCAGTCTTTATAGTTTATAGCCAACAACAAGATTTGAGAATTTAAAACACAAAGTAGAAGCCTTGCAAAGAGCTAGCATATCTTATCAAAAAAAGAAAAAGCTAGCATAGATTAACTGACCTGATAAGCTGAGGTGCCTGAACCAAAGTCAGGTGGAAAGTCATCCCTGCTAAACTCAAGTGAGCTAGGGACTCCCACTAATAAATTAAGCACAAAGATTTGCAAGAACAAGAGCCTCAACATTTTGCAGCTAATTGATTTTTTAGCTTTCACTCACATCATATAAACTATAAAGTCGGTTCTTACTGGTTTTTATAGCTGTGAGAGAGAGAGAGAGAGAGAGAGAGAGAGAGAGAGAGCAAAATCTCTGATCATGCCCATAATTTATTTGCGTCCACCGTCTAGACAAATTTGTCACTTTGAATAGTGCATGCACGAACATTTGCCACCACCGCTTGGTTGAGCTCAACCATGCACAACAGGACAATGCAACATATAAGAATAGACGACAAAGAAAAGGGTACATTTAGAATTGGCTAAATTTTATTACATACTCTTTATTGCACACACATTTTCCACACTCCTTTGAAATAGAGTTTTGAAAATATGATTTTTGTTAAAATTGTAAAATTGTGAATATTTTATAATTTTAATTGAAATAATGTTTACATGACATGATTTCAAAGAAGTGTGTGAAAATCATTACTTTGTATAATTTTTGTGTGTCGGTTTGTCAAGAAGGAAAGTTGTCCCCTCTCGTAGGGGTGTGTATCAAATCCTCCAACCCAACAAAACGTCGAAACCAACCCAACATGTTCAATGCACATTTTTATCCTCAAGCAACACTATTATTTGGGCTTGTGGGGTATTTTCTTCAGGTACACAGGGAAAGTTTTAAACTTGCAAAAGTTAACCTAAATTTTCTATAGTTTTCACTTATTATTTTTTTTTTAAAAGTTTTAAACAACAAAAAAAGAAGCAGAGAGAAATGTTAGATTATTTATTTTTAGCTAATAAGAATTAAAATTCTAACATTTCAAATTAATAAATTTAAAAGATTTATAATTGGTAATATATATATATATATATATATTAAAGGAGAAGTAATAATTGGTGAAAGTGATGTTATTCCGATCACAATAAATTATATCAATAGATGTAAAAAAATGTTGTATCTATAACCTTACATCCTTAGTAAAATAATGATGATCATGTCATTAAAGAAATAGGAAACTTTAATAGGAGAAAAAGATAGGGGAAGTTCTCTATAACAAGTTCCATATCATATAAAATTACTAGAAAATAAAAGTTAATTTTTTTTTTAATATATACATCAATAGTTGGGGGCGGGAGGATTTGAACTTGGATGTCTTGGACATCCGTTGGAGGCACCAAAAGATACCAATTAAGCTACAAGGCATTTGGTAAATTACTCTTTTTAATTCTTCTATCATTTAAATTATACAACTTTAGAAAAATTACAGCCATAGATAGAGATCATTATCGCATGTCCATAGTCTTGCTTTGTAGGGGTCTGTTCCATGATGAATACTATTTTATTATCAAGTTAAGACACCAATTATTTTTTGAAGTAAGCAAGATTCAAACTAAGTGTGCGTTTGGGTGAAGATGAAAAATTAAAATTACTTCACTATTCAGTTTATTTTTGCTATTATTCATGGGCTCCACTATACTATTTCAACTAACTTTTACCTTTATCTACAGTACATTCAATAATAATTTTTTAGTTTCAGCAAAATAAGCGGTATCCAAACACACCCTAAAGTTTCTCAACTGTCCCATAATATGAACAAAGCCTACTAAAAGTGAGAATGAGAGAGAGATGATGTATTCTTCTCAAGTTCAATAACTACATCATCTAAGTTGACGCTTCTTCCCTTCAAAAACTTGGAGTACCATTTTGCAGAGCTTGGGATATCTTTTCAAATCCTGGTCATCTAAATCCACATAGTTTATGCCATAGCTTGATCCATAGCCATCCAGTAACTCAAATACATCCAGGAAAGCCCATACGAAGTACCCTCTTGTGTTTGATCCATTCCTTAAAACAAAACAAAAAAATGAAGGAAGGAAAAGGAAATTCAATTACTTGAGATTTTTTAAAAATAAAAAATAAAAAAGGCTATACGCATCTATCACACGAGGGCTCTGATACAACATAGTTCTATTTCACACGAGGAGCCCAAAAAAATTGTTTATATTAATATGTTAAGTACTTGGATTTCATCAAATAAATTTTTTTTTCTTAACGAGATACAAATTTTTATGCAAATAGTTAAAACTCAAGCTGCAACTATGATTATCTATTGTCTATATTCATAGTCTCATACTATAAATTATGATCGTGCATGCTGGAGCTTGAGTAATGCTAAACTATTCTGATGACTTTAAGCAATTAAAGAGACCATAATGGTCATTTGTTTATATTGGATATAATAGTTACTCTGTAAGTGTGGTGATAGCTCATTAGAAGACCATATTTGTCTCAAGTCGACCTAATTTTTTTTTTTTTTATGAACCTTCTGAATGGTTCCAAAACCATGACCTGAGCATTTGATTGAATTCATGAAGGGCCATCTAGGCATTGCAAAAGATTTGACTGGCACCATTTTTTTGGAAAACCCCACAATGCCCTCATCCACCATCAGAAAATGGACCACTACTTTTGGAAGCTTTTGTATCAACTCATGATAAGGATCAAATGTCACAACGCAAGGTAAGTGCTAGCTACATCTATAATACACCCTGTGGGTGAGAAAGTCCAACGCTACGTATTAGACCTGGGGCCCAATTTGAATATCACCGTTTGTCCGAAGAGTTAAAAGGGATCAGGGCTGAGTCCGTTTGGTGAAAATACACTCGAGAAGGAATGATGGGTATGTCCGAAGACAATCATGTTTGTCCGAAGAGGTTCCCCTCATCGGATCGCTAGAGAACTTGATCAAGCAAATATACTGAAGACCCTAGCAATCCTCCCAGCAGATTCCACGGCAAAGAGTGAGCTCTGGACACGCCTAAGGATGAGAAGAACATAAAATATCTTAAAGAAAAAACTGCTACCACCGCATTTAATGCACTGCAGTAACTTTCCTGGCCACATTTATGTGGAGAAGACACCTGAACAGTGCAACCTCAACTACTACCACTCACAGCAGACTAAAGCAAACATCTGATGTGATTAGTACTCAAGTGGATGCTTAGATGAAGAACAAGTGTACGGTGAAGATGAGAAGGAAGAAGTATATATAAAGGGAATAGGTCTCTCAGAAAGGGGGGGAGAAAAAATTGTATTCATTTAAGTCTGTAAACCATAATTCTCTTCAGATACAAGAGGATTCTCATTGAATGTTAGTCTGAACATCATTTTATCCTTGCTTGCCTATTTGAATCGTTGCTAAATCCATATCCAGCCCAGCTGTTTAACCCATTCTCTACAAATTCATTGTTCGGGGTTCATTGGACTGAGCCTGCAAAGTTTGTGCTTGGCCCATCAAACTTGGACCCTACAATTGGCGCCGTCTGTGGGAATCAACTTGAGCAAAGGTGGAAGTAACACCTCATAAATGGCTGAACCGAGGCAACAACCAGTGAAGTCCAGGTCATCTCAGTACTCCGATCCTTTTCTTAATCTGGAATGAAGGTAGGATCGTGAAGGTAGCATACACACCGCACATGACGATCGAAACCAGTCGCATGGAGAGAGCCACATGTCCCATGCAGAGAAAAACCAAAGCATGCAGTTAGAAATTGAAAGGCTAAAGAGGGAGCTGCGCCATGCAAAAAGGAAGCGCATTTCCTCGTACTCTGATGAAGATTCTGAGGATGAACAGGACGTTGTCTACAAGCAAAAACTTCGAACACCAGTCAGCAAGTCCTTTCCCTATAAGGAGATGCACCATCGTGAGAGGAACCCTCGGAGCCCATTACCTAGAGGCGTAGGAAACGATGCTATGAGTAAAGCTTTGGATCAGATTTCCAGATCTCCTTTTACACGTAACATCGAGAATGCAAGACTTCCTCGACGTTTCCACCAACCTACGTTCACCATCTACAACGGCCGGACAGACCCTGTGGAACATGTGAGTCATTTCAACCAGAGGATGGCCGTTCACTCCAGAGACGAGGCCCTAATGTGCAAGGTCTTCCCGTCCAGCTTGGGACCGATCGCCATGAGATGGTTTGATAGTCTGAAAGCAAACTCTATAGGCTCTTTCCAAGAGCTAACTCAGGCATTTGGGTCGCGTTTTGTCACATGCCGAAGGGTTCCGCAATCCATGGCTTCCCTATTGTCCGTCAGCATAAGAGAGGGTGAAACTTTGAAGTCATATTCAGATAGGTTCTGGGAAACGTATAATGAGATGGAGGAAGACTATGACTTGGTGGCCATCAGCTCTTTTAAGCTAGGCCTCCCCACTGAACATCTCTTGAGGACGTCCCTAACGGGCAAACCTGCTACCAGTGTACGCCAGTTAATGAATAGGATTGACAAGTACAAAAGAGTTGAAGAAGACCAACAGCAGGGTAAAGGAAAGGATAAGGTTATCCCTCAGGAGAGGAGGGATTTCAAGTCGGACCGACAAAACCATAACAGGCCGAGAAAGGATTGGGTCGGACAAGGTTCAGCAAACTTTCAGACAGTCAATGCTGTTTTTCGTAAGTTAGTGCGCCAAGTCCTGGAGAGAATCAAGAATGAGCCTTTCTTCAAGAGGCCAAACAAGATGGTCGAAAACCCTGAAAGGCGCAACCACAATCTCTACTGTCAATATCATCTTGACCATGGGCATACTACTGAGGACTGTAGGAGCCTGTGGGACCATTTGGATCAGTTTGTCAACGAGGGCAAGTTAAAGCAGATTTTACACCACTCATATAGTTAGGGAAACCAGGCAAATGCAGGGCCTCGGAGAGATGATTCTGTAAAACCCCCCTTAGGCACGATCAATGTTATCTTTGCTGCACCAGGGAGGACAGGGTCTTGCCCATCCAGAATACTATCAGTTGCTCGGCTGCCCTCGAAGAGTGTTAACAGAGAGCCAAAGAGGCCTAGGATGGAGGTTCAACCAGTTTTGGGCTTTTCGGATGAGGACAAAATTGGGACTATACAACTGCATGATGATGCTCTGGTAGTTACTCTCAGAATAGGTGGATATGACGTGAAAAGAGTGATGGTGGATCAGGGCAGCGCTGTAGAAATAATGTACTCAGACCTCTATAAGGGGCTGAACTTAACTCTCGAAGACTTAACGCCCTACAATTCCCCTCTGGTGAGTTTTGATGGCAAAGTGGTCATCCCGAAAGGCCAGATTAGACTACCTGTGCAAACTGGATCTAAGACGGTGGAGGTAGATTTTATAGTGGTGGATGCCTACTTACCCTACACTGCGATTGTGGCTAGACCTTGGCTTCATACCCTCGGGGCTGTATCCTCCACACTTCATCAGAAGGTTAAATATCCGTCCGAAGGGCGAGTCGAAGAGATCCGAGGAGATCAATCTACGTCCAGACAATGTCTAGTGGCAGCTATCCAGCACAAACCTCAGGTTGAGTTCTCGGGTTGTAGCAATGAGGGTTTATAGCAGTTAAAACCTTCGATATTGGACACCGAAACCTCGGCCGAAGGGGCAGAGTGTGAAAGCTTAGTGAAGATAATTGTTGATAACGACCCAAAGAAGTTCTTTCAAGTTGGATCCCTGCTGCCTCTTTAAGAGAAGGAAGAGCTGATAGAGTTTCTCAGAACCAACGCTGATGTATTTGCATGGGACTCAGCAGAAGCCCCAGGAGTAAGCCCAGAGTTCATTTGCCACCATCTAAACGTTAATCCTACCATTGTCCCCAAGAGACAACCACTCCAGCGTCCATCAAGGGAACACGCAGATGCGGTCAGGGAAGAAGTAATGAAACTCAAGCAGGCAGGGGCTATTAAGGAAATCTTTTATCCTGAATGGCTGGCTAACACGGTGGTGGTAAAGAAGAAAAACAGAAAATGGCGGGTGTGCGTGGATTTCACTGACCTTAATAGGGCTTGTTCGAAGGATCCGTTTCCAATGCCGAAGATAGACCAACTAGTTGATGCTACCGTTGGACACCCTCGGATGAGCTTCTTGGATGCATTTCAAGGTTATCATCAGATACCACTGGCTCTCGGTGATCAGGAGAAAACAGCTTTCGTGACCCCTGTGGGGAATTACCACTACAAGGTAATGTCGTTCGGCCTGAAAAACGCAGAGGCTACCTATCAAAGGATGATGACCATAATGTTTGAGCCGTAGTTGGGTGAAAGCATGGAGGTTTATATTGATAACATGGTGGTAAAAAGCAAGGTTATTGCTGGGCACATTTGGGATCTTAGGGATGTTTTTGAAATTCTGAGGGGACACAGATTACGTTTGAAGGCGTCCAAGTGTTCGTTTGGTGTGGGATCAGGCAAGTTCTTGGGATATATGGTGACTCACAAGGGGATTGAAGTTAACCCCGATCAGATAAAGGCCATCAACAACTTACGAGCTCCTCAGAACCCCAAGGAAATCCAGAAACTGACAGGAATGACTGCTGCCCTCAATAGGTTCATTTCCAGATCAGCAGATAGGTGTAGGCCTTTTTTCTCATTGATCAACAAATGAAAGGGTTTCGAATGGACTGAGGAATGTGCTGTTGCTTTTCAGCAACTTAAAGACTACCTAACTCGACCTTCAATCATGTCCAGTCCTGAGCCAGATGAGGTCTTGTTTGCTTACATCGCTGTAGCTCATAATGCCGTGAGCTTGGTGTTGATCCGGACAGATTGTGGTGTACAAAAACCAATCTACTACGTAAGTAAGTCATTGCATGAAGCTGAAATTCATTATTTGCCACTGGAAAAGACCATCCTGGCTGTAGTGCTAGGTACGAAGAAGCTGCCTTATTATTTTCAAGCCCACACCGTTATAGTCCTCACCCAGCTCCCACTCAGGGCCATACTCCGAAGCGCCGACTACACTGGAAGGATTGCCAAATGGGGCACGATCCTAGGGGTTTTTGATATTAAGTACATGCCTCGCACATCAGTGAAGGGCCAGATCCTTGCAGACTTGGTTGCCGAGTTCATGGAGCCCTATTTAGAAGAAGTAACACCAACACTGGGCCTGGATAGAAGGTCTGTTGGCATGGTTTCTCTACGGAGCCCTTTACCCTAGGAAGTGTACGTAGATGGCGTATCGAATCAGAAAGGTTCAGGAGTGGGGCTAGTGCTGATATCCCCAGAGAGAATTATCATTGAAAAAGTGTTAAGGCTGGATTTCTCAGCGACGAATAATGAGGCAGAGTATGAGGCTCTATTGATGGGGATGAAGATGGTACGAAGGATGGGAGGAAAGTCAGTTGAGATGTTCTCAGGCTTAAGATTAATCGTCGGTCAAGTGCAGGGGGAATTCGAGGTGAAAGACAAAAGGATGCAGGGGTATTTGAGCCAGGCTAAGTCCCTACAGTCAGAGTTTGAATCTTTTAACCAGCGGCACATCCCCAGAAGTGGCAACACACATGCCGATTCTTTGGCCACCCTCGCCACCTCTTCGACACAGGAATTACCTAGGGTTATCCTCATTGAGGACATGCATAGACCTACGGAATTAAGAAAAGAGGCAGTCCAGGTTCATTATATCAGGGCCAACCCGAGCTGGATGGATCCTATCATCAAGTTCTTGAAGGACGATGTATTGCCCGAAGAAAAAGGGGAAGCGGCCAAAGTACGGAGGAAAGCTACGAGGTTCTGGTTGTCCGAGGACCATAAACTGTATAAACGTTCCTATTCAGGTCCATACTTATTGTGCATGCATCCTGAAGCAGCTGAATCACTACTAGAAGAATTGCATGAAGGGATCTGTGGGAGCCATACTGGAGGTAGATCCTTAGCTCACCAAGCCATTACTCAAGGTTATTAATGGCCAAATATGCAAAAAGCGGCCCATGAATATGTTAAAAAATGTAACCAATGCCAGCGGTTTGCGCCGAACATACATCAGCCAGGTGGCACCCTTAATCCACTATCTAGCCCATGGCCTTTCACTCAATGGGGATTGGATATCGTGGGCCCATTCCCTAAGGCAGCAGGAAACAAGAAGTACCTTCTGGTCGGCATGGACTACTTCACCAAATGGGTTGAAGCTGAACCTCTAACAAACATCAGGGATGTAGATGTAAAGAAATTCATCTGGAAAAATATTGTCACTCGGTTTGGGGTCTCCCATACCCTCATCTCGGGCAATGGGCTTCAGTTTGATAGCAAAGTTTTCAGGGGTTATTGTAGCGAGTTAGGAATCACAAACAGATACTCCACCCTTATCCCCAGGGAAATGGGCAAGCAGAAGCTGTTAATAAAGTCATAGTTAACGAATTAAAGAAAAGGCTGGACGATGCGAAGGGTAAATGGGTGGAAGAATTGCCTTATGTGTTGTGGGCATACAGAACTACGCCTCGCAGGTCTACTGGGGAGACCCCTTTTTCAATGACCTATGGGGCTGAAGCTGTTATACCTCTGGAGACTGGGTTCCCAACATACAGGACTAGCTCATTTAATTCGATTGGCAACGATGGGCAGCTGGAAAAGAGTTTGGATCTAATTGAAGAACGGAGGGAAAATGCAATGGTCCAACTGGCGCATTACCAACAAAAGCTCAAGCAGGGCTACGATGCCAACGTAAGGCTGAGAGCTTTAGAGCTTGGTGATCTGGTGCTGAGGAAAGTGGTGGGTACCGCAAAGAATCCAGTTTGGGGAAAACTAGGACCAAATTGGGAAGGACCATACCGCATCACTTCAAGGGCTGGCATTGGAGCATATTTCTTAGAAAATCTGGATAATCATGTAGTACCCTAGCCGTGAAATGTAAATAACCTCAAAAGGTATTATTATTAAATGAATTCTTCCTTCAGTCATGGTACCATTTTATTATGTTAAGAATTCTCCCAAGTATTTAAACTTAAATTCAATCATGCTTGTAGTCCTCGGACCAGATGATTTGGGTTAGTTAACACAGTTACGATTCTCTTAAGTGTTTAAACTTAAATTCAATCATACCTGTAGTCCTCGGACCAGATGATTTGGGTTAATTAACACTCATTTACGATTCTCCTAAGTGATCAAACTTAAATTCAATCATGCCTGTTGTCCTCGGACCAGATGATTTGGGTTAGTTAACACTCATTTACGATTCTCCCAAGTGTTTAAACTTAAATTCAATCATGCCTATAATCCTCGGACCAGATGATTTGGGTTAGTTAACACTCATTTACGATTCTCCCAAGTGTTTAAACTTAAATTCAATCATGCCTATAATCCTCGGACCAGATGATTTGGGTTAGTTAACACTCATTTACGATTCTCCCAAATGTTTAAACTTAAATTCAATCATGCCTGTAGTCCTCGGACCAGATGATTTGGGTTAGTTAACACTCAGTTATGATTCTCCCAAGTGTTTAAACTTAAATTCAATCATGCCTGTAATCCTCGGACCAGATGATTTGGGTTAGTTAACACTCATTTACGATTCTCCTAAGTGTTTAAACTTAAATTCAATCATGCCTGTAGTCCTCGGACCAGATGATTTGGGTTAGTTAACACTCAGTTACGATTCTCCCAAGTGTTTAAACTTAAATTCAATCATGCCTGTAATCCTCGGACTAGATGATTTGGGTTAGTTAATACTCATTTACGATTCTCCTAAGTGTTCAAACTTAAATTCAATCATGCCTGTAGTTCTCGGACCAGATGATTTGGGTTAGTTAACACTCATTTACGATTCTCCCAAGTGTTTAAACTTAAATTCAATCATGCCTGTAGTTCTCGGACCAGATGATTTGGGTTAGTTAACACTCATTTACTAAGCAATCCCCCTACGAACAGTTTTTCTTAAGTATTCTTGTCTACGTCATCAGCATAGTATGGTGGTTAGCTTTACAATTTCCCCAAGCATTTGAATTCAAACTCAACTATGTCAATAGTTCTCTGACCAAATTACTTTTGCCAATTAACATTCCGATGCAGCCGTTATTATCATGAGGCCCCCTTAGCCATGTTTAAGCGAAAACCATGGTATTAGTTGATTCTCATTTATTAAACTATTGTTATTTGCTATGATGATGCATCCTGACATAAACCATAATAGCAAGAAAGACAAAAAGTAAGCCATTTCATTGATCAAAGGAAACAACTTTGTTACAAAGCAAAAGAAAATGGGGTCTAACTATTACAAGTACAAAAAATCTATCCCCTAAACACCTAAGCCTTCTCCTGAGGTAAGGGGTCAGTCTTCGACGGTTCGCCCGCAACACCAGTTTGAACAGGTGCCTGGCTTGCCTCAGCGGTGCCTGGAAGGTTTGGGTCGGCCGAAGAAGCATCCAAAGTATCTGGCAGGTCGCAGATATCAAGGTGGTAGTAGACACTCCCAGGCTGCCTTAGGGCAGACTCGGGGGGGACTCTAGCCGCATCAAGGCCTTTGCCCCACGTTATGTCACAGTACTCCCTGCAGGCCTTTGCAAACTCCTTGTTCAACCTCGTTTGGGTCTCCTGCACCCCCAGCATGTAGGCAGCTTGCTTTTCAGCCTCAAATGCTTCCTTGGCCAATTGAGCGTCCTCTTTGGCCAATTTAGCAGAATCCCTAGCTTTGTCAAGCTCGGCCCGAAGACTTTTCACCAACGCCTTCTCTGTCTCCAGATTGATCTCAGTAGTGTACAGCTTCTGGCGTTGGTCTTCGGCCTGCCTTTTAGCGCTCTTCAGGCCTGCCTCCAGACTTTTCCTTGCTTTTGTCTCCTCTTTCAGTTGCTCGGAGACGCGGGCGCACTCGTCTTTTAGGCTGCCCAATGCCTTCTCGGCCTCCGCCCGAGAATGGGCCTCCGCTTGTACTTCCACATGTTTCTTCTTATTCCACTCCTCAGCCACGTATACTTGTTGAGCAATCTGCATGGCAGACGAAGAATTTTATGTTAGTTGTGAACACAGAAAAAAGTTGAGAGAGTGGGTCATTTCTCTTACCATGGCTAAATCCCTTTTCAGGGATAGAAAGAGCTCCTGTTGGTTGAAGCGCCTGTAGGACTCCATGTCCTTCGAGAGGAGCAGAGGTTGCTCCAACGCCTCTGCGATATGTCCGGCCTTCCCTCCAGCATAGTTTCTAAGGGAAGTATCATATGGGATGGTTGCACCATCCAATGTCAACTTCGGGGACCATACCCGAGTTCCTCGCCGCACGTCTGCGACCAAGGGGTCTTCCCTACTCTCAGTAGACGAAGCCCTTTTGCTTCTTGTGTCGTAGGCCGTTTTCTGCTGCTTAGGCCTCTTCGGAGGTGCTACCTCCCTCTCTTCAATCTCCACTGTGCCCTCTTCTTTTTTAGATCTGGCAGTGGCTTTAGGCTGAGATCTGAGGGAGCTTGAGGAGGGGAAGGAGGAGGGGGAAGAGTGACCGTGGGCTGGAATGTACCAGTACCTTTGGTCGCGGCCTTCGGCCTTCTATTCTTCATCAAATCAGTTGGACTCTGCATGTCTTCTTCAGAAGAGGAGTCAGGCACTTCTATCCTCTGTGGGAGAACAACAGATTGCCTATCAATCCCCTCATCGGCGTCTAAAATTTGAACCTCCTCCGAAGCTTCCCCTTCGAATCTGAACTGGTCAATCTACTCGTCAAGCGAAGGGGTTGAAGAAGCAACTCTTTCTCCCTCTACTGCTGGCTGAAGAGGGACCTGTTGAACAGGCTGGACGAGCAACGGAATGCCCTATGGGTTTGGATGTGGCACAGGGGCGAGGTCGAAGGGAGCCAAAAAATCCTTCCGACCGACATCGATGCGGTTAATGTGGTAGTCTCCGAGTGTTATCGCGTTGCCGATTGGCTGAAAATCTTTTGACTTTGGGGTGTAGCCGAGGATAAGATGCACGGCCCTAAGCTGCCCGTCTTCGCTTGTAAAGATCTCAGACCGAAGAAGGAAATTGAGTGCTGCGGTATTTGCAAGGCTCAGCCGAGGAGCGACGTGATCCCTATCTGCAAATATCAAAATGAAACTGTCAGAAAACTTAAAACGTGATAAAGAAGG
This sequence comes from Quercus gilva, assembly GCA_023621385.1. Lineage (NCBI taxonomy): Eukaryota > Viridiplantae > Streptophyta > Magnoliopsida > Fagales > Fagaceae > Quercus > Quercus gilva. Next base: position 14,764,343 of record CM042484.1, on the reverse strand, counting down.
CCAAATCATTGAAAACTAAAAACCCTTAGTCTATTGTTAGGAAACTTAAGTATGGGATATCCCACCTGGCTCTCCTGGTTGGGTAGGGCAATGAAGCCCGTCATGCCACGCGCCCGAGACAATCAGATAATCGTCTTTCATCCCTTTGTTAGATTTGGGAAGACAAGAGAAGAGCCTAACGACATCGGATTGGGATCTAAGATAGTATCCCGCTCCTTGTTTGGTACGACACTCGTACATGTATACCACATCAAGCCAGGTGAGTCCCAACCCTAGATGTTGGTTCAGGTAGTCGATTGCTCCTAAAATTCTAAACACGTTAGGTGCGCACTACTCAGGGCTAAGTCTATGGTTTCGGAGATAGTCTCTGGTGACGCGACCCATGGGGATGGTCATTCCTCATTCTAGGAAGGCGATAATGGGGATTATAACCTCGCCTACTTCTCGGTTTGTTAGTAACCCTTCCGTAGAGCAATATCTCAAGCCCACGTCCTGGGAAATGCGATACGTCGCCCTAAACTTCTCTATCTGGGAAGAACTATCCACCAGATATTTAAACCTACCCATTTTCAGTTAAGACAGAGGGGAAAGGTGTAAGACAGATTGAGGAGTGACTATCCAAAAGCCGAAGAGGCAAACCGTAAAGAATGTGAAAGTCTCAAGTGAGGAACTTACGCGGAATCAAGTTGAAGAATGATCTTTAAAGGTTCGTAGAAAGATCGTAGCTAACCCTCGGTTGAGTTTGAGTTGATGACAGGAGAGGCTTTGTAAGCGTGAATGCTTGAGTTCGCTGAGAAGTCTGGAATTTACAAAGTGAAGGGGAAAACAACCCCCTCTGGGGCTTTATATAGGGGCAGGCAAAGTGGGGGGATTTATCCCGCCCAAATTTTGAGAAAAATCACGTCCGTTAGATCTGTAGCTTACCGTTGGATTCCATAGACAAGATGCCGCCTGGAGCAATTAATGGCGCCTTGGAAACGGTGCAACAATAGCGGCAATAAAGAAGCGCCTAAATTTATGCGCGTACACATGTAGATTCAGAGATTCAATGATTTCAATGCTTTTATTTAACAAAAGATCAAAATCCCATTTTTTCTCTTCAGATGCAAGGGAAAAATTAGAATTTTGAGGGGCTATTGTGGGTGAGAAAGCCCAACGCTACGTATTGGGCCTGGGGCCCAATTTGAATATCACCGTTTGTCCGAAGAGTTAAAAGGGATCAGGGCTGAGTCCGTTTGGTGAAAATACACTCGAGAATGAATGATGGGTATGTTCGAAGACAATCATGTTTGTCCGAAGAGGTTCCCCTCATCGAATCGCTAGAGAACTTGATCAAGCAAATATACTGAAGACCTTAGCAATCCTCCCAGCAGATTCCACGGCAAAGAGTGAGCTCTGGGCACGCCTAGGGATGAGAAGAACATAAAATATCTTAAAGGAAAAGCTACTACCACATCATTTAATGCACTGCAGCAACTTTCCTAGCCGCATTTATGTGGAGAAGACACCTGAACAGTGCAACCTCAACTACTACCACTCACGGCAGACTAAAGCAAACATCTAATGTGACTAGTACTCAAGTGGATACTTAGATGAAGAACAAGTGTACGGTGAAGATGAGGAGGAAGGAGTATATATATAAAGGGAATAGGTCTCTCAGAAAAGGGGGGAGAAAAAATTGTATTCATTTAAGTCTGTAAACCATAATCCTCTTCGGATACAAGAGGATTCTCATTGAATGTTTGTCTGAACATCATTTTATCCTTGCTTGCCTATTTGAATCGTTGCTAAATCCATATCCAGCCTAGCTGTTTAACCCATTCTCTACAAATTCATTGTTCGGGGTTCATTGGACTGAGCCTGCAAAGTTTGTGCTTGGCCCATCAAACTTGGACCCTACACACCCTAAAGAATTAATCAAGTTACATTTAGGATTCATCATCAAGGCCGGCCCTAGGCTTAGGCCACTTAGGCAATTGCCTAGGGCCCCCTACTAGAGAAAGGCCCCAAATTTTGGGGCAAAAATTGAGATATATATTGTTTAAATTTTTTTTTTTTTTTGAGATATAGGGAAAAAAAAATTAGTTTTACATTTTTCTTCTACTTTTAAGAAATACCAAAGAATTGAGTAATATTAGAGATATTACAATTTTAAATACATAGGGCTTATAAATATGTGTCAGTAATTACAATAAATAATTTAGATAGGAAAATACTATAAATACTATAAATTTTACTTTAAAACTTTTATACAAATTGATGTGACAATTAATATGATTTGTAGAAGTCAAAAACTTATTAAATGCATTTTTAAATTATTTAGTGATACATTTTTATAAGCATCATGTTGTAAAATTTATAATATCCCTAACATCATTAATTCAAATACTTGTTTATTATTTTCTTGAAGTGTCATTAATCACATTCATTGCTGCAATATTTGTACGTTTTTTTTTAGTAAAATTTGTTATAGTTTTAGCATTTCTTCAAAAAAAAAAAAAAAAAAACATATTACAAGATAAAAAGAATGCAATTTTGTTAAATAAAAATTATGATATTGAAAACTAGTTAAATATTATTTAATTAATAACAAAAATGCCTCATTTAAATATATCGTCTTAGGCCTCAAAGTTTGTTGGGCCGCCCCTTTCATCATAATGAGTCATATAGCACAGATGGACCTAGTAAACATTTATTGTGGGACTCAACTCACACCTGTGAAGTACCCATAAGTGCAGAATGTTTCTCTGGTGCAACAGGAACACGCTTCCTAGAGCTCAATAGAAGTCACGTCTCTTCTTTTGGAAGGAGTTGTGTGTTCGTGTCCCTTCTTTTGGAAGGAGTTGTGTGTTTCCTTGGAATAACAAGTTATTCCAAGGCTAGTGGGTTTTGTTTTTTCTAGGGTTTGGGAAACAGATATCAATTAGAGCTTCGCCTTTTGTTCCTTCAAGGAAAGCAGTGTTTTTCGTTCCAAGTTTTTACAAGACAAAGTTGGGAGTATCTTCAAAGTCAGGTGTTCATGAAGTTGGGAGTAGGACTGAATCGGTAAAGGTGAACCACAAAGCTCAGGTAACAACGCACGGTCCAGCAGCGGCGCTCAACACTGTGAATCCAAGGGACACTATGAGTGAGCAATTAATGGATGAAGCCATTAATTTGGATGGTCCAGAAGTAACGCATACAGTAGGGAAACGTAAAAAGGGTGTAATCAATGACTCATTATCAACCCCACAATTTTTGGGTAATCATAATATCGAGAATCAAGGGGCAGATTTTTCAGCCAAAGAATTTGATGCCAGGATAAATGAGATTGATTCAAAGATGGGAAAATTTGATCACATTAACTGCATCATGACCCAACCAAGCAATATTTCCCAAGATATCTTAAGTGAGGCTAGTGAGAAGCATGTGTTAGCCAAACCATAATCCCAACGGCATGGTCAATATTCTAGACAAGGAAAAAAGCGCAACAAAAACAATGAAAGGTAATGAGCTAGATCAGTCCAATCAGCCTCCACACCATGCTATTTGGAAACCACCTCCATGGCCGATCCTAAAGGTGAACTCTGATGATGCAATTTTCCGGGAACAAAATTTTGTGGATGTTGTTTTGGATATGAGAGGTGGATTAGTGTTGTTTTGGAGATCGACTATTGATGTAATTGTGGAGGGTTCGGGCACAAATTATATCGATACAATGTTTCAAGAAGAAGATAGGGCAGGGATTAAAGTGATCATCCGAGAATGCCAAGGAAAAGGCTTGGCACACATGGTCGGAATCATCCCTCTCCCCCTAACTGTCATAAAGCTTGAAACTTTGGCTATATTGAAGACTTTACAGTTTGATGCTGATCTGAGTTTGGAAGATGTCTCCCCAGAGGGAGTTTCAGATATTGCAATGAACGCTTGAATGCAAATTCCTAGTCTTTGGAATCCTTTGGTTTACTTAGTCGTGATGTTAAATGTTTTGCAAGTTTATTTCATTGTATTAAGTTTTCACATGTTCATAGAAAAGGATTGTTGTATTCTCACATTAAGAGAAACGACAATGGGGTTGCTTATAGTCTGGCTAAAAATGCATTATGCATACCAAATTTTCAAGTATGGATGAAAAATGTCCCATCTCATATTGGTTCAATTTTACAATTGGATGTAGTTGAATTTTATTAATAAAATCCATCAGTTTCTTTCTCAAAAAAAAAAAAAAAAAAAAAAAAAAAAAAAAAAAAAAAAACTCACACCTGTGAAACACACTCTATATAGTCAAATCCAATCCAATAGGTATAATCTAGGGTATCATAATCAAGTCTAGCATTTTTTCTTCGTTGTGTGTGTGTTGTCTCCATGTTTATCTTTTGGGAAAGAGCGAGGACGGGGAAGGAGAGTTGGTCTTGCAAACAATGAAACATTTTGATTTTATTTAGGACGACCACTTCCAATGGTGCTTTGCATCTTATAAATCCTTACATTCCCTCCCGGAAATGAGTGGGGTTGAGACAGCAATATGGAAGACATACAATTAGGAAACATTAGCAAATGGGGAGGGGGAGAAATATATTTATTATTCTGCATTATATTGAATATAGAAGTTGAACATCTAATCACATCTTTTTATTGAAAGAATGACCTGCTGTAAGCCCAATATATGTTGGACTTGGCCCCCACAATGGTCATAGAAAGAATTTTAGAATCCAATTAATGGTCCTTTGCTAGGAAAGGTTTGGATGAAGTATGCATACCTCAAAGCATCAAGCACACCTCCAATGTATGCATGCATAAAATTCACCCTTGCAATGTCGTCCAATGTTGAATTTCTTTGCATCCGCTGACCTAACAAGACGTCCCATACCAAGTTTGACCAATTAGAAATAAAACATGATGAAAACATTGAAAAGACATTGCTTGATGAGCATTAAAACCCAACCCTACCCTACCTAACCCCCAAATGCCAACATGACAAATCATACCATGCAGGAACCACTGGTTCACCATGAAAATACTTATAATAAGATGGTGGAAACATTCTTGATTATTTCCTACAATGCCACAGCTATCCCGGAGGTAGGGAACATGCAGCAGCCATGGCTCAGTCCCATGATTGATGCAAGATTGTAAACCATCTAATGGATTTACAAGACCAACAAAATTCATGGTTGCAATGATTCAAAAATCCAGCTACTTGCTTGTTTGACATGATTCATCTATTGAGACTTCATTTGAGAGGGGGGAACAGATTTGTATATGGTCAATTAACTTGCAAAGTTTTCTAGCTGTCCCAGAGTTTAAGGTTTCCTCCAGGGGTCCACTTCCAAAAGAAAAATCCAAGTAAAAAAAAAGGAAGAAAAACAAAGAAACAAAAAGGTGTGTCATGGTTAAAGGAGCAACTAGGTAAGTGTGTGTGTGTGTGTGTGAGAGAGAGAGAGAGAGAGAGAGAGACCATTTTCATAAATGTAGATAGGAGGATTTCCATAAACTTGCTTGAAAAATTCCAGCACTGCTTGCAGATACCAGGCCATAATAGGTAACTGAGTAAAATAAGGCTGATTAGTGAAGGGTAAATGATACAAACCAACTATATCATATGTCCACACAGGAAAAAATTGCCTAATCTGTAGTTTATTTTTCAAATCTCACCTCAAATGCTGATGGGCTATCCTGAATTTCTGCAACAACCATAAAATCAGAGTTATTTCTGTTCATCTTTCATAAATTACAAAGACTAGCAGAGGTTTATCTGAAATGAAAGACTCACTTGGTGGAGTACATGAAAAGCAGTTTAATACATGACAATTTTTAAAGGGCTAGCATGTGGAACTAGAAAGAAATTAAACCACGGGGAAAAACTAAGTGGACTTGACACAATCATTAATTGAAAACAGTTCTTAATTTGTAATAATAATAGGTAAAGAAACTTACGGATTAGCTCTATTGCTGCATCCAGGAGGAAGTCTCTATATGCCATCTTCAGACTGTTGAAGTTGTCTTTGAAATACATATTGTTGTAATGACCTATCCCTATGAAGTCAAATGAACCCTTTACCTGTTTGGATTCATGATCTGTGAAGACTGGCATTCTAGCCCCCATATTTTGCTTCATTATATTGGGATAGTCTCCAAAAACCAAGGGATCTAGAAACCTGCAATACAGAGCAGGTGCACTATAGTAAGAAGCGTTGAATAATCAAGTCTCATTTCAACATAAACTTTATTAGAGGAATTATCATCTCCCCCCCTATTATTACCATTCTTTTGGCCCACACAGGATGGACATTAATATAGGCAGAATTAGAATGAGATAAAATGAAGTTCAACATGTAGAGGCACCATGATCTAAACAAGAAATGGAGAATGGAGAAGAGAAAAAATGGTATCATGTCTAGGATTTATTATTTACTAGCCATATTGGAATGCAATGGCCCTTTGGGTTGCAATTGCATCTTCTTTAGTGTCCGTTAGAGGAACAAACCCCCACATATAAATGTTGAGACCTATAAATCCACGGTGTTTTTCCTGCATCATAACATGGGCTCTAATATCCATAAACATTTTCCTTCACAAATAAATTTCTTTGTATATTTAAAATTACAAAGGGAAATCATATATTGATTTCAAATATTTACTAACTAAAAGTTTAAACTGAAGGCGTAGCTAAGACTAAATTGGGATCCTGGGTAAGGATATTGTTTCTTGATGTCACTAGTGTAACATATGATGACAATATTGACGCATTGATATACAACAAATACATATGCTTAATGGAAATTTTCAGATGATACCAGGTACTTCTTCTGGTACAATCTTGCAGCTGAAGCATGTGCCAACAAGATATGATGAGCTGCCAGGTATGGCTCAGTTGAAGAGTTACCTCTAGAGCAGTATCCAAATGGAGGAGAACATCGCTGAGGTGGCACAAATCCTAAGTCATAACCTCCTGTGACGAACACATTGGGCTCATTACCGGTAGTCCAGTAAGAAACCCTATCTCCAAATTCTCTGAAGCAGACCTCTGCATATTCTGTGAAGTCTCCCCTACATCCAGATATAAATAATTCAATCATACTGACCACCGTATGCTGTACTTGGCATGAAAACTTTCTCCTAAGCACAAATGGCAATTTTTAACCAACAAGAGTTAAGAAATATACACTATCTTTCGACTAACCCATCCTCCATACTCATCTTCAAGTGCCCGAGGAAGATCATAATTTTTTAATGTAACATGTGGTTGGATCCCTACATGATCAAGAGACAGCAAGATTTAGAAGAAAAAAAAAAAGTTCCAAGGCATGGTTAGCTCAGCAATTTGGGAATGCTAAGTGAAGAGGGAAAAATCTTAATGATATGGGTTTGACGGATCATCCCCCATGGGCCGATAGAGGACGGGCCCAGCATCCACAGTCCGTTGTGAACGGATCCAGCTTGGACGGGCAAGATAACGACGAGTCCGAATACCAGTATGGAGACCCTAGTTATAAGATACTTGCGACACACTTCAGAGAATCCCAAGATTAAAGAAATTCTAGTGGTAAGAGGATTCTAGAAGATACGTATAAGGAAATATTTTGTCCATCACGTTTGGGATTCAACAAAGAAGATTCCTATAGGGAAAAGACTTCTACTCTAAGTAAGAGACGTCAACCCTCTACGACTATAAAAGCCCCAATACCCTCATAGACCAAGGTACGCATAATTAACCCCTCTTTAGCATTCTAGAGTTGAAAGAAGATCTAACTTAACCTTCAGAGGGTAATTGGCCTACACCACACCGGTGCTCTCAGTTAGGTCTTCCCTTTTTTTTTGTGCAGGTGCTGTTTAGAGTGTGCGAGTATCGTGTGGCTCACTGGTGAATTTCTCGGCATCATCAGTTGGCGCCGTCTGTAGGAAACATCGCAGTTAAGATCTGTAAGTCGTATTATCGTTTCCCAGACAAAAGGGTTACATGGTACTTACTTGCTCAATAGCAACCATAAACGACGTTCAAGGAGAAGAACCACCCACGACTACCCTCGAGAGACAAGTTCGAACTCTCGCCACAGTCGTAGAACGCCTCACCAAACAGAACCACGACTTGGAAGAACAGCTGCGCTAGAAGAATGCAGCACCGAACGACCAACGAGAAGATCAAGAAGGGAACAGCGCTGAAAAAAGAAACCATGAAAGACTCGAAGGCAGCAATGCCCCAAGCAGACCTGAAAGGCAAAACTTGAGCATGCCATCCCTTACAAACACAACTCTGCCACACATAGTTACTGAGATGCAGGCTATGAAGGAGTAGATGGAAGTTATGATGAACACGCTCAAGGGGCGAGTGTCCAGTGATCTTGATGATTTGGTCAATCACACCGACTCGCCGTTCACTGCGGCCGTCAATTCCTTTCCCCTACCCCACAAATTTCGCATGCCGCACATAAACAGTTACGACGGAGTAAAAGATCCTCTGGATCATCTAGAGACCTTCAAGACCCTGATGCACCTTCAAGGGGTAGCGGACAAGATCATGTGTAGGGCCTTCCCTACAACACTCAAGGGCCCCGCGAGGGTATGGTTCAGCCGATTAACGCCAAACTCCATCAGCACTTTCAAAGAGCTAAGCGCTCAGTTTACCACACACTTCATCAGAAGGCACAAGTATAAGAAGTCCACCACATGCCTAATGAGCATCAGGCAATAAGAGGACGAAATGTTAAGAGCCTACATAACGCGCTTTAATAAGGAAGCACTCTCGATCGATGAAACAGACGACAAGATACTGGTAGCAGCTTTCACAAACAGGTTGCGAAATGGTAAGTTTTTGTTCTCTTTATACAAGAACAACCCAAAAACCATGTCAGAAATGCTCTACAGAGCAACCAAATACATGAATACCGAAGACGCATTACTAGCATGAGAGGAAAAACCCAGAAAAAGAGAGCGACAGGAAGAGGTCCGACGGGAGCAAGGATCAAAGAGGCCTAGAACGGGAGACCGAAGGGATGAGAGATGCTCTAAGCCACCAGGAGGAAGGTTTACGAGCTTCACCCCGTTAACTGCCCCAATAGACCAAGTCCTAATGCAAATAAAGGACGAAGGGACTCTAACTTTCCTCGAAAAACTGAAAGGAGATCTCAGCAAGAGGTCTAGAAACAAGTATTGCTACTTCCACGGTGATCACGGTCACGATACAACCGACTACTACGACTTAAAGCCATAGATAGAGGCCTTTATTAGACAAGAAAAATTGCAGAAGTTCGTCAGCAAAGAAATGAAGGACCCGCCTCCTCAAGAACAATAACCCTGACAGGATGATGAGGGTCCCAAACCCCCAATAGGAGACATAAGGATGATTGTAGGGGGCATAGCTGCGAGGTCATCCAAAAAGACATGGAAAACTTATCTCAGGACGGTTCATAATGTACAACTGACGAGCCATGTACCAAAGATGGCACGGATAGAGAGCCCCATCGTAGGATTCTCAGAAGAAGACGCTCGGCGTCTTCATCACCTTCATGATGACGCCCTGGTCGTCACCTTACGAGTAGGAGACTTCAACATTCACCAAGTACTGGTAGACAATAGTAGCTCAGCTGACATCCTATACTACCCAGCATTCTAGCAGATAAAAATTGACAAAGAACGGTTAATACCAACAAATGCTCCGCTAGTTGGTTTCAGAGGTACAAGGGTACTCCCATTGGGCGCAGTCACACTCTCGGTATCAATAGGTGATTATCCTCAACAAATCACAAAGAATGTAACTTTCCTTGTGGTCGACTGCTCGTCCGCCTATAACGCTATCATCGGGCGACCAACCCTTAATTCATGGAAGGTGGTAACATCAATATACCACCTAATGGTAAAGTTCCCTACGGAGTATGGGGTTGGAGAATTACGAGGGAATCAGATGGCGGCCCGTCAGTGTTACATTGCCATGCTGGAGATGGAGGACCCCCAGCAGACCATGTGCATAGTAGAACAACGGACCACGACAGAACCAGTTGAGGAACTAGAAGAGATATCACTCAATGAATCAAGGCCTAAAAGAACGACCAGAATGGGGACGTTGGCCAGCCAACCAACACGTCAAGCCCTAGCAGAATTCCTCAGGATGAATCAAGATGTTTTCGCCTAGAGTCACGAGGACATGCCAGGGATTGATCGCTCAGTCATTGTTCACAAGCTGAACGTGAACCCCGCATTCTCACCAGTCCGACAGAAAAAGAGAGTATTCACCCAGAAACGAGACAAACCCATAGCAAAAAAGGTCATGAAGCTAATGGAAGTAGACTTCATTCGAGAGGTATACTATCTAGATTGGTTAGCAAACGTCATGATGGTCAAGAAGGCCAACGAGAAGTGGCGGATGTGTGTCGACTTCACAGACTTCAACAGGGCGTGCCCAAAGGACAGCTACCCACTACCTCGGATAGATACTTTGGTAGACTTAACGGCCAGGCACCAACTCCTGAGCTTCATAGATGCCTTTTCAGGTTACAATCAAATTAAGATGGACGAGGCTGATCAAGAAAAAACTTCTTTCGTCACCAGCCAAGGACTCTTCTGCTACAAAGTGATGCCGTTCGGACTCAAGAATGCGGGGGCAACGTACTAGAGATTGATGAACAAGATGTTCGCGCGCCAAATCGGGAGAAACGTACAAGTTTACGTTAATGACATGCTAGTAAAGAGCCGGCGTGAAGACGATCATCTAGACGACCTCTGAGAGACATTCGACACACTCCAATCATACAACATGAAGCTGAATCCAAACAAGTGTGCGTTCAGTGTGACGGCGGGGAAATTCTTAGGCTTCATGGTTTCCAATAGAGGTATAGAAGTTAATCCGAAGAAGGTTCGAACGATCATAGAGTTAGAGCCGCCAAAGACGATCAAGGAGGTCCAAAGATTAAACGGTAAAATTGCGGCCCTGAACAAGTTCGTCTCAAAAGCGACGGACAAATGTCTTCCTTTTTTCCGTATTTTGAGGAAAGCATTCAAGTGGACGGATGAGTACCAAAGAGCATTTGAAGATTTGAAGAAATACCTCTCGTCTCCACCATTACTAAGCCCGTCCAAGCCAGAGGAAGTACTTTACCTCTACTTAGCGATTTCGCAAGCAGCGGTCAGCGCGGCCCTAGTCAGGGAAAAAGAAAGATCTCAAAAACCCGTCTATTTTATAAGTAGAGCGTTCCAAGGAGCGGAAGAAAGATACCCCCGAATAGAGAAATTAGCCTTCGCACTAGTAACTGCAGCTTGAAAACTCAAACCGTACTTCCAGGCGCACACAATTGTTATCTTGACGGACCAACCCTTGAGGAAAGCCATGAGTAGCCCTGAAATTGCCGGACGAATGGCTTTATGGTTAGTAGAGCTGAGTGAGTTTGACGTACAGTACCGTCCGCGAACTGCCATAAAGGGGCAAGCTGTGGATGATTTCATTACCGAATTTGCTAGATCAGACGGAATGGAGACAGAAATAGCGGCACAGTGGAGCATCCATACGGACGAATCTTCCAACAGACAAGCAGGAGGGGCTGGCGTAGTAATCCAGACCTCGGAAGGGGATAAATTGAGTGCATGGTCCGACTGGACTTCCTTATCACTAACAACGAGGCCGAATATGAAGCACTGGTAGTCGGACTAGACCTCACGCAGGCGGCAGGAGCAGAAAACATAGTCGTACACTGTGACTCTCAGGTAGTAATAAGTCAGGTTAATGGCGGCTACTAGTGCAAGAGTGAAAGAATGAAGAGGTATCTTGAGGAGGTTAAAATTCGGCTCAACAACCTCGAAGTCAAGTTCATTCAAATCCCAAGGGAGGAGAATGAATGTGCCAACCAACTTGAAAAAGCAATATCAGCAGAATTTATGTTTGTACCAAAATAGGTATTATCATTTGTTCAAAACTCCTCACTTATCAATAACGGAGCAGATGTGCAGGAGGTAGATTCCAAGTGCAATTGGACTACGCCAATAATATCCTACCTCGAGACCGGCGTATTGCCAGACGAAAAAGATGCTGCTAGGAAGCTGAGGGTCCAGACATCACGATTTGTACTGATAAAAGATATCCTATACAAAATAGGATTCTCTCAACCATACCTAAGATGTTTAAGCCATAGGGAAGCCGATTACGTAATGAGGGAAGTCCACGAAGGTATTTGCGGAAACCATTCGGGGGCACGGTCATTAGTGCACAAGCTGATCCAAACAGGATATTATTGGCCTACAATGCTGAAGGACACGCAGGATTATGTCAAAGCCTACGACAAGTGCCAAAGGTTCAGTAACCTTATCCGGCAACCGACCGAAGAGCTGACCCCCATGACGGCCCCTTGGCCATTCGCCCAATGGGGACTAGATATCATGGGCCCCTTCCCCACTGGAGTCCGATAGTTAAAGTTTTTGGTAGTTGGAATCGACTACTTCACCAAATGGGTGGAAGCAGAAGCCCTAGCGACTATCACGGAGAAAAAAATTTGAGGATTTGTCTGGAGAAATATCATCTACAGGTACGGGATTCCCAGAGTGCTCATGTCCGACAACGGAAAGCAATTTGATAACAGCTCATTCCGAGATTTCTGTTTAGAGCTAGGCATCAAGAATCACTATTCATCGCCAGCACATTCACAAGCTAATGGGCAAGTTGAAGTCACGAACCAATCCTTGCTCAAAATCATCAAAACCCGGCTTGAAGGGGCAAAGGGAATCTGGCCGGACGAGCTACCAAATGTCCTGTGGGCATACCGAACCACTGCAAGAACTCCCACCAGAGAAACACCATTTCGATTGGCCTACGGAAGTGACACTGTTATTTCAGCAGAAGTAGGACTAACAACCTTTCGGGTGGAGAACTACGACGGAGTTAAGAACGATGACGCCATGTGCCTTCAGCTTGACCTGATGGACGAACTTCGAACAGCTGCAGAACAAAGACTGGCGTGGTATTAGAGTCTCATGGCAAAACACTACAACTCCAAAGTCAAGCATAGGGACTTCCAAGTAGGAGATCTTGTACTACGGAAGGTAACGGGCACTACTAGAGATCCTTCGCAGGGAAAGCTCGGCCCCAACTGAGAAGGGCCTTACAGGATCACATCATGGCAGAGGAAGAGAACCTACCACCTCGAGACTCTAAACGAATAAAAGTTGCAGCACCCATGGAACACAGAGCACCTACGAAAGTACTACCAATAGGAGCAATATGAAGAAGAAAGGCCCTCCCTAACTTACTAGTTCATTTAAGTTTTCCTACAGTTTTTTACTAGTTTTACTTAGTCAATTTTTTGCTACAATATGTTTTTAAGCCCAAGGGGGCAAGTACTTTTCTACAAATGCATGATTTTTTAATAAGAAGAATATTCAGATACAACTATGCTTTCCTACTTGCACTTTTAAAAAGTCCGAAAGTGGACTGATATAAACATAAGTCCACAAAGTGGACGGATCATCCCAGGCAGATAAAACCACAAGTCCAAAAGTGGACGGATATAAATATTGAATCCACAAAGTGAACGGATCACCCCAAAAGGGTTAGAATCTAAAGTCCACAAAGTGGACGGATCTCCTCAATAAGGATTAGAATTCAAAGTCCACAAAGTGGACGAATCTCCTCAAAGAGAGTTAGAATCTAAAGTCCACAAAGTGGACGGATCTCCTCAAGAAGGATTAGAATTCAAAGTCCACAAAGTGGACGGATCTCCTCAAGGAGGGTTAGAATTCAAAATCCACAAAATGGATGGATCACCCTAGAAGGGTTAGAATCTAAAGTCCACAAAGTTGACGGATCTCCTCAAGAAGGATTAGAATTCAAAGTCCACAAAGTGGACGGATCTCCTCAAGGAGGGTTAGAATCTAAAGTCCACAAAGTGGACAGATCTCCTCAAGAAGGATTAGAATTCAAAGTCCACAAAGTGGACGGATCACCCCAAGAGGGTTAGAATTCAAAATCCACAAAGTGGACAGATCTCCTCAAGGAGGGTTAGAATCTAAAGTCCACAAAGTGGACGGATCTCCTCAAGAAGGGTTAAAACAAAAGGTCCACAAAGTGGACGGATCTCCCCAAGGATGGTTAGAATCTTAACGTCCATGAAATGGACGGATATTTAGTCCACAAAATGGACGGATCACTTCTATGAGGATAAAAATCCCTAGATACAATATAAGGTCCAAATTGCTAAGATCCTAAATAGACGAATCAAGCATACAAAACATCACAGATCAATGAATGAGCAAAGTTATAAAATGACGGTATCTATCTTTAGTCCAAAAAATCCACAAGGTGGACGGCATAATTCATTAACCAAATGAAATAAAATGAACAGATGAGTTCCACCCAACAAAATATATAAAGCAAATTATAGAAGGAGAGTTGTTCTCAAAATACCCTTGGAAAGGGGAATGTTTACATAATGAAAACATGACGGATTCATGAATTGTTCTCAAAATACCATTACATATAAAAAAAAAATAAAAAAAATAAAAAAAATAAACTTCATCTAAATTGGTGGCTTTCTTTTCTTCACTGCGATGGGCCTAGCCATCCTTCGAATCACTTTCAACGGCAGGCTGGTCCCCAGGAGTATTAACGGGTGGGTTTTCACCAAAGAGCTCGTCAATATCCTCAGATTATGCAGGACAGACGGATGTTAGTTCAGGGGCATTGATACTGACGGAGGATAGATCGATGGCAGGATACAACACCTTCACTTGACAGACAGCCTCATCGAAACCGTCACCATATGAGACTCCGAGCTCACTTAAGAGGGCGTCGGAGTCACGGTACTCCAGGATAGCTATATCCTTGGCCTGACGGATCTCTTTATCTTTATCTAAAATAACTTGTTTCAGCTCCTCCGTCAGATTGTGAAGTTGTCTACTTACCTCCTCAGCCATCCTGAGTTTCTTCTCTTAGGCCACTTTCCAGGCCTGAGGCTCGGATAGCTAATCCTCCATTAACCTTGCCTTCTCCCGTAAATGACCCAAGGTCGTCTCGTGGTTCAAGCACCGTCCTATCAAACCCTTCATCATGACCATGGCCTGAAAGATGGAAAATAACTTAATTTCAAGCAAAGGTATTTATTAGACGGAAGAAAAATAGACAGATGAAAGGTGGACAGACGAATTACCTGAGCAATGCTAAACAAGCCCATCTCGCCCATAGCCTCCGTCGAGTGATTACTCAGATCTTCGTAATCCTCGGTGGTGATGATGGAGGAAAGCTGCTCCAAAGCATACTTGGGGTCGTCTCGAAGAAGGGATGGTGGCTTCTTAAGGTTAGAAGACGGACCCGTTATAAGGCCTTTACCAGCCCCATGTTTCGCTGGAGTAACCGTCCTGACGCCCTCGGCCATGAGCCCTACGACGGGGTCCAAAGGAACCTTGGGCTTCTTTGGTGGACGGTCTCCTTTGGATGGCTGTTTTCTATTTGCAGAGACCGTCTCCTTAGGATCATTGATGCCAGCCTCCTTATTCTTAGCGACGGCCTATTTATTCTTGGCAGCATTGGCCTTTATTAATGCCCTTCTCTTGGCATCGTCCATTTCTGTAAAGATGAACGAGTGAAAGTTAGTTAAAAAACAAAGTGTCAATTATTCAATCAAGATTTGAGCGACGGACTTACGTTGACGGATCCTGGTTTCGTATTTAATTGCTGCCGGTGTTGGTGCAGGTCCGTCACAATACCAATAGATGGTTTCGAGGTTGACCAGCTTAGCCCAGGTCCTTTCCTCCAACGTAGTCTTGCTAAAAATGTTTTCAAGAAAACTAAACTCCTCAAGGCTAACTTGTGGTCGTCGTCGAACTGCAAAAAAGGAAGGATGGTTTAAAAAGGTTTGAAATATATATTAAACTGAACAATAAACTAAAAAGCCTTTACACATTAGGACGGATTCATACCAATCTCAGACAATATGCCCCAGGTAGTATCGACGGGCATATGTTCTGTATCCCCTAGACAACACATCCACTCGTCACCCTCTAAGAAAAAATAACGACTCTTCCAGTCTCTGTTGGAGTCTAGGGTCTCATATATTACCTTTAACAAAGAACTTCTAGCTACAAAACTGTATATGCCCCTAGATTTTTCAATTTCATCCGGACGGTAGCAATGAAGGAATTCTCTCACCATCAACCTTCTAGCTCCGTTTGACCAAGCACCATAAAGAATCTCCATTGCTATGAAGACCCTCCAGGCGTTGGGAGATATTTGGTTGACGAATAGACCTAGGTATTTGAGTAGCTCGCGATGAAGGGAGCTCAGTGGAAACCTAAGCCTTGCCTTCAACATTTGCTCATACACCCCAACACCCTCCACCCCTTCATAGTAGCATTTCTCTGATTTATAGGGCAAACGGATGGGAATGTTTTTTGGAATCTGATAATTAGCCCTAAGTGTTTTGAAGTGGGTCTCCTTGATAGTAAATGTGAAATCGTTCACCATCCACTCTGAAAGCATGATGAACTCCCTTGGTCCATCAGCTCCTATGACGGGTCCTATTTATTCCTCATCGTCCTCAGAACCTTCCTCTAGTTCAGCCAATTCCATATCCTCATTTGTTGAGGACGGAGAAGAGGCAGACGGACTCCTATCTTCACTTGGACTCTGTTGGTCGTTGTGACCTAATGGGTATACCTCCTCGTAATCCGCCCCGTCACGGACAACTGACTAATTACTCGATGCACTAGACATTTCCTATAAATGACGACAAAACCTAAGACTCTGACGAGTCTATGAATGGGTAACAGAAGTAAGAGTTTTAAGATATAATCCGACGGTAGAAAGACAAGACGAGTAAGAACTTACCAATTCGTATGAGAACGGAGGAAAGGCACCGATGATGGACGCAAGTAAGTGAACGAGGTAGCCTGACAAGGATGACGGATTGTGCTCTGACAAGTATGTTTCAGTGCAAAATAGGAAAATGAAAGGCGAAGGTTTGGTATTTATAAAGGAAGTGCATGGAAGACGAAGCGACGCCTCGACCCAAAACAACATTCAATGAAAGAGTGACACGTGTTATGTTTCTTGATATCAGGACTTTTTGCCATATGACACCAACGACCCTCGGACCTCTGGATCGTCACCCCATAACCACAAACCATCACTCCACGTGTCCTAAAATGAGTGATGGACCTATGGGGTGAGGGGGCAACTGAAGAGGGAAAAATCTTAATGATATGGGTTTGACGGATCATCCTCCGTGGGCCGATAGAGGACGGGCCCAACATTCGTAGTCCGTTGTGAACGGATCCAGCTTGGACGGGCAAGATAACGACGGGTCCGAATACCAGTATGGAGACCCTAGTTATAAGATACTTGCGACACACTTCAGAGAATCCCAAGATTAAAGGAATTCTAGTGGTAAGAGGATTCTAGAAGATACGTATAGGGAATTATTTTGTCCATCACGTTTGGGATTCAACAAAGAAGATTCCTATAAGGAAAAGACTTCTACTCCAAGTAAGAGACGTCAACCCTTTACAACTATAAAAGCCCCAATACCCTTATAGACCAAGGTACGCATAATTAACCTCTCTCTAGCATTCTAGAGTTTAAAGAAGATCTAACTTGACCTTCGGAAGGTAATTGGCCGGCACCACACTGGTGCTCTCAGTTAGGTCTTCCCTTTTTTTTTTTGTGCAGGTGCTGTTTAGAGTGTGCGAGTATCGTGTGGCTCACTGGTGAATTTCTCGGCATCATCACTAAGCAAACTGGATTATATTAGCTTATGATGGAAATTTGGCTTTAACCGTGGTTGACTAGTTCATTGATGAGATTGTTGTAATATTGTAAACTTTTCGGATTGATAGGCCCTCTTCCATCTGAAAGAAAAAACACGTGCACACAATTACTTGAATGTAATGGCTCTTATATAATTAATAGATCATACTTGGGTGATCATACTTGGGATAAGTCTTGACCATGAGATGGAAAATCTATAGGCATCAAGGCCTGTGTCCCCCATGAGTTGCACATCTTCCTGCAAGGGATACAAGAAAATTTGTGATTCAAACAGAATGAAGGTGGTATTTGTTGGTTCTTTTCCTTTTTTATAATCATTCGAAGTTATATCATGAAAGGAACAATTTCTTTCTTTCATGAAACATTCATACTAAAGACTTATTGATCAAGGCATACACACCTTATATTTATGATACCCATCACATGCCACATCTCCAGTCGCTCCATGAGCTTTCCCTGAAATTTTGAGAAGAAAATTTTTATGATTATGTAACTTTTCCTATGTATATAAAGAGATTAAATTCTATAAGGATGAGGTGTAAAACGCATGTTTTATACCATCCAATAAGTGATTGCCACATTTTATTTAAAATTCAATACATCCTACCACACCTAATAATATCTTAATAAATTCTGAATTTGGTTGGATTTATATATGGGTATTAGAATTAATTAAGTGTGATTGTTTTTATTCTTAAATATGTGATAAGATAATGTAGCATGTTGGAATTAGAAGGATAAAACATGGGTTTTACACCACGCCCTTATAGAATTTAATCCCATATATGAATATATCTTTACTATCATCAGTCTGCCAAATTGATGAATCTCCACCAAGTGTGGATTCAGACACAAGGGCTCAATGTTCTTGGACCTTTGGCACCTTTATTTTTTTTCCTTTTATTCTTTTTTTCAGTGCCGCAGTGCAGACACTTAAAAGTTATGTTAATTCATATTCAAACTTTAACAATTGAAAAGATTGATGACCACCCCCATGATAAAGGAGCAGGGATTAGTGGACTAATAAAATATGCCCATCTTTAGATAATTACATATGCAACTTGATTTATATCATACAAATTAATGGTATTTGTTTTGGCTTTCAAACCATATAAATACATATCTATATAATATCTAAAATTTGAAATGTAACATTTAGCATTTAATATTACTACGCTCCTATTGAGCCGTAGTGTTTCAGTCCACTTTTGTCCAATCCATTTCTGTGCACTTACTTAAGAATGATAAAAGACAAGTTTTGGTTGAAATTACCTATTCTAAATCCGAATTTATTAAAAATATAGATCTCAACACAGATGCCAAAGTGTGACAAAGATTTGAAGATCAAGGAAAGTTAACTGTTCTAAATATATTTGAAGAGGGTAAAAGAGCAATGGTCATCAAGAACACGTTTTAAAAGACTCTCTGATATCTAAACAACTTTTGAACTACAAAATCAAATAAGAAAATACAAGTGTATGTATTCTAAATTTTTCGGGAAACAACTCAAAAATGTATTGGCAAACTAAATAGTGTCAGAATGATCTATTCATGACAAACTTTAAAATATGGAAAAGAAAAAGAAATACGGGTGCTCTAATTACTAAAATAAATGAAGTGCCCAAATGAATCAACATCTTAATATAAAAAATTTTATGTAAAATAAAACAAATTAAGAATTAAAGAATACACTGACCAGCGTGAGCATATGTATCCCAAATGCTTGGAGTCCTCCCATCTTTGTTTGCTGCTCCCTCCACCTTTTTTCTATATCAATGGATATATAAGTACGTAATTTTAAGATGAAAAAAAAACAAACAAACAAAGTGTGGGGTTAAGGGCCCAAATCACATATTGGGCCTTGGGCCCTGTTCAAGGAGGTAAGTAATCCGAAGACGAGCAAGTAGTACAAAATGGTTTGAGTTAACGACTTTATGAATAGAGCATAAATGGGAAGGTGGTCCGAGGAGGAGTGTCCCCTCGGCCAAGCTAAGAATAGGTCAAGCGTAGATCCTAATGATCAAGGCAACCTTCTAGAAAACTTCAGCGACAAGGATGTGCCCCAAAAACGTGCAGGAAAGAAGGAAACCCCAAAAATATCTAAGGGAAAGCTGCTACCATCGCATTAAATTCACCGAAGCTACTTTTCTAGCCGTATTTATGTGGAGAAGACCCATGAACAGTGCTGCCTTGGTCACCACGACTCATAGAAGGCCAGAGAGGGTCTCCGATGAGATAGGTACTCAAGTGAGGGCTTAAATGATCAATAAGTGTAGGATCAAGATGGTTTGAAGGGAACTATATAATGTGAGAGACCCTCTATGAGAATGGGGGAAAAATAGAGAAAAAATATTGTAGTAATCAAAATTGCATTTGTAACCATTTTAACTGATTTATAGACAGACTTGCCTCCTTAGACATTAAATCCATTCCGCTCTATTTTCCTTGTCCTTGTTTGATCATCTTTTAAATCCATACTAGCCGTTGTCAAATTCATTAGGGCCTAATTCTCCAACCCACTCTCTACAAATTTATTGTTGTAGGCTCACTGGGCCAAGATCTCATACACCTTGGACTTGGGCTACAAAACGTGTCCCTATAATTGGCACCGTTTGTGGGAAGAACTTGTGTGATAATGAGTGCAGCAGTTAACAATGGTAGGTTCAAGTCCACACCAGGCGAAATCCATGGCATCCCAACGTGAAAACCCTCTCGTCAGCCCCGAGCGTAGGGGGGATCGGGAAGGCAGGGTACACACTACGCATACAAGCAAAAGCCATACTCGAGTTAGAAGTCACATCTCTCAAGACCAGCATAACCGAGCCATGCAGTTGGAAATAGACCAGCTGAAGAGGAAGTTACGCCATGCACGGCGAAGATGAACCCCCTCCAGCTCTGATGTTTCTTCCAATGACGAGAACGACGTCAACTACAAGCGAAGGTCTCGAACCCCGCCTAGCGAATCATTCTCCTATGAGGAGGAACACCATCGTGAATGGAGGGTCAGAAGCCCATCTCGTAAGGGCGTGGGAAACGACGCTATAAGCAAGGCTTTAAACCAAATCTCTAAGTCGCCTTTCACGAGCAAAATCGAAGGGGCGAGACTGCCTCGACAATTCACTCAGCCTACTTTCACTATGTACAACAGTAGAACAGACCTCGTGGAGCACGTAAGCCACTTCAATTAAAGGATGGTTGTTCCAAGGACGAAGCCTTGATGTGTAAGGTTTTCCCATTCAGTCTGGGACCCGTGGCGATGAGATGATTCGACAGCTTGAAAGTATATTCCATAAGTTCCTTTAAGGAGCTCAACCAGGCTTTTGCTTCCCGCTTCGTCACCTGTAGCAGGGTTCCTCGACCTTTGGCCTCCCTTCTATCTTTGAGCATGCGAGAGGAAGAGACCCTGAAAATGTATTCGGATAGATACTGGGAGATGTTCAACGAAATAGATGGTGCCTTTAATGATGTGGCCATCAGTACCTTCAAGCTTGACCTCCCGGCCGATCACGGTTTAAGGAAATCCTTAACCAGTAAACCTGTCACTAGCATGCGCCAACTTATAGACCGGATTGATAAATATAAAAGGGTCGAGGAAGACCAGCAGCAAGGGAAAGGAAAGGAAAAGGATATCCCTCATGAGAGGAGGGATTTCAGGTCGAACCGATACAACAACAATCGGCCTAGGAGGGACTACGCCAAGCAGCCAGGGCTTGCTAACGCTCAAGCAGTCAATGCAAAGTTCCAAGAGCTGGTGCATCAAGTTTTGGAGAAAATTAGGAACAAGCCATTCTTTAAATGGCCAAATAAAATGGCAGGAAACCCCGCAAGACGCAACCACAACCTCTATTGCCAATACCACTAAGACCATGAACACGCCACAGAAGACTGTAGAACTCTGTGGGACAACCTGGACCAACTCATCCGTGAAGGAAAGTTGAAGCAATTCTTGACCACTTTAGTGGTCAGGAGGGCCAAACAAACTCAGAATCCCAGAGAGATGATTCTTCAAGGCCCCTCTTGGGAATGATAAATGTTATCTTCGCTGCTTCAGGGAAAACTGAGTCCTGCCCTTCCAGAGTGATGTCTGTGGCTCGGCTATCCGCCGAGGATGCTAATCAAGAGCCAAAGAAGGCTAAACTAGAAATCCAACCAGTTTTGGGATTCTCAGACGAGGATAAAATTGGAACCATTCAACCCCACGATGATGCTTTGGTGGTTACCCTCAGGATTTGGGGATATGATGTGAAAAGGGTGATGGTGGACCAAGGCAGTGGTGCCAAGATAATGTATTCCAACCTATATAAGGGGCTGAACTTGAAAGTAGAGGACCTAACACCCTACAGCTCGCCCCTAGTGAGTTTTGTTGGGAAGGTCGTCATCCCGAAGGACCAAATTAGACTACCCGTTCAGACTGGTTCAGAAGTAGTGGAGGTAGACTTTATCATGGTGGATGCTTATTCACCCTACACAGCCATTATGGCCAGGCCTTGGCTTCATACCCTAAGGGTCGTTTCTTCTACTCTACACCAAAAGGTGAAATACCCATTCGGGGGCCAAGTTAAGGAGATCCTGGGAAATTAATCTGTGGCTAGGCAATGCCTAGTGGCTGCCATCCGACATTAGCCCAAGGCCGAGTCCTCGACTTATGCCGAAGGGAGCTTATAGCAATTAAAAGCTCCGGCGTTGTCCATCAATGGGTTAGCCGAGGAGGTGAAATGTGAAGATTTGGTTAAGGCTATTATTGGTGACGATCTGGAGAAATTTTTTCAGATTAGGGCTCAGCTACCTCCTCCAAAGAAGGAAGAGCTGGTAGAGTTTCTTAGAAAAAATGTTGATGTCTTCGCATGGAGTGCTTACGAAACCCTGAGGGTGGACCCGAACTTTATCTGTCATCATCTAAATGTTAATCCGTCTATCATTTCCAAGAAGCAACTTCCTCAGCGCTCGTCTAGGGAACACCCTAATGCTGTCAGAGATGAAGTGAAGAAACCAAAGCAAGCGAGGGCTATCAAGGAGGTATTTTACCCTGAGTGGTTAGCCAATACCGTGGTGGTGAAAAAGAAGAGTGGGAAATGGCGAGTGCGCGTGGACTTCACAGATCTAAATAGGGCTTGCTCAAAGGATCCTTTCCCTATGCCTAAAATAGGCCAGCTGGTAAATGCAACCATAGGCCATCCTCGGATGAGCTTCCTAGACGCCTTTCAGGGATACCACCAAATACCACTAGCCCTGGATGATTAAGAAAAAACAGCTTTCGTCACCCCCACAGGAAACTACCACTACAAAGTGATGTCGTTCGGTTTGAAGAATGCAAGGTCTACCTATCAAAGGATGATGACTAGAATGTTTGAACCGCAGTTAAGCAAGAGCATTGAGATCTATATAGACGACATGGTGGTAAAAAGTAAGGTAGTCCCCAAGCACTTAGGAGATCTCGAGAACATATTCGAAATTCTGAGGAAACACAAGTTGCGCCTCAACGCTTCCAAGTGTTCCTTTGGGGTGGGATCAGGCAAATTTCTAGGCTACATGGTAACCTATAGGGGAATTGAAGTTAACCCCGACCAGATTAAGGCAATCAACAATTTACAACCACCTCGGAATCCCAAGGAAGTCCAGAAACTAACCGGAATGACTGCAACCCTGAACCGATTTATTTCTCGGTCGGCGGATAGGTGCCGACCCTTCTTCCTACTGATTAATAAATGGAAAAGTTTCAAGTGGATTGAGGAGTGTGCCTTAGCCTTCCAACAACTTAAGGATTATCTCTCTCGGCTTCCTATCATGTCCAGCCCCGAGGTCAACGAAGTCTTGTTCGCTTATATTTCTGTGGCCCCTCATGTTGTAAGCTTGGTTCTAATATGAGCTGATGGTGGCACACACCAAGGCCAATTTATTATGTGAGTGGGTCACTACATGAGGTCAAGATCCGTTATCTGCCGCTGGAAAAAGCTATTTTGGCAGTGGTACACGCCACACGCAAACTCCCCCATTACTTTCAGACACACACGGTTATTGTCCTAACTCAGCTTCTACTCAAAGCTCTGCTCCGGAGCGCTGATTACACGAGGAAGATTGCTAAATGGGCCACAATCCTAGGGGCTTTTGACATCAAATACATGCCTCGCACTTCTATCAAGGGTCAAGTCCTCGCGGATTTGGTAGCCAAGTTTGCTGAATCCCCGTTCGAAGAAGAAACGGAAACACAACACATGGATGGAAAATCAGTTGGCATGATCTCCTAACAGGGTCCCATATCCTGGAAAGTGTACATTGACGGCATAGCAAATCAAAGGGGTTCTGGAGTGGGGTTAGTACTAGTGTCCTCTGAAAAGATCACCATCGAAAAATCATTGAGATTGGGATTCTCGACCACAAACAACAAAGCTAAATACGAGGCTCTCTTGATAGGAATGACCATGGTCCAAAAAATGGGCGGAAAGGCCGTAGATATGTTCTCGAACTCCAAATTGGTCATCAGACAAGTGAAAGGAGAATTTGAAGCAAGGGATGAAAGAATACAGGGGTACTTGAGTCAGGTTAGGCACCTATAATCAGAATTCGAATCTTTCAGCCTGTTGCACATCCCCAGGAGCAGAAACACACACGTCGATTCCTTAGCCACTCTCGCAACTTCCTCAGCGCAGAGCTTACCTCAGGTAATCCTCATAGAAAACCTGTACAAGCCCACGGAGATGAACAGAGAGGTGGTTCATGTTCACCAAGTTAGGGTGGGGCTTAGCTGGATGGACCCCATAGTACTGTTCTTAAAATATGACACCCTACCTGAGGAGAAATCAGAAATGGACAAAGTGCATAGAAAGGCTCCTCGGTTCTGGCTGTCCGAGGACCAAAAGCTATATAAACTTTACTTTTCTAGGCCATACTTGCTATGCATACACCCTGAGGCAATAGAATTACTCCTTGAGGAGTTACATGAGGGGATTTGCGGGAGCCACACCTGAGGTAGATCTTTGGTGCACAGAGCTATCACGTAAGACTATTGGTGGCCAAATATGCAAAGAGAACCACAAGAATATGTAAAGAAGTACGACTAGATTTAGAATTTAGATTTTAGAATTTAGAACAAGATTTAGAATTTAGACACCATGCAAAAAGCAAAGATTAATTGACCTAATAAGCTGAGGTGCCTGAACCAAATACAAAGCCAGGTGGAAAGTCATCCCTACTAAATTCACGTGAGCTAGGGACTCCCACTGAGAAATTCATCACAAAGATTAGCAAAAAAAAGAGCCTCAACATTTTCCAGCTTAATGCTTTTTTAGCTTTCACTTGTATAATAAACTATAAAGTCGTCCTTTCTGGTTTTTATTTCTCACAGAGAGAGAGAGAGAGAACAAAATCATTTGGAGCCATTGAATGATGATAATTTATTTTCGTCCAGACAAATGTGTTACCTTAATTAATGCATTAAACATTTGCCACGTGAGCTTCCTAGAACTCAGGCATGCACATAGGAATGGCAACGGGTTGAGTTCGGGGCGGATTTTTTGATACTTGGACCCGACCTGCGAGTCCTCCTTTGATACCCGAAACCGGCCCGTTTAATAAATAGGTCATTTTTTTAGCCCCATACCCACCCCGTCGGGTCTCCGCAGGCCCCGTCCAGCCACTTCTGGGCCTAAACTGTGGCCCAATCCGACCAATCTTATTATTAAAAAAAAAAAAAAAATCACAAGCACAAACACAAACAGCAACAGCAAATACAAATACAAATCAATCAACATTGAAGCATCAGTCTTGCTAAAATGAGATTTTTAGACAATAAATAATAAATAAACATAAAAAATAGAGGAAACAAAACTCCATTTATGGACCGATTCTTTCATGAATCCTCAAACATCAAATACCCAAAAACAAAAACTACTGATTGGAAATGAACTCAGACAGTAGCTTCATCGGCGGTGGTTTCAGTAATCTTCGCCTGACCTCACAAGATCCATGCTCCTCCGTGACAAACGACGACCACCACAAGATCCGTGCTCCTCCACGAGGGTAAGGGTAGATCGGTGAGTGAATGAGAGTGAGGGTGAGGATGAGATGTGAGTGAGAGTGAGAGTGAGAGTCAGTAAGGTGGTGAGGGGCGAATGAGATATGAGTGTGAGTGAGGGTGAGAGTGAGAGTTAATGAGGGTGAGGTGAGACTTGAGAGAGGCGGCTGAGTTGAAAGTTGAGAGAGAAATGAGTTTTAGGGTTAGGTTTATGATACACACACACACACACACACACACACACACACACACACACACATATATATATATATAGGAAGGTAGGGTTTTTTGTAATTTTATATTTAGCTAACCGGGTCGAGTCGAGTCTGGGTTCGGGTCGAGTTTTTTTTCAAAACCTGAACCCGACCCGAACCCGCTTCGGGTTTTTTTTTTAAACCCAAACCCGACCCTATTCTTTATCGGGCCAGGTAAAACCCGCCCCATTAGGGTAAGGCCAGGCCGGGTACCTGCGGGTCGGGAAAAAGTTGCCATCCCTACATGCACAACACAACAATGAGACATATAAGAATATAGGACAAAGAAACCATCATCGTTTTGGCTTTCCCAAAGTCCACAATGTCGTTTAAGTAATTGAATTGAATTGGTGGCGGTTTTTAATTTTGCTTAGGCTAACCAAACATTTTTATTTTTTTTGGTTAAAAAGGAATTTTCTTAAAGCCAAAAAGGCTAACCAGAAACAGTGTAACATAGATACAAAACAAACCAGCTAAAAGTTTGTGGATTACAGAAGGAACAATATCAAAATGTACAAAAATCTATATCATTGTTGTTTGCCCCTTTTTGTCAAAATATCAACACCCAAATTTTCTTCACGGTGAGTAACAAGGTCCACTTCTCTAGCGTGTGGTTGGATAACAAGAAAATTGTCACTTAAAGGCTAAAAGTCACATTCTACAATTAGGTGGGAAATGCTAAGGTCATGAAACTTCAGACCATCTCTGATGCCCAAAGCTTAGCAGCTAAGGAGATGACTAGACTTATTTTCCTTGAGAACCCTTCTACCCAATTTATCTTTTTTGATCTATGATTAGACCAGACTGCAATTTATAGAAGTATATCTAATATCTTACATTGGTTGATCATTACAAAATGAATTCTTCTCTTTTAAAGGAGAAAAGTGGCAAAAACAAATTCATAAAATAGTTGCTTATTAACAAAGAAGATAAGAATTAGTACCTTGCTAATTGTCTATCTCTTATTACATAATCTTACTAAAGTAGTTTTATATAAAGTAATTTTTATTCTTTGATATGAGCCGACACTTTGTTTTTTGTAAAAGGATCCACAACGCGCTTTTTCGCCCCCTTTAAGTAAGTTTCACTTTCCAGAAACCAATTATATTTTGTCATATGTTACAAAATGCAAGAGTTTTTCCATCTTAAACGTAATGAAGAGAGTACACTTATTTTGATGAGTCCAAATTTGCAACAGGCACAAAGAAAGAACTCAAGCTAATCAAGATCTGACAGTTCACTTTAAGCCAATGGAACAACGAAGGAAAGCTTCTTCTTCTTTTTTTCTCAATTTTAAAAGTTATGGGTGGTGCTCACAGGGCAATTCCAATGTGGACAGTGATTTCTCTGTCATTATCGCATAGAGGGTAATAGTCTACATTGTACAGTGATAATCTTCCTTTAGTGGAGAAGAATGAAGATGCCTGATAGCTAATCTATCATGACCTAAACAGGGAAAGATTTTCACATGTGGAATAGCATCCACACAATAAATCCAATGATCATTGGACCAAATGTTGGGAGAGTAGACCCCTCTCAAGTGCTAGGTGATAAGCATTGCTTGACAGTGGAACTGGATATCGAAAATTTGCCATTTTGGGATCGAATCCAGCTGGTTTATTTAAGATCGTAAGTGGGGTTAAAAGATATTCTCTGTCAATCCTACCTGCCTAGTTGAGCTATTCAGATGTTAATGTACGCATAATTTTTTCCAAGTCTCTTTCATTGAATAAGTTGAATTGAAAAGATAACCATCTTGTGATTGGTTTTTTCTTGTATTTTTGCGCATAGGCTCGGTGATACGGATTACCGAACCAAAGCTGAATTAAAATATCAGATTGCATAATTATTGAAAAATCCAATTTTCTCAGCACGCTTAAATTTATTATAAAATAAAAATTTAAAAAAAAAAAATTTGAATATAGTCAGGTTTTGAAATTGAATACCACGGAGCCGCCCCCGTGGATTTGATGGTTTGCTAGTTGAGTGTGCGCATGTGCAAAACCAGTCACTACTAGTGGACAATTCTGTCGCTAAGATAAGATGTGAAATATAAATAAATAACATTACTTCTAACAATCTTTCAATTCCTTTCATTGTTTTACCTTCCCTATCAAGAAGCAAAAAGATATTTGACCTTATTTTTTTTACGGAAAAAAAGAACATTTGAGCATGGTTTTAGACCAAGAGGCAATAGTCACTAGCTTAGAGGACCCCAGAAGCATTTTCTAATACCAAAACACTTTGTTATTTTAAGGTTTCAATATCCTATTACATGACGTGAGAGACTAAACTAGAGATCCAGAAAATGGAGCGTATTTCCTGTCCAATTCATAATCAATTCATTGAGATATACATATACCAACTGTACTACCCCTTGGGATCAAGGAGATTAAGAATTGTACAAAACCAGCAGTCAATGTAACAGCCATGCAAGTACAGAGAAGGCTATTTAGCAGAATATCTACCAAAGTTTTTTACCCTATTAGTATTTTGTCTTTAACAAGCTAGAATTTTAGGTAAGCAATAGCACCCCGTATCTGTATAAGGAGTGACCCAAAGTGCTGAATAGGTAAACATACCACTCAACCCAAGTTGGGCTAATAAGATTTAAAGCGGTTCTAGCTGCACAACTTTCCAAAATTTGAAAAACCCATACCTATGAAAACTCCCAGCAACAAACGCTAGCTTAACATCTTTCAAGAGCTGTAATAACCTGCAAAGAGTCATCTCCTTCCTTTTATTAGCCCTAAGAAACAATGAAGGCATTCATATCCTTTGGCATGGTGCCTAATCAAGGGAAAGGAAATGGTAGGGAAGGCTTAAGAGTTTAGGCGGTATCAACCTAACCACAGTTTTAAGATCTTAATTGTACTGGATAATCAAATAGAATCCACTTTGTCAACACTCAATAGTAAATTAACCATGATGGAGTTCCATTCACAGCTGTAACTCTTTCAAATTGTGAATAAATAAATAAATAAATAAAAACACCAGTATAGAGCAGGAAAGACTAACTAATACAAGAAAGGTCTCTACACTCCCAGAAGAGTCATGAAAGCATAAGCAGACAAATGAATATATATCTGTAAGACTGTAACCAGCTTCATGTACATACCACCGCTCACCACACCCACCGCATTAATAGACTACATGCTGAATAGAAATGAGCAGAAAAACCAAGATAGTCATTTGACTTACCCAAATATAGAGAAAATCACCTGAACCCGAGGTTGCACAATAGCGTGTCTACTGGGATGAAAATGAAATCTCATTCTCCTAAGCCAATCAAGAACCAAATTGTGATACCACCACATTAAATGCACTTTTAGTCCTTTTCTCAACTTCATTCTCAACATTTCTAGGATCCCCATCACAAGATTATCTTAGCAAATACAATAGATAAACAATAAATTGCAAAGGTAGCACAAAAAGGAATCATTGAATTGCATACAGAGTAACAGAAACAGTAAAATGTTATCTGCGCAAGTTTTAGATATATAAATCAAAACCAAAACAACCACACACACACATGCTATCACATTCATTGTGTTAACATAATAATCTAATAAGCCCATCCCAACTATGATTCATAGTTGATAACACAATCAATATTAAATCCCAGAGTCCAAATTGAGTCTTCACCAAACCTTTAGTTACAAACCACAAACAGGAATCTAAATCAAACCACACATTCCTTTATTAAAACTCAAATCCAATATAAGAAACAGTTGATAAACATAACAACAACAACATCAGTAGAAACAAGCATAACAAATCAGTAGATATGCGAAAACCCGCATAAACTTAAAATTTTAGACTACAAAGTCCTCTAAATCTCTCAAAATCAAATCCTCTTAATGCAGTAAGGACCCTAATGAGAAATGAAAAGAACCCACCAAAGCAAGCATAGAAACACTTGGCCATGCCATCAAGTGTACAAAGGCCATTCAGTCCAGGCACCAGAGACATGTCCATTCTCACAAACATAAGCTCTGACCACAGGCTCCCCATCATCATGGTACCCAAAACACCGTCTCAAACAAAACGCGGAATGCAAATCCCAAGTCTGTTTACACTCACAAAACGCGCAATTCAAATCAACCCTACTCCTATTCCCATCATTGATAGTCCTCCAAACCCTGGACCTCTTGAAATTCTTGAAAATCCCTCTGAAAAGCATGTAGTTCCGCTTGTCCTCAATGTGAGCACACCCTGGCCAATCACAAATGTACAAACAATCATCGCGGAACTGCCTAGCCAGTAACTTGCTCCCTTGCTCTCTGCTCAGATTCCAAACCCTAGATGCCAAATGCGACCTCATCGACCGACATATCTTCCTCCTCTTCGACACCACCGAATATTCAGTCCCAACCTTAACAACCCCAACACCAACGCTGTTACTATTCTCAACCGCATCAACTGGATTCATCGTACCTTCTGTCTTCCTCCTCTTCGACACCACCGAATATTCAGTCTCAACCTTAACAACCCCAACACCAACGCTGTTACTACTCTCAACCGCATCAACTGGATTCATCGTACCTTCTGTCTTCCTCCTCTTCGACACCACCGAATATTCTGTCCCAACCTTAACAACCCCAACACCAACGCTGTTACTATTCTCAACCGCATCAACTGGATTCATCGTACCTTCTGTCGAACCTGGGACATCGTAAACTGTGTCATAGTAAAGATCGTCAAAGAGAGACCAGGAACAACTATTGCTAGATGAACTAGCTTCGTGGGTTTGAGGTGTATTATTAGTATTAGTATCAGTATTGTTGTTGTTGTTGAAGGTGAGAGAGTTTCGGAAAGTTTCGTCGGGGCCGAGCTCACGTTCGAGGCCGAAATCGGAGTTTTCGAGGAGGACACCGGAGTGGAGGAGGCCAGGGCAGCACACGGCGAGTTTATGAAGGGCGGCCCAGCCGCCGGGCGGAGAGGCGGCGGTGGCCGAGGAGAGGAGGTCGGAGACGACGGAGGGGATGGTGGTGGTGCACTTGTTGCGCCAGCAAATGGTGCGGATCAGAGACGAGAACTTGGTGGAAACACAAGCAACTCGAGCCCAGTTTCGTGGGTCATCTTCGAGCTTGAAGAATATGTTCAGAACGACATCGTCTGAAAGCTTAGCGAAAATCGTGTCCTCCATCTTTGAGAGAGAGAGAGAGAGCTGTAAAATGGGTTTGGTGTGAAAATGGTGGAGATTGAAGCTTTTGTGATTTTTTTACTTTCCTAGAGGAGAGACTCTTTATTCTGAGTTTTACTATTTTGTTTTTTTTTTAGTTTTTTTGGGATTCAATTATTAGTTGTGAAAGTTTGAAACTTTCATGGACTAGATTTTTTTGGTTTTTTTTTTTTTTTTTTCCCTTTAGCTTTGTGGTTGGTGGTGGTGTGGATTGAAGAAGATGGGGGAAAACAGTGATTTGCTATGATGGTGCCGCGTCAGCTTGGAACTAAGTTATGATTTAATTTTGATTATTTACATTTATAGTAACCTTTGTGTTTTTGTAATTTCTTTTATTTTTTTTTTTTTTTTTGGTAAATTTATGTTTTTGTAATTTCATTCTTTGCAATGTATCATAATTATTTAAGTTCAACGTATGTGATCATATGACTTATCGAATCAAGAAGAAAGATTTACAATACTTAATCTTATCTTATCTTATCTAGGCAAACCCAAGTAGATCGGATCAGAACAGAATAATAAGAGTTGAGAATAACATACTAGTAATTTTAGTTCCTATTTGACTATTTCCATTTGAAGTGATCGGTGATCTCCAAAATTTGCATATTTAGCTGGGTAAGTAAATTATGACAGCAAAACTTAGGTAGAGTTTATGTTCAAACATTTAATTTAACTATAATGAATTTAATTGTTTTTAGAAAATATGGCAATGATTTTATTTTATTAGTCAATGTAATGATATGTTTAAATAAAATAAAAAAAGAAATTCAATACATCCTCTCTCCCTGTATGTGTTAAAAATACTTAGGTTATGATAAGAGTTTTTGTTTTCTATTTTCAAAAACTTGTTTTAGGGAATGTAAAGAAAAAACAATTTTCTTGTATTTTTTAAATCAAAAACATGTTTGGTTAGTTGAAATTAAAATGATAGTTTTTTGAAAAATAAAAAATACTAAAATATGTTATTATTATGATTTGAATTCTAATGCTAACTCATTAAATGAGATAGATTCATTAAATTAAATGTATGTTTTCATTGACTTTTGAAAATTAAAAACTGATCACCGCACACCCTTAGTGCGATGATCACTCCACAAGTATAAGTGCTTGCAGGGTGTGAGGGGCAAGGGCCGAGATTCAAGTCTCCAGAAGGGAGCTTCACACACATATATACTTAGATTAGACTAGAGTAGAAATTCTATTTTGTATAAAAAAAAAAAAATTAGAAACTGAAAATAGTTTTTTGCATGTTTTCAGTTTCCTTCACAAATTGAATTTTGAAAACAGAATTTGTTTTTTGTCCATTTTGAATTGCCAAACAAGTTTTTTTAGTCTCCAAAATAGAAAATTGTTTTTGAAAACAAAAAATAAGGAAAAAAAACAGTTACCAAACACATCCTTAATATTCTTAAAAAAAAAAAAAAAAAAAGATTTGTATCTAAGTTTTGCCCAAACCATCTTTAATATTTCACATAATGGAGTAAAATTTATAGAGAATGCTTGCATATGGACATTGTCATTCCTTATACTTCTTTATCATTTTTTTTTTTTAGAAAAATGTTTTGGTACTATATATTTTACTGTTAAATTTGGCATTCATAAAACAAATTCAATGGTGAGTTTCAATTATCTCAATAGATAGCCTAATTATTGGAGAGAACTGAAGAGGCCAAGAATAGAAGAATTCTCTCGACCAGGAACAGTATGGGATGTGGTGGGTGGACAATTGGGCCACTTGAAGGAAACCATATGACAACGGTTGGGTTTTCACGTTCGGTGCGTAATGAGTAATGACATGTCAGGAAAAGGAATCTTAAGGAGGAGGTCATTAGGGAATGAAAAAATTTTGTGAAGTGGCACGACATTGACCACAACTCGCTCTTGTGGTAGACCCACCCCTCCACCAATTGTGACCGATGTTATGCTTTATGTGCCACAAGAATTACTCTTAGGGAATAGGGATGGCTGCCACTTCTGCACCACCGTTTGATGTTGCTACCACGTGCATATCTTATCACCTTTGTGTGACTCAAAGATAAAGACGCGTTTACTGATTCTTTGAAGTCATCATTTTGTAAAAGCATTTGATAGAGATTCACCGCACGCCAAATTTGATTATTATGGGAACATTATTTTGCATATAACACCCTCTACAACTTAAGAATAAGAATGTTTCTCAAATAAATTATTTGAAAAAAAAAAATTAAGAATAAGAATAATATAATATACACTTTAAGAAAGCCGCAGAATGCAGTGATTCTATGGTCAGGCAGTGGTTTTTTGAACCATCATTTGAGAATATTCCTATGACTAATTGCATGAGTGAGGCTACATCAAATTCTAGTGCAAATGCAGAACCGTCATTAGTTATAGTCAAGTGCTCCAATGAGAGCCTCCTAGTATGTCCCTCAAACATAAACCGAACAAAATTCTGTTCAGCATAACATACAGGGGTCTAAAAAATTTTAAAGATAAAACTAATAAAGCGAACGCCACAGAATATAAATTCAATGATTAATTCCTAACAGGATCTTTAACAAAAATGTTTTGGCAAGAACTCTACTGACAAATAATTTTTTTTTCTTTTCAATTTTAAAATCGTTCATGAGAACAAACAAAAAATCTGTCCCAGGTAAAATGATCCAGAAAATCCTTTAACGTAAAGCTAATGACCACTATGAAGCGTAGAATAATAATTACCTAAGACATGTTACAGCATATGGTTCCACAAATAAAAAGAACGAAGATTCAATATCCACCACCATAAATATACGTTAAGCTGGAATTTGGCAAATCTCTTGTGCAATACAGCAATACGGTAAACGTTTTAAGTTCCAATTCAAGGATTCACAAGGGTTTAAATAAAATAACATGTTGATAGTTTAAAATCCAACTCCAGTCTGATAAGTCTGTTCATATAATAGGCCTACAACTGCTAGGATTTGCCGATGAAGTTAAAAAACCTCACCCTCATCAAACTTTCAGGAATTACTACATCAGCTGCAATCATATCTCTTACCTGTCAAACAAATTTGAAATCAGGCAGATAGCAGAGCTATAAAAGATGCATGAGGAACACAAAGGAACAATAAAAGAAAAATGTCTGACATAAGAAAGTAATATGGTCCCAACAAGGAGACCAATAAAAAATAAATTAGTGCATAGGAGACCTGGATAAACTCTTGCTCCTGCTCCTGCTCCTGCTCCTGCTTGGGCTCCTGCTTGGACTGCGCTTCTTTGGGCTTTTACTCATACGTTTTGGACGCTGAAATGGAACTAACATTTAAGTTTTAAAATGCAATGGCAGGTCTACCTAAGTCCAATACCAAGAATCTAAGAGTGGACATTGATTCACAAAGGACACAGGTCTGTTTTAATAGCAGGCAAGCTAGATACAAAACAGATTTTATGATACTTCAGGGTCACAAGACTACGCTTTCAAACGAACAAATAAAATACATACCGAAGGCAATGGAGATCTGGACCTTGATCGTGATCTGCAAAAAGTTCCAGAAACAACCCATTTTAAAATCCACACGTTCCTTTTACCAAATTTGATCCAAGATCCTTGATGCCTCTTCCACGTCAGTGTTACCATATCCAATGTGGATACATGGAAAAGCCATAAATATTTAGCAATTCAACAGAGAAAAATTATCAGGCCAATTCATATAATTCTTGCCTATAAACATGACCTAAATTTATAAAGAGAGAACCTTAATGAAAGCATCACAATGTATTTTTAAGACACCAGTGGACAGGGAGGAGAATTTTTCCCGACTGTACCACAAAAATCCTCAGAAGCCAGATAGTGCACCTATTAGCTTGGCAAATGTTGGAGCAGAAGATGATAATGAAATTGTCCCTATTGCTCATTGATGGTGATATCCAAATCCCAATGGCACTTAGTTCACAGATATCCAGCTTTACTTTTGCAACCATGATCTCCTTTGTTCCCAATCTAGCACCCATGGACATTTGCAATGCTAAAAGCATTAGAATAGAGGCACCATCAAGGTTTCCAAAGTTGCCCATCTAAAAAACAGCATACCTCCACAACCAAAAGAGTTGCAGGCAACTGAACTATCCCATCAAGATCCTAATATCCAATCCCCACTTCGCTGCATGTATCCATATCTAAAACACAAGAAAGGCAATTTTCACACAAACAAAGGAAAGAGAATAAAAACTGACAATCCGGTACGTTTTCTCCATCACCCCACCTTCGAAGGCACAAATAGTGAAGATATTGAAGGGAAAGTAACATTACAAAAGAAAGAATACAAATTCATGTTTGACAATGCCAAGAAAATATTTGAATCACTGATACCAACATTTCTGGCACCAAGCCATGTTAATCTGAAGAGTGCACAAGTACTTTTCTTACCACCCCCCCCCCCCCCCCAAAAAAAAAAAAATCCTTTAAATTAAACCTTGAAAATCTTAAAGATAAATACACAGGGTTAAAATAATTTAATAGCACTTGCCATAGAGAGCATGCACATCAGCACATGCTTCCTATAGAATGACCATGTAACATACTTCGGAAATAATATTGGAGCCCAGGATTGTAAATTTGCGTGTATAAATTTCTAAAATTTAAAGGAACCGGGTGAACCAGATAACAGAGATTAGCCAAAGCAAATGCTAAGATGCACTTGAAGAGTCAACAAACTGCAACTCAATGACATAATTGATAATTCTATAATCCCTTTTATATACTTCTCAAAAATCCTAAAGATTAGTCTCTGCAAACTAACTCAAAATATTTCATACCAGGAGGAGTTCCCAAAAGCCCTAGATTGATCAATAAAGCAACCAACAAAATGACTGTTTCATTAATATCCTCCATCTTTCAAGGAAAAAAGAGACCTTACAGAACGAAGCACGATATAATTAGCAATAACAAAAATGACAATTTATAGAGAGAAAAAATTACATACCCAGACAAAGAACGCGGCTTTGAAGCAGAGCGAGAGCGAGAAGCAGACCTCGACCGTGATTTGACAGGTGAGCGGCGCGAAGGTTTGGTTTTTGGAGACTTGCTGCATTAAAATTACACAGTTGGCAAACAATGACTAGAAAGCACACTAAGATGTTTACAATTTTAAATAGCCAGTCAAACCTCAGGCTCCTGCCCCGACTACGACTACGGCTACGACTACGGCTGTAACTCCTGCCTCTTGAGTAAGATCGACCACGACTAGGGCTCCTAGAGGAATCCCTCCTCGAATCATATTCCCTAACCTGTAATCAAATGCAATAATGAATGAAGGAAATATGCAGAGAGTCTCAAATTGCAATACAGAAAGTACCCAAGTTTATACATACTCGAACATATGCCCGAGAAAATGCATTCCGAAACTCAGAATCATCAAGTTTTTTTAGCTGCAGAAGAGAAAAGTCAAACACATCGTCTACATTATAGTTAATGCTGATCTACTCAAGTTCAAGGATGGTCAATCACATAGCTCATCACCAATCAAGGAGAGATTTAACTTACTGCATACTTCATGTCTTCATAGTTTGCATAATCCACAATCCCTGTTGTGCCTACGATAAAATCATAACAGAGACATTTAAATTTAAACCTAAGGATAAATCACACATTTCTTCTGAGTTCTTGGCTCAAATGCCTACCTTAAAAGTACAAACCCAAAACAACAATACAATCACAATCACAATCAGAATAAGGACCAAACGAAATGCTTATATGAAGAAAAATAATATATGGCAGACATAATATTCTTCAATATCCATCACTCCCAGTAGCAGATCTAGTTATAATATAACAATTACATGAAATGTAAGAAATTTGGCACAGCTCCCAATGGACCTAGAATTTTCTAACTGTATATTTATTTCTACCAAATCCTTCCCATATGATAAATAGGCAAGATAATAGATTAATAGAAAACCAGGATCATCTCCAGTTCTTACACCTCCATATTATATGAAACTTCAAGCCAAGGCCAAGGCCATCAAAGTTAATAGTATCTTACCGTTACCATCACGGAAAACTTGGGAAAAACAAACATCCCCAGCTTGTCGCATGTGATCCTGATACAAGATGATGTGAATTATTTAGAATGAATATCTTCAGAAATTTTAATTCCATGACACCCTTCCACGCGTACACATGCATGCGCACAGAGTAAGGCATATAATCAGGAAAGGAAACCAATTGATCAACACTGATGCTCACCTTAAGGTCTTGCCATGAAGCAGAAGGAGGCAATCCACTAACAAGAACTACATGGTGGCACAATAAAAAATTCAGAAGACATAATATTTCCAATAAAAAAAACAAAAGTACAGGTGTATTGAGTAAAATACACACCACGAAATTCAGAGCGCCTGGATACTCCACCACGTCCACTCCGACCACTGCTATAACTACTATAGCGATCTCTTGATGATGAATGTCCCCGGCCACCATGTGCAAGTTCCACCTATAAAGATATGAGAGCATATGAGATAAGCCAATGAACCATAGCTATAATAGTCTCAAAGCAGACAGTATATGCACATTTAAGAGTGACTAACCCGTAGCCGATGCCCATCAAAATCGTAGCCATCACGGTTGCGAATGGCATCTTCAGCATCTTGAGGATCTTCAAACTGTAACAAACAAATCATAAAATTTACAATTAAAGGAAGAAAATATAGAAACAAAGAAACCAAAGCAATTTAAGAAGCTCTAAGCCCACCTCAACAAATGCATAACCCGGGGGCCTTGGCGGGACCTTCAGATCAATGTGAGCTATGCGTCCAAACTGCAAAAGTGAAATCTCATTAAATAACGAAGATCAAGCATTCCTACTAATCAATGCAATGTATAAAAACTTAATCAAAGCCATTTGCAGCTCACATGAGTTACCAGATAAAAGCTAAACAGCTAAACAGACACACACACACACACAGCATCCCACAAAAAACATTCATACCTACTTAGAGAATAGGTTCTAAAATTCATGCATTACCAATAAACTCTCAAAACTCCACCTATGTCTATGCTTAGTGTCATATTTTGTTCACAGCCAATCCCCAAGCCAACAAAAAAGAGGAAAACTTAGTCATTTAATTATGGATAAATCCACTATGGATGACAGAGATTAGCGTAAAGGGTTAGTTAGGGCTTTCCCTGTAAGGGACTTGCAACATTGGTACTAGGGTGCAACGAAAAATGCACAAGAGTTCCCCCAGGTGAGGGTAAAGAAGTTAATCCAAGAGGTTAACATGTCAATTAAGTAGGTAAGAAGAGTGTGTGACTTAGAATAGGATAAGAGTGTCGGAAAAAATACATATGGCTGACTTGACTAGACACCAAAGTTTCGTGATTTAGTTGTTATTGTAGTAGCTATAAACTCTAGGGATTTTAAGTTCAGGTTTGTTCAACAAGACACCGATACACACATTACATTTACCTACCTATACAGAATTCAACCCAATCAAAAAAAAAAAAACACAATGCATATCATATTCAACCCAATCAAAAACAACTACTATACAACAACAAAAACATCTAAAATTACCTTGTAAAACAAATCCTCCACTTCTCTTTCACGAATATCAGCTGGAAGATTACCCACATAGAGGGTTCGGCTCGCACGGCTACTCATCTTCCTAACAAAAAACAATTCCATTGAAAATCATAAGCCCTAAGATCCTACCTAAACCAAACAAAAAGCAATAGCAATATATAACAAAAAAACGGCACCGCTTGGTTCCTCGGTAAAATACATAGTTTAACAAACAGCTCAAAGAACGCAGTCACGCACAGCGAAATTTAGCGAAAGCCAAAGCATCACGAAACGTAAATTTCAAAACTTTCTTTTTTTTGGAGGAATGGAAAATTCAAAACTTGGTTTCGCACTTTCCTAGCCTTTCTCGGGAACCAAACAACGGGGGGGAATTGAGTGAAATTTAGGGTTTGAAGAAGGTGGATGAGAGCTTACCCTTCGTCAATTGGGAGATCGAGGTTGAATCGCAGAGGCGAAGGAGACGACTTTTGCAGATTAGGGTTTTGAATTTTTTTTTTTTTTTTTTTTTTTTACTCTTGGGAACAAGGAAAGAATGAGAGAAGGTACAGGGTTTGGTTAAGTACATAAACAATGGTTAGGTAGAGATAATTTTGAGTGTGAATCAAGTGTACGCTTATATATATGCTGTATGCTTTGTCATCACAATCTGTGGCTAGGATTATCCTGTCTTGACAGCTGGGCAAATTATGAGGTGGACCACAATAAGCATTCAATAATGCTGTTGTGGTTGTTAATCTTTTTTTGAGGAAAAAGCATTCAATAATTCCTTTTTTTTTAGTTATAGTTTCAGCCTATGAAGTGGTAACTCTTTATCATTAGACTAAAATACTAATCAGTTTTTGATGTTAGTACTAAACATTGTTACAAATGTATTGCGTGGTAAAATATAAGTGGTGAAGAAAAAAATTTTGGTTCATGTAATAATGGTAGACCGTTACAATCTGTCACATAAGACAATTATGACAAAGTGTGTAACAATAACATTTTTTTTTTTTAAGCATAGACAATAACATTATTGAAAAGCATAGTTCCATGTGAGAGTTTTTTCTTTGAGTTAGGGAATTTATAGTTTTAACAAAGAGTTGGATCAATATAACTATTAATTGTCCCTTAATTATTTAGTTATATTTTTAATTAAAATCTATTTTAGATTAAAATTACTAATTGGGTAATTCCAAGTTAATTACAAATTATGCAAGTCAATAAGGAACCCATTTATTCATCGTGTTAAATTGTGTTGACCCGCTTTGACATAAACTCATTTACATTAATGACTAATCCGCAAAAAATAGTATTATGTTTGAAGATCATGTCAAATATCGCCGCATCTAATGATGTGTGCTGAATAAATGTAGTATCCCTATAGAAAAAATAAAATTAAATAATTAAAAAAATAGTATCAATTGGGGGCCTCTTGGTAGCTTTGGTAAAGTTCTTTGTTGTTGAATGAGAGACTAGGGTTTGAATCCTATCAAATTTATAAATTATAAATATAGTATCAATTGGAACCATACAAAGATATTGTTACTCTAATCACAACTATGCACTAATCACAATATGGTAGATAATTTTTAAAATATAGTTCCTTAGTTGTTGTACTTAAAATTATCTAATTAGATTCAACAATGTGATTGCATTAGTCAATAAACCACATGATCAAATTTAATTTAATTGTCTATACGAAAAATTGTGTTGCATTGATGAATACGACTCTGTTATTGAATTTGATTGAAAAACCCAAAATACAACACTTATAAAACTATACTTTACTCCACAAAAGATTATAATGTAATTAGATTTATTGTTGTTAATT
Organism: Quercus gilva; assembly: GCA_023621385.1. Taxonomy (NCBI): domain Eukaryota; kingdom Viridiplantae; phylum Streptophyta; class Magnoliopsida; order Fagales; family Fagaceae; genus Quercus; species Quercus gilva. The sequence goes on along the minus strand of CM042484.1, from coordinate 14,723,817 downwards.
TGGAATATAACACAATTTTGGTTTTTGGTACACACACAAACAACATTAAAGTACATTTTTTCTAATTATTTTATTGTAAGGATGAATAGATGGAAAGCTTTATAGTGCCCGTTCGATTGGGCGTTTTGAGCCCACGTTTACCATTTATGCGCAGTTGCAAAATGCTGAGCCAATTTTTGCGTTTGGCTCAGCCCAAAACGCAACATTTTGAAAAAAGCTGCGTTTTGAGCCAAGATAAAAATTGATCTGAAAACGCGCATGAAAAATGCAGCTGAGGAGGTTCATAATCAAAAGCAAATGCGCGTTCTACCCGTTGCCTCTTTCAGATTACGAAATTACCCTGCGTAGGTCCATCTCTTCTCTGCTCTGCCCTCTCCGTGGACCTTCTTCCTCTTCTTCTTCTTTCTTTCGTCTTCTTTAACGCGCACAAAATCAACAAAATCAAACCAACCCAACTCAAAATCAACCCAAAACAAAATCAACTCAAACCCAAACCCAAAATCAAAATCAAACAGAAAATCAACTCAAAATTAAACTATTAACTGAAAATCCATAACCCAAACCCAAAATCAAAATCAAATACAAACCCAATGTTTCAATCATCTTCATCATCATCATCATCATCATCATCTTCTCTCTTCCTCCAGGTTTTCGAATTGTCAAAAAAAAAAAAAAAAAAAAAGCTCACCGGACTGGAACGTTTTGGAGGAAGTGAAAGGTTTCAATCATCTTCATCTTCATCATCATCTTCTTCTCTATTCCTCTCGGCTTTCGAATTGTAAAAAAAAAAAAAAAAAAAAAAAAAAAAAAAAAAAAAAAAAAACCAAGAGCTCTGGAACGTTGTGGAGGAAGTGAAAGGGAAAAAGGGAAAGGATGAAAAGACAAAAAAAAAAAAAGAAAAAGGGATAAGAAGGAAAAAAAAAAAAAAAAGAAAAAAGAAAAAGAAAGAAGAAGAGAAGGGCACGTGTGTGAAGGTGAAAAGAAGAGGGAAAAAACTGAAAAAAAAAGAAAGAAAGAAAGAATGAAATGTTACCGTCATATTTTCGCAATAAATTTTAAGAGGTAGGTTATTATTAGTTAATATTGGTGAGAAAAAAATAATTTTTTTAGAAAAAGAAAAAAAATTATTTTAATAGTACGTTAAAATTAAAATCAGTATCAATTTTTATCACAATATTTTCACAATACTTTCACAATAAATCTTAAAGGGTAGGTTATTATTAGCTAATATTGGTGAGAAAAAAAAATTAGAAAGGAAAAAATTGATTTAAGTATAAGAAGTAGTTGATTTAAGTATGAAATAAACTCACATAAAAAAAAATATGAAATAAACTCCCTTATATATACAATTGTCATTTTTGGTAATTTATTCTTCAAACTGCCACTTTTATAAGTGCTAGCCAAACACTCAACTTTTTCAAAAAGCACTTTTTAACAGTTTTTACCAAACACTCAGTTTTTTAAAAATGCACTTTTTCATTATGCACTCTTTGAAAACTCCACTTTTTCATTATGCACTTTTACAAAAAGCTGAACCAAACGCACCCATAGTGTACATACACCGTATGAGACCCATATGTTTATGAGAGATAATGCATATATTGATGCACAAAATACCTTAGCATGCATTGAATCCTCTAACTTCCTTTTGTCTCCCTGTTGATTCCCTTTGCAGGCTACCAAAATATTTTACTCGTATATCCAGAATGGCTAGAAATTTTGATATTTGGATTCAAAATTAACTTCACCTGATCACCAACAACACAAGGTACCATAAAAGTACCATTTAGCAATACTCAATTTTTTGTAGTGAGTGTGAGTGGATTTATTACTCAAACTGCCCTTTAACAGAATATTCCAGATTCACCATGAAAATCAGTATCCAATACGCAGCTAGCAAAACAAATTGATCTTAGTCTCATTGCACATGCCAAAGAAGTGCATAACATTCCAGGAGAAGAAAAGCAGAATAACATAAAACAAGTTATGAATACAACATCTCCTCAGTCTTTATTCTCGAGATTAAGAAGATGATCAATTTCGGACTAATGATGATGTTTATCAACACCCTCTTCACCATCTTTGCCCTTTCGTGAAGCTGCTCGGAGCTGACGCTGCTCCTCCTTGTAGATCCGATTTCTTCTTCGGAACTGAAATATAGTTCCAGAAAGAACATAATAAGATTCAAATACAGACCATAAAAATCAAGACGACAGGTACTCCATGAATCAAGTTGCTATCTCATAGCAATATATATGCATTTCCTGTTAGCAAGTGAAGATCATATTTTCTTTTATCTGACAAACCATTAAACATTTACATAATATGAGAGGTCATGATATGTGTACAAAATAAAACCGGCCCACAGATTCTTCTTTTCTTAATGATCAAGGTGGAGCTATAGTACTTTCTCCAATTCTATGACATTTGTAGTATTTAACTTGCTGTAATCTTCAGAATAAAGCAAATATATATCGTTAACCAGCGTTATATACTAGCATCATTCATCAAATCTCATAATATATTAGGATTCTGAAGAAGCAAAAGAAAAGATAAAGAACAAAGTAGAAACCTATCTATCACTTTTCACACTCAGTTCTTGCTTTTGCAACAACTTTCCTGAAGATACTCCTCCATTGAAATATAATTTTAACCTTCTATACTAAAAGTCAAAACATATAATTTCCACATCCTAATCTTCGAACTTAACATGATTACGTTAGATGATATGGCAATATAAGGGGACAAATATTTCATGTCAACAGCAAAACCTTCATACAATGACACTTGGAGTATACTACATATATCCTAATAAGCTCATCCAACTGGCTAAAACTATTTGCATCATAAAACCCAGCATGTAACTGAAACAAAACCATGCATTAAAAGTAGGATTATTTTTACAAACTTAGACACATTGGGATTTACAAGTTCTTGAAAAATAAACAGTTAAACAAAAAAGGGTTGAGGGGGGGGGGGGGGGGGGACAGGATTAATATGTAAGTTTAGGAAGATCACAAACTGATTTCTGTATGGCTAAGGATAGCTCAAACTGACCCTCAGCAATATTGAACTCAGATTTCCAGGCGAAGTGATTGATGTAGGGCTATCTTGCACCTTTTTTATAGGTAATATATATTCGTTTTAAACCAAACAGAAAAAATAAAATAAAAAATACAAAAGGAAGCAATGCAGTATACCAGATATATTCCCAAACCACTCCTTACCCACCCCCAAAACAACCAACCCTTAGTCCCATTTTTTTTTTTTTTTTTTTTTTTTGGGTTGGCTATAGATCCTCAAAAGGAATAGTTGGTCACCCACACGTATTCTTTTCCGCCATTGTATTCTCTCCGAAGTCATACTCTTTGTTACTTCCTTAATTGACATGTACTTTTTTACTTCTACTAATGTTAATTTTGGTCTCCCTCTACCTTTTTTCTGTTCCCTCGACTTAAATCAACTCACTATTTCGTACAGGTGCATTAATCCCTCTCCTTACACATAATTTAAGGTGTCACTCTGACAAGGCTGATCAAATTTATGAAAATATATATATAAAAATACTAGAGGATGAGCCAATGAGCAACAATATTTGACAAAATAACAAAACATCAAATATAATGGCCCTGATATGTAAGGTTGTTTCATTGTTTGGAGAATAATAATTGCCAAGAACAGAAGAGCTACAGAGGGAGAGAAAAGGGGTAAATGGCACAAGATGGTTCAGTTGACAAAGTAATGTAACTTGTACATTCGTTGATAGTATGACCATTTATAAATTCGTTAAATAGGATTTGAATCAGTGGCCGCATGACATAAGCATTGTTTTCTTTTTTGTTTCCCCTGATACATATAAGATCAATTTCTCTTGTTAGCATAGCCTTAGAAAAGTAAATCCTGATAATAATAATAATAATTATGTTTATCTATACTCTCCTACATAAGGATAAGGAAGCCTAATAAAGGCTTTGAATAACTGCAAAACCTTTACTAGAGACTAGATAATCTACTGATAATGATTTCTGTGTTTATAGAAAAGAACAATAGTAGGCCCAGAACACAGGCAGCCAAACAAGGCTATGTTAAAACATACAAATTACAAACTTAAGCCAATGATTGGATTGCAATTTCCGACCAGCTCTACTCTACCCTCCTCTACTCCCCCTCCCTACCCCTCCATCCAATCATTAGGGCCTGTTTGGATTGAGGGGGGAGGAAGGGGGAGTGCAGGGGCGGAACTACAGTAGGGCAGGGGGGGGGCCATTGCCCCCCCCCCCCCCCAAAAAAAAAAAAAAAGCTAATATATATATATATGTTGAAATTTTAAATTTTGGTCCTAGTAGCCCCCCAATTAAATAAATAAATAAATAAAAACTGGTATACATATGTAATTTGAAAAATTAAGATTTGCCCTTAAAAATATATATATTTTTGGATCTCCTCTGAAATAGCGTCGAGTTTCATTTTAATAAATGTGTTGAAATGTTTAAGAAACGCTTATTTTATATTGTATACTTTGTTGACATTTTTATAATATCAAATGTTTAAGAAACACTTATTTTATATGTAGTATTTTGTTGAATATAAAATAGATGTTAGTTTTTATTTAAAAAAAAAAAAAAAAAATTTGTTTTAAGCCTTTGCCCCCTCAGGTTCGAATCCTGGTTCCGTCCCTGGGGGAGTGGAGGGGAGTAGAATAGAGTTCGCCCAAACAGACTATTATAGTTTTCAACTGACCAGCTATAGTATGTAAAATACATAGCCCCCAAACAATGTCATTGGTTCACAAAGAATAGGCTAAAGCAACACCAAGGTTCTCCAGGATATGCTTCTCAAACTTCAGAAATTATGTTAAATACCACTGATTAAATACCCAAACGAAAAATAAATAAATGAAGAAGAAACAAGTTTCCCCCTTATATTCAGAAAAGCCATTACCCCCTACAATTTGCACAAGCGCAAAAGAAAAATGCATTGAAGAAAAAAATTTCCCAAAATGCTTCAACAGAAATCTGAGCTAAAAATCACATTGAAACCACAATATAAATATAATTAACCCAATACCCATAAAATTTCGAGAGGAAAAAAAAAAAAAAAGATCTTGCATCTGTTTCAGCAGCTTATAAACCCCATACTATCACACCCAATACAGAATCTCAATCAAAGGCACTGTCTTTAAGGTTTACAAACCAAATCGACCAAAAACAAAAGTGATTGGCACAAATATTAGGGAAACAAAGTCAGGGTCAAAACCCAATCCATCCTATTGATCTAAGGCTCTAGAGCTATATACAGTAAGACCCAATTATGGAATTAATGGTAGAAATGGAAACAAGGAAGAGACATTGGATTTTGGAAAGGGGTGTGTACCTCTTTGGAGTGGTGGAGACATTCGAAATAGTCTTCACGGAGGAGAGTACAATCCTTGGGCTCACGGCAGCGAGACATGCACTCGCTGAAGTCGATCCAGAAATCGTAGCATCGGCCTTTGTTCATTGAGATTCCCCAACCTGACGCCATTCTTTTTTTCTCTCTGTGCTGCTCAGTCGTCGGTCTCAAAATGTGGATTTCAGATGGCTCGAGGGTACCAGCAACGGGTAAAGCTCAACCTGGTAATTGTTGTGGGTAATTTTGTTTTTTTTTTTTGCCCTTTTTTGTATATAATATTTTTAAGGAAAGGTTTAGATTTGGATTAAAAGAAATTAAGAATAATAATGAGTTTTTTCTTGAGACCAATAATAATAAAATTTTAGATTTAAATCCACTGGTATGTATATATATATAGTTACATTTTTTTTTTTTTTGAGAATAATATATATAGTTACATGGTTATTATAATTTACATTATTACATGTTAAGTGTATTTTAAAACAACAACAACAAGGCTATTTTTTTTTTTTCCTCAATAACAAACTATAAGAGCATTCTCATCAACTGTTGCATAAAAAATGCCATTTTGACACATAAAAAACCTACTTTACTATTTTACAACATCATTTTACAACATCTCATTTATCAGGTGTTCTATTTTTCAATCTCATACATTAAAATAATATATCCATTCCATTAAAATATCATTAAAAAAAAAATAAAAACTTCAGTAAAATTTCTCCCTATCATTCTCATTCTCATCCTCATCGGCAACGACGACAACAACGGCACAACCTATACTGCCGCAACAACACCGACAGCCACCACCGGCACAAACCCACATCCACCAACGCCACCTCAAAAAAAAAAAAAAAAAAAAAAAACACAACCAGAGAGATCGGCGCACAAACCCACCGAACCCACCACTGGCGCACAAGCCCACGCACAAACCCACATCCACCGAACGCACCACCGGCGCACAAACCCACATCCACCGAACCCACATCCACCAAATTAAACAAACCCACATCCCAAATCCACCAAATCAGTGGCGAGACGGCGATGAGACGGCGATGATCAGTGGCGAGCCTAGGCGTGGCGAGACGGCGATGAGCCTGGGCGAGGCGAGACGGCGAGATGGCGTGGGTGTGGGCGTGGTGATGAGCCTGGGCGAGGCGAGACGGCGAGACGGCGTGGGCGAGGCGAGACGGCGAGACGGCGTGGGCGTGGGCGTGGCGATGAGCCTGGGCGAGGCGAGACGGCGAGACGGCGTGGGCGTGGGCGTGGCGGTGAGCCTGGGCGAGGCGAGACGGAGATGAGAGTGCCCCAGAGAGAGAGAGAGTGAGAGAGTGAGAGAGATGGCTTCAGAATGCCCGAGAAAGAGAGAGAACTGAGAGGAAGAGAGAGAAAAAAGAATTAAATAATGCAAACAGTAAAATGGCATTGTTGACCATACGCTCTCAAATATGAGAGCGTACTGTAGCATGTCTCATATTTTTGAGACATTTGGCACACCTCATGGGAGGTTGTTTTTGTATTTGGTGTGCTAAATGTGCCAAATATTTGGCATTTGGCACATTTAGCACACCTGATGATAATGCTCTAATAGTAAAATTTACATGACATGAAATTTAAATGCATTTTTAAACAACAACAAAAAAGCTATTTGTCTTTTTTTTTCTCAGTAACAAACTATTTGTTAGCATGAAATAACAAATATTTTTAAAAAAATACATATTTTTACTAGTTTTAAACGTGTAAAATACAATTTATATGCGTTAGACTATGTTTGACATCGCCAAAATTATTTTCTTTCCAACATTTTCAAGGTCTTGGAGTGTTCAGTGCAACATAAAATTTTGGTTATATTGAAAATATTTGCCGATTAACCATGAAAATCTCTTGATTACAATAGTAAAATGCCCCTCTCTTTGCCAACATCTATCCACTTTCCCGTCCCTTTCCTTATGTATGCATTTGTTATTTTACTTGAAAATATAAGTAAAGTTTTTCATATTTTGTAAAAGACACAAAACTAAAATTACATAGAAATTCATATTTTTAATTAGACACTATCATATAAAATTGAATAAGTCATATTATTGTGTAATTGAAATATCTATAAGTTCTATATTTTTTTAATTTAAATTAAATATTTATTGATGATGCCGAAAAAACCACTAGTGAGTCACACGATACTCGCACACTCGAAATAACACCTACACAACAAAAAGAGAAGACCTAACAGAGAGTACCGGTGTAGTGCCGGGCAAATACCCTCCGAATGTTAAGTTAGAACTTTTTATAACTCTAGAGTGCTAGAGAGGGGTAAATTATGCGTACCTGGATTTGTGAGGGTATTGAGGCTTTTATAGTAGTAGAGGGTTAAGCTCTTTTCCTTAGTGTAGAAGTCTTTTCCTTATAAGAATTCTCTTGAGTAGTTCAAACGTGGTGAGCAAGATATTTCCTTATGGAGAAAATCTTCTGGAATCCTCCTTCGGTCGGAATTCCATTTATACTACGATTCTGTGATGGCCAAGCGTGTGCCATAAGGGTTTTCCATCTAGGGTTTCTTGGAGACCAGAAGATGATTAGTTGGACGCCACACGGGCGCTTGACTCGTTCATATTGGGTCCGTCCATATGGGACCCGTCCACATCGGTCTTAATTGCACAACTCCGTCCAGCTCACATGGGCTAATCCGTTATGTATAACTTTTTCCTCTTCAGTTGCCCCTTCACCCGTGGATCTGTGATATTCAGACAGACCCATGGGTGACGGTTTGATAGGGACTTCGTGAATTGTGCAGGACCCTGTTCGAAAATCATTTATGACACGTGTCGCTCTTCCATTGGATATTATCTCCGATCGAGGCGTCACTTCGTCTTCTGTGCACTTCCTCTATAAATATCACACACTCTCTTCTCATTTCTCTACTTTCCACTGAAACACACTGTCAGAGCGCATCTGTCATCCTTGTCAGAGACTACTCCATTTAGTTTTTGTATTTGTCATTAACAACCTTCTTCCGTTCACTCACTAACTCGGTAAGTGCTCTTTTCTTCATGAGTCTCTTTTTCCTTCAGATACTCTGTATTTTCCTAGACTTTATATCCTGTCAACTCTTCTAGACCTGTCAGAGTCTTAGGTTTTGTCATCACGTGTAGGCAATGTCTAGTGCGTCAAGTAACCAGTCAGTCGTTCGTGACGGAGCGAATTATAAGGAAGTATACCCGTCAGGTCACAAGGACCAAGAGAGTCCAAGCGAAGAGAGAAGTCTGTCCGCCTCTTCCCTTTCCTTAACAAATGAGGATATGGAGATGGCTGACCCAGAGGAGGATTCTGATGACGGCGAGGAACAACTAATAGAGTCCGTCGTAGGTGCTAATAGACCTAGGGAGTTCATCATGCTACCGAAGTGGACAGTGAATGTTTTTAGGTCCACCATCAAGGAGAAACATTTCAACACTTTTAGGGCCAATTACCAAATTCTAGATAACATTCCCATCCGTCTACCCTATAAGTCAAAGAAATGTTACTATAAAGGGGTAGAAGGTGTCGGTGTCTAAATCATGAGACAACGTTGGGCCGTATACGTGAGAAAGCAAGGTTGATGGAGGATGAGCTGATCGAACTAAAGGCTTGAAAGGTGATCCAGGAGAAGAAACTCAAAATGGCGGAGGAAGCTAGGGACAAGTACTATAAGCTGATGAAGGAACTGAAGAACGTCCTTAAAGACAAAGAGAAAGATATCCGTCTAGCGAAGGAAGTTGCAGTACGAGAGTATCGCGACTCCGACGCCCTTTTGTCCGAGCTTGGAGTCTCATATGGTGACAATTTTGACGAGGCCATTCGTCAAGTGAAGGCTTTATATCCAGAGTTGGATTTGCCCACCGTTAACATTAACGCCCAGGAGCAAACGTCTGTCCAACCTGCTCAATTTGAAAATACAAATGAGCTTTTTGGCGAGAATGCACCTGTCAATGATACCCCTGGTGACCAAACTATCATTGAAAGTCAAAGTGAACCAAAAGATGGTCAGGCCCATCACACTGAGGAGAAGGATGAGACCCCTACTGCAGATGTGTAGTAGTAGTTTTTTTTTTTGTTTTTTTTTTTAACTTTTTGGAGAACAATTTTTATTCGTCGTGGATAATATGTAAACACTTCCCCTTAACTTCTTTCTACTATTTTGCTTTAATTACTTATCGCTTTGGTTTAATCCGTCTATTTTGAGGACTTAACAAATTAGTCCGTCCGGTTGTAGTACACCATAGACTTAATTGCTAAACCCGTCCACTTTGCGGATTTATTGAAAGTTCACCTTCATGGGATGTCCCGTCCTTCTTTGAGGGATCAACCATCCACCTTATTAATTATTTCCATCCATTTATTGGACTCAATAAGAGTTTTCTACCATCTTGGGGTGATCTATCTATTTTATAGACTGTAGTTTATATCCGTCCACTTTGTGGATTTTAGCATGCATCCGTCCACCTATTGGACTTTATTAGAATCTTCACCCTCTTGGATGATTCATCCACTTTGTGGACTTAAATAGAATTTCATCCTCTTAGGATGATCCGTCCACTTTATGAATTTGATAACAATTTTCATCCTCTTTGATGATCCGTCCATTTTATGGACTTAAATAGAATTTCATCCTCTTAGGATGATCTATCCACTTTGTGGACTTAAATAGAATTTCATCATCTTAGGATGGTCCGTCCACTTTGTGGATTTGATAACAATTTTCATCCTCTTTGATGGTCCGTCCACTTTGTGGACTTTAATCTATATCCATCCACTTTTTGGACTAAGAATTTTGGTAGAAAACATAGTTGTGTCTAAATATTCCTCTTATTAAAAAAAACATGCGTTTGTAAAAAAATACCTGCCCCCTTGGGCTTAAAAAGATACATATTGTAGCAAAAAAATGTCTACGTAAAACTAGTAACTATAGTAAAACTAAATAAATTGGGAAATTGGGGAGCGTCGTTGTTCTTCATATTATCTTTACTGGTAGTATTTCCGTAGGTGCTCTATGTTCCATGGGTGTTGCAACTTTCGTCCGTCCAGTGTTTCGAGGTGGTAGGTGCCCTTTCTCTGCCATGATGCGATCTTGTATGGTCCCTCCCAGTTGGAGCCGAGCTTTCCTTGCGAAGGATCTCTGGTAGCGCCCATTACTTTCCGTAGTACAAGATCTCCAACTTGAAAGTCTATATGCTTGACATTGGAGTTGTAGCGTTTCGCCATGAGATTCTAATACCGCGCCAACCTTTGCTCCATTGTTGCCCAGACTTCGTCCACCAAGTCGAGCTGAAGGCGCATGGCCTCTTCGTTCTTATCCTCGTTGTAGTTCTCCCCCTGATAGCTTGTGAGCCCTACTTCTGCTGGGATGACAGCATCACTTCCGTATGCTAGTCGAAATGGCATTTCTCCAGTGGGTGTTCTTGCTGTTGTCCGATATGTCCACAGAACGCTTGGTAGCTCGTCCGGCTAGATACCTTTTGCCCTCTTGAGCCGGGTCTTGATGATCTTGAGCAAGGATTGGTTCGTGACTTCAACTTACCCATTGGCCTGTGGGTGTGCAGGCGAAGAGTAATGATTCTTAATGCCTAGCTCTAAATAGAAGTCCCTGAATGCGTTGTTGTCGAATTGCTTTCTGTTGTCGGAGACAAGTACTCTGGGTATCCCGTACCTGTAGATGATATTCCTCCAAACAAAACTTCGAATGTTCTTCTCCGTGATAGTGGCTAGGGCTTCCGCCTCTACCCACTTGGTGAAGTAATCGATACCAACTACTAGAAACTTTAGCTGCCTAACTGCTGTCAAGAAATGGCCCATGATATCTAATCCCCATTAAGCGAATGGCCAAGGGGCCGTCATGAGGATCAGCTCTTCAAATGGTTGCCTAATGAAATTGCTAAACCTTTGACTCTTGTCGCAGGCCTTGATATAAGTTTGTGCGTCCTTTAACATTGTAGGCCAATAGTATCCAGCTCGGATCAACTTGTGCACTAATGACCGTGCCCCCGAGTGGTTTCTGCAAATACCCTCATGGACTTCTCTCATTATGTAATCTGCTTCCTCGTGGTTTAAACACCTGAGGTACGGTTGAAAGAATCTTCTTTTGTATAAGTATCTTTTATCAGCACAAATCGTGATGCTTGGACTTTTAATTTCCTAGCGGCATCTTTCCCGTCTGGTAACATGCTAGTTCTTAGGTAGGATATTAATGGCGTAGTCCAATTGCTTACAGAATCTATTTCCTACACATTCTTTCTGTCATCAATAAATGAAGAGATCTATACAAATGACAATACCTGTTCGAGGACCAGCATAAATTCTGCTGAGGCAGCTTTTGCTAGATAGTCAGCACATACGTTTTCCTCCCTTGGGATTTGAACGAATCTGACTTCGAGGCTACTAATTCGATTCTTTACCTCCTCCGGATATCTCTTTATCCTTTCATTCTTGCACTCGTAGCCACCAGACTTGTTACCACCTGGGAGTCGCAATATACAACCACGTTTTCAGCACCTGCTACCTTTGCGAGGTCTAGCCCTGCCACCAATACTTCAAACTCGGCCTCGTTGTTGGTTGTGGGGAAGTCCAATCAAATCATGCACTCGATCTTATCCCCTTCTGCGGTTTGGATTACCACACCGGCCCCTCCTGCTCGTCTATTGGAAGATCCATCCATGTGGATGCTCCACTGTGCGGCTACTTCCGCCCCCTTTTCTTCCAATTGAGCAAATTTGGCTATGAAGTTAGCCACAGCTTACCCTTTTATCGCAGTTCGCGAGCGGTAATGTATATCCAATTCACTTAGCTCTATTGCCCATAAAGCCATCCGTCTGGCAGCCTCAGGGCTACTCATGGCTCTTCTCAGGGGCCGATCCATCAAGACTATGATGGTATGTGCCTGGAAGTATGGCTTGAGTTTTCGTGCCGCAGTTACTAATGTGAAGGCCAATTTCTCCATTTGGGGGTGTCTCTCATCTGCTCCTTGGAATGCCCGGCTAATAAAGTAAACGGGTCTTTAAGATCCATCTTCCTCCCTCACTAAGGCCGCACTTACTGCTGCTTACGAAATTGCTAGGTAAAGGTAGAGTTCTTCCCCTAGCTTAGACGGGCTGAGTAATGGTAGAGATGAAAGGTATTTCTTCAAATCTTCAAAAGCCTTCTGGCACTCGTCCATCCACTCGAACGATTTTTTCAGTGTGCGAAAGAAAGGTAGACATTTATCCGTCACTTTTGAGACGAACCTGTTCAGGGCTGCAATTTTGCCATTCAAGCTTTGCACCTCTTTGATCGTCCTTGGTGGTTCTAACTCCATTATGGCCCGTATCTTCTCCGAGTTAATCTTTATACCTCTTTGGGATACCATGAAGCCCAAGAATTTTCCCGCCGTCACTTCGAAAGCGCACTTGTTTGGATTCAGCTTCATGTTATATAATCAAAGGGTGTTGAAGGTCTCCCGGAGGTCGTCTAGGTGACTATCTTTGCGCTGGCTCTTCATTAACATGTCATCAACATAAACTTGTACGTTTCTCCCAATCTGGTGCATGAACATTTTGTTCATCAATCTCTGGTACGTTGCCCCCGTGTTCTTAAGTCCAAACGGCATTACCTTGTAGCAAAAGAGTCCTTGACTGGTAACAAATGAGGTTTTCTCTTGATCAGCCTCCTCAATCTTGATTTGATTATAGCCCGAAAAGGCATCCATGAAGCTTAGAAGCTCGTGTCTTCCCGTCGAATCTACCAAGGTATCTATCCGAGGGAGCGAGTAGCTATACTTCGGGCACACCCTGTTGAGGTCCGTGAAGTCGACATGCATTCACCATTTCCCATTAGGCTTCTTGACCATAACTACGTTTGTCAACCAGTTAGGGTAGTATACTTTGCGAATGAAATCTGCTTCGAGTAGCTTCCTGACTTTTTCTGTTATTGCTTTGTTTCGCTCCTGAGCGAACACTCATTTTTTCTGTCGGACGGGTGAGGATGCGGGATTCACATTCAACCTGTGAACTATGATTGAGGGATCAATCCCGGGCATGTCCTTGTGGCTCCACGAGAACACATCTTGATTCATTCTAAGGAACGCTGTGAGGGCTTGACGTATTGGCTGGTTGGCCAACGTTCCCATTCTAGTCGTCCGTTTAGGTCTTGATTTGTCAAGGGTTACCTCTTCTAGTTCTTCAATGGGCTCTGCTATGGTCCGTTGCTCTTCTATGCACATGGTCTACTAGTGTTCTTCCATTTCTAGCATGGCAATGTAACATTCGCGCGCGGCCACCTGATTTCCTCGTAACTCGCTGACCCTATAATTCGTAAGGAACTTGATCATTAAGTGGTATGTTAATGATGCCGCCTTCCACGAGTTAAAAGTGGGTCGTCCGAGGATAGCGTTATAAGCGGACGAGCAATTGACCACAAGGAATGTCACATCCTTTGTGATCTGTTGAGGATAATCGCCTACTGTTACCGAAAGTATGACCGCACCCAATGGGAATACCTTTATTCCTTTAAAACCAACCAGCGGAGCGTTTGTCGGTATCAATCGTTCTTTTTCAATTCTCATTTGCCGGAACGCCAGGTAGTATAGGATGTTTGCCAAGCTGCCATTGTCGATTAACACCCAGTGCATGTTGTAGTCCCCTACCCGTATGTTGACAACAAGCGCATTGCCGTACGGGTAGTGAAGACATCGTGCATCTTCTTCCGAGAACCCGATGATGAGGCTTTCTCTCCGTGCTATCTTTAACACGAAACCCGTCAGCTGGACGTTCTGGACCATTCTAAGGTAAGTCTTCCGGGCCTTTTTGGACGACCCAGTAGTTGCTGTCCCCCCTACAATCATCCTTATGTTTCCGATAGGGGGTCTAGGACGCTCGTTATCCCATCTGGGTGGCTGCTTTTGAAGAGGTAGACTTGCTTTTTCCTTGCTGACGAACTTCCACAATTTTCCTTGTCTGATAAGGGCTTCAATCTGTTGCTTCAAGTCGTAGCAATCGGCTGTGTCATGACTGTGGTCATGGTAGAAGCGGCAATATTTGTCCCTAGATCGCTTGTTGGGATCTCCCTTCAGCTTTCCGAAAAAGGTTAGAGCCCCCTCGTCCTTAATTTGCATTAGGACTTGGTCTATCGGAGCAGTTAATAGAGTGAAACTTGTGAACCTCCCCCTCGGGGGCTTGGAGCACCTTTCATCCCTTCAATCTCCTTTTCTTTGCTTCTTGCACCCATGGTCCTGCCATATGTCTTCCTGTCGCTCCCTTTTCCTCGGCTTTTCCTCCCAAGCTAGCAATGCGTCTTCAGCATTCATGTACTTGGTAGCCCTGTAGAGTACTTCCGTCATGGTCTTCGGGTCATTCTTGTATAATAAGAACAAAAACTTACCATTTTGCAACCCATTTGTGAAGGCTGCTACAAGTATTTTGTTGTCGATTTCGTCAATCGAGAGCGCTTCCTTATTGAAGTGGATTATATAGGATTTCAGCGTCTCATCCTCTCACTGCCTGATGCTTATCAAGCACGCTGTGGACTTCTTATACCTATGTCCCCCAATAAAGTGTGCAGTAAACTAAGCGCTTAGTTCCTTGAAAGTGCTGATGGAGTTCGGCATCAGTTGATTGAACCATACCCTTGCAGGGCCCTTCAGTGTTGTAGGGAAGGCCCTACACATAATTTCGTCTGCTACTCCTTGAAGGTGCATCAAGGTTTTGAAGGTCTCTAGGTGATCTAGAAGGTCCTTGACTCCGTCGTAACTATCTATCTGCGGCATGTGAAACTTATATGGTAGAAGGAAGGAGTTGACGATCGCAGTGAACGGTGAGTCAGTGCGATTAACTAGATCGTCAAAGTCGCTGGACACTCGTCCCTTAAGGGCGTTCATCATGACCTCCATTTGTTCCTTCATTGCTTGTATCTCTACGGCAATATGTGGTTGAGTTGCATCCATGAGGGATGGCATTCTCAAATTTTGTCGCTCTAGTCTGCTTTGAGCGTTATTGCCTTCTAGCCCATCTCGTTCTTTTCTATCGGCACTGATGCCTTCTTGGTCCTGCTCTTGAGTGCCATGATCTGCATTTTTATGGCGTAACTGCTCCTTCAGATCGTGGTTCTGCTTAGTGAGGTGCTCCATGATGGCGGCTAAGGTCTGAACTTGCCTCTCGAGGGCCGCTGTGCGAGTTTCATCTCCTTAAACATTGTTCGTTGTTGCCATCGAGCGAGTCAGCACCATGCAACTCTTTTGTCCAGGAAGCGTTTGTTATGGCTTACAAATCAGAATACGTCCTTTCCCACAAATGATGCCAACTGATGATGCCGGAAAAACCACCAGTGAGCCACACGATACTCGCACACTCGAAATAACACCTGCACAAGAAAAAGAGAAGACCTAATAGAGAGCACCTGTGTGGTGCCGGCCAAATACCCTCTAAAGGTCAAGTTAGAACTTCTCACAACTTTGGAGTGCTAGAGAGGGGTAAATTATGCGTACCTGGATTTATGAATGTATTGGAGCTTTTATAGTAGTATAAGGTTAAGCTCTCTTTCTTGGTGTAAAAGTCTTTTCCTTATAGGAATTCTCTTGAGTAGTTCAAACGCGGTGAGCAAGATATTTCCTTATGGAGAAGATCTTCTGGAATCCTCCTTCAGTCGGAATTCCATTTATACTAGGATTCTGTGATGGCTAAGCATATGCCGCAAGGGTTTTCCATCTAGGGTTTCTTGGAGACCATAAGATGATTAGTTAGACACCACACGGGCGCTTGACCCATCCGTATTGGGTTTGTCCATATGGGACCTGTCCACATCAGTCTTACTTGCACAACTCTGTCCAGCTCACATGGGCCAATCTGTCATGTATAATTTTTTTCCTCTTCTTTTATAATCTATAATATATTCTTAACATTATTACATGGTAAGAGACCATTTTTGCTTTATTGAAACTTTTACATGCTTTTAACATTTTAAACTATTTTTGAGAAATTTTAAATTATTAGTCATAATACTAACAAACTTGCGTAACACACTATATGCCTAGTATATACAATAATTATTTGACCCACGTATAATTAAGCAATACACTAATCAATAATCATTTTAGAAAATTACCTATTCAATCTCTCAAACATTTTGTTTGATTTTTAGATGTCATATCACGACATTTTGCACTCTTTCCTGCCTCCAAATAAATAGATATTATAAAATAATAAATTTTAAAAAAATATTTGAGTACTCAAAAAAATTACAAAAAACTGAGCATATTGAACACTTAATTCGGAAAAGTCCTTTGTTGGACTTGGGTATATTACTTATATCAAATAGGTATTTTACTTTGAATACGAAAATAAAATTTTCTTTAATTAAATACCTCAAATACTATCTTAGAACCAACAAAGTATTGTCATGTATTACTTTCACAAAATAATAATAATAATGATGAATTTAAGTGGAAATTTTATAATATTTGTCAATTTTACTATTTCTTATGATATATTACGGTTTTTAAATTTTTTTTTTTTTTTTTTTGAAGTTAGGTTTTATTTATGGAGGCTACGGGGGGAAGGCTAAGAGTACTAGCCTTGTTAGACCAGGTCCGGGGAGCATGCAAGCCCAAATAATAATCAGCTAGATCCAAGTAAGCCGAAAAAACTTAAAAGAAGAACTTCGTTGCTAAGGAGCTAGGTAGCTCGAGGAAGACCCTCAGGTAAGGACCACACGAAGACGACAAGATGAAGACCACACAAGGTTGAAATGTAGGAACTGAGGGAGGCTACAGTGACAAGCGTGGATCAGGGGAAAGAGAAGCTTCATAAAGAAGCATTCATCACCTCTGCATTGAATGCACTGCAACAACCATGTCAGCCACATTAATGGCCGAATGACACCTAAATAGTGCCATTACAGCCTATGGTTTACTCAGCATGTCCTATAAAGGGAAGATGGGACAAGTATCTTGGGGGGAAATCAACTACCCTTCATGTGGAGAGTTAGGATGAGAGCTGGATCACTATAAAAGGGAGGAGATTCTCAGTGAACAAGGATCAGATCCTAAATATTAGAGGGAGAATAGCATCAAACTTTGTAATCTCCCAAGTGTAAAAGGGCTCCCTGGCCATTATGAGGAAATATAAATTTACTCTTTTTGTACTCAATTAACATTATTTGACTTAATTAATATGCCTTTACTTGTTTCTTTGTTGAAATTCATCATTTAGGAAGCTCAAGTGTTGGTCTCCAAACTCATCTCTTCAAATTAATTGTAGTGGGCTTGATCCAAGCCCAAGCCTCCATTGGGCCTTGGTTTTTTACCCCATACTAAGGCAATTCATATTTCTTGAAAGATCATTTTTTCAAAAAAATTACAATTTTAATAAAACAATATGTATAACATTTTAAAATATGAAGTTTTGTCTTTGCACATAGGGCGGAGTAGAGCAAGTTGGAGGCAAGATGGGTTAGGTTTGAGCTATTTTAATATCTTTAAAAGCACCAGTAATAGTGGTGCTAAAAAGCTCAATAGCTATTTTTAGCACCACCATATACAAAAAATGTGATACATTCATGGTGATATAGGTAACATTTTTACCTACTTAGCTACAGTGCATAAATAGCTGTGCACTGTAGCTCAAAAACTAAAATCAAATAATATATTTTATTATCTCTCATTAAAATAATATATATATATATATATATATATTTTCTCTCTGTTTTTCCCTTTGTTTCAGCATGCTTCACTCTCACCACTTTCACCCAAAGCTCCAATTCATCATCTTCAGCATTCTTTACTCTCACCCAAGTTTCGATTCATCATCTTCCTCACCCAAGCTCACTCTTCAGTCAACCATCACCGCCAACCTAAGCACCATTGCCGACTGAAGCACTCTTTCCCTTGACTTCTCTCGAATCTCCATCATTCATCCCATCACCCTTCCATTGTCCACCATGTCATCAAGAAATGCGGTGGGGTCTGCCACAACATCCCTTTCCTCCAAATCCTGTTGTTCTTCAACTGGGCCATAGCCCACAATATTCCGGCCTAGTCCCTCGACCCTTACAATGAAATAATCGACCTCGCCGAAAAAGTTCGCCAGTTCAACTTGGCTTGGCAAGTCATCGATTCGATGAAACATTATGCATATCTTGTGTTTGTGTCGTGTTTAATTGAATGGAGGATTATGGAGGCGATTCTTGTGTTTGTGTTGCGGCTAATTTGGGGTTGCTGGGTGTCTGTGGTGGCGATGGTGCCGAGGTGGTGGTGGTGGGGGCAGCGCCGTGAGTGCTTGAAACAGTGAAGAAAAAAAATGAATTGTTTAATGTAGTAGATATATTATTTTGATTGTGTTGAAAGCTAAAATAAAATCACTGTTGTTGGGTATTTTGTAAAGTGAGAAAGTAAAATAGATAAAGTAACTTTTTGTGATGCCAAATAGCTGAAAAAATAGCTCCACTAATGTGGATGCTCTAACAAGGTGGTTTTGACATTTGTAAAATATAGGATAAGTATACAAAAGAGTAGGGAGACAAATGTTTAAGGGATGGCGGTAACAAAAAAAAAAGAGCATAGGATAAGTATACAAATATTAAAATTAAAACATTATATTCATGTACTAAATAAACACACACATTCCAGGTGGGACGACGAGGGAGAGGGAGATCAAAACCTGTTGTTGCTAGTATAGCTTTTCAATATGGAAAAAAGACATGCAAGCTAAGACGAATAAGATGGGATAGGACATTTTTGTCACCCCCAATGTTGAACAAGGTTTATCTTCAAACTAGTTTGGAGAAAAACTCTTCAAATTTCTCATATATTTATTTTTCGGTTGTGAATTTTGAAAATCTAACCGTTGAATTTTAAATTCTTTATGTCCTTAATATGCATATCAAATTTCGTTCAAATCGGATACTATTTACTATTTGATCAATTAACTTATTTTTTATATACAACTTTAGATTACAAAAACTTGATATTATAACATTTATTTGATAACATAGCAATTAATCTTTGATTTTCTTTAAATTTTGTAAGCATTAAGGTTGTAATAAGAACATGTAATCTAACGGTTAGATTTTCAAAATTCACACTCAATATAAAAATATATAATGAATTTGTAGGGTTTCTCTCCAAACTAGTTTGGAGTGAAACTTTGTTCCCCAATGTTTAAGGTTCATTCTTGAGTTGTTGTTTATTAAACAAAATACTCAGGAAAAAAAAAATCATCAATCCCTTCTCTCTCTCTTTTTCTCTCTATAAAGTGATTCATCTTCTTATAGAAGGCTAAATTGACTACGATCCTGTTTACGGAACCTAAAGTCCTAAATAGGGTAGGCATTGGTAATGTCTCAGCCACTTATTAAGATAATATTTTTTGCTTAAATTATCTATTATTAGTGGATCTTATACAACTTTTTGTATTAGTTTTATTTCAAATAATTTAACTTTTAAATTGTTTGAAATAAGTTAGTTTTTGATTCTCAAAAAAAAAAAAAAGTTTTTTAGCATTTTATCTTATATAAATATTATGCAAATAAGCTATAAAAAATAAGAGTAGTATTAATAGGTAGGAAAAGGTGCCATTAAGAAATAGTTTTATGTCAATTATTTTCCTTTTATGTCATATTTTTTACTAATTTTATAGGGTGTAGAGCCAATGAAGCTAACTTTTTGAGTTCCAATTGTCATTTCAATAATATTTTCAGTCTCCTTATCAATTTATACAAATTTTTTATTAGGTAGACTCCACAATAAAACATCCTCAATGAATACTTTACATGCTTGTTAACATTTCCCAAAAAATAAATAACTCCCAAACAAATATGTCTTAAAGCAATTATTAAAGGTAGAATTCCTAATTACGCTGAGCCATTTTTATAGGGAGTAGAGTAATTTTCTATAAAATAAAAAATCAAAACTATATATGGGAAAAAGTATGACTAGGGTCTGTTTGGGAACAACTTATTTAGCTAAAACATAACACTTTTTTATTGAAAATACTGTAGACAAAGCTAAAAATTAGCTAAAATAATATAATGAGACTCATGAATAATACTAAAGAGTGTAATAGAACATATCAATGATACAAAAAATAAACTAAATAGTAAAAGAAGCTCTCCAATATAAATTTATCCCTCTTCTCAAAAAAAAAAAAACCCAAACGCAACTGTGGGCCCAGTTGTCCAAGAAGGTGACATAGAAATCATGAGAAATGGGCTTGTGGCCCAGCGGCCCAATCCGAGGAGATTCACTTATCCGAGGATGGTTAACAAAGGACATTTTGAGAATAACATAAGACAAAGAGACGTAAGTCGTGTATAGTGGCCCAAACCACGTCCGAGGATAAAATTTACCTCTGATACCAACGTCTGAGGTGGATGTAACTATTTTAGTATTCAAGGAACTTCACAGAGTTGCATATGAATTGAAAAATGAATATTGAACAAAGAAGGAACTGGGAAAGGTAGCAAATATCTTCTAAAAGCTGCTACCTCCACATTAAATGCTTCCCAGCTAACTCTCTGGCCGCATTAATGTGGAGGTGATACCTGAACAGTAACCAAGCAGCCTTATGGCCACTGAGCGAAAGTTCCAAGAAGTGCTGGATGAGACAGAAAGAAGTTCCTAGAGTGGAACTTACACGTGTATGGTGAAAACGGGGTGAAGAACGCAATATATAAAGGGAAATCAGAGGACATTGAGGAGTACTTTTTAAAGAAAGAAAGAAGAAAATAAGAGAGAATCCAGAAAGATATTCCCTGAAACCTAGCCGAGGAGAGTTGATATCGTTTAGTTAATTTGAAGCTTCCTTTGCTGCACAATAATCATGTCTTTTTCCATCAACTGGAATTAGCTCTTACACCCGATCTCTAGAAATTTTATTGTTTGGGCTTGTTGGGCTAAAAACCCATATCTCTTTTGGGTCCAATCCAATTTGAGTCCTTACAGCAACCTATATCGATTTGAAGTCATTTTTTTACAACCCATTATTTGGTGATTAATAAGACCATCAATGTATAACTTTTGTCACATAATTAATATGTCATGTGACAGATGAAAAATCTTTTAAATCACTACGTGTGTGTTTGGGATAAGCTGAATTTTTCAATTTATTTCCATTTTCAGCTTATTTTTGCTGCTATGCATGAGTCTCACTGTACTTTTTGATATTATTCATGAGTCCTATTATACTATTCAACTTATTTTTTAACATTTTTTCTACACTTTTAGCAAAAAATTTATAATTTCAATTAAATAAGCTGTTCTTAACATACACTACGTTTAGAAAATATAATTTCAAATTGGAGCCAAACTGTCATTTTATTAATTTTATAGTATATATATGTAGTAAACAATTTGGCACCTATTGACATTTACATATATTGTATGTTTGGATTGCACTGAAAACAGCATGCGTGTGTGTCTGTGTTTTTTGTGTGGGTCTCGTGTACTGTTTATTAGACTTGCAAGTACAGATTTTAACAAATTTTTCTTTAAAATTAGGTCTTAAGGTACTTTTTATATATTTAAAAAATATATTGTTATAGTGTTTTTAATTTTTATTGATAAGCGGTATTTAAATAGACTTAGGCTGCGTTTGGTTTGGTGGTAAATGATTTCCGGAAATCATTTACCACCAGACCCCAATGTTTGGAAGGCAGGTGAAAAACCCATTTCCGGAAAATAAGATGCAACGTTGACCGAATTTACTCCTTTGACCCGGAAATGGTTTTACGCTCTCATTTTACCTTCAAACCATTTCCGGGTCTCGCACAAATCGCACAAAACAAAAACCACACGAGAGAAACTCTTGAGAACGCGCAGTGAAGAGAGAAAACCCAGAGAAGCTGGAGCCACAAAGTCGAAGAGAGAAAACCCAGAGAAGATAGAGCCACAAAGTCGAAGACACCGGAGATTTTGAGAGCGCAGAAAAGAGAGGAAACCCAGAAAAGAGAGAAAACCCAGAGAAGAGACCGGAGCTCCACGCCGAGAGAAACTCGAAGACACCGCACGGCCGTTCCACCGGAGCTCCACATCGCGATCCACGCCGTTCCACCACCACCACTCACAACCGCACCGGCCGATCCACATCCCGATCCGAGAAACCACTCAACGGCGAGTCCGATCCACAGCCCGATCTGAGAAACCCAGAGCTCTACTCGCCGATTTCGTCGCCGTTCCACCACCACCGTTGAACGGTGAGTCCGATCGCACCATATATATATATATATTTATTTATATATTTATTTACATAAATATTTATATATTTATTTATAAATAAATATTTATATATTTATTTATAAATAAATATTTATATATTTATTTACATAAATACTTATATATTTATTTGGATTCTTGATGGAGACTTGTTTTCCCCACAACCTTGTGGCAAATCTGCAATGCCCGAAATATGAATGTCTTCAAACTTTTATATATATATATATATATATATATATTTTTTTTTTTGTTTTCAGAAGCCATTTATTACAAGCTTTATATAAAATAAATAAATGAAGTTACTACAAGATTTACTATATGAATCTTTGTTTTTTTTTTTTTGAGACAGAACTATATGAATATGTGAATTGCATTGCACATCAATTTTGAGTTCAATTAATGTAATAAGATTGGTAGTACTCCGAGCAATTACAAATTGACTTTTTTGGATCATACAGATACACGAAGCTGTAGTTGGGTTGGGGGGGTGGGGGTGGGAAGGTGTGTAGAGACCTAGTTTATTTATTTATTTATATATTTATTTACATAAATATTTCTATATTTATTTATAAATAAATATTTCTATATTTATTTACATAAAATACTTATATATTTATTTACATAAATATTTATATATTTATTTATGTTGTACACGTTTATGTAAACAATTTATAGTTGAAACACAAATTCAGACCATTAATGTGCTGTGGAACTCTGTTATGGTGACCCAACCTCTTATACACACCCAATTGAATGTTTTTATGAAGTATGAAGGACAGTAAAAGTTGTTAGTTGTGTTAAGAAATTATACATTGATCATCAGCTCCTTTTGCGGGGGAATTCACATGTAATGCAATTGTAGGTGCATATAAAGCCTGTGGACACTGTAGGTAACAAACTGTATTTCCAAGTTCTTTTTTTTTTTTTTTTAGAATTTGACTAGTTGGGTTTGTGTAAAATTTGGCTAGTTGGGTTTTGTGTATACAGTTTTGGAGCTTGATATGTATACTTTGATGTACCAGATGTTATTATGTTGCCTATTGGGTTATGTATACTTTCAAGCTTGAGACATGACAAATTGTATGAAATTTTTCAGCATTTTTTGTGTTATTATTTTCTTGCGGTAGAATATGTGTATAATTGTATTGTGATGACTAATAAATTGAGACATGATGGTATTGTGATGATATCAATATGCAGTTATCAATGTGATGGGTTTGTGATGGTGTAAATATTTATTGTAAATATAATGCAATGTGATTTGGTACTCGTTATAAATGTGGTTTGGATGTTTTTCGTTTGTGGCTGTTTTTATTTACATACCTCTTAGACCACAGTGTTTGTGATTTTGTTAGATGAAGAAAAAAACCAAAGCCGCAATTCTTGCCTCAGTTACATCTGTCCTCGTTGTGGGGGTTGCATTGTTAAGGAAATTACGACGTAGACATAGACAATTGCCTAGGGCGCCTTATGTTAATCATGCGGCCGAGAGAGAGGAATACATAAATAGTATTCTGCATGGAAGTGAGATAAATTGTGTGAATCAACTTAGGATGAAGCCTAGAGCTTTTCACCAGTTATGTCACATCCTCACTGAGGGGGAGCACGTACGCCCAACTATTCACATGCCTGTTACGGAACAAGTGTTCATTTTCTTACACATTATTGGTCATAATGTGAGGTTCCGTGTAATGGGTAGTCGGATCTATAGATCAACTGAGACTGTTCGTAGATATTTCAAGGTTGTCCTTAGGGGGGTCCTGAAATTATATAGAGCTCTAATAAGACTGCGTAGCGAAGATACACCCCCAGAGATAAGGCATAGCAGAAGGTTCTACCCATATTTTAAGGTAAATATTGCGACTTGTGTATTTTTGTAAATTGTGTAGATTTATGTAATTTTAAACCATTATGTGTGTTGAAAAATAGGATTGTGTTGGAGCAATAGATGGTACACATGTTCGTGCATCTGTGCCACTTGAAATACAAGGAAGATTTCGTGGTCGCAAAGATGGAACCACGCAAAATGTGTTAGCTGCCATTAGTTTTGACTTAAAGTTCACCTATGTATTGGCTGGATGGGAAGGTAGTGCACATGATTCACGGGTGTTGAGTGATGCATTTGCTAGGCCAGGGGGATTTTCAATTCCCAACGGTATTATACAATTACTTCACCTTTTTGGTTTATTAGTTTAATAAATATTGTGTGTTTTTCTAAGCATAGTAGTGATTGAATTTTATTTTTGAATATATGTAGGTAAATATTATCTTGGTGATGCTGGGTATAGTAATAAAAATGGGATATTGTCACCTTATCGGAGTGTGCGATATCACTTGAAAGAGTTTAGTGATCGTCCTCCTGAGAATGAGAAAGAATTGTTCAACCTCCGACACTCTTCATTGAAAATTACCATTGAACGAGGGTTTGGAGTGTTGAAGAAACGTTTTCGAGTGTTGGATGCAGAACCATTTTGGTCTTTTCAAACCCAAGTGAAAGTAGTGTTAGCTTGTTGTGTGGTTCATAATCACATTATGGGGGTTGAACCAAATGACCAAATTATGGAAGAAGCAATGACCGAAGTAGAGTCTAGTGACCCCCAACGAGAAACACGATCACGTCGGGAGTCCATTGAAGACAGTAGATTATGGAATGCTAAGAGAGATGAGATATGCCAAGCTATGTGGTCTGATTATACAAGAAGTGGAGAGTAGTATTTTATTTACATTTTTATAATTGTAATATGTGTTTTTATTTTTTGTAAAGACAATGTATTTACTATAGACTTCTAGTGGCGTAATGAACAAGTATTTTCAGCATTACATTGTTACTTGATGGTATTACATTGTCATTTCTAGTGATAGCATGTTTCATTCTGTTGTACACATTTTATATGCGTGGTTGTATGTGTGTTTGATTTGTTGTTCATATTCCGAGCTCCATTAATAAATGTTACTCTGACTATAGAATTTTCATATGTAGTAATGTCAAAGGGCAAGGAAAAAGTGAGCACCAGCAAGCAATTTAGGTGGCTGCCGCCTATGCATGAAATGATGCTGAGAATTCTTGCACAGGAGGCTGCAAAGGGCAACAAGCCCTCTAACACCTTCAGGGCAGGCTCCTTCGCTTTTGTAGCGAAGGAGATAAGTGCCAACTTTGAGGTTGAGTGCCACCCTTCCTATGTAGACAATCGGATGCGGACTCTAAGGACCACGTGGTCCACTATTGAGACACTTCGAAAGAAGAGTGGCTTCGGTTGGGATGATAATCTCAAAATGATAACATGTGATGCAAAAACGTACCAAGAAGAAGTCATGGTATGGTTTACAATTATATTTTCTTAATATAAATGATAATATATGTTTTTGTCCATAAATTGAAATTTTAGTTTGGAAATTGAAGGCAAAAAATTTATTTCAAAAGATATTTATAGTTTCAAAGAAGACATCTATGAGTAAATGTTAGAGGTTAGATGAAGTTTTAGTAAGTTATATAATGGTGTGAAGTAAACTTTATCATGATTTATTAAGTTTTAGTCATAGAGTAATGTCACACTACCATAGTTAGATGTTTAAATGCAGCATCTATTCCACACCATGATCTTATGTTTACTTTGACAAGGATGGACACCCACTTTATATTTCATATAATAACAGATTTTTTTTGTTTATCAGTGACCTAAAACATTTACTGGCATGAATATTGCATTGAATATTGAATTTATGAGTGAAGTAATTATTGCATTGTTATTATACGTTCCTTTCTCCCTTACAGGCGCATCGAAAGCATGCAGAGTTTCTAAACAAGAAAATAGAGATGTATGATGAGTTAGCTATTGTCGTGGGGAAGGACACAGCCACGGGTAGCTTTTCAAAGTCCTATGTAGATATTGAAAATGAGCCAGATAATGGCGACAGTGCTGAATTTGTTGCAGATAATGTGGAGGAAGATGTGGTCGAAAAAGGGAAGAATGCAGTCGAGTCATCCACCATTGGGTCGGGAATTTCCAAGTCCCGCAAAAGAGGGCGTGCACCTTCTACTGCTGATGATAGCATGTTGGTTGATCTGTCTGACCAGTTGAAGGATATAGCTACAGCTCTTAGAGAAATCAATCGGGGCCCAGTGGATTACACATCTCTTTATAATGAGGTTATGGCTATGATGGCGGATGGGTATAGCGAAGAAATGCTCGCAACTGCGTTTGACCATCTGTGTCAAAATGAGAAGGTAGCAAGGGGATTTCTAGCAAAAAATGCTAGACTGCGTAAGCTGTGGTTGGATAGTTTTTTTTTCTCACAACTTTGACTTGCCTATGTCATATAGACTGTGACGATAGCTTTAGGAATTCACTTCTGTTGTAGAACTAGTATTAATCTACCATTATATTATATATATAGTATTTTGTATTATTGGGACAATACAATTGCCCGAATTATGTATTTGTCCTATTCAGATACCACGAGTAGGTATCATTTTTGTACACCATGGAGGTGTAATGACAATGGTGAACGATGAATGTGGCTATTTTTATATTAATATTATCGGTATATTTAAATGATTATTTTTGATGTTGAAGTGGATGATTATTTTTGTACTGTTACAGATATGTATATGTAATTCAGGTGCATGTTGAAGTGGATAATTAGTTTTGTATTGTTACAGGTTTGTCTAGATAATGCAGGAGTAGAAATTTGTAAGGCATTTCATATTTTCCGTAAAATAATTCACAAACCAAACATGAAAATTGATTTTTCGGGAAAAATGAATTTTATTTTCCGTAAAATGTTTTCCTGAACCAAACATGAAAATTGATTTTCCGTAAAACAAAAAGTATTTTCCGTAAAATATTTGACCGAACCAAACACCGGAATTGATTTTCCGTAAAATGATTTCCGAGACAGCCAAACAACCTCAATACATTTTCTTTTTCCGGAAAATAGCATTTCCGAAAAATATGTATTTTCCGAAAAACGTTTTACACGAACCAAACGCACCCTTATACGCCATTGATGCCATTGCTAAGATTACGTCATGATCATAGAAGATCATCGACCCAGAACCAAAGAAATCTAAAACCAGGTCCCGCGGGTTCACAGCACAGATTCCCGGGACCCACAACCCCGAGAAAACGTGCGGAAGAAGAATGAAAGCGCTAATAAATCCACACTCCACGCCACGCAATTGGCTGAACCCAGAAAAAAGTCAAAACAGAACACAGAGACTGCTTTGACTCTCAGTCTCTCTTAATTCTCCCCAAGCTCATGTAAACGCCGACTCTTCCTATCATTGCCCATCAAATAGTGATACTCAGGCGGGAGAGAGAGAGAGAGAGAGCATAAAAAAAAAGCGAAAGTGAACAAAAAATACAAAAGCTGCTATTTTTATTATTATTTTGCATATCCCACTGCTTCTCTATTAAGTTTTGATAGTATAAAGCGTATAACAAACACAGAGACTAGAGAGTAGACTCAAAAAAATTCCAAGAGAGAGAGTGTGTAGCAATGGCTTCGTCTCCAACTTCGTCGTGTAGTTCATCGTACTCGAGTCCATTTTCGTCGTCGAAATTCTCTTCTCTACCAGTAATGGCGCTCAGGGAGAAGATCGTCGAGAAAATCCTCGAAAATCGCGTCACTCTTATCGTCGGCGAGACTGGCTGTGGTACTTCCGTACTCTCTTTAACTTTATATCTAGACTCTGTAGTGTTAATGTACGATCGATTCGTGCTTTTTTGTTAGGTTCTGTTTGGTTGCCGAGAAAATGTTGGAAAATAGGACTTGTTTGGTTGTTCAGAAGACTCGGAAATACTTTGCGTGCTTGCATTTGAATGCTGAGAAAACTGAATGAAGAAAAAAGAATGATCGGGAAAAAAAAGAAAAAGCTTTAGTAGTTTTAGTTTTCGATGTTTGGTTGTTAATAACATGAAACGTTTGAGTCTGCAAAATAATCACTAGATAGTTGGGCGATTCAATGTATTGTTTTCCCTTTCGAATTTAGGTGGTGAGAAATGCGAAATTTCGATTTTCATACTCCGCTTTCTTAGCGGCCAAACAGGGAAATTTTTATCGTGAATTTGAACAAATTTACTATGTTTGTTCGGAATATCCTTACTTAGAGCTTACAAGTTACTAGTATGGAATTTGGTCGTGTCTTCTCTTCCTTATGTACATATATGATACATTAGGTGGACTAGAAAATGTAGGGAGAGAAGATATTGAAATTTGAATCATATAAGACTTCATGAAGTGATAATTTTTGCTATTCAACTATATGGCCTAATTGATGTGTGGTTTCTCTCTTCGAAGACAAAATTAACAGATTTCTTTTCTGCATCACCTCTGTATCTCTCTGTTTAACTAAAATGATCATGGGATTGAGTTCTATCTTGTTCACTGTTTTTGAATTTCTAGGACTCACACATTAGATATTTTTAAACTAAATGTACTTTTGCTTATTAAAAAAAAAAAACTGAATATAATTCTGAACATGGGCACGATATTTTGATACATTCTTTTACTTCTTGGTTTCCTTTTTTTTAAAATGGTAAGTTATGCCCGCAAAATAGAATGATGGAAAAGAATGCATGTGGCATTCCTTGATTAGTTTGTTGAGGATCCATAACCGGCCCCAAAATTGAGGTCTAAGGTTTTGTAGTTGTTCTTGTAAGTTACACATGACATGCTCAGTGAGTCTTGAAGCCCCAACCTCACCCCCCTCATTGCTCTTAAAAGGAAGGAGGTGCCATCTAATTTAGAATTTATTGCATTAACTGAGTGCAAAGACCAATAAATTTAAATTAACAAGTTATTTGATGGTTCATGCTTTTATACTTATCGAAAGAAAATCAGAATATCTACTATCTTCTATCATTGCTGGTTCACTTAAGGCTACATAAATGGGAGTGGGGTTTGGTTAAATGATTTAATTAACCTTTTCATGTTGTTAACATTTTTGTCTAATTTTTAATACAGGAAAGAGCTCACAGGTTCCCCAGTTTCTCCTGAGGGAGGGCATGGCACCAATACTATGTACTCAACCTAGGAGATTTGCTGTTGTAGCTGTTGCTAAAATGGTTGCAAAAGCTCGTAACTGTGAAGTGGGAGAAGAAGTTGGATATCACATAGGTCATTCAAAGCATTTATCAGCAGCGTATGTTATGATCAATAACATTATGCATGTTCTATGTCTTAACATGAGCGTAAATTTTTATATTTTATTTTTGGGGTGGTGAAATTGTAAAAGAGCTTCATTCAAGCAACATTATATAGAGGTTTCAATAGAAGTTCAATTTATTACTTGTCAAACATGGTGGTGATTTGTACTGTTCTTTCTCCTTTGATGACTGTCTTTGGCACCATATTTGAGGTTCTAGTATCAAAATTTTATATTATTTTTGTTAATAGGTTTGCATATAGATATCAGGCATTGGTGCAATAGCAATTGCCTTCCATCAAAGCAACAGGTTGCAAGTTTGAGTCTGAGAATCAGCCTCTCCAAAACAAATTGGGGTTAAGGCTATCTAACATGACCTCTCACAGGCCTTGCAAAAGTGGGAGCTTTGTTCCCTGGGTACGACCTTTTTTAGGTCTGCATATATGCACGGTTGCAATGGCCTGAACTTTTGTACAATGCACTCAGGTTATTTATTTAAAAGAACTTATTTTTAGGAGCTGGTCTTAAAGCCAGGGAATTTTCTAGAACAATCTTTTGTTTGATTTGGACAAGGTCAATAAAGAAAAGACATTGTTATGTCTAAAATGTTACCGTATCTTATTACCTAAGGGCATATCATGGTTCTTAGTCACATTCACAGGATATTCAAATTCTTTTTGGTCCTATGGAAGTTATTTTTAGAAAGACCAGTTTGAGTTTTTGTTTAGACACTTCTTCGGAAGTGGGCTTGAGCTGATTACAAGTTGCAGAAATTCATGCAATCAGTCTTAGATTGGATCCTATAATCAAGTGAGGCTATGCATGTTCTTTCTTAGGGCCAAACTGCAGATTCTGTGTGTCTATGTGCCAGGTCACCTTAATGACCTGTCCTTATTGTAATAATTTTTTACTCTGAATTTATTTGTAACAGTTATGCATTTTTGCCTGGTATTGTTTCACAGATCAAAGATTGTTTTCAAAACTGCTGGAGTTTTGTTGGATGAACTGCGAGAGAAGGGAATGAATGCACTGAAGTACAAGGTTATTATTCTTGATGAAGTGCATGAACGATCTGTAGAATCTGATCTTGTTCTTGTTTGTCTTAAGCAGTTTCTGATGAAGAACAATGACCTAAGGTTTACATTTTCTTTCTTATTGTTGTTATTGGTGGCAATTTTCATGCAATAAGCTCTCCTAACCTAAAGTAGTTGGGATAAGACTTGAGTTAATTTATTAAAGTTTTTGCGTTGACTATCCGATCATTTCATTTGAAAGTATCTTTTTAACTTCTAAAGGAATGGTGGTTTATCTCTTGTATTTCCACAGTTGTGAGTTTTAATTGAAATTTTTGGGCCTAAGTTTGTATCTGGATCTAATGGATTTCTGAATTTTCAGGGTGGTATTGATGTCTGCAACAGCAGATATTTCAAGATACAAGGATTACTTCAAGGATCTTGGCAGGGGCGAACGGGTTGAAGTGCTTGCAATACCTAGCTCCGACCAGAAAACCATATTTCAGCGAAATGTTTCATATCTTGAACAGGCAATTACTTGTACTCTGAATGCATTTTTTTGTCCTGTCATTCATGCAAGGAACTAATATTAATTCAAAGCACTTCACTCTTAACGTTATAGTAACATGAAACCATGGATTTAAAAAATTCCTGTTCCTTTTATTTTGTATGTAATATTTTCCTTGGATACAATCGACTATATGGATCAGAATCCATTGATCTGACTTTCTGCACCATTAATGTATTTGGCTGGATGGTATCATGGTATAGGAGCATAAGAATAGGAAGTAGTTAGTCCTGTTTAAAACTGGGCTTGCAACAATTTCATGAGAGCGCCTTCCAAATTCACCATATGCATGCTATTAATTGAAGAATGAGGAAACGAGTTAGTTGGTGAAAAGTTTCCGGTGTACTTACTTTAAACAAGATTAGGATGAGTAGGCAATAGTGTGTATGTTGGGATGGGAATGTTATCAGGCTGAGATTAGACTTGGTGCATAGAGTATCTTGAAAGAGTGTTTGATTCAATTTTAAAAATTACATATAGTGAGTGATATATAAAAAAAAGCAACAAAAAAAGAAGAAGAATATATAGGGAGTGGTTTGAGAGGCTTGGCAATGTTAAGGTATGTAATGTAGAGTTTATTAATTTTTTTTGATAGGTTATTAAAGTTAAAATTTAGGTATAAAGTTCTTTTAATAAATTGTTATCTTTTATATATATTTTTTAATCTAGTGCATATGCCTATATGATGCTGGTATCAAATTGTAGATAATTTGGCCTGAAAAAATTAATGTGACCTTGTGGAAAAAGATTAGGTTATGTGACAATACATGGCACTTGTATTTATTGGAAACCATGAGTAAGTTTCAGAGTTTACAATGGTATATGATCTTTTATTATGAAAACCTATTTTAATTTTACTGAATATTTTTTCATTATGCTTTGTTTTCTGTACAGATAACTGAATTTCTTGGAATAAGTTCAGAGTTAAATTCTTCGCAATATTGTCCTGGTCCAAGCCCTTCCATGGCTGATGCTGATATTAAGCCTGATGTCCACAAACTTATTCATAAACTGGTGTTGCATATCCATGAGAACGAGCCAGACATTGAAAAGAGCATTTTGGTTTTCCTCCCAACGTACTTTTCACTGGAGCAGCAAGGGAACCTTCTAAAGCCACTTAGTTCATCTTTTAAAGTTCACATTTTACATAGCAGTGTTGACACTGAACAAGCTCTCATGGCCATGAAGATCTGGAAGTCCCATCGTAAGGTATGCCATGATCAGTTCTCCACCTTATGTTTGTGTGTATCATGGTCAGGGAAGAGGTAGGAAGGGATGGATGGATGTGGACTTGATATTTAACGTAGAAGAAATGATCTTTGATAACTTGTAAATATCTTCTGTTTCGTAATGTCATTGCATTATCCTTTAATTATGCACTTCCTATTTGAGGAGTATATAGGGCTAGTTTAATTCTGATGCTGCTTCTTTATAAAGCATGGTCTTTGATGCCTCTAAAACTGCAAATCTATTTAGGCTGTGAATCATAGTTTCATCTTGTAATTAATTAATTATCTTCCATTACCAATATTTAGCAGTTGCAAGGTCAATTTTGTTATAGTTGTTGTTGATCTAGTTAGTTATTCCCACTATCATGGTTGTGGCTGTTCTATTGAATAACATGTTTATCAGGTTATATTGGCTACAAATATTGCGGAGTCATCTGTGACAATACCAAAGGTGGCGTTTGTTATTGATTCATGCCGATCTTTACAAGTTTTTTGGGACAGTAATCGGAAAAACGAAGCTGTAGAGCTTGTTTGGGTTTCCAAATCTCAGGTGATGGGCGAATCATACTGGTTTTCTTGTTAATTAGTATTCCTACTATTTTCTTAGCTCCTTTTTTCAAATTGTGCTGTAGGCTGAGCAGCGTAGAGGAAGAACTGGTCGAACTTGTGATGGCCAGGTTTATCGATTGGTTACAAGATCATTTTTCAGCCAGCTTGAGGATCATGAGTGTCCATCTATACTAAGGTTATCATTGAGGCTGCAAGTGCTTCAGATCTGTTGTGCTGAATCTAGAGCTATTAATGATCCCAAGGGTATGGTAATATGATCTCATTTTGCTGTAAATTCTGGACCACTTGTAAATTTTTCAAGGAAAGTCCACAATTCCTCTTCATTTTATTTACATACGATCACTTAAGATAGAGGCCCAATATAGAATGGTTGAAGTGTTGAATTTCCTTTATGTCCTGTTGTATTACCGTAGAAGTATGCTGCTAGTGGTGGGTGGGTGGAATCCAACCCAAGTTAAAATGGCCTTATCTAGTAGAAAAAGCTCACATTGGAGTTGGTAAATGTTGGTATGCGCTTGGGCTTGAAACCCCTGCTCAACATGTGTATATATATATATATATATATGTATATTTATTTATATTTGGAGATGAGCAAAAACCTCTGGCATCAAGATGCCCTCTAGATATATTCTTGCATGAGTTATCATGTATTACTTACAAAAGATAAGAAAATTGTGTAATATAATTATCTATGTCACGTTATGTAGGAAGTACAAATAGTTATACTATTGATTTGATTGAGTTGCCCTCTTAATTATTTTGACTTTCTCTCACCAATTTTTCCATCTAGAGTTGTAGCAACTACAAGCATTTTTAGAAAGAAGGGTTGACCTATAAAACATTTCCACATTCCCCACACTAGTATATTTATCACTTAGCAGAACACCACCTATATCTAACATGACTAGCATGTCATTTGTTTTGAATGTATAGCATGATAGCAGCATCAAGAAAGACAACAGACATGAATGAGGCTTACCAAACTTACACTACCTGCTCAACACTCTTTGACCAGGTTTTTTGAGATTTGAGATTTTTGGTGTGGCTGGGTATTGTCAACCTTACTACCTTAGGGTTGAGTTTGGCCAGCCTTTTTGCCCAAAGGGCAGTCCAAATGATCATTATATTATTATTTGCATCTGCCAACCTTTCTATCCCTTAAAAATGCATTAATTTATCATGTTAATTAAAATAATATTGTGTTCTTTTTATCTGATGCTATGATAGTTTTTTCTTTGATAGTAGACTTTATGATTGTTAAGTGGTTAGTTTTTCTCAATTTTGTGCAAGTGATTCTGGATTTTAAGATCAAGGTATAATTAAAGCTTTAAACATAGAAATTTTGTGGTACAAATTCACTAGTTTAGGAGATATAGGGAGTCACAACAATATCTGCTATGAAATAATTACTACATGGAGGAGATCCACTGTACATTTGTGTGAGTACAGTTTTCTACTTTGAGGATTGAATATGGTTTAAGCTGTTGGAACTTTTTTGTAGCCTTATTGCAGAAGGCTCTGAATCCACCAGATCCTGAAGTTGTTGAGGATTCACTGAACTTGCTTGTTCACATGCATGCATTGGAGAGGACGCCTCTAAGAGGCCGTTATGAGCCTACATTGTATGGACGATTGCTTGCCAGTTTCTCATTGTCTTTTAATGCTTCTATGTTGATACTTAAGTTTGGAGTTGTTGGAATGCTGCGTGAAGGCATTCTGCTGGGTACATTAATGGATACACAGCCCCCACCCATTCTTCGTCCTTTCGGAGAGGAACATTTGGTATTTTTATCCATCAAATGAATGAACTTTGCAGTTTTGAAATTCCTTGATTGCTAGAACAATTGCCGTATCTGATATTCTGATTTGATTGTTGTTCCCCAGTTTACTGAGTACATCAACTGCTACTTTAGTGGAGATAGCAATGATGATGTCCAAATTGGGCGAAAGGAGGTGGTACTCATGGCAAACCTATGTGCATTTCAGTTTTGGCAACGTGTATTCAAGGTAAAGTGGTATGATTTTAATTGGAATTTGGACTTTTTAATAGAATTTGAATGCATGATTTACACATTTTGCCTTTCTATGAAGGATAAGCACCGTCTTGAAAATTTGAAGCAACTTCTGAAGTTTGATGAGATAAAAGATACAACATTACTGCTGCCAAAGATTGAGGAAGAATGGTGCTCTTTCCATAATCTTTTGCAGTCATCATTACATCATGTCTCAGAAATATGTATGAATCTATGCCATTACAGCACTCTTTTATAAAAATAATAATATTGTGCAGTCATAACTATAGTGTATCTATGACTTAAGTATAATCTTAAACATAAATTTAATAGCACCCTTTTTTAATAGAAAAAAATTAGTTTAAGCTCCTTTTCAAGTTTGAGAGTCTTTCTTTTCAGATGAGGATGTGTTAAGTTCAGTGCATCGTTTTCGGCCCAAATTTCTGGCTACATCCAATGGGCTGCCATCCTACTATGATCCTTATGAATTTGAACATACTTGCCTTCTCCAATGTCAGCCAGATGGAGATACAGATGCACTTGATGATGAGCATCTTGAGTCATCTAGTGAAATAAGGAAATGTGTTGCTGAACCATTTGTTGCTTCCAATAATTTTCAGACCAATGATGTGGCTAAAAATTTGGCAACTACTATCAAAGAGGTATCTTCTTTTGACTCTCTTGTGTGCACTATTCTTGACATAAAAACTGATCTTTCCTTTACCTGTCATGTTTAACAGATAAGGGTTCTGTGCACAGAAGACAGATCTGGCAACCAGCATATAAATGCCGATGATAATGGTTCTCATGTCAATGGGGAGGAGTCTCTATGTGTATATTTTATTAAAGGACTCTGCAACAGGGGTAGTCAATGCTTGTTTTCTCATTCACTTGGAGCGAAGAGACCCATATGCAAATTTTTCTTTTCATTCCAGGTATCTCACATTTGCAGCTTCAATAATTGAAAATGGTGTATGAAGTGTTTATATGGCCTCAATTAGCCCATGCTAATTATTTTAGGGTCCAGTCCCTTGGGGCATTTGTTAATTGATGATTTTAAGAAAGTTTTAATATCACTTTTATTAAAAATATAAAAAGTTGTTAAAAAAATCAATTACTTTTCTCTTTTCGCATAAAAAGTTTCTAAAAATACTTTCTAAACCAATACCCTTAGGGCATCTATTAACTTTTCCCATTATTTAAAGTACAAATAGTTGCAATGCTTAACTGCAAATGAAGTAATCAACAGTCATCAATTAAAGATCATCAAAAACTGCCATTCAGACTTTGTTGGACCTTCTGTTTGAAAACATACTAATAGTGAAGCATGTTATAGTCCCTGGATATACAAACTGACCAAAGCATCCTTAGTAGAAGCTGTGGATTTTTTTTCATGCCTAATCTGGTAGGGAAAAAGTTTACCTCCAAACCGGTTTGGAGGAAAATAAATTCCTCCATCCCACTACGTGGTGGTTGATAAAACCATACATGTGTACTCTTAGTCACAAGATCTATTCAATGAGTCTTGTGAATTATTTAAATGATACACGTGGATGGTTTGGAGGAAAGCTGTGTCTATCTGGCAGTGGGGCACCTGTCTGGAAACACTCTTTTCTGTGGAATAAGAATTCTTTTTTAGAAAAATCTTAATAAATGTCCCATTTCTTTTTAGTATGATGCTCTGCTTTATTGTAATTTGTATTTCATTATTGACAGGGCTGTCGAAATGGAGATTCATGTCCCTTTTCTCATGATCTGGGTCCATCACCATCACCATTACCATCACCATTGGCATCATCTTCTAGCTCAGCTTTATGCCTGCCAGAAGATAGTGATGCAAATGCTGCTTCCCTTCTACGTTTTTTCCCTACATCTTCAGATGGATGCATTCTTCTATTGGATGACACAGATTTACGTTTCTCCACAAATCTTGCTCGCTACTATGATCCATCCAAGATAGTCTCAACAACATGTTTGTCTGATACATACATCTGCGATCCATCCTTGACAGGTGTCCGAATTTTTT
The DNA here is from genome assembly GCA_023621385.1 of Quercus gilva. Lineage (NCBI taxonomy): Eukaryota > Viridiplantae > Streptophyta > Magnoliopsida > Fagales > Fagaceae > Quercus > Quercus gilva. The sequence continues at coordinate 14,686,655 of CM042484.1, read as the reverse complement.
GGGGCCTTTATCACCCATACCATACCATCCTTGCCAAAGGGGAGAATCCAATCCCATGGGATGAAGTGAAGTGTGTGCTATGGTTTCCTAACTTAGAAAGTTATAGTGAAAATTTGGATAGGCAAAAACTTCTCTTGCAGAATTTCTTTGAATATCTATCCATTCGGATATTGGCTGGTGCCTTGTATGAAGTGCAAGTTATTCTTACCATGAACAATATCCGATTTTCACAACTACAGGTAATAATTGATGCTATAAATCATTCATGTTTTGCCTTGTCCACTGCCTGCTTTGCTACTGAGTTTTCTCAAGAGGGGGTAGAAACTGGGAATAATTAGATTGATGACCCTCTTGTCTTGTATTAGCAATGTTGTTCTACCTGGAACTTGTGTGCATTTAATGCACTTCTAAATTCTTTTAATAACACATTGGCAGATACTGGATAACTGTTATGATGAAGTTCTTGGACATAAAATAATGATGCTGCATCCTGTATTACTTTGAAGGTTGTGATGATGATGTGGCAAAGCATTTGATTATTGTGTTTTCAGGTTGAAAAGTTGGGCAGAGATTTCTTCTTCTTCCTTACCGAGTCATTTCCATTTGACGTAACAAGCTTTGGGGAGTTAACAGACTCAATCACCACAAAGAAGCCAATGTTGGTATCGCGGGCCGTCTCATATGTTTTTGATCTGCACCCACCTACTGACATCCAGTTTGGTGATTATGCAACTACACTGCAGAAGCGTCTGCTAGATATCCAGAGCAACCTTTAGAGGATTTCCTGTGGGCCTCTACAGAAACTCATTGTGTAAAATAAGGAATTAGATTTTAGATTTTACTGGTTGTAAAGTTATTAGCTTTTGGCATTGTATAGTTATAGCAGGATAAGCGCATTGTAAGATTTTTGGGGCAGTTGAGAAGATCTATCTATTCCTATTTATGCTGCTTCTGAAGGAAATGATGTTACATTGAAATTGCCCCCATGTTATTTTATGGAAAACAGGTCTCGATTTTTCATACGAATTTCTGAAGCCATCTAAATATCTATTTACATTTTTGCTGCTAGCACATATAGGAATGCTTATAACCTTTGGAATTGTTGTACCTGCCTAATCTTGTATTAAAATATTATCGTGGTGACTGGTGCGTTTAGAACTTTATTGTCTTGGCTTGGCTTATGATTCCAGTTTGCTCAGCTCGCCTGCTTGACTTTGCTAAGCCTGCTTACATTTTTTATTTGCTAGTTCGTGTTTTCTCGGGTGATCAAGCATTTGAGACTGGATGACACTTCACACCTACTACTAATGCTTTCGGTTCTTTTTTTCCTTTTTGGCTGAATCTATTACTAATGCTTGCTACTGATTTTATCCCTGAAATTACACCTTACACCCAAATTCTTAGAAAATTATGCTTCATAGTTGTTTTTAGTGAGATAGGGAAAATAATTGATGATTTATTATGAGTTTATGAGAGTTTTTTTTTTTTTTTTTTTTTTTTGGAGTTTATAAGTGAGGTGACTTGTTTAGATAATACTGATTAATAATTTTATTAAAGTTGTTTGGGAAGCACACGGCTTTTAAAGAAGACTAGAGTGCATGGAATCACCTCTCTCAAAAACTCCCAAAGGGTTACACGTGTCCAAGTCAAAACACAAAAACATTGCTCACACACTCACGAGCTAGATTTAGGAAATCTAATATTAGCTCCCATCCAAACGAAGTCAACTTCAACTAGTCTTCAACTCCCAACGATAAATTCCAATTTCCAACTGTCTCTCTTTCTCTCTCTATCAACAAGTGAGAAAATGTGAAAAAATTCACAGAAACTAGAACTCAATCATCGTAAAAAAAAAAAAAAAAAAAAAAAAAATGTCACGCAAAGCCCTAGATTCCCGGCACACCATAGACTCTTGTACACTTCGTCTTCACACATGGAGACCTTTCCGTACTACTACTTCAACAACTACTACTACTACTACAACTACAACACCACCCAAAACCCTAGACCCCTCCGACTCAAACCCCTATTCCTACTCTTACAATGGGGCTCACACTCACACCAAGCGTCCCTGCCTCGCCGACCGTGCCACCACTACAACCAGAACGCCGCCGTTTCCAATCGACGCTGCTATCGACATGTCAAAGCTCAGCTTAATCGACGACGACAACGCCAACAAGAAGAACCGGATCTACAACTGCGGGAGCTTTAGCTTGATCGCAAGAAAACGACGCCGTCGCGGGTCCAGATCGGTCTCGGGTCGGAGCAGTGACCGGAGCGGGACGCGTCGCTGCTGCTCCGTCGGGGCGTCGGCAGCGTACGGCACGTGCTCGGATCTTCCCGTGACGGACTCGAGCGGAGAGCTGTTTGTGAATGGGGATTCCAATTGGGGTTCGGATGTGAGCGAAGCTAGGAACTCGAGGAAAGAGAGAGATGGAGGAGGAGGAGGAGGAGGAAGTGGTGTTAGTGGGAATGGAGATAAAGAGAATTTGGGACTTGGGTTTGGGCTAATTGGGGGGTTTGATGCTCAGGGAAACGAATCCGGTTACGGTAGTGAACCCGGGTATCGCGGCGATGCGGAGTTCGGGTATGGGGATGAGTTTGATGAGGAGGAGGATGATCCAAGATTGTTGTTTTGGGGTGACCGATTTGGAGGAGGTACAGTTTTTGACAATTTCACTTTTTCTTTTCTTTAATTTCATAATAGGAGTTAGAAACTTAGAATTAGATTCTTGGGAGGTTAGCTTAGTTGTTGGAATTACAGTATTGTTGGTTTTTCATAGCTTGTTCAAGTTCAGATAACTGAGCATTTGTTAGTGTAAGTGATAAGAATGGATGGGGAATTTGGTATGATTTGTGAACTTTATATTATTAGAAAGTGTAATTTGGGAGGATCTTACTCATTTTTGGAACTTGGGGCATATTCACATTTGTTGGCTATGGCTCTGTGTCTTGTGGTTTGAGGGACGTGAAACAAAGTTGGAATGTAATGGGTGGTGAATTATGAAGAGAAAGTCCGTGGTCAAAGAAAAATGCAGCAAATTTTATAGTTTTGACTGATAATTATTTTGGAAAATGTAAGTCTTCTTCTCTAGTTGTTTGGAGATCCAAGTTGCTCTTTTTATGCTCCATTTGGTTTGAAGATTGATTCGGCTTCAGGCCTGTTATATTGTGTGGGTCAAAAAGGATCTTGTTCTACCTTTCAATTTGTTTCATGCAGCTGCCTGGAACAGTTAGGATTAGGCTTAAAAGCCAAAGGGTATGAGTAACACGATTCACCTTGTATTATGCATCACTGCAATTATAGACTCTCTCTTTTCTTAGTGGTTTAGGCATTGTGGCGGCCATGGGTTCTTTGTGTTTTGGAAAGTTGTGAAATAATCTTATCTTTGGTTTGGGTGTTCTGGAAGAGTGGTGTGTCTCAGGAAGCTGCTGCTGGTTTGTGGAACTTCTCTTCACTTAAAATATGGTCTTATCTTTGGTTTGGGTGTTTTTGAGGGGAGTATAGTGGATTGATTAGCATATACTGCTCAAATATTCAGATGTTTGAGTCATTGTAGATTCACATTTCTGAATTGTTTAGTATTATGTGTGTAGATGTAGCAGATCAAGTTGTGACATGTATTAAGGCTCTACACAAGTTTGTCATGGAAGTTTGGTTGGAAGTCGGGTCTAGAGGTCTTACTCTTAGTTTGGCAGAAATTGGGGGAACAGAAGAAAGATCCATTTTGTTGGATGTTAAGGGAAGCAGTGTTAGCAACAATGGTAGATGTTGTGGTGGTGGTGCTGTTATATGGTTTGATATAATTTGTGGTGTGGAAGAGTGGGCAATGGTTAAAGTTGTCTTTATTGGAAAACCAATGAGAATCAACATAACCGTCAAAAATGACTATTTGACCTGTGTGGTCTTTGATAAACAAAACTCACTTTTGATAGTGTTATGGTTGCCAAAGAATACATGGTAGGAGACTTGGGAAACAACATGTGGTAAGGATTAAGAGCACTGGATAACTTAAAACTAACGTTGGAGCTATTAGACTTGGTAATAGTTGTTGGATGCCTTCCACCTGTGTCTAGTGCCAGTTTTGGTCTGTTCTAATAAATTTAATTTATTATTGATATTGAATGTTGCTCTATCACTCATTTTTTTGCCATTTTGGGTGCTAATATTTGTAATCTTGTTATTGTCACGTTGTGAATTGCCATAGTTTAACAATACTACAAGTCTACAACCTTTTTTTTTTGAGTTACATGATGATTTAAATGAGATTTGAAAATGAAAAATTACTATTAAATTTTCTGTAAACGGGGAATATTGCACAGGGGCGTGAATTTTTGTGTCTTAACATTTCATTGTTCTCTATTATTTATTTATGCCAGGCTTCTTTGAGAAGCTGACATTTTGTTGTTCAAGCATTTGCTTCATTTGATTCAGCTTGAGAGACTGATGTGCCTTCTTCTTGCACCAGAGCCAGGTTCTAAAATGGAGGTGGCTGGAGAGAACTCATTCTCAGATCAAAAAACCCATTACAGATGCCGGCGTAAGAAACATGATTGCAGAATGGTTTATTCACTGAGGTAAAAGACTCTGTCCATGAAAAATGACGAATTCCTTTGTTTCATCCATTCGGCTTCCCATCGATGAGGTTGTTGGCTCCCAGAGTGCAACTAGTTCTTCACAAAACATTATAATGATTTCAGCTTGTTGGTTGGTTACGCATTCCCCCATTGTGTGATATCATCTATGCCAGCATACTGTCATGCGGCACTCTATTGGCTTGTGCTTGAAGGGATTCAAAGATGTGGATGCGCATTACATTTTAGCGCATTATCACATTATCATAAGATAATGTTGTAATATTTACAGGTGATTAACTCATCTACTTTTGTTATCATAAGATAATTGTGCATTATGTGCTAGAACTCCGGAACTCTTTATCTACGTTGGTTGTGATGATTGAGTTCTTGTGAAGGTTGTCAACAAACTGTGGGCTTTGCTGGGTTTACTATTTTTAATTTTTCTATAAACTGTTATATCCGCTTATTACATACTTTCCCCATCTCATTTTAAGATAAATTGTTTTGGTGGAAGATGCACTGGAATAAGGTGCATCGAGCTCTAAATCAATTTAAGAATAAATTGCTTTGGTGAAAGTCTTGAGTTTATTACAGCACGAATCATAACCTGCCACGCATTTTTTATTTAAATGACCAAAGTTTAAAATGGTGGAGCATAATATGAAACATCCTTGATGGAACCAAGGAACCAAGGATATCTATTTCTCATACCATTACTATTGCCTTGTGTTATAACACTTTGATTATTGAGTACAGAAACTTACTAGGCGCGAGTGTGTTGAAATTCAATCAAATTTACCAAGAAGCAAACCGGCACAACTCTGCCTCTCGGGGTCATCAACTTATGCAATATTTTTGTATTTTTGCACAATCCACTTTATGTATTATAACCTGTTATGGGACATCCTTAACTTTGCTTCTTTTCAGCTTGTGTAATCTTTTGTACTTCATTTGTTTGTACTAATATACTAATTCCTTTTTAGGGCAAGAAGGAAAGAAATAAAGAAATGACTTAGTGAAAAATCAGAAATTTTTAAAAGCTTGTTTAGTTTAGACATTTGCGAGCTATTGGAATCATATCCAGCATTCTTGCTGAATTAAAATCCCCTAAATTTAGAAAATAAATAAATATATAAAATAAAGAGCCCTCAAAGATGGATTGGTGCTAACTATAGACCTAGGCCATTTTAAAAATTAAAAAAAGAAGAAGAAATTTATAGATATAACTAAAGTTTAATTTATTACATTTATTTCATGATGATTACTTGAGTTAATTAAAACCTATGGCATTAGTATTATTTCAATTGCTTTAAAGTGAGTTGGACTTACTATTATATTTATGATATGAAATAGTATGGAAAAAAAAAAAAAAAAAAAAAAACTCTAGGCCAATAATGAAAATAAAATAAGAAATATGTACGTATGCTTTTTTTCTCTTGCCTGGGCATAGAAAAACGACGTAGCATTATAGCCAGCGAAAAAAAAGCTAAACGACGCCGTTTTCGTTAATCCCTGTCCAATTCCAATCTAACGTAGAAAAAGGAAAAGGGTAGGGTAGGGCGGTCCAGAGAGAGAGAGAGAAAGAGGAGAGGAGATGGCGGTGAGAGCAGAAGCATTGAACGCGTACAGAGCGTTGCTAAGAGCGACTCGGAAAACGTTCGCCGGCGACTCACTGATGCTGACCGAGTCGGCCTCCGAGGTACGTAAAAAATTCGAAGATAATAGGCACGTGAGCTCCGAGCCCGAGATCCGTAAGCTCCTCGACGATGCACGTGAGGCCTCCCATTTCATCTCCACCATGATTGTCCAAGCCAAGCTCAACTCTAGCGGTGGTTACGGTAACCCTTCTCTCTCTCTCTCTCTCTCTCTCTCTCTCTCGATTTTTCTATTTATAAAACTTCTAATCAATCTGGGTTTATTTAATTTAATTGTATTTTTCGTGTCTTGCTCTTGCATTTCTTGTGTTTGTGAAATTGTTTCTGTGAGACTTTGACATTTTTTTCCTTTTCATTTAGCGTGAAATGCACTTTCTTTTTTAATTATTTGATCAAATTTCAATTATAAGACAATTACTTTCTCCTACCTGCAACGTCCCCTAAACTACAAAACTAAGCAATGTCCCATAATAAGTATTGGTAATAAGCAATTTGCCACCTTTATGAATGTTGTCAATTTTAAAATAAATTTCAAATTTCAATTTGACAAGTTTTCAAAAATTTTGAATTTTCCTTTACTTGACGGAAATTCAAATGGTAGAAGACAAAATGCTTAGTACCAATAGTTGAAGGGGGGGATATTGCTCAGTTTTGAAGTTTAGGGGACATTGTTACTGAATTATTGTTAAGGAATTTATGGCTTTATCATAATTTTCAGAGATGAAATATATTGCTGCTAACTCATGGAAATGATGCTAGTTATCACTTATTCTCAACACGTAGACTCCTGAAAAAAATAATGTGTAATATGTTGTATAAATTCACATGTGTTTGTACATATTTCATGGTTGTTATGGTTAAAGCATTTGTGGAAGTTGAACTCATAGAGCTGAGGTTACTAGTTCAAATCTCATTGTTCCCCTTCCCTTGGGGTATAACTTTTGAGGCCCCAAAAGTTTCTTATTACAGAAAAAGAAGAAGCAAAAACTAGCCCCCTAAATGACTAAGTAAACAAACAGAATAACCTTATGTTCTACTTATGATGCTTAATATTATTTCTTTTGCCTCATTTGGGGTTTTGTTCTAGGGGTATTATCTCTTTATTTACATTTATAGGATGTGATGCTATACTACATGGCATCGTGTGTCAGTTTATTCTTCTGCACTGCTTAGCTTTGATCATCACTCTTTCATGTCTAGGGAAGTTTTTTTTTGTTGATTTTGGTGATTGGTATCTCCCATAAACTTATTTTCTGTTAAAACATTGTGAAATGTGTTTGTGTTGACTAATGTTGTACTTTATATAGTTAAAATGTTTTTGGGCTTTTTTCCCCCTCTAACTGTCATAATTTTGGTGTTTGGTTCCTTCTGATTACAAAAATGTGGTAGCTTAAATTCTGTATCTGTTAAACAAGAAATTTGTTGCTCATACACAGTTATATAAGATCGTAACCTTACATTTTACATTCTGATACTGATTGTTGCAGTAGTGAAGCCAGCTAAAGAGCATGCCGGAGCGACACTCGAGGTTCCTTCTGAAGAGATTCTTAAGAGTTAAGCCATCTAAAGAATAGTATCAGTGGAGTTCAATACAATGTTTTTGAACATCTTTTGCCTCAGATCGGACCTGCTTATTTGATTATTATCTTCCCCTGTAGCATTCACCAATAGTGTTCTTGATGGACTCTGTCAAAGATTTTCAGTTTTGCTATTTGTTCAAGACTTCACTTAATAATTTTTCTCTGAGCTCCCTTGGGTTGTTGCCGAAAAACTTGTCTTGAAACATTACTCCTTAAGATCATGTTGCATCATATGAAAAGTGTTTATGCCTGGAATTATGGATATTGATTACATTCTTCTACAAAAGTTACTATAACTTCAAAACAGTTTACTAGTTTTAGATTTTAGAAATGGTTGTTGAATGAACGCAACATTCATTCTTCAACCAAATGGAGCGTGCCTTTACTGCTTAATGCGGGATAAGGAGAAGGCTGTGTTATGAGTACTGTTCCCAATATATTCTAAATGGACATATAGAACACAAAGGTAATTCAGCCCAAAAGAATTTTTTGTTGAACCCAATTAATGTTGTTGTTGTTGTTGTTGTTTTTTTTTTTTTTTTTTTTTTTTTTTTTCATTTAAAACAAAACAAGAACATAATATTTAAGATTGCGAGCAACAGTGCCACCAAATCTTTAATAAGGAGATCTCTCTCTCTCTCCAGTGAGAACCTTGTAGTGTTTCCCTGTTGATGTATATACAAGATTTCCTTTGATGGATGAGCAAGTGAGGCATCAGATATCAAAAGAGTGTTATCCACTTCAGTTTCCAACTTGGCCAGTAGCTAGTCTTCCTTATCATCTTCCAGATCTTCTTCAATATTTTCCTGGTCTTCATTTATGCCTTCCTCGTCTTCATCTGCGTCTTTCTGTTTTTTAGTATCTTCCTTTTCCGGCTTTTTCTTTCCATCACCATTTCCTGAAATTAACAGGGGGAGGATAAATAAGTTCGTGAAAGAAGTTCAATAGTGATCTGTCAATTCCTGCAAAGAGCAGGGATCATGAATAACAAATAAAGGAAGAGTGATTTATGAAAGAAAAAGTACCAAAACAATAATATTGAAGGAGTAACAAGAGAAGGATGATATAAAGTAAAAGAGATATAACAAAATAAATAAAGGAAACAGAGTAACACCAGAAAGATGAAGAGACCAAAAATCCAATAAAGATCAGAAGGTGCCAATTATCACCAACAGGCTGATATTACAGGAAGACAGTTTAAAAGGGAACAATATACGTGAATTGGAGAAGAGACGGGACTCCATAACTGGAAAGTTGGAAATGCACTCAAAGAGAAAATTAAGTTTCGGGAGCCCAGACCATGGATCAAAGGATGTAATGAAAGATTGGTTATACAATACGGAAGGCAGTATGAATCACAAAATGTCCGAATGGTCCATTGAAGGCAGGTTACATCCAAGTTAAAGAAGACTAACCAACATCATCATTAAAAAAACCTGAGCAGAATTGTGATTTATCTCATTTCAACATGGCTCAGAGCTAAAAAACTGTAATACGCAAATATCTAATGGCAGCATACAGAGCAATATATATATACAGGCCATCTTAAAAATGTGCTTAGAAAATGGACCAAGGCTCTGAAGCAGTCTCTTCTGGTTAGAGGATATAATCTAAATTGTTTATGAAGGTCTTGAGGAAAGCAGTTTTGTGTGCATAAAGAATGAGAAGAAATCAAGCGTGTAGAGGATGTTTGGAGGAATGGCCAGAGTAGATCTGCAAAAGGACATCTTATGGCACTCTTGTAGTCAATCATCCATAATATCCTTAGTTGATAACTTCAAAGTTAAGAGAGGCTGTATTCTCAATATGTTAACTAGTTTCTTACAACCAAATATAATCTCATTGCTAGAGGAAAAAGTAACATGTTATATGAGAAAATATACCATATTCGCTGAAGATGACTCCACCAGAACATAATCCTTCCTCAATCTTGATGAGTTGAAGAGTCATTCTGGGTCCAATCTCTTGAAGCTTGACAGCACTTTTTGTCGAGGCCTTGTTAATTCTACCAAGATCACTAGCCAAAGTCACAGTTGCAGCTTCATCGTCTGCTTCACTTTCTGATCCATACCCAGCCCTTTAAAGTCACAAGGAAAATAAATATAAAACCAAAAAACAAAATGACCAAGATGAATCAATCCAAATGTACACATGGCGTTTTCCTTCTCAATTTGTACATGGTTATGACTCTCTCTCTCTCTCTCTGACTAGTAAGTTATAGACACACTCTTGTGAAGGAGGAAGTGTCATTTAAGCCAGAGCTCATTGACATAGTTGGTCATTAATAACGAGTTCTTATTTTCACTGCCAACTTATGAACAATTTAAATTTATATATATATATATATATATAAAACAAATAAATAAAAATAAAAACCAAGGAAATACGTTATCCAAACATACTCTTAATGCACAACCAGCAGGCCACAATAAACACTTAAAAGACGACAAGTTGTAATATAAATTCTCATTCTAAATTCTTAATGCTAACATAATTTGCTTGACTTCAAGGATATAAGTTAATGAGAAAGAACCCTTACTTTGTGACAAAGTCACTCACATCTTGAAGATTCCTTAAATCAGGAACTTGATGGTTCTGCACAATTTTTCTAATTCTACGGGAGACACCCACAGGCTGTAATCTTATGGAATAATGCCGAAAATCAATAAGCTTTGTATCTTTGTTGTAATTAAGCAATACAATTCTCTGGCAAGAGGAAAGTTTGACCTAATGCACACATTAAACAACATTAAGAGGGGATATAGGATCATAAGTATTGATGGCACTGGCAGCAACCTGAAATTTGTTTAAACACTCACTGTGTTTATATCAATGGCAGGAAAGATATTCTGAAACATTATGGTAGCGAGCTTTAAATGTTGATCACCAGATCCAAAACCAGAAAGAACAATCTGCCAATGATATGTTCAGAGATTAACACGGGCAGAAGTTAAACAAAAAAGAGTAAAATTTCACCATATGTTTAAGTCAAATTATGCAGCTGTATAGCTGCAGTCCTTTCCCTCTTTTGAGATTAATATAAATTAACTTTTTTTTTTTTTTTGATAAGTAGATGAATATAAATTAACTAACATTAGCTTATAGAAGATAGGGGTGTAAAGTACATATGGAGGGGCAGGTGCAACCATTCAAGGAGTTACAACTGAGTCCTCCTGCACTGAGATATTATGATTAACTTGTTATGTCTCATGCTAAAGGCTAGTAATGATGCAGAAGACTACTGATCATTGGTGACAGAAAAGAGGTGAAAATTGCATGATCCATTTTCACATTTTCTTTACCTTTCTCTAACATTTTAGCAAACCAAATAGCCATGACTATTTGTCTGCTAGTGAATTTGAGTGATTTTTTTTTTTTTTTTTTTTTGATAAGTGAGAATATAAAATTACCAGAGGAGGATTTTGGAAAAGATCTTGAGGACATCTAGGACGCAATTGAGATTGTGCAACATCAACTGCCAACGAGTATTCGTTTATTTTAAATGTAAGTGTTGGGCCTTGTGGAGTCCTTCCAACCCTCAGGTAGGGTGCAGTTGCAGTTTTTGACAAGACGAGGAAATGTGTTACACCCATAGGCCCAGCAACATTCAAGAAGTCTTTGAGACTATTACGCTTCTTCTCCTGAAATAATATATATATATATATATATATATAGCAAAACATTAGGACTGGTATAGATGAATGCAGCACAGAGACGGCTTGAGAATTCACTTCCAACTAAAGTTAGCCTATTTCTGTAACTGAACACATCATGGTGGAAATCACAGTTATCAAAAAGAATTACAGGGGAAATCACAGTTCGCAAGTATTAAGCTATCCCCAATTAAGTACATGATCTACCTTGCTGAATTGAATTCCTTTTTAAACTCATATTATGATGAAACTGCCATTCATATGCTACAACAACTTCTTTCCAACTCATAGTGCACAAGTCTTTAACAGAAGTGAAGAAATCTTCTCCAAACAAGAATTTTATGATTATGCCAAAAATGTATCAGCCCCTTTTGTGTAGAATAATTGTTTTACACCCTTAAAATTCATCCTTGCATCAGTCAAACTTCCATCAATCTCATATTGCCATAAAAAAGACTTTAGGAGATAAAGACACACACACACACCCATACATTATGTGTACTTCCATCAATCTCAAGTTGCAACAAAAAGGCACTTTAGGAGACACACACACGCACCGAAACAAAGCAGATAATAAATAATTTTTACCTTAAGATTGAGAGCAGTATAGGGAAGCATCAACTTTCTCAAGTCCATTTGAAGTTGCCTAAGAGGACCAGGCAACTTCCCTCTAGAAAACACAAAGCTCTTTGGAATCTTATTTCCTGTGATATGATCCACGCTAGGTTGATTCTTCTTCACAACTGGCTTCACAAACACCTTCTTCTTCTTCTGTTTAAATCAAACAATAAATCATGCAAATGAAAAACCAAGTAAACAAAAATCCTAAGGGAAATGCCAATACGGGTATTCCTCCACCTAGAATTTACAAGAGGAGGAGGTGTCAATTGAGCTAGAGCCCATTGGCTTTGACTTAGCTTCTCATACTACAAAATTTTCCCACCTCCCAATTAAAAACAAATTTACCCACAATTCGTTTCTTTTCCTTTCGTTTTCTCAACAACCAAATAGAGTGTATAATAAAAATCAAAACCAAACATAATAAAATTTTTACTTACATCACGAAAACGAGCCATGGCATCCAAGAACCTTGAATTTCACAAATTCAGTCCCAGCTTCAGAGCTTTCTGATAGAATTTTAAAAAATAAATAAAACATTTAGCATAATCAAGAACAATTACAAGAGCAAAAGACTAGGATTTTTGAAGACCCGGCTAAAGCTAATTCCAGAATTAAAAACAAAGGGTCTGTTTAATTTAGCTGTTTGTAAAGTGTGTATTTAAAAAATAATTATTTTAAAATGTAGGTTTTGAAAAACATGTGAAAAGTGTTGTTTATGTTAATTGAGCGTTTGGATAATATTAGTCTAAAGTTACTGTTTTGGGTACAAATGAGTGAATGACCAAAAAGGACTTAAGTATTCTATTAAGGTTATCTTATCATACCAAGAACTTGTAGCTCAACTGAAAAACTTTCATCTCTCTAACATTATCCAACTTTTGTTTTTACTGCTATTACTTGCTTCACCAAGATTGCTTCTCAATTTATGTGAAATAAAATTTTAAAGGCATACAATCAATGAGTAAAGATTAACAGTAGGAATGAGCAATAACTACAAATCTTTAACTGTAGGCTAAGCTAGGAAAAAAATTAGTGAAGAATTCATGAATAGATAGAAATCATCTATAATAAACAGACCCAAAAATAAGGAGCCTATCTCCTGGTTTACTAGCTTCCACCTTTATTTTAATCATATATATTAATCCTGATCATATCCAAACTGTTTTCCTCAATCCCCATCTACCTGAAAATTTTCTTAAAATCTTCACAAAACCTTAAAGAAGCAAAAAATTCCTCTATCAAAGTAAGTCCCAAAATTTTGTTATCAAAAAACATTGTAACAAAGAGAGGCTTTGTGGGTTTTTTAACATAACAGCAGCTTCTTGCTCAGTTGCTCTGTTTTCATTTTGTTTTTTCCTTATCAACCTTCTCTCAAAATGTTATCTTAAAAAAAAAAATTGACTTGAAACAAATCATGTAACCCATTACCCACTATGCAAAAGCTCAAATCTAGAGAAAAAATTCAGGGAAAAAGGGTAATGAAGAATGGTTTACCTGAGATTTTATATATAACGGTGGTGGTATTTGGTTCTTCGTGTTCGTGTTCGTGTTCTGTTAGTGTTTAGGGTTTATCGTTTTCCAATACCAATAACAGGGTTTTAGTGTGACCACCAATTCGACCTGGACCATGCCCAGCCCAATTTTAACCCATGATCTCTATGGAGACCAGCTTTAGCCCAATTTTGGCCGACTACATTAAAAGAGCTTACTGTGCACCATTTATATTTGTATGTTTAAAAATAAAAGAAAAACTATACTCCCAATTGCATTTGAATTTTAGAGTACGTTTGGTATACTGAATAAGAATTATGATAGAAATTGTATAGGAATTGTAATCTTTATTACTAGTAATAAGTATGTTGTAATGTAATAACTAAACATATTCATTAGTTTGGTTTTGAGTTATAACATTAGAATAAAACTTAACATTTATTTTAGAAAATATCTTACTCATACAATTATATTTCTTTAAAAATTATTATTTTATCCTAATAAAATTATTTGTGTTGAGTTTAAAATAACACCTTACAACAAATCATTTGAAATTCACGTATTAATAAGATTTAAGTTTCTTTATGGATATTATCAACGAGTAATACTAAAGAGGTTTCACAAAATTTTCTTCTAAAAAAAAAAAATTTCACTGTTTCACAAAATTTTGCACAACCGTTGATGTTGCAAGTTATCAGTGAACGTAACATAACTTTCAAATAGGCTCATTATTGATACCATTTTATTAGTACCAATTACATCATATTATCTCAATCTTCATAAAACATTTGTTGTTTCTATACTTTTTCTATCATTAATAAATTTAAAAAATCATTTTTTTTACACTTTATTAAGTCATATAAACTAAAATTTAAATACCATTTTTTCCCTTCTAATGTGTTTTTTCAAATGAATATCGGATGTATACAAGGAAAGTTATTTGTTTACACTTTCTGACGTATGCATAATTACCTACTTTTTTCAAAAACTAGTTAGGGCAGCACGTGCAACGTACTAGCTATGGAAAAAAAAAAAAAAGAAGTAGTGATTAGGATCAATTTTAAATTTTATTTGTATCGCAAAATAAAGATATAAATCATTTGACTTTTAAAATACATAGAGATTTACATTAATTAAAAGAGACATTAATTTTAAGAATTTTAATAATTATGTCATAAAAAGTTAATTTTATTCGTATAAGACAGTGACAGATCCTAGTCCAATATTTTATTATTTTATTTTGACCTATAATTTACACCTCAATAGTTGTGAATATATTGTAATAACAACAATATGTCATGCTATTTTTAGTTGTACTGGATCTCGGTATGATATTTTATTATTTTATTTTATTGTATTTTGACCCATAAGGAATTGACACATGTGTCACAACATTTTCACAATATCTCTATGTATACATTGTACTTAATTACAATGTAAATTTATATTGTAGACACAAAAAATTTGCCAAATTTTGTACACATTTACAAAATTTGTACAATATTTACCATTTTTTGTGCAAACGTGTATAATATTAATCACTTTTGTGTATTTACAATGTAAACTTGCATTGTAAGTACAAAGTAAATATATAAAGATCTTAAAAAAAAAAAAAAAAAACTTTAGGTGTTGTATCTA
This sequence comes from Quercus gilva, assembly GCA_023621385.1. Classification (NCBI taxonomy): domain Eukaryota; kingdom Viridiplantae; phylum Streptophyta; class Magnoliopsida; order Fagales; family Fagaceae; genus Quercus; species Quercus gilva. Next base: position 14,671,439 of record CM042484.1, on the reverse strand, counting down.
CTATGCCAGTTGAATAAACCAAAAGTATTGCACAATAAGTGTTGTAACATTTTCTCAAAACATTTATTTTTAGTTGTGGTTGGTTACAGTCTCATATTTTATTATTTTATTCCGACTAGTAAGAAATTGACTCATCAATAATTGTGAAAATATTGTGAAATTTGTTATATTAGTATAACAATATATATACCAGTTTACATAAATATCTAAAAGGGAAAAAAAAAAAAACTTTAGGCATTGTACAGTTGAATAAAGCAAAAGCACTGGTTGTAACATTTTCTCTAATTTCTCAAAAAATTTATTTTTAGTTGTGGTTAGTTACAGTCTCATATTTTATTATTTTATTTCAACTTGTGAGAAATTGACATGTCAATAATTGTAAAAATATTGTAAAATTTGTTGTGTCAGTATAACAGTATATATATTAGTTTACATAAATATTTAAAAGAAAAAAAGAACAAACCAAGTACTAAAAAAAAAAAAAAACATTTAGGCACTGTAGCTACAGTGCTCATTAACTAAACCAAAAGCACTATAGCTTCAGTGCATACATGCATTGATGATAAAGCAAAAGCACTGCACAATAAATGTTGTAATATTTTCTCAAAACATTTATTTTTAGTTATAGTTGGTCATAGTCTCATATTTTATTATTTTATTTCGACTTATAAAAAATTGACACGTTAATAATTGTGAAAATATTATAAAATTTATTGCGTCAATATAGTAATATATATGCGGGTTCTTATAAACATTTAAAAGAAAAAAAAAGTACAAACGGAGAACTGAAAAAAAAAAAAAAAAAAAAAAAAAAAAAAAAAAAAAAAAAAAAAAAAAAAAAAAAAAAAAAACTGTAGCTACAGTGCCACGTGAACAAATAAAAGTGGCATTGTAGCAACTGTTCAAAACCGGGGGGGGGGGGGGGGGGGGGAGGGAGGGAGCGAGGAAAATGGCTCACTACGCCAAAAGGGGCAATGTAGTGGCATTGCCTCTTCTTATATAGTCAGTAGAAAAAAAAAAAAAAAACACAAATCGATGATTGAAAAAAAAAATGTATATATTGAACAAACCAAAAGTATTGTAGTTTTTACACATTCATCTAACAAGTATCACAACATTTTCACAAAACATTTATTTTCAATTGTAGTTGGTTACAATTTCATATTTTATTATTTTATTTTGACTAATAAGAAATTGACACCTCAATGATTGCGAAAATATTGTAAAATTTGTTGTGTCGGTATAACAATATATATAAAAGCAAGTGTCACAACATTTTCACAAAACATTTATTTTCAATTGTAGTTGGTCACAGTTTCATATTTTATTATTTTATTTTGACTTATAAGAAATTGACACCATAATAACTGTGAAAATATTATAAAATTTATTGTTTCAGTATAACAATATATATAAAACAAAAAAAAAGTACAAACGGATGGCTGAAAAAAAAAAAAACCTGTAGCTACTGTTTAAAACGTTAAAAAAAAAAAGCTCACCAAAATATCACGGTAAATAAATAGTAAAATACGTGAAACGAATAATAGTATCAAAACACTGTAGTGGTACAGCTGCTTTTTATATAGTTAATAGAAATAGATATCCCAATATAGCACACAACGACACATGATGTGTACAGTATACTGAAATATGAGATAATCAAAGCCACCAATTTCTTCCCTCCAAGTCACTTTCAAAATAGTGAAGAAATTTCTCAATAGGTAGGGGACTAGTAACATGTTTTACCAGATGTATCTAGAGACTACACGTTAATCTATGGATTGTAGAAAACTGAAGTGAAGATCACGTTTGAAATTTTGTGTAACAGATGGACCAATAAATACTGGGAAAGATAGGTAAGAGTAAAGACAGCAGAAAGCACCTTGTCAACGCTGATGAAATGCTTCTTTGTTGTATTCATGTGAAGTGTAACCAATTTTCAAGCCAAATCACGTGAATTGTACTGTGGAAGTGAATGGACGATTTTAAAAGCAAGTCTGCAATGTCTACAAAAAAAGTGGCTGCATTAACCACGAATGCGTACTGCTCGGATTAACTAGTAACTAATTCTGGCATACTTTTCCTACTGCCCAATCAGGAAACTGTGTCTTCAGTCTTGCTTTATCAAGAAACTCTGCCCAATTATTCACCTTATCAAGTACCTATTTCATTTCATTATCAGTTTAGCCGTGGACCACACACGTCCTACTGTACAGTTACAAAATGCATAGTGCATATCATCAACTTTAGATTTATCATGGTTACTTTGTGTAGTCACACTGGATATTCGGTCAGCATCATTGATTCATTATGGGTTCAATAATGGCATATTCCCTCTGAGTTTTAACGGTTCAATTGGTAAAATTTTTTGTCGAGGGATGAGGGATTTAGATTTGAATCTTTTTTCACACCAAAAGAAACTCGTCAGCATTTTGGTGTGATAGTAAAGGGTCATCTTAAGTTCAAAATGATTTCATACCTAATAAAAGAATAATAATGACATGTTTTCAAGATGTTGCTATGATATTTGTTAGTATATTATCCTATACTTGTGGTCTTAGAATTAAGATGCAATTGACTCTAATGTGAAAGAAGGTACTGAATAGACCTTATCTTGAATTCGGGAGAGATACTCACCTGCCCAGTCACAACCTATTTCAGCCTCGCTGTCTCTTTATTTATGGAGCTCACCAGCCTCTTGCCTAAAAATCAAACTCCTGCAAAAAGATTTTGCCCTTTCCAAGTCAGCCAAAAGCCCTTTTTTTTATTATAAATCCAACATCAAAAGCTCTATGATTTCACAGTTCATGGGAATCGATTCAGTATCATTGAAAAGCATGACTCTTTATTCTCACTCTTCTTCTATTTCATACATGGACTCTTTGTTGTAGTACTAGTATTTACCTAGTGATAAAATAGTTTCTACTTCAATTGCTATCACTTCTCCATCTAACTTGTCTTGAATGAGAATGGCTTGTATTCATTCATTTTTGACATTCATGTTTGTTGCATTGCTGACGAATTCAGGCCAATTGGCATATGGAAATGGATGCAGTTATGTTCAAGAAGCCTGCAGTGTGACTAGTTACCCTGACATCTGTGTTCACTCACTAGCATCATTTTCAAGCACTGCTAAGAGAAGCCCCAGCAAGTGGGCACGGGCAGGAGTATCAGTGACAATAGGTGAGGTAAAGGATGTCGCTCAAAACTTGAAAAAATTGAAGAAATATCGGCTTATGAAGGGAAAGAACAGAATTGCCCTTTCAGATTGCATTGAATTAATTCAGGATGCACTTGATGAGCTTCACAAATCACTCGATGTGCTCAGAAGGCTTAGTAAAAGTACATTCAATGAACAAATGAGTGACCTTCTTACATGGATTAGTGCAGCCCTCACCGACGAAGACACTTGCTTGGATGGTTTTGAACGCCAAAGGGGAAAGCAAGTTAAGTTGCTTCAAAATCAGGTTTTGAATGCTACTTATATCACTAGTAATGCCCTGGCTCTGGTTAACAAACTAGCAGACACAGGTTTGGCAAGCATAACTGTTCCATAGAGGTTCTGAATATGGGTTTTGTCATAGCATGAATCAATCTAGGGATGAAGAAGTCTCTGGATTGATCATAATCAAATGCAGTATGACTAATTAGTATGAGAATAAGGCCATCTCTAGCCAAAATATCTCTAGATATTTTGTTTGGTTGCAACCAGCCATATATAATATCTCCAGCTTCATATAGCCATAAAAATCTATGTAGTTTCTATGTTTTTGCTCTCACAAGTGACAATCTAAGTGATGCTGTTATTAAATCTTTTTCATTTATAAAAATTTCTCTTATTAAATTTATAAGGTGATACAGTTTCTTATATTTGAATGTGGATTGTTACGCAAAATTAAGTGTCGGCATATATAGGCAACATCATATTTTGCCATCCGT